>JAWWMO010000001.1:7210885-7227064 GCA_035047845.1 Dendrocincla fuliginosa
GATAGATAGATAGATAGATAGATAGATAGATAGATAGATAGATACATACATACATACATACATACATACATACATACCTATATTCTATGAGGGGTAAAAAATCTATTACTGTGAATGCTAAAGGAGAAAAAACCAAAACAGGACAGTGTGCAACCCCTATAACCAAGTCTTTTCTGGTAATATTGGAGGAAAGGTTGCTTACCACTCCCTAAAGGAAACAAACAAAGTTAAAAAAAAACCAAAACCCCAGCAACATATAGAACACCTACCAAAGCAAAACAAACAAACAAAACAATCCCTGTCTTCATTTTATTTTTACGCAGTACTTATACATTATGCTGGGTCTTTGATTCTTCTCTCTTGGGGGCCATGCACAGATAGAAGACATTGGGAGTGTCCACATTTTCTGTCACTCTTAAGAATGCAGTGTTACAACCAAGTAAATTATTAAGTATCCATAACAAAGAATTACTGATGATGTGATTTTTATTTTTTCCCCCTGGAGTTGATCCTCTGTTTCCTGAGATGCATGGTTTGCTGCTTTACTTTTTTTTTTTTTTTTTCATCAAGTCAGTGTTCTGATTTTTTTTTTCTTCCGAAGTTTGTAGTCATTTTAAGCATCCCTCTGTTCCTGTGACTTTTAAGACACAGGAATGAACCCTTGTTAAGTTCTGCCTTTTAAGTGGAACTGTTATGACTTTCCTAAGTTGTGCTCTATTATCAAGTTTTCTAAGCACCTGCCAGCTCTGTACTAAGCACTTTGGAGGCTTTGTAAACACAGAAATAATAATTATATTAAATCTGAAATTGCAGATGGGGCCATGAACAGGAAATCCATGCCCAATTGCATTCTCATCCTTGTTTAAAGAAAATGAGTTTTGGGGAATTGGTTCTTAACATAATATTGTAGCATGAAACTAGGTTATTTGTTGAAATATTTTCAGGTAATTGTTATGCCTACTTAAAACAAACTGCAAACATGAGAACAGCAGTATCTTAAGCAAATAGAGCTTTGGGATGAAAGCAATCTGAAACTGTTGAAGAAATCTGGAAGCTGAGTAGCAATGTTCTTCTAAAACAAGACAAAAGTAGGAGTGAGACTGTGACACAGGAAACTGTTTTAAATCAAATAGCCAAATAACTATATAATTGAAGCAAATGAGGGAAAATTCATTAAAATAAATAGTTATTCATTAAAATATTAGAGGTGACATTAAAAGATAATAAATACGGCCCAAATATGGAGAGTACAATCTGGAGATGGTGAGCTGTCACCACTCAAATGAAATAGCACCCTGTGCTGGCTTACACACTGCAACATTTGTACCTGCTGCTTTCCTGCAGGTGAGCGATGTGGGCTCATACTCTCCCGGACTTGTTTTGACTATTTCCATGCCAGTTTATTGATTTTTCTCTCTTTTTTATTTTCCTAATGTTTTCTCATTCACATATACAGACTGCATGGTTGTAGGATTCGTTGTGCACGGGATAATGTTTTAGAAACTGATTTTAGTTTTTCAAAGATACAGAGGAGGTCACACAGTCATTTCAATGCAACAGGCCATGTAGACCCTCAGCTACTCAGGAAACCAAAATCTTAATAATCCTCAACTCCTTTGTGAACTTAACTGTATTTAAAAATGAAGTGAGAGTGCTAATGCCAATAGAAAACAATGCAGCCTGTATAAACACAGAGTGTCAAATATAAAATATATACCTTTCCTAAATATTAATGTAAATTTCTGTCTTTTTTTTTTAAATCAGAATATACGGCTCTTTATTTTTGTTCCCTTTTTTTTGAAGTTTTATTTGTTTTTCATCATTCAAGTAATAGCTACTGTTAAGTACATCATGATATACTGATAGTAGTTTGCAAAAGAAAATTCTAAACATTGAAGAGAGAAATCTCCTTTGTAAACAATGGGAGTGTGCTGTAGTTTTCCATTTGATTCTTAAAAAGATATTCAAGAAGCTCTAGTATGTATGATTTATGCTCAGAAAGTATTATTGGTTTAAAATCCTGTCTTTAATGTATTAGTAAGTTATTATATACTGCTTTAGACACTCACCATGTCAGGTGCTGTGTTCCTGAAATATCAGGGGTGTGTTTAATTTGCTGAGTTTGTAGGACGTATGATGTAATGACTGAAAATGTGTCTCTCATGTGCAAAGGTAATGCCAGACAATTGACTTTATGCTCATGAACCTAATTTTCTTGAAAGAAATATATTTATATTAATTTAATAAAGACTAATGGGCCTATTAAAATCAGTTGCTTTCAAAACAGTGTATTTATTGCTGTAAATACTCCCGCTTTCTCCAGAAGCAGAGGAAAGCTCAAGGTCTTAGTTTTCTCCACAAAAAGAGTTTTGGCTGCAAAATTGTTCATACTGCAGACACAACACCTTAGATACATTTTGTAGAACTGCATAAAATCATTCTCATTATTTCAATTTATGGTGTAACTGGGTGCCAAAGCCTTTGAGCTTTGGCTCAATGTGAGCACAATACAGGTTATGAAAGGACAGTATAAATGAAAAATACCTGATAATTACACAAAGGATACTGACACTGTTGTGCTCTATCCAGCGGTTTACTGTGTATGGAAAGTCTATTATACTAGCTTTATGGTTACAGTTGCTGTTTTGGGACATTTTGGGACATGGTCTTGAGAAAACATGGGGAAATAACCAGTTTCCTGTCACATAGCAGATTCCCAAGACAACAGGCCTTCTCCTATCTAGGGAAATGCATTTTCAAAGCAATATTGACTTTTCTTTCATTCTTCTCTCCTCTCTTCTTGAGAACCTGATTTTAGAATTATCTTTGGTCCTTAAGCTTGTTTTTCTGTACATGAATGTGTCTTTTTTTCTTTTTTTTTTTTTTTTAAAGAACCTTGTATTCATTGAAGTTATGTGTAAGAAGTAAATGTCTGTGTCAGTGGTATGCTGGACTATGATCACAAAAAGACAGTATTTTTTGCAGGTCAGCCACCTGCAGGTCATGTGCCATCTTTGGCTTCTGCCATCAGACAGCTGGAGGAATCCATAAAAAGTGATTTGTTTCAGATGTTGCTCAAAAGCTGTTAATCAGGCAAAACCCCTCTGAATCAAAAGTTCTCTCCAAGGGGTTCTTGATTTGATTTGTTGCCACTGATGTACCTCAGACAGAGCCCGGGAAATAAAAAAAAACCTGAAATGGCTGCCAGAATGAAAAACTGCAAAGCCAGTCATCAATGTTATTTACAACTTCAAGACAAGGAGTAAGAAACGGGTTTCTTAAAGCTTCTTGTCTCTGCTTTGATGAAAGCTCACATGGATGGGTTCCCCATGCACAATAAAGCAACAAATGTAAAAATTCAAGAGGAGCTTGGAACCTGCCCTCAGCTGCTTTCTGTGCAGAGACCTTTGACCAACAGATTGAAGCTCAGTCCCCTTGAAAATGTTTTGATATAACTATGGCCTTTGCCAGGTAAACATAAAAGTCTTTTGAACAATATTGCTGTAAATGTGATTTGTGATGAGAGCAACCACAGATTTCTGAGCTACCTATTTGACAGATGATGTTTCATCTGATGCTTGCTATTTATGTGTTTGAAACGTCTTTGTCTATCCCACCCTTTTTCAAATCTCTCTCGCTTTAAATTCAGAAGAGATCATGCCTACATATTCCCAATGTGAAAAAGTCTTTCTTTTTTTTCCCCAACAGAATATATTCACATAAATTTCACTTCTCCACAAGAACGATCTGTGTAGATGAAGGCAAGTTTATGTCAAAATAGGATGGGGAAAGTGTTACACCTAGGTCTGTGTTTCTTTCAGGTGTTTTCATTCTTTTTGTGGTTGTCATTAATCCTGTCTTTGTGAGTTGAAGATTTACCTTTCAAAGGAGTTCATGAAATAAATCCATAAGAACTTAATAGAGTTAATTAGCATGTTCCAGTGATAGACTGAATTAAAAAAATAAAAACAAAAACCAAATCCTATATGAAGTTTTCTTTAGTTTTAGACATGGCTTTCCTGACTTTTAGATGCTAGTTTCATTCTAATGCATTTTGAAAAAATACTCTGACCCTTACATCGAAAGCAAAAGAAAAAAAAACTGTTGTAGGAACTTCATATGGGTATTCATAGGACAACCGATAATTTATGACTTATGTTTGATCATAGCCTTTTTAATTAGAAACATATTGCATCTGTGTAACATTGCTACTGTTTTGTTGCAAAAGATTTTCTGTATCAATTAATCTAGTAATATCCCTAAGCAAGCTGAAATTGTTGAAGAAGATGGAAATTGGCTGATGAATGTATTGGTCACTTCAGAGGCATGTTCAAATCTATCTTCTTGCTGTCCTAATGAATATGGAAACCTGCCCAGTATGTGATTGGATTTTAATGACTTCAAGGTCAGAGACTTTGTAAGGTGTGAATCTGCTTGCAAGGTCACTAGTGGCAAACAGTGCATGGATCTGAAAATAAACAAGGAGCTGTCAGGGATATTAACTTTTTGTAGAAAAACCCTTGGGATGAAAAGGTTAATAGGTGATTGCATTGTAACTTGTTTTGAAACTCAAAATGAGCTCTAAAGCTACGTGCATTATCCTTCATTATAGCTTGCATAAGAAATAGTAGTAATGGAAAATGCAGGCAATGTTGATTATAATAGTATCCTAGCTTGTCAAAAACTTGCATTTGCCACTGTATAAACAGGTCTACATAATCAACATATGCTCCAAATGAAGACCTTTTGGAAAAATAGGTAAAATTACCTGATCTAAACTGCCCTTGGATGTGTAAGTATATTTGTCTCCCATAGGTAGCCCAGGTTAGTAATTTCCCCTAGAAATTCAGGTCGCATGTACATCAGTTATATCTTATATTAATTTTCTATTCTGTAAGATTGTTCTAGCTGGAGAAAAAATAATAGGGAAAAAGTCTGAAAGTATTAAGAAAGTTTATGACTTGTCATAAGGTACTTGACTTGTGATAGAACAGCACAGAAATTACTCATGCATGAGGAAAATACAACAAAAATCTTTTCAAGAGGGAGAAATTCAGAGAGTTGATGACTTTTTTACTATGATAAAAACTTAATTTACTAAGCTGTTGAACAATTTACCCTGAGAGTCTGGGGCATTAAGTAGTTTCAGGCATGGCTACCATGGTTGCAGTTTCTCTCAAGCTGTTCGTACCAGTGGGAGGCTTCATCTGATGGGCATGTTCAAATGACTATTCAACATAACAGTGTAGAAGGGAGTTCTATATGAGCTATATGAGCTATGAGCTTCCTATATGAGCTGCTTCCTGTCACTGGAAAGTCTACAGGCTTAGTGATTGAAGAGCCAGGCAAAAGTGCCACAAGTGCCCCACAGCTTTGGGGCAAAAATCAGTTTTACTGAAATCCAAATGGACTCTGTAGTTTTAATTTTTTATTTTTCACAGAAAGTATGTGTATGTATACATGCAAAAATATACATGTATGGATACGGATATGAATACAGCTCTTCATATCTCCTCTGTTCCACATCTGCAGATTTGATGCCTATGTGGTAACTGCTAAGAGTGCTTTAGCTGATATGATTCATGATTTCATGATTAAACTCATCACTATATCAATAGCTAATAACCTGAATTTAGCTGCGTATTCAATTGACACCTAAATTCTGCATTTAAAACAAGGACTTGCAGTTTTTCCTGTAAATGAAAAATACATTATATCCTTCCCAGAACAATACTTGGTCTTTGCATGCTTTACGACGTAGTGTAGCCAAGAGTCATACAAAAATATAGCAGAAGAGTTTTGCCAAGATGGAAGATCTACTTGGTTCTGAGTTCGCCCTAGATGCAGAATTGCAGTTCTTTATGATATGTCGTGGTTTCATTGATGCCACTTTCTTGAATGCATAAGCTCATGTTTCTATCTCCATCTGATTTTGAAGTAAAAGGGACAAGGAGAAAGGTGGTTTGTTTTCACTTACTGAGCACCAAGGAACCCTTTTCCCTTCTGCATCCTGCCTGGCTACAAGAAAGAGAGGTCATCACCTGGCCTTTTTTTTGTTTGTGTGTTTGGGGTTTATTTAATCTTGTTTTGGGCTGATCGTGGTTTGAAAGCAAAAAATAATTTCAGTTTCAGTTTTCTTTTTTTAAGATAATTTGAAAATGTTAACACTGACTATTCATTTAAAATGTCTAGTTTATGGGATTTTGAAAAAGAGTAAACTTGAAAGTAATAGTCTGCTGCAGTTTAATAGTGGAAACTGCGGAACCTCTTAATAGGATGAATTTTACTTATGGAAGTGTGATGACTAATTCAAATGATAAGAGTAAATGAGTGTTTATTCATAGTACTGACAAACATTTTTTGTTTGTATGATCTGTAATGCTCTTGTAGGAATATGAGCTGAACTTACACTTTTGAATCCTTTTAATGCAGAGCTGCTGAAAGCATATTTGTATGGCTCCGAAAAGCATTTCTTAGGGCAAAGCCTCCACATACTATACTCCAGTGCCCCAATAAATTAATATCTGTTAGTTGTTATTCTATAAAGTCGATTTTCAAATAATATATCACATGTTAATATGAATTCATTCACATCCTGTCCTTTCTATTTTGTTGCTGGGTTTAATTTTTGAGATTCTAAACTGAAGGCAAGTTTGACAGCCTCTTTCATACCAGCAGCTTCTGCTTTTGGCCTCCACATTTCTTCTTACATAAACACATAGTAAAGTTGGTGTCCAAGTCCCTTTCTTCTTGCACTCTTAGTAAATTTTCTCATATTCTGATATTCATATTGTAGCTTTAAATTTCAATTACTTATAAACTGATCAGTCAAAACTGTCTCTTTCCTCTGGTTGTCTATGCACTTTGACATTGATAAAGTGAAATATCGGAAATTCCAGATGTTTCGGCAGCTTTGGTAAAGCAAAACTTTGAGATATGAGAAAATTCTGTTATCCTTGCAGATAATTGTCTGTTTCAACTTGTCTGATATTGAATTATACAGTCATTCTTATTTAAATTCGGTGTTTTAGGGACACACATCAATGCTCACTGAATGCTGTAATTGTAGTGCTGAATTTTATTTTGGAATTCTATACCTCCAAATCTGAAGTATGTGAAACAGAAATCCTAGACACAAATGACTTTTCTCATTAAAAATATCTGCTAATTTTCTGCAAATTGCACCTAATTGCTCATTCAACAGTAGTAATACACACAGCTTTGTATATGAGGAAGATCTCATCTTCAGTGGATTTCTGCTCTCTGTACAAACTCTGGTCTCACACTGCAGAGCTGGAATCGGTGCCAATGAATCAAAGAAACCGCTGGCCTCTTTTATTCTATTTTTAGTATCCTCCCCATTGCTTGTAGTGCCGTTGCTGTGAAAACATACTGCTGGATTTTTCTGAAAATATGATGAGTAATTATTTTTTAAAGCATAGCCAATAAGGAGAATAATCTAAGGCATCTGATCCAGAGCTTGTTACAGTGGATAATTAGCAAGCTACCATGAGATGGTTCTGCTTGCATGAGTGTTAAACATTTATGCCAGTGACAAGTGATTGAGCTCTTTCCACCCCAGTGTGAGAATAAGAGGCCACCAGCTTCCTCCATCAAGAGGACCCCGTAGTGTTACTGTGCCTCTGAGGAAACAGAGCTGGTAGGAGAGATGAAGAGAAGCTTGCTTGTACAAAGGACTCCCGCTTCTTTCCTAATTTTCCCTCAATAGCTGAGCCTCCTTAAAAGGAACGATTGGTGAAGATGTAAGAAAGACAGGGTTGGGGGGGAGAAGGGAGGTTATGCACAGAAATTAAATTAGAATGCAGATGCAAGGAAGAGTGACACATTAGGCACTGTGGAAAGCAGAACGCACTGTTGCTAAACTGTGTGACAGGAGAGGCTATAAAATGTAAAATCAGCTGTGAGAAGAATAGAGGAATGGGATCAGTTCTGACTGAGTACATGGCTGAAACATTCAGAGTGCTCTCAAAAATCTTTTAATCTCTCTGCAACCATCAAGCCCTTCTCACCTGGCACTTCTGAGATGGCCTTACCTGGCTTTATGCTGTACAGCTTTAGTTGATTCCTGCTATCTTGCAGAAAAAGGAACTTTATTTTCCATTATGTCTGTAATGAGAGAGTTGTACTTACCAGAGCCACTGTCTTTATAATTGTCTAAAGACCAAAAGAATCAAAGAGCTTATTCATATAAACAACTGGCAAAACAGCAATATTAGCAAATTATTTAAAGTACATACCTAAAAAGTTCTCTTCATCTTGGATTTTTCACTGTTGCATGTTTGACTTTCTTGTTTAAGTTTGTAAGCTCTGGAGGGAAAATACACTGTTATCTAGTTGTTTGGACTCCTATGTTGTAAAACTTCAAACTTTTTTATTGGTGTCTCAGTACATTTGGAACACAAACTCAAAATATAAATCATAGGATGTCCAATCCTGCAAGCAGAATATCTTGGGTGGAAAACAGATCCTTTCTGGTAGTGCTTCTGTGGGGTAGAGGACCTTTCCCTGCACCACTGGTCATTTGGTGGCTGAATGAGCACTGCCATATGGGAGGCCTGGGCTTCACTTGCAGCCAATGCAACAATCACCTACTTGGCTTGTAAAATTACGAGTGGCGGGTGGATGTTGCTGGAGATTTTTATGAAACATTACTTTTCTATTTTTTAAGCCTTTTTTTTAAGGCTTTTATTTTCCTTTACTTCCCCACCATCCCCACAAGGTTTTCACTGGTAACAAATTGCAGTCTCAGTGTGAGTGTGTGTTCTGCTTGTCTTCTGAGCAAGTTTGGCAGCCAAGGTTTGCACAATTTTGTCTTCAGTAAGGCAAAAAAAGGAGAAGATGTTTCAGAGCTTATAGGAAGAGCTTTCTCTCACTGAACTGGGTGTCCCATCAGTTGCATCATGAAGATAAGAGGGCTTAATAAGTCACTGAGCAAATCTATGCTTTTGGAGAAGTGTTTAACTTTTCTTTCATTTCCCACTGAACAGAAGGAGTTTAAGTTGCTGAATGACAAGGGACGTTACCATGACTTTTAAATTTACCAGTTCTTTTTAGTGGCTGGTGCCCCTGAGGTTGTCTAAGTTACGACAGAGGACAAAGATCTATGAGAACAACTCCCTTTATCATTCTTGCTTCACTATTCAATAGAAATTTTCAGATGCTTAATATCAAGGGTTAAGAACATGGGAATTATGGGCTGGGCTCGTCCACCTAATTCTGGGTGTTTTCATGTGGGTTCTGGTATTTTGGCTCCCTTTTTTTGCCAAACTTTTGCTAGTTACTTTTCCAGCCTGAGATATGTCTGTCTTGATTTTTGAGATATTTGACCTCTAAGTGCTTGTTCCCTTTCATGTAGTCCTCTCTAGCTTAGATGTATTTAAGTGGAGAGAAACCCATCCTGAATCCTAATTGTTAGAAACGCTGACAACTTAAAATTTTGTTCATATATGGGAGCTTCTCTGATATGAAAAATATATGTCTTGTCATCAAGCTAACACCCCAAATTAGATTTCCTAAATGTTATATTTATATATGACTCAGTTTCCCATCTGTGAAATGTTCACAGAGAGCTTCCTCACTTCAAAGACATGCTGTAGATTTTTAGAAAATAGTAAGAGAAGCCCTTTAAGGTGATAAAATATTCTATATAGAGATATAAAATGCTGTTGAAACCATGCTTCAACAAAGTGGGGTATATAAGGAATGAGGCCACACCATGCCAAACAGACTAGTTAGAAAAAAATAAAAAAATTAAAGAAACAGAAAAAATATATGACAAAAACTGTAGATTTTAGAATATGTTATCACATTGCCAAACTTGACTGTGGTCAAGGGGTTACAAATGAAATTACATCAGCAATCTACATTTGGTGGTTTTGTCATATTTTAGTCCTTGAATTTGCTGTCTTAATGGTCTTTTTAATGAAGCACTGTATTTAGGATGTAGTTTGTTTGAATAATTGGCAAATACTTGTGAACACAATTTCAAAATTTAATTACTCATTAGAATTATGCATAAGTATGTATTTTAATTCTTTTTAATGAGGATATGAACCATCTTTTTCTGAATTTCAAGGAACACTGGTGCTCATACTGATACTCATTTTCTTGGGCAAACAACAGTATTCATCAGCCAAAAAGGAATGCTGATTGTTTGCTATTCAATTAATTAATATTTGCTATACATTTGACTAATTTTTTGTTCTTATTAACAATGTTATGTCCCCCTAGATTACAAAAATAGCTGCAGTAGTAACAGTCTTACATTTATAAACTTTAAATGCTAAATTTCTTTGACTTTTGCCCTGTCTGGGTATTGCAAATCCTAATCCCCTTAAAACTATGAGTTAGGAAATTTTGTTATCCCTCTTTTACATGCTGGAGTTTGAGAGCTACACACATAAAACTGAGGGTGGTCAGAGGAAAGGAGGTGAGAAGGCAGCAGAATCAGCTGTGGTAAACAGCTGGAGTAGCATGAACCGAACATTACTCACACTTAAAAATGTTATTTGTAATTTTCTGCCCAAGGTAAAATTGATTCCAGTTGGAAAGTAGAGTGATTAATATATATTTATATATTTTTTTCTTTTTCTCCCTCATAGGACTACAGGATATGATAGCCTAGGACGTCTTGGGCTGTCAGTCCCAGATCTGTCATGTCACATTTTAATCATAAGTTTGCCAAAACTTGAAAATGATCTTTTTTTTTTTTCTTTTGTTCCTACTATTGCTAATAGAAAGCAGTTTTAGAGTCTTGCTCCCCTGATGGTCTGAATCCTTCTTTCAATATCCAGCCTGATTCTCTTTTCATTCTGTTCACATGTATGTGTTTCAATGCCAGTGTTGCTAATACCATTGCCAGGGTGGAATAGCTCATTTTCCTCCTTCATATTTAGGGATAGAAACTCTAGGCCTTCTGGCTCTTCATTTTGTTTGGGTAAATACTTTAAACTCTTTTACCCTCCTTTTGCTAAACAAGTTTTTCACTTCTCAGCTTGTGCAAGGCTAGCACAAAAAAGACTTGCTTCATAACTTGAGGCCAGACTAGTATGTCAATAATGTCCATTCCTGCTTGCAGAAACTTCTGTAGCTATTACATGAGGTTGGAGATTGCCATGAGGTGAAAGCACTTGGGGTGAAAGCGAATATGGCTAAAGTGTCTGAAATACAGCGTCTTCATCTCTGAATGTGGGAGCAATTGCTGTGAGCAGCTTCTATAGAGCAGAGCTGATAGTCATCTCGCTGAGTCAATACAAGTTCACCAGTTTAGAGAAGCTGAAGATCAATCTGATACATTTCTTTTTCTAAGTTTATCTGTGTTTACCCTTGCACCTCATGTATACTGAACGAATGTCCCAAGTGAAAGAAATCATTGTAACAGAAAACAGAAGAAAAGCTATGGGTAAAATACATGGTGAACTGTTTTAAATAGATTTAGGTGTACTGTGTTATTGAATACAGTCACGGTGTATTTTAAACCCAAAATATGATATCTTCACTGAATGAAACCCAAGAAAATTCTTCTGTCACTTCCTATATTTTATTTTCAGGGAATAAATATGACAGTCTTTTAATATGCTGGATTATTATGTATTATGGCTGTAACTTCACCTGTATTATTTCTAGGTGAACTGCTTTCAGTATCTCAGTTTTCAGGATAAAGTGGGGTGGGGTGGGTTTTTTTGGCTTTTTTTCCCCCTGTTTGGGTTTTATTAAATTACAGTCCTCTAATTCTTTTTAATTGAAATCTTATTTGACGCTTTTTCTGTAACACACAGCATCTCCATGCCTCCTGGAGGTTACAACAATATAAAATATTTGCTTAAACTGAGTTTTCCAAGTGGCTTTTATCTACTCTTCAATTATTGTATCTGGTATTATGGTTATAGAAACCCGAAGAAGAATTTTTGAACACTTAGTTTCCTCTAGTCCCCCTACTGGGACCTTTGCTTGTCCAAATAACTTCTGCAAAGGAAAAGGTCACATACGAGGGCAATCCAAATTGTGGGTCCTTTGTCTTACACCCACAAGCTTATAAACTCAAATTTGGAGACTATGTTCTATGTGCCTTCTAAGTTTCTTTACCTTTCTTGAGAAGATTAATGTTTGAGATTGTAATGCATAATATTTGAATTATTCATTTTAATTAAAAATGATTATGAGAACTAATTAAAAGACATGCAACTGGTTACTGGCAGCGTAGTTGGACTACTTTACAAAAATACCATTTGGTGTTCAATATTAGGCTCATGTTGATTTTAGAAATTATATTCTATAAATAATAAGAGGCTATAATTAATTCTGCATAAGAATTTGGAAATCTAATCTTTCATAAAAAAGTATTGAGCAGTGTTTGGAAAAGCATGGGTTCTCTTTTCATCTAAAGCTTTATGCAGCAGTCAAAAATGTCATCTAAAAAAGGTTTATAATGACCTTATTAGTTTCTTTTTCTATATATTTTAAAGTGTGATTCATCTGCCTTCCCATCTCAGCACCCTTGCTGGGATATTTTGGGAAGATACCTAGAATCATAATAATAAACTGAGCTTTCAGAAGAGTAAGCATTGAAAGTGATCCTCTAGATCACCAAATCCAGTAAATCAATTCTTGCTATTATGGCCAATCTGATTACAAAAATCAATTTTCACCTCAGCATTGTTGACTTCATTATTATTGCTCAGGAAATTGCTTCAAATTCTCACTATTCTTATAATTAGAAACCCTCAGATTTCCAGTCTAAATGTATTAATTGCCAGTTCATGCTCATTTTCTTTGAAAAGCTCTTTATTTGACCTCAGATTGTGACTTGATGACTAATTTTGAGAGCTGTGATGGGAATCCATTACTACCCGCTCAGAAATATGCTCTCAATGCTTTGCCTAATTTCCACTACATGAAATATAGTTTCAGTATTTCTATTCTGTGTCTGGTTGAGGTTGTTGAAAGGAAAAGAACTAAAAGAAATATTGAGAATTTTTAGACATTTTAACCTAAGACTTCAGGAGTGATTTCAACAGGATGGATAGGTGCCAGGGACTGTAAAAGCTGAATTTAATAGCTGAAGGTGAACTAAGATATACTTGCTTCTATTTGTGGCAAAGATATTGCACTGAAGGGAAACAGATTGTGCAGAGAAGAATAAGTGAGACATTCTCTGGAAAACTTACCATCCTATGTCTTAATTTGGTTGAAAACTTTCCATGAAGTCTATTATTCAGAGAAAATTCTGAGGTTTGACTATGTAATTTTCTTTTTTGTTTGTTTGGTTTTCTTTTATCTTTTGCTTTGTTTTGTTCTTTTGGTTCTTTGTGTTTGCTTGTTTGTTTGTTTGTTTCCTAAGTGTTATGTGCTTCCTGGAACTCTTTCATAGTTGTGTTTCCTTTGAAATTAAATTCTACTAGTGTCAGATGGAAGTTGAATTATATCCTACATCCACCCTGAGAATCAATTCCTCCAAATAAAAGCCTTTCCAAACACAAGAAGGCTTTAAGGCTGTGTTGCACATATTTGTGTTACTCACCCAGGCTGAAAATGCTTGAAGAATGCTAACAAGGAAGGGTCCTGTCTATTGCTACTAGGGGAATATTAGTGGGATCTTGAGATCTTCACACAAAGATGAATATAAAAGCCTTTGACATAGATCATGATATTCACCTCCATTATATTTTTAAAGATCAGATCTGTTCCTGGTAGAATAGCTAATAGAGACGGAAGAGTTTTCTTGTCACCCATGTGTCTCATATGCATTTCATTGCTCTATATTGAATGAACTAGGCTAGGAACATTTGCTAAGCAGTGAAGAACTTTGACCCACAATTTCATGGCATCAAAAAATGCCTTCTCAGACAGCATGGCACGGTGCTGCCCTCCAAAAGATGAGGGTCTAAAGACTTGCCTCAGAACACTTTCTGCGAGGGTCCAGGGAGAGCTGGGTTAGCAGTGTCAAATGCCATGGATATTTGGAGAGGGAAGAAACCATAGGTTAGTATCAGCTGCATGCTCTGTAGTCAGGAAAAGGAACTGCAGAAGGGAAGAAATAGGTTTCTAGATGTAGGCAATTCTGAGAAAAACAGCCAAGAGATTAGTTAGATGTTCCTTTTTTATTAAAAGAGGAAAGACTCCATAAAAAATTGTAGTGGTTGGTGCCAAAGAACATTGTGTTGAACTGTGAAGATCAAAATTCCCAAACAGATAGACCCCAAACCACTTCTTTTTGCATTGTTGGGTAAAGTTAAAATGATCCACGAACTGCAAAATCCTCTTCCCTGACTCTGAAGAAGCTGGGGTGGGAGATGTTTTGCATCTTTGTCTCTGCTGTGTGGTAAGAGGAATAGTGGATAGTTTTGTTTGCTTCAGCAATGGTAAATGCATTTGAAGCAGCAACATTCTCTCTAAAAAGACTGCAAAAATTGAAGAAGACCAGAAGCCTTTATATTAAAAAAAAGTAAATTTTCATGTACCCTGAAGTCTTTAAATTCTTCGTGGCTTAAGTTCTTTATATAGAGAGATTCTGTCTATTAGTAACTGTTGCATTACCACTGATTAAAAGTATAAGTGTAAGCAATTGAAATCTCCAATAAGGAGATTTTATAATAACAAATGTTTTCATTGACTTGGAGACAGTTATAGCATGAGATATTCATTTCTGATGTACCTACAGTAATTATACATGTTCTGCTGATGGTTATTTATTGTTTAATTAAAATGCATGCAGGGGATAAAAGCCCATTAGGATAAAGCATTGTGTCAAAACCAAAAAGTTGCAATAAAGTTTGAGCACAGAAATGCCTACTGCTGGCTTCTGTATATTTATTACCAAGCTCTGGTAGCAGGCTTCAGAGAAATAGAATATTATGCTACTCTAAAGTAGCCACCTGCTTCTGTAAAATTAGAAAAGAACTTGAATTATGTATCCATCAGGCCTACCACACAAAGTATGTCCATGGACTAGTATGCTGTGACATTAGGTATCACACCCTTGTTAAGGAGCAGTTTTCTTTCCAGCCTTGATTCAATGTGAGAGGGGAAGAGCTGATTAAAAAGGAGAGGTTCTGCTAGATGGAAATGGCAATGAATGTTTTAGGAAATGTATCAGCTCATACATATGCCTAATAAATTAACCAATCTTTACAGAGAAAATGGCAAATATATTTTATTCAAAGGTACACTGCTTGTTTTGAATCTTAAATTCATTAATGTCTGTGAGTTTTTACACTTGTCTGATATGGTTTGAAATGCTTGTTCTGATGTATCAGCTGAGGATAATAATCTATTTGAATTTATGGGGAACAGTATCCCTGTAAGATGTGGGAATTTGTGTGTGTAACTTGAGAAACATGTAAATTCCTGTGCACTGGGATGTGTGAATGAAAACATTTCTTTTTTAAAATAATTTTAATCAAAGGTGAATCAAATAAATTCAAGTATCTGGCTCATCTCAAAGTTTCTGCAATTTTATTTTTTTCTTAATCTTTCCAGTATAACCAATCCATTCTCATTTGTGTCTTTGGAAGGTCAAAAAATTTCTCAGAGGCAAAATCCTTTTACTTACCAATTCTTTAACCTGGCTATAGTTCAAATCAGTGATTTTTACATCACCCCTGCATTATGTCTGGGAGGAGTGACTTTAGGGTGCCTTTTCTTTTTTTTTTTTTTTTTTTTTGCTGTGTTAATACCTCAATGAAGGTTCCTGGAAAAGTTATGACAGCTCAATCACATCACTAAATTGTGCTTAACTGTGGTGGAACCAAGGGGGATGCTCCACAGCCAAGAGCTGCTGGAGAGCAGCACGCTCTGATTAGACCCTGTTTGTCCCTTGGCAAAGCTTGTATGTTGGTGTTATGTATGTGTATGTCCTTTCTGTCAGCTGGTGCTAGGCTTGCCATGCCAGAAAAATTTCTGTTAGGTATCCAGGTCTTCCTGCTGTTGGAGTGACACAGAGGGAGTAGATTGTGACAGGGTAATTTTCTACATGACTATTAGAACATTTTGTGAGCCTGTATTCTCGACGCTGTTTTATTATGAAAAATTTATTCTACTGTACTGCAAAATATTTTGGTGTTTTTTTGTTTGTTTTATTTTTGTGTGCATGTGGGTTTTTTTTTTGTTTTTGTTTTTTTTTTTTTGTCCTTTTTTTTTAATACTGGCCTTTCTGAAAAT
>JAWWMO010000001.1:7227164-7332366 GCA_035047845.1 Dendrocincla fuliginosa
TTGTCCTTTTTTTTAATACTGGCCTTTCTGAAAATGCTATGTGGTCAAATTCATGTTATCTGAGCAGAGTGGCCTAATTCAGGACTGTGGGTCTACCTGTTGCATCAGGTCTGTGGGGACTGGGACAAGGATAGGCTGTCCTCTGCAGTAGCATGGGTGCTTAGGGTGTTCTGGAACTCTTACGCAAAAAAACCCCAATTAGTGAAAGGAGCATGTTCTCTGACAGTGCAGTTGACTTTTGCTGCCCTTCTATGACAAATTAGAGCTGTGAACTTGTGACCTTTATTAAAATTTTAAAGTGCATGTCAAGGTATCATAAGCTGTTAACACACTCATGCTGAATTGGGTAGGGTGGTGCAGGTGTTCTGCAGTCTTTATGGCAGAGTCTGCCATTGCAGAGCTATGCTCAGTCATGAGAGACTGAGCTCAATGAGCTTTTCTCATCCTTTCTAGTTGTCTACTGTTAATTCTATAGTGAGTGGAGAAACAACCATATTCAACCACTTGGACTGAATTACCTTCTGACACTTTCTCGACTGACTGTACAGGGAGTGAGGGGCTCAAATATGCATGTTACAGCCTAAAAACCACTGGACTTTGGCACCTAGATCTCATTTTCTTTCCTAAATATTGGCCATTCAGCTACAGTTAAGCTAGTGAAAGCTTGGCTTCTTGGTTTCAAGCATCTAAAGTCAAATGGTAATCTGAGGCCTCTTACATCCTCCTCTTGCTGTTCCCTGAGGCTGTGATGTTTACGAACCTGGTTGTAACTAGCAGTAGTATTGAGAGAAATCATATGCCACTCTCTCTCTGAGGTATCATAATAATATCTTTTGATAACCCCACTTTGTTCCTTTGGATAAAATGCATTTACTGTGGGATTTTGTCAGACTTAATTGAAAATCCTAAGAGATTTGAAGTAACTGTTCTGTGCTACTAGTGCTTTATTTGCAATGCAGCATCTTAAAGCTGGTATCACAAATAAAATTACACAGTGACCAATCTCTTAAGTAAACCTGATTTTATTTTTTTTCTTATTCAGAAATCTGTATTGTCATGTCCTTCTTACAAAATTATAGAAATTGCTGTTTGAAAAAGAACTTACAGCAGAATGAAGGCATCTGTTCAATTTCCATTTTACTTCCACATGCTAATAGGTAATGTCGAAAACAAAGATGTTATTTTTCTCCCTTGTTTGTCATCAGACAGGATAAAATGCACATTACTTTTAATGTCATCATTGTTTCTCTATAATCAAAAGAGAAACAATGTTTAAATTAAGAACTTCAACATTCCCATCCTGATTCACAGAGCTCCACAAAGCTGGTATTTGGCTGACTAGTTATTTTAAAATGAATAGTCATTAGATTTCCCCATGCACAAACAAGGTCCGCTAGTGTGGAGCTACTAGGGAAAATAATAATTCTCTTTCAGGGGTTTTTGTTTTTGTTTTTTTTTTTTTAAGTGACAATTTTTTACAGGTGCCCAGGCATCTGTGAATTGCTGAATATTTGTTTGTCCTGAAATTAGTTTAGAATCACAGAACCATAGAATGGTTTTGGTTGGAAGGGACTTTTAAAGATCATCTAATCTAACCTCCTACCATAGACAGGGATATCTTTCACTAAATCAATTTGCTCAAAGCCTCGTCCAAGCTAATCTTGAACAGATCCAATGATGGATTATCTGCAGCTTCTGTGGGCAAACTGTTCCAGTGTCTTGTCACCCTTATCATAAGAAAAATTAATTTTTGTGTCCTGTCTGTACCTACCTTGTTTCAGTTTCAAATTGTTGCCCTTTGTCCTGTCACTACAAATATTGGTAAAAATTTTCCCTCTTGTTTTCTGATAAACCTCCTTTTATATTGAAAAATTGCAGTGAGGTCTCTCTGCAGACTTCTCCAGGTTGAAGGACCCCAATTCTATCAGCCTATCTTCCAAAGAGGTGTTCCACTTTCATACCTTTAGTTTTGTTATTTAAGCAAGGCCAATATTCTGGGCCATCACTCATCTCGCAATGAGATAACAAATACCACCTACCCAGCTGCCTTTCACTATGACTCCATTGCTTGTATACCCAACCATTAACCTTCCTTTGGCTGAATCTCACAGCGATATAAATCACTCAGAAGATCAAGTTTCTATGAGAACTGTGAAGCACAAGATATTACTGAGCACTTTTTGTCTGTATTTCCTCTTTTATCCTAAAAATGGACCAAAAGCACATTTCTCCAGCAGCTCTCTGCTTCATCAGTGGAGGTCCCTGCAGTCCTGGGCTTCAGACTGATTGAAAAGTGATAGGAGTTCAACAGGAAAACTCAGCTTATGCTCTGTTTCACAAAGTTGCCTCATGAAGGAAACAAATGTATTAGGAAAAATCCGTATCCCTATCAGCATTGTGCCAGTTAGGTTACAAATAAATGTAAGATGTGTGCAACTTGCTGTGAAGTTTCTAATTGCCTTAAAAGTTACTTTGGAGAAAACCAGAAATTAAATTAATCTTTGTTTTTTTGGTTGTTTTTTTTTTTTTTTCTTAATGTAAAACTATGCCATTTATACCTAAAGCCCACCTAATATTATGGTTTCTTCCTGACAGTGACTAATACTGGACTCTTAGGAATGAAGAGAAGTTATACATGAATAAAAGAAACAATGTAAGAATAAAGTGATCCCTTTTGGATATGCACATTTTCTGTTTTAACTCTGTCTTATTTCCATCTACTGTCTCCTTCAAGAGCTAAGGTTCGTTTATATTTGCAGTAATTACAGAGGCCATTAAGCACTTCCTATAATCCTATTTATTAATTTTTTTAATTCTATCAGATCCTTTTGGAAATGGGCTGACTAAACTAGTATCTATCACTCAAAATGGTGAGTGCACACTGTTCATAAAACATAGCAACATCTACTGGCTTTGCGTGTTCCTAATAATTCTAACATCCCACCTGACCACAGCTGAATGTTGAGGTGGTGTTGTTAGAGAAGTATCCACAGTTACTCTTAAGTTATCCTTCAAAATGTTAGTAAGAAATAAGACTCTCTACAGATCTCTCTGTCTATCTTTGTTTGCTATGACTATTCCTAATTGTAGCTTCTATTAGTTTGGTTGGTACAGTGACTTAGCCGACTGGTCCTTAAGTATCAGATTCATGGGTCATTGGAGGCTGAAGAAGTATTCTGAGAAAGTACTGTTATGTGCTTGTCCATATGTCCACATCCTACTGTGTTTTTCCTTTACAATCTCATATTCCACATGGGGCATCCACTGTTGAACACTTGGGACTAGGATGGGATCCTACATGGATTGGTTCAAGGTTCAGCACTTCAGACTTGTGTGCTTGAAAGGCCACACAAACAGATATCATTGAGGGAAATCTACTTATTGCTGCAGAGAATCCTTTTATGAATTATTATGAGAATTTCTAATATTCAATTTATGATGCAGTGGCACTTTTGTGTATGAACAGAAATCTTCACTCTACTTAATTTTAGATACAGTTTCATTATTGTCTGCTCATGTAGAGGGACTTTATTCACCTCACTGACCCAATTACATAGTGATATTTTCTTTTCTGCTTAACTAAATCATTATTCAAGGTGGATGGATTCTAAATGTATTCCAATTTACATGTTGGGAAAGAAATTATTTACATCCAGACTAACAAGAAACTTGGGCATTGTTAGACTAAGCACAGCAATGCAAGGGCACAGGCTATAAATTTACCAAGCCAGACCAGTCAGCTCATGTGCATAGACGGTGAATTAGGTGAGGTAGATGCCAGTGGCGGAGTCGCAATAACCATCACACTGATGATCACACTTGTCAAGAAGCAGTGCTGAAGAGAGTGTTTGAAAGCCTACTTGTCTCCTGGCCTGGAAGAGCCAGATTAATGTATACATTGAACTCCTTTTCTGTGTGTTGTATATATCCAGACAGAGCAGTTTATATCTGTGACTCGGCTACCGCATGGTGTTGTTATAGGAAATGAATTTTGAGAAAGAATGTCAGCATTTCCTTACATCCCCAAAAGGTAACTTTACATGACAAGGAGGAAATGTTAAGAATATATGTACCTGCAACCTGATAACAGTTTGGGTAGGCAGATCTGACATAATATTCAGCAGCTTGCTGTCAAGTTCAGGTACCAAGAGATTATTTCTAGATTCTGTACTCCTGTATAGCATGTAGGACTGGATAGGCTTGCTTCAGAGGAATTTTTGTGCAATTGCATGATATAAATATCCTTTGTGGGTAATAAAGGCAAATACTGGTCATAGGTCAAAGCCTCAGGAATCAAGGTGATAATCTTCAAAAGGAGCTGCTTCTGCAGCGAATGAACCTGCACTTTATGCTCTATCTAATTAATCGGAAGCTTGCAATGTTCTTTCAGACCTGATGTTGGACAGAGATGCCCATTAGGCATACAAATCAGCAACGTGGTGATCAGGGTTATAAGGCAGGTCACCCACTTGTGCTGTGATGGAAAATGCATTTTCTTTCAACCCCTTCTCAAGCACTGGAAATTCCCAAGTGGATCCAGACCAGGGCCAATTTATCTCATTAGCTGAAGATCCCATGACTTTGTTTACCTCATTATAGATGCCACAGTGTCCTTAATGGAGTCTGCTGGTTTTGGATGGGGTAAAGTTAATGTTCTTCCCAGCAGCTGATATGGGGCTGTGTTTTGGATGTGTGCTGGAAACAGTGTGGATAACACAGATATGTTTTTGTTATTGTCGAGTAGGACTTGCGTAGATACAAGGACTTTTCTGCTTCTTTTAGCAACCCACCAGTGAGTGGGCTGGGGGTGCACAAGAGGCAGGAGGAGACACATCTGGGACTGTTGGCCCACTCAACCACAAGGATATTCCACACCATACAGTATCATGCCAAGCGTATAAAGCTGGAGGAAGAAGGAGGTTGTTTGGAGTGATGACATTTATCTTCCCAAGCCTTCATCTCAACACATGAATTTTTCTCACTTTTACCCTTCTATTTCTCTCTCCTGGGGAGAATCACCTGGGGCAGAGCTGAGGGAGGGTGAGTGAGTGGCTGTGTGGGGCTTGGTCGTGGCTGGTATTAAATCACAGTAGCATTATTTTATTTTGGTTTGCTTTTTTTTTTATTATTATTATTAGCATCCTTTGCCCTTCCTCATTCCTATGGCAAAATCCCCCTTTGACTCTTACGAGTAAGATGGCAGCAGACACACCTGCATTAGATTTACAGAAAGAGAAAGCTGTGACCATTCCAAGTTCCATTGGCATTCTGAGATACAAATTGTTCACAGTTTTGTCCATACAAGGTAATATCACTTAATATTTGTTATAGTTTCCTAACCTTGCTGTAATATTTCTGATGCACAGGAGAAGATGAATATGCAACTCACTGCTGTATGTGTTCTAAGATTCTCACAGACATGCAAAGCTGTGAAATACAGCTCCAAAATACTGTACTACCTCAAGTAGGAAGGTCACATTAATTTTAATCTTTATTTTGTATATCTTGATAATGTTAACATTTTCTAAATATTGCGTTTGCTGAAGCAGGTTAGTATTTAAAAAGAATATTTATTGGAAAATATTCCTCTGGTTTAAATTTGGAGTAACCCTTGCCAATACATACACACCTATATATGTTAAGAAAGTTTGGCTGGTTTTTACTTCTTTCATTCTCTGTTAAGATCATCCTCATTGACTTTATAAGTTTATAAGGTGGCGTATTTATAGTTTATTTTTGTCTTATATCTTTCCTCACTAAGTTTAGTAAGATAGGGCCTCCTTTCCCTACCTAGAGCATCAGCTGGCAACCATACAAAAAGATGAGACAAATTCACCTTCCTGTTGTGTTCTTTGAAACATTGCAGAGTGTAAATTCTTCTCTTCTTTTGTTCATCTTCTCCCCCACACTGTTACTGTTCCCTTCTTGTTCTTGCTTTCAGTCTCTTTCTTTGGTTCCTCTGCTTCCCTAATCTGTGAGGTTGCAAAAGTGATGCTTTTCTATTTGGAGATTTTTTTTTTTCTCTGCATAGAATATTCTAAAACACACTAATTCAGCATGCTGGTAAAACCCCATTACTTATTTTTCTCAGCTGATTCAATCCAAAGCCCACTGCAATCCATGGAAATAACACAGTATGATCCAGTATGATTAACTCCAACATTACTAGAAGGAGAGAACGTAATTAAAAAGCATGGTCATCCCATAAAAAGAGCTGTTGGCATTTAAAGTCTGTCTCCTTCTTTGCTGGGTAGTGGTGGAGATAAATTGCAAAAGTAGACCTGCTTATTTCTCTTCTCTGAGGTGTGACACTTGAGATGACTTAAATGTCAAAGAGAAGCCCAAGAGAAGATTTTTGTGTAAAAAAAATCAAGGTTTGAGGACCAAAAGCCTATGGAGATTCAAGTAATTCAAAGAACAGATACTGAAGAAGTTATATTTATCTTTTTCTCTCTCCTTTTAACTTAAAGGTAGCATGACCCTTGTCTATGTGAAAATTTCTAGCACAAGAAAGGAAAAGCAAATATAACCAGAAAAAAACGTCATGGAGGCCTACTGGAACAATTTAGCCCAGGGTTCTGCATGACTTAAGAACAAAGGATAATGAAAAAACTCTTGGGCATCATTGAGTATTATATTGCATTTTTGTCCTCTAATAGAGGGCTATAACTCATTCCTGAGCCTGATTTTTTTAAACCAAGTCAACATAAAAATTATTATCTATGAAAATAACTGACATATAGAGGTACCTATATATTTTTTACAATCCTAGATAAGCAGGCAAAATTGTTTGACATTAATATCTAAACTATTTGATTTTATGATCCAGAAGTACTACTGATAACTAAGGCTGAAATCTAAACTAAGAGGTTAGGAAATCTTAAAGCATTACTTCGTCCTTTCACCTGTTTATATCTCTCTTCATCATCCACCTTCTTCATCCTGAATGAAGCAACATACATGTGGAATGACTTATGGGGGGTTGTAAGCAGTGACTGATGTTGCCAGTGTTGGTCACTGGTAATTTGCTTGTATACTGCTGGGGAAGAAGGCCTTTCACCTTCTCTCATACTTTTTATTTGTGTGTGTCTGCCTCTTCTACATCATATAATTTACCTAGTCCGGGAAAAAAATGTGAAGGGAAGGTAGATGGCTGATGGCAAGCATTTTAGAGAAATCATCCTTCAAACAAGTGGATCAAGGAAAGCTAACATAATTATCTCATTCATATGTTCCACTGATTCGGGGGTTTGAAAGACATTTAGCTTGCTGAGTTGGATTTAGATTTGCTATAACAGGAATGGCATTGCCTTATATTTTGACACATGCAGACTTTAGTCAAATGGGATAATGTTATATCTGTGCTTTCTCTAAAATTCTGACCCTTTAGCTTGGGCCATTAGCCATTTAAATTCATTGTTGTTGTTATAGAGTCTTTTTGCTAGAACTGGAGAATTCCTGTTCTTTATAAATATCATTTCAATCCTGCTATTCCCAGATATCACCTTGCTTTTGTTAGACAACACACACAGAGTAGATGGTGAAAAAAACTAAACATGCATTTGCTCCAGTAGTGTAAGTGAGGAAGAGACAAAATTCAAGTGCCACTGTCATCAGGTGTTAAAAGTTTGGAGATGGAGAGCAAAGCAGAGAGAGTAAGTATTTAGTTGCATTCCAAATATTGCCTTTTTCCACTATGGATGTCTTAGCATTATGTCCTCTGAGAAGAATTCTCAGCAAAATCTTCTATTTAAGAGTAGCTTCCTTTTAACTGGGCTCTTACTTCCATGTTGTCTTGTTAATACTATCCTGAGATTCTTGTTTCTTCTTTAGCTGTGTGGATAAATATTTAATATGTGGATGAATTTGGAACAATAACTTCCGCCAAAAGCGTAAGATGTCAATATCTGCCAGGTTTTGGTTTTTTAACAGCATCATCCCAACAACAGGCCGTGGTCTTTTCCCAATATATTCTTAGATGGTGAACAGTATATAAGGAAAACAATTTCTGGATGCTCTTTAATTAGAATGACTGATGTTTTCACTGAGGTTTTCAGACAGTGCTGACACTTCAGTGTGCTTTTCTGAGGCAATAGCTCAGTGACAATTGACAGAGAAACACAACATCTGCAATACTGAGAAGTAATATATTTCTCTACTTCTGATATTTCTGGGAGCCTTACAGCTCAATTTCAAGGTCACAAAGTCCAAGCTCTGTTGCAGCAAATACAGAGCTGACTTCTAGAGTTTAGAGCTCTGCATAGAACTCAAGGTACTGTCCCGTTTCAACAAAGTTTTCCAAATTTAGTTGGCATGGCTGCTGCTGTTGCTTCAATACCTTCCTCCCCCTTCCCCCAAAACAATTCCTCACTCCTGAAAGGTAGGACTGCTGCACACTTCAGTCCTGCAGGCTACAGACATTCACCTCAGCTGGGATCTGCTACCTTCCCAAGGCTGCTACAGTAATTTCACAAATACCATTTTCCGCAATTTTCCTTCTATCTTTTAGCCTCCTTTATGGTCACAAGTTTGGATTACAAAGCATTTTTTTTTTCCCCTGCTTTCAATCCACACATACATGTTCCTGTAAATCTGGGCTGCAACACTGTGCCTTTCAACACAGGCTTCACCTCCACATGGACACACTGCCTGTTTCACAACACTCAGGGCTTGTTCCTGCAGAATAAGCAGGTCCCTGGGCAGAAGCTCAGGAACTGGACCGTGCTGTTCAGGGACTGACTGGATTATGGGGAAATTGTGAAGGCTGCAGGTTGCGGCTCCCACAGTGGCAGGACAGGAACCACCATCTGAATAGTTTTACCCCGGCTTTGTGGCTGGCTTGTGGTTTGGAATAAACTGTGTCTCAACAAACCCCTGTAGCAACAGCTCCTGTTTCTGATACTCCTCACCAACCAAACTGGAGTGACGAGTAGTGTGTGTAATGCTTATGGCTAAAATTAAGCAGGATTTGGGGACAAATAATTGCTAAAAAAAAGGTTAAGGAAAATAATTTGTCCTGAATCTGTTCAAATGTTCAAGCTGAAAAAAAAAGTCATTTATTTTTTTTTCCCTAGGAAGTGGAACATTTTGTTTCATCATGCTCAGATGAAATGTTTTGATGTTTAGTTTTGAAACAACAAAGACATGTGGATCCTGATTAATGTTTTTCATTGACATAAATGATTTCTTTCTGAAAGAACACTGGGATCTCGACTATTTTATTTTCTCTGAGGATGTCTTCATTCACTGCTAAGTCTGTTAGGAATCTCCTTGAGTTGCCTGGTGTCTACTGTGATACAAAACTGAAGCCTCTGCTATTTTGATCTACCATATGCTTATTTTTTCTGAAAAAAATCTGTTACTGACTTAATGCTGAGAGACATCCTTTGTCTCTACACTAATTCACTTCTTGGCTATTTAGCTGGCACAGTGACAGTCAGTTGTAATGGATTTTACATAGACTGGAAACCAGACTGAGAGCCACATCTCATTTTGCATAAACCACTGTAAGGGAGGTAGAGGTCTAATGGTGAATATGGTTTTGGAGAGGTGAATGTTTTTCCCATTTGGAAGTATTTTAATATAAGAAAAATGAAACTTTGGGCTCAGAAAACTAGCTGCACATAAAAACATGAATAAGTAAATTAGAAATACTTTTATTATCCCACTGTCTGTCAGTTCTTTTGTAAGACACAAACATCACACTCCATCTCATGGTGATCCCACGTAGATCTTAAGGAACCTTTCTCTTAGGTATTTGTGCTGTCGATTCTGTCAGAGACAAATTAGTTTCTTTATAATGAACAGAGTTTATCTTTTGGGTCAGAAAAGTTACAGAGTTAGGGCTAGGGCTAACAATATTTGTGGAAGTAACCTTCAGATGTTGGGCAGCACTGCTCTTTGTCTTGCTAGTGTGCTGAAACATCTTTTGCTTTGAAGAAGTAATGTTTATATTCTTCGTGTATTCCACAGATATAGAAGGCAAGCCAGGAACCTGTTTATCTTGTCTGAAGTTTTATATCAGTAGAACTATTTTTTTTTAATTGAAAAATTATCCTAAATGGGAGATAATTTCTCAGGAAGCCAGAAATGGTGTTGCTTTCCCTGTTAAAACAAATGGTGCATACCACCTTCTAAGCAACACTTATTCCCAGCCCACTCCCAATAAATCTAACAATGTACGGGAGCTTGCAGTCTGTTTTCCCCATGAGTACTGCATGTGATCATGTAGTGAAAGGTCCTGTTAAAAAGTATGCACACAGGGGGATAGAATTAAAGTTTCTATGGGAGCTGTAAATTTAAACATCTTGTCTTTGCAATATTTGAGAAGCCATGGTACCATTGCTTCACAAAGATATGTCATGAAAAGTGATAAATATGAGCCATATTGAGGATAGATTTAAATTAACTTCAATATAGGAACCTCATATTTTTCAAGATGTGCAAAAGCTTCACCACAGACTAAATGATTGTGCCACTTAATTTCATTTTAAATTTCAGACTTAACTACTTTTAAAATAATGCAGACTGAGTTTGGGCTGCGATGTCAAGAAATAAGAATCACAGCAAAAGCTTGTGTGAATAAAGGTGACATTAAGGTGCCTTTGTATCACTTTACTCAGACAGTTGTCTGGGCACTGACTCTGCTCCTTTAATTACCAAGAGAAGTCTCAAGGCTGATGAAGGAGGATGAATGATGCAGCTGAGGATGAAGTAAAACAGTTTAAGAAAGATTTAATCTTAAATTAGTGCCGCTACTAGGAAGTAGGAAAGGCATACATACCCACAAATATTTAAAACTCTTCCATCTCTGGAGTCTTTTAAATGACACTCTTGAAAATGGGTGCTCTGTAAACAGCAACGAAGAACCAGCTCCCAGTGCTGTTTCAATAGAAATGAGCAAGAACTGAGTCAATCTCCTCAGGTCCTAAAATTTCCAATGCAATTGTGTTTAAATTCAGAAAATTTTGGATGCTTCTGGGAGAAACTATCATTAACAAAATGTAGACTACATTAAGCATGGCAGGGAGCAGTTGATCCCTTTGTACAGACTGGATTATATTCTTGTTAGGCACTTATGCTAAAGCTTTTTCATGCAGAAATGCCTACTATTGTAAGAGCATGTTTAAACTGATATGCCTCTGAGTCTTGCAATAGGAAAAAGCAGCTCAATAATGTGAGTAGGCTTTGAAGTTTTTTAAGGACTCCTGTGTGTTTATAACTACCTGTCTAGATATATTTATGCAGAAGTGGTACTAAATTGTATCCCTATGTGCATGCTACTGTTAGTTTAAAACCCAAGACATTTGAAAGTCACCTAGTCACTAGTGCAATCCTGTATTCAGGGAGAAAAATGGACACGAATGGTGTGAAAAAATCCCAGAGGACACACAACAAACTCATAAAAGTGTTTTCTGATGGAATGTGTATCTTTCCCTGTGTGCAGAGCCACTTTATATGACTGGGATTGGTTGTTTGTTGTTTGCACTTTTTTGTTTAGGAACAACAACAAGTGAAACCATGTTGTGACAATGTGAGCTGTTGTGTGATCTGTAGATTAATTGCCTTTTTATTGGTCTTGCTGTTGTCTTCAGTCAGAGAGGTGCTCTGGCAAAGCAGGTTCTTTCCACTGAATTTCACCACTTCCTTCAAAACTGGAGCTAGTGATAAGATGCACAGTTGTCTAGCCAATTACCTTCCCCAGCCATGACACACAGTGGTTCTGCAAAGCAGCTCTGACCTCCCCTTTAGTGCAGTTGCGATGCTGAGCTGAGACTGAACATCAGAGTCTTCTACTATATTGACCAGGAAAGATGACAAGTTTGAATAGAAAACAAAACCTCTCTCTCCCTCCCAAAATAAAGGTTATACACAAAAAGTGTTTACTACATATCTCATCCCTCTTCATTTCCTCTCCCGCTCACTTATGCTTTCTTGGCCATTTTCAGTGTCTCCCCTGCTCTCAACTTTGAACTCTAACAAATTGTCCTTGATTCCAACATGAAAAATGAAATATGGAGTTTCTTAAACCATTGAACTTCATCTTCTGGATTTACCTGGCACCATTATTTGTGCCTAGACTACATCATTTTCTGTAGGAATTATAGCAAGACCACCATTTTAGAGCCATTTTGAATATATAGACTTCACATGGTCTTCAAAGGGCTTGTTTGCCCTGCAGCTGTGAATGTCCTCCTCCCATTATGATCAAACAGTATTAACTTCTCTGATTATGCTCTTTGATAGTGGTAGGAGCCCCTTGAATGCATCTAGGACAAGCATTTCTCCTTTTGGTTAATGGCACACCTGGTCGCCCACTGCAAACAGTGCTCAGCCAATCCTTCATTAAGTCTTTAGACATCCATCCTGGTTTTGACACCTAGCAATTATTCCAGTAGGCAGCTGTTCCTTCAGCATTGTTTTACGCTTTGGAATCACATATGGTGGCAATTTCATGCCATCTGCTAGCACTGCCAACATGACTGTAATGTGCATTTTTTCATCCCCTAAAGTTTTTTATGATGACAAATTTTATGCCTGTTTCTTCAATGGTGTAATTGGGTGGTGTGTCAAAATAAACTGGAGTCTCATTGGCATTACCCATTTGACTCAGCAGGTAATTGTGATGTCTATATAATCCAATCACATGCTGCAGGAATGCATTGATTTTTTTCTGGAGTAGTTACAAAGTAGGCGTAGGTATAACAAAGTTCTTCACTCTAGGCAGAATCCATTGTGCCCCATAATGTGTACACATTGACTATTAGTTGCCTTGAATTCTCTCTATGGAGTGTTTTGTGCCTGTGCTATTTCTTGATCTTTCAGTTTAATGATTTCCTATATAAATGGGTTTCTGTCTTTTCTTGGAATATACAACAATTCTACAACTTCTTCTACTTTGTGAGATTTTTTTTGGGTGCACTTACACATGTTATACATGTATAACATCTATATATGTTTTATATGTCTTCCCACTACCACATATCTTTTTTTTATTATTATTTATTTTTTCCACAAGAGGTACCACCAAGCTTAAAATATGCATTGTATATCTTTTGGTCCCTTCCCTGTTGCACTCATTTTTCTCATCTCCATCAGATCTGCTATTTCACACATAACTTATAAAATTCAAGGAGACTCATAAAACTGTGAAGGATCACTGTGGTTTTTTGAGTTACAGTACAGCACACAACTTCACAAGTCAGTGAGAAAAGCAGCTAGCATGCTAACACCATGTTTTATTTAAACTTAGAGTTGCTTTGGGAATATTTGTGCTCCTTCTTCACTAAGAGACCTCCCACAGTGCACACTCACTTTACCTTCATTAATTTTAAAGGAAGATGAACCAATTTTTTTTTTTAAGTTGAACTACTTGGGGAAAAAAAAAATTGTCCTCCACTTTTTTGCTAAATATGGCAACTTGAATTTAACTTTTCTATTTTAGGTATTTATTCTAGGCTCCCTTTATAACGAAATGTGTTTTCCATTCTCTCCTGTGGTAGATGACTAAAAAATGTGGAAAAGGTTTCCATCTGTAGCTGTCTATGTAAATGACTATAGTAAATAGCTATCTGTATCAAAAGCCAAAGTTTTAGATGACTGAAGTTAAACAGGACAGGGACAAACAGCTGTGGGGACCTTGTTGCTCTCTACAACTACCTGAATGGAGGTTGTACCAGGTGGGGTCAGTCTCTTCTTCCAGGTAACCAGCAATAGGATGAGAGGAAATGGCCTCAAGTTGTGCCTATGAGAGGTTTAGGTTGGATTTTTTAAAAAGAAATAAATTTCATCACCAAAAGGATTGTGAAGTATTTCAGAAGGCTTCCCAGGAAAGTGGTGGAGTCACCAGCCCTGGATGTATTGAAAAGATGTGTAGATGTGAAACTGAGGGACACGGTTTAGTGGTGGACTTGGCAGTGCTGGGTTAACAGCTGGACTCGATGGTCATAAATGTAAATGGATTCTAAGACTAAGGTGAGGGTCAATCTTTTCTTCCAGGTAACAAGTGACAGGGCAAGAGGAAATGGCCTCAGGTTGCACCAGGGGAGCTTTAGATTGGATATTGGGAAAAATTCCTCACTGAGAGGGTGGTCAGGCATTGGAACAAGCTGCCCAAGTGGAGTCATTATCCCTAGAAGTGTTCAAAGTGTGGATGTAACACTTGGATTAGTAGTAAACACGGTTGTGTTGGGTTAATGGTTGGAACTCAATAATCTTAAAGGTCTTTTACAACCTTTGTAATTTTCTTATTTTGTGGTTTTCTTACTCGTTTCTAAAAGGAGTGGAGTAGTGGAAAAGAGATCTAGAAATATAAGGAAGTGAGATAATAATGGAATCATGATTTAAGGGAAAGCTTAGGGAATAATTAAGTATTGAAATGTTAGGGTCTCCTTGTCCTCTTCTACTCAAACTCTTGTTGTTTTCTTGGGTTTTTTTTTCTTTTTCTTTTTTTCTTTTTTTTTCTGAGTAAATGTATGCAAATGCAAGCTGGGGCTTTGTGTCTGTGAATATATGCCAGAGTGCTTACTGTTTTGTTGCCAATTGGTTTGCCCACTGAGGCCTCCCAGCCCCTGTATTTATATACTTTTCACACTGTAAAGGGATCATAGCTCCTTGGGAGATGCAGTGCTAACATTTCTGTAGTGCAGAAAATAGAGAAGTAGTGGTAGGCTAGAGCTGATATATTGTTAAAATTCCTAACTTCATTACGTGGGAGTCTACTAAATCTTTAGTTTGCAATCTGAATTCAGAAAGGGGAAAAATGATGCTGAATCATTTTCTTTCTTGCTGGGAACAGTCTCACGCTTGCTGCCTGTGCTTTGTAAAGGCTGCATACATAGTTAAGCACCTTTAGCGTTTACAGATGCCTTTACATTTACAAATGCCTTTATCTTCAGAAGCATATTTGACACACTAGGCTGGCTTACAGTTTGAAAAGCCAGTGAATCATTCTGTGAATAGCTGAATACAGAACGTTTGAAACAATCAATGACAACTTGCCAGGGCTTGGGCAAAATGCTTCCTATTGTAAAAAAGAGCTGTAGAGCATCCTGTGAAACTCAAGTGGTCATCTGATAGGAAATGAATGCAACCAATCTCCAAGGAGCTAAGCAGATTTTAACAACACCGGTTGCCTGTAGTCACAGTGTAAGTTATCTCCCTGCATTTGACTGAGTTGCTCATGTTCTGCTTAGGAATGAAAAGATTGCTGCTTTTGCTGGTCTTCACCTCTTGAGTATTTTCATATTTAGGAAAATGTGATGGTTGTTTTTTTGGGATTTTTTTCTTAGTATTAGGTCTGTTTATACAAATGTACTTTTTTCCTGAATTTGGAAAATCATGGTAAAAGCTACAAATACAGGTAGTTCCTGAATCAGTTGGCATTATTCAGGATTGAAGGTGAAATCCTATTATATGAATATTTGCAGATTTCTCTTTTTGTTATTAAACTGTTAATAGCCCACTAGAACTGTTAATAGCTACTAGAAGAAAAGAGAATTAGAAACTATTGGCTCGATTTTGTCTTTTTTCTTTATTCTCTACATCCTCTTAAAAAAGGGTGACATCTCTGGATGTGAGATATAAAGAATATTGATGCATGTGGGGGTGTAGGTGTAAATATTTTAGCACTGCCACAAAACCTTGTTTATTCAATTTACAGAGAATTGAACTGTTACATTGCTTCACATTCAGTTGCTCACATCTCAAAATCTCAAGTGGCTGGCATTCTTGATATATCTGTAAGATTTGGGTGGGAAAAAGCATTTTCCCAAATCTATCAAATATAGATTCAGACTTGACACCCTGCTGAAATCCAGTGTAAACTATTGCTTTGACAGCAACACACTTTAGATGAATACTGTAAAGAATTAACCCTAAACAAGCTTTCAGATAATCTGTATTATCATCACTCACCACTGAAATGGAACAGCTTCTCCAGTAAAACAAAGGAGATCAGCAGTAATCCAAGTTTCCTCCAGAAGTATTATAGTTACCAAAGGGGAAAAAAAAAAAAAAAAAAAGAAAAAAAAGAGTAAGTAGGGGAACTCTTAGACTTTTGAACTTCCAAGCAGAGAAATAGAATTTTGCACACCAGAGGAATGGTATTTGTTATTACCACATCTCTTCCTCTTTACTTTCATTGTGCATATAATTGTATACCCAGTGTATTGGTGCATTAATAAGTATTACTGTGCCTCAGTGTAACACAGCAGAGTACTCAGAGACTCAAAACACAATGACTATGAGTGAAATTAGATGCGACTACTAAGACACTCTTTTATATTTTATTTCTTTGCAGTTTGTATGAGTATAATCTGTGAATACATAGGAAATTATGACAAAATATATACAAAAGATATACATGGTGATTATATTTCTCTGTTATCAGGGTGTCTAAAAATGTGTAGTTATGTATTCTTGTTTTTGTCCTACCACCGAGTTTGATTTATAGATATTTGGGGGTTTAGGTTTTTTTTACTCTGGGAATTGGTCTAAGTCATGGTAGTAGAAGAGGAAGAATTAAATGGATATAATTTTTCTGTTCTGGTGAATTTCCACCAGAGACGTAGAAAATCTTTCCTGGAGCCTGTCTAAATCAGCAGTAAATGATGTGCTTTTCTACCAGGTGGATGTTGAATTGATTCAGAGGTGATCAGCTGCTGCATCATCTTTATTTTCACACATCAAAGGTAGGCATATTGCAAGCAATTAATCATGTACTTGTTTATTGTTTTGGAATAAATGCATTTTACACACCTTTTGTTGCTGATTTTAATTTAATTACAAATCAGCCCTATGTGTATCTGTCATTACCTTACTGAACACAAAAATGAAAGGGTGAGAGGAAAAAAAAAGAAGGGGCATTTGCATCTGTGACTCTGGTTACTTTTGAAACAAGGGGCATAAGGCAGGTTACTTATCAGTGGTATTTTTAAAACAAATTGTCTGTTAGAAGTGTTTACATACGTATTTGGCTACCAATTTCAAAACACTCATTTTTTTGTATAAAAACATTTAGTCAGTAATTAAAATCAAGTCATTTTGATCTGAGGGCTCAGTCTGATGGGGTGGAGTTTATCCAGGCTAGGCCAGTGGGTACTTAGTTGCCATTGGGAACACCGGGTAAAAAATATGGGGTGCTATACAATGATTCTTAAAAAACCTGAATTTTTTCTCTTCTGTCTTTTCTATCTACCAGGGCAGACAATAGTCCTTGCTAGTACAACTGTTTCCCTTCACAATCCCCAGGCTGTTTGTTAATGGCAATAAAGATTTTAGGGTGTTTCTGTGCCTCTAATCCATATTTGGTGTATGGATTGGTTTTCACCACAATGTGTTGAACATGAATGTTAAAAAATATGTAGGTGCTACTCTGTGGGAACTTTTTACTTGCCCATTGCCTTTTTTTTTTTTTTTTTTTTTTGAGAACAAGGGTTGAACACTTGGATTTTAAACTTTTTACATTGCAGCAGATAGGAATTCATTCCTCTATTCCTCTTTTTCTTCACTTTCCATCCCTTCCCAAAGAGGTCCCTGTTGACCGTGCACTGTAGGAAGGATTAATTACTTATATTTCCTGATAGATTTCAGTCTGTGATGTTATTTTGTTATAATTATAATAATGCAGTTCTTTAAAAAGGAACAGGTAGGTGATTCTGAGTAATTTCTGGTTTTGCATAAGAGTGCAGAAGGAGGAGGATGTAGAGGTGTCACATCAGCTTTCATATTTGTATCTCCCACTACAGAGTTTTATTCACTTAATGGATAAGTTAATTTAGCTTTTTATTGGCTTTAATTAATTAATTCTTTTACCATTTCCTAAATCCTGTCCTCCATCCATTGGGTGTTATACCCATTCTTTGAAACCCTATGTATAAATCTGACTTCTTTTTAGTTTCAGAGGATTATGAACAATCTCTGAGTTAAATTGGGGTGAAATAGTATAACTGAATGTGGAAGCTGACCCTTGGAGTCTAATACTAATTTTCCTCTTATAAGCCAAGATTAAGCTGATAAATGTTCAGAAAACTCTTTTAATCAGTAGACACTTTTTTGGGGCAAGAAAAAAAAAAGAGAAAAAAGTCACCCCAAAAACCTCAGAGAAAACTCTTTTCACCATGTTTTTTTCACAGTAGTTTAATTTCAGTGGAGCTTTTGTAGTTTCAGACACTTAAGACTTAAAGCCCAAGTTCCTTACAAAAATAAAATGGGTAAGACCTTCGTTAATACTTTTACTCTTTGATTAAAATCACAAAGAGTTTTAACTTTTAGAAGTTCTTAGACAAAAGGACAAAATCTACTCTTGGCCTTATTCTGTAACATCAATGAATCCTTGCAGCTAAATTCTCTTAGAGAGAAAAATGTAGATTCTTTACCTCAAAAGACTCGTGTTTAGACTGTTGATCATAACAGAGAAATCTTGCATTAAATTTATGCAGTATATGAGGAAGAGGATACAAATCCAAAGTACCAACAATGTGAGAAAGGTTCAAGCTGTACTGCCTTCTGTACTATAAGTGGAATCTTGAAATTGAAATGTTGGATAACTGGGGACTGATTCAGTGAATGAAGTATTTCTATAACATTGTATACATAAGTCTGGTTGTAGTACTGGATGAGACCTTTGGTCTTCATAGCAGTGGAATAAACTGTTGTAACACAGTTTAAAAAAAAATAGAGAAAATCCTGATTTTGTTAGCGGCAAAATTCTGCCCTTGGGGTAAAAATTTTAACAGCCATTTGCATGTGATGCATCACAGGTTTAAATAAATGTGAATTGCTGGCCAGACAATGCGAAATGAGGAATCACTTAAAACTTCCATGTAATAATTTCAGTTTTGATTCAATAATGAAATATTTAACAATATTTAACAACAGATATTTAAGAACAATGAAGCTGTTTCGTGAGCAAAAATGTGCCATCCCACACACCCCCTGGGCTAGATCAAGCTCTGTCAGATGTGAGCCATTCTCCTGGAGCAAGGATTTGATCAGACCCTGAACCTCTGAACCCCATTTTCAGACATCAAAATATTTATCCCTGTGTACTCAGTGTTCTTGCTAATACAAGAAGGCACCAGAAGGAGGTGAGTCTGGTGCACTGCATGGACTAAGAGAACAGCATGGCAGAGAACTGAAAGGAGCACTAAGTGCTAGTTTGGTTGTAGTTCTATATAATTTTAAATGTGTAACAAGGCACCAGTTTTTATGGCAAGGCCCCGTGTCTTGCCCAGAAGTCCTAGCAAGGGCATTATCACTCTTATCACCTATAGCTGACATTAACTAAATCTTACTTATCTCATGTCCCTGCAAATCTAGGTGTCAGCCAGAAACTATAAAACCATATCACTGGACATCACCACATTATCATCTCATAACAGTCAGACGCAAGATGTAATGAATGGAAAGCGATTTGTGTTTTCTGTGGTTTAGAGGCTGCTAAAAGCTTCCCAAAAATCCCAGCCCTCTGTCCTCATGTACAGCATGATCTGACTATACAGGATTATTTTTTCTCAGCTGCAGCTTTATGACAGGGAATACATTTCAGAATTAGGTGGATTTAAGAATGGCTGCAGAGTCTGAGTTAACTTAGGATGGAAACTGCAAGCTTCAGCCACTGGGATTTATTTGAAAAGATGAACACCAAAATTATAAATTGTGAAGTATTATTGAAAAGTGACTGTGTAGAGGAAACAGACTTGTTCTACAGCCCAGCTGATAGAATAAAACAGGAGTAATATAAATATTGAGCAAGCAAATTGCTAGAATATGGGTGCAAATTGTTGATCCAGATCCTTAACCTAGAATAAGAAATAAATTTACTTTATTCTTTCAAGATTGATGCAGGACATATCTGCATAGAAATTTTATGTGATAACTGGAAAGCCCAAGAGATGTCATAAAACCTTTAAAGATGTTATCTGATTCCTGAAGCCTGCAGTGATGTGAATGTTAATCTTATTCTCTCCATAACACATAAAACCCCATAAAAATATGTAACACAAGAGGGCTAAAAGGATTCCAGCCTTATCTTCATTATCCTTCTTCCACCTAGAAATACTTTCCCCACCACCCAGCAATACCTCTGAAATAACAAGTGGTGTATTGGTACATGGGGTGGGAAGCAACTGCATTCCTGCCACAGGAATAACAATATCTAGTTAACTTCAGTAGAATCTAAGTATCAATCAGAGCTTACTTTGCCAAGTCTCAATAAAATCAGTGAGGTCACAGATTGCTTGTTAAAGTGTAAATATGCAGCTGTTGGACTGAAACAAAGTACATTCCAGAACACTAGTCTTCGTTTCTAACTGGAAACAAGTATCTGCTTAGCTGAAATGGAAGTGCACTCATCATTTACTGATCTGTAAATATCTTAGACTTTATTAAGGAATTTATAGAATTTTTCTATTTCTCCAAGCACCAGATCTGGATCACGAGAATGTCATTAGGTATATGTTCAGTCATTTTATCTGCATTGATTCCTTATCTTTGTATTGCTAATTCATTACTCTGCAGTGGATTTTGCTCCTAGTCACTGAATAATGTATGTACTGAGAACTGGGCACATAAATGTGTGATAGTGTACATATTTTGTATTTAAACCATTATCATGAAGCATCAATTAAAGTTGCAAGTAAATTAAAATTCAATTTGTTATGGAGAGACTGGATTTCATAAATTAAAAAAAAAAAAAAAGTAGAGTTATATGGATTTTGCTGTTTCTTTTTCTGGAATAGGAACTTGAAGCTTCTTTAGCTTCTGTACAATACAAAGTCATGTTTGTCAAAATTGCTCTCTACAATATAAACTCATGTTTGTCAATATAACTAGTCAGATAGGTTACTGAACTTTACAGAGATCTTTCACAGAACTCAGTCAGCACATCTGGGTGTTTTGGCAATGCCACCCCAGCTCATAGAGTAACACCTTTCTTAGCTTCCAAAAGTTGCCTTCATTTATGCCTAACCGCTAATAAGATATTTTAACAGGTGACAAAAGAGCAGCAATGTGATAGGGGAGGACTGAGGACAGTGGGAGACAGAATTTTTAGGTTACACCTACAATAAATATCTAGATGAAATCTTGTCTCTTGTAGTACATGAAACATTCCAGGCAAAGGGAAGTTTTAAGCGGTAGAAGTGCACAATATGTGTATGTAGAGAGAGTTAACCTGAGCTCAAATGTATCTGTAATTGATCTAAGTCATCATCACTGGAAAATGCAAAACAACTCATAGAGAGTGCAACAGATATTTTTCTTTGTTTCCTCCCCAAAGCAATTTCTTCTAGCTCCAGACTGTACTCCCCATTTTTTCCACAGTACCTTGACCTTCTCAGGTCTCCAAATTCCCAGATGGATAAAAAAGTATACTTTGTGATTTCTTTCAGGCTACTACTGAGGTAATTTATTGAAATGAATATGTATGCTGTTTGGTTGACCAGCTGATGAATGAGAACTCCAGTAGTTGCTCATTCTGTAGGGATACAAATTTGATCTCTTTATTTCTACTGAGAAGCTGATTTTCTGAGGCTTAATGTTTCTGATACCTCCAGACTTATATGGTTGGAATTAGGTGATTTATTGTAAAGGTTTTAAGAGGGAAGGTAAGCAGCATGCCTGAATAAGCTTTGTTTCTTAGGATATCCAGGTGCAGTTTGAAAGAAGGATATTTTTCTGGGATAGATTTTAGACATCTGCTGCTCCCAGAAAAATCAAGGAATATGTAACAACACAGTAAACCTTACCCAAGTAATCTATCTATATAACACTAGGTCTGATTACTGGATACATTTGCAATCTATGTAGTAATCTGAAAATTTTACTACCAGAAGCAATTTATCCTCATCCTTTCAAGCTTTCCCCCACCCATAACCTTTGTGGCATCTGATTTCCTAGTCTGTCTATCCATCCAAAATTTAATTTTCTCCTTTACCCTTCCAAATTCTATATTTTTTCTTACAGTGATAGGATAGCACCATCTTTACCTGTCAATCAAAGCCAGCACAGTGCTACAACTTACAGTACTAATCTCATTTACTTTTACTGCCTCTTCAATAATATCACCTGCATTCCTCAAATCCATTGTTTGGCTCCCATTTTCACAGCAGTTCCAATTCAGATCACTTTTCCTTTTTTTAAGGTCCTCCACAGCTATGATGCTCCCTGCTTATCTGCTTTATGCTCTATTTCCTCAACCTCAACTTCCTCTCTGCCAGTGTAACATCGTTTGCTGTCTGTCCATCTCCATCACTGCTTTCTTCACACCATTCCTAAACAGAAGTTAAACTTCAAAATGTATGTTTTCTGAGTCTGTTTTCCAGGCAAATTTCTTTTATGAGGCCTGTAAGAAATTCAGAGTTCACAGTAACTGGAGAGAATGCTATTATTACCTAGAAGAAAAAAGGAAATAATTTACACATTAACACATATCTGCACATGTATCTATAGACATACTCCCATATATATATTTATTGGAGAGTTCTATTTAGAGCAATTACAGCATTCTGAGTGCAACAACAAACTAATTAAATGGATACTCTTGTAATATTGTACACTTGCCAGACAGTCTCCATTTCTTAACCCCAGTTAAAACCTATCTTCACTCATTGTGTGTTAAGACTGTGTTCTCCATTCATATATTTAATCACAACTATACACAAGGAATAGCTGGAAAACAAAATGCTTAAAATCTATGTGCCCCATATATTTTGTGGCTTTGCCAAGCTTGTATAATTTTCTTTCACTAAGGTCTGAAGTGGTTAGGGAATCTGTGCTTTCCTTGGATTCTTGGAGCACAGTCATTCCACAATTTCTCCCTGCTCCTAGTGAAAAAGGTGGTATTTTTCCTGGCCCACACACATTTGCTTTTCTATTCCTGAACATACCAGGAAAACATAGCAGGTTCCTTTTATCTGCTTTAGATTTACCTCAAAAATATTGGTAGTGTGTGCTTTCTTGCTTCTTAGGAGTGGAAGCTCCCAGCATTGACCTAATTTTCTCTCATTATGGATCGTGGGAGTTTTGTTTACCATTACCTTTAGCAGGTGCAGTGATGACTGCTGATGATGAATTCTGAGCAATTTTACTCATCCAAGCCTTGAAAATTTGAGTGGTTACAAAATTCTTTTAGGTTATTGCTTGGCACTGTTGAGACTGGTTTATTGACATAAAATGCAAAAGTCAATGAGACAGAAATAATTTCATTTACTCTTTTTCTTTTGGGAAATGGCAAAAGTATCAGTTTCAAAGTTTTAAAGAAATGCTTCAACTTTCTAAAGTCAATCATGCTTTTTGTTAGATTTCTTGGGATGAAAAGGTTATTTTATGTCATATTAAGTTTTCTTATTCTTGCAGTTGAAGTCCTACATTAATAATTTTCAGTATATACCTATATATACACACAGTCATCTTTGTGTTCATCACAGAATGATACTCCCAGATGCTTTGAAATGTGAGTGTTCATTGCTTTTGGGGTGCACGTGTGTGTTTTTTTGTTGTTGTTGTTTTAGGTTCAAAGGTGTTGCTGTCAGCAAGTCAGCAAAAAAAAACCCCAAAATGTAACTGTCAAACTGGTGTATAACACAAACAAGAAAATCTAAAATAAAATTTTATTCTTTGTGCCATTCAAGAGATTGAAGAATGCAGATTTTTTAAAATTTATTTATTAATTTTCCAGGCAGAACGGCTATGTACTGTTTCTACTGAAATAGAAAGAAAAAATATGAATGAGCCTTATTTTTTGCTTTGAACATGTACCCTTAGAACCAGGTGTAATATCTCTATGGTGTTCTAGGGGAATGAGAATACTCAACATTAAAAGTCTATTTTCTCATTTTCTTTTTAGCCTAGTCAGTATTTCATTCACACAGACAGTTAATATTCTTGTTGCCTAAACCATATATTAATGTTTTTGGTCTCCATAGCTGAAAGGCATAATTCCAGTAATGAGGGGAAATAAGCAGAATGCTTGATGAAGTAGCTAAGCTACCAAACAACAAACAGAATGTTTCATCAACTATGTTTTAACAACTGGTATATGAAGCTGCCACAGTTTTATCATTCCCTCACCAAGAAATGCATCGTTTTGCATTGCAACGTGGTGTCAAAAGGGTTAAATCAACCAAAATGTTGTGAAAACATAAAATGCAACAGGAATACAAAACAAGCTATGAGGAAATTGTAGAAAAAGTGATGTTTTCAGAACTATTTCATACAGTGATCCTGTTGTTTTGGTTTTTTTTTCCCCTCCTGTGAGACCTCCTGCACACCTACTAAATCACGTGAAAACAGTCAGAATCAGCAGTTACCCCAAGGTAAGTGATACGATCTCTTAGCTAAATCAGTTATTTTGTTCCTTAGCCTTCCAGTATTTCATATTGCAAAGGAAGTTTGACATTTCTAAGACAGTACTAGACTGTTAAATCTCTTTTTTTGCTTGTTTTTTCTTTTTTCTTTTTTTTTTCTTAATTATTATTCTGTAAGATTTACAGTGTGAAAACTGTGCAATTGAGAAGAGAAGAAATCAGAGATGTTGGAGTTGACTTCTAAATTACTGACAGATGAGTTCCCAAGGCTGCATGCTTTCTTCATTATTTGTAATATATCTTTTCTTGATGTAGAAATATAATTGTATAATACTTAAAAGAATTATTTTTTATTTAACTGTTGCAATTACTTTTACAGTATCCCATGATAATAATTGAAATTTTAAAGGAAAAAAATAATCTAAAAGATTCTTAGGATTTTTTTTGACTCGATACATTGAAGTGTACCTCAAGTACCTTCTATTAAAACTTCTATTTTCCATTGTACCTAGAGCATTATGATACCCTCTCTAAGCAGTATTGACACTTATATGTAGCCTGCCTCTACAGAAGTATTCATATATATGGAAACATTAAAATTTTTGTTTGTAGCACTGTGTGACACAGACGTTGCATAGTGAATGACCTGAATTTTTCTATGTACTGTGAATTAGATGACTCTCATACTTTTGGTGAGCTAAGTCTCCTTAGGAGGAGACAAAGTTAGGAGCTGTGCTCCCAGGTGCTCCACACCCCCAGCAGGAGCACAGGAATTCTGAACCAACAGCTGGCTCTTCAGGCACCTTCAAACCTGTGGAGTATTTACTCCAGCAAACCAGCCCAACCATCTTTCCTTGGGAAGGAGATTTCTTAGGCTGAAATATATCCCAGAGCACCTGTGGTCAGTAGAGGACCCGCAGATCTGCCTTTTTCATCCTGTGGCTATTGGGCAAAATGATGCTGGTCTGTTCAAAGGTAAGACAGTGACATAATGCAATGTGCACTAGAACCAGCCCTAGAGAGACTGGAGGGTAGATGAAAATAGCTATGAATTTTTTGAAATGCACCTTTGACATGTGGGGAGAGACAGGATCTGTTTGGAAAGTATCCTGAATCTATTAATTGCTTGCTCATTATTCCATGAGCAAGCTTACACATTATCTCCTGGTTTCAGATAAGGCACAGCTGGAAATCTGTCTGATGTTATCAGCTCTTTTGAAGTGATTGGGTAATACCTGGATGATTAGAAAGAAAAAGCTACAGAAAGCGAGTTTTATTAAATACATTTTGCTCATTTTACAAACTGACATGAAGTGTTGTTTCAGCCATTTCTTATGTATTTGGTCAAATATGTCAGTACCATATCTAGTGCTGTCTTTCTTCTGAGTACATTAAGTGTACAAAAAAAAATAAAATAAAATGCAATCATGGAAACTACAGTCAAAGGTTGCATTCACTCTAGCAGGAGTGAATTCTCTCAGAGTTACTTAAGGAACATGAGAGAGACCAGATCAGGTCAGATTAACTTTTTATTTATCTCTGATGAATTTCATCAGCCCATACAGAGTCTTCTGGAGTTTCTCTGTTCTTTGAAAGCAGACATAAATTTTGCTACCATGAATAAGTTAGTTCCATCACTATTTCCTTCACTGTTCATCCAGTTTTTTGTATCATTTATGAGCATATTGAGACACCATCACAGTTGTTCACGACTCTTCATTTGACATTTCTGGCTCTGTGAAAACTAGCCACTCGGCTTCATGTTTCTGTATGCCAACCATGTGAGGACCTTTGCCATCATCCTATGCATACGATTCTTAAGTGTTCATTTTGTGATCCTATGAGACACCATTTGGCATTCCAAGTGGATGATATGGAAATCTGATTTATTGCTATAGTTGTTCATTCCTTCAGAAGACCCCTATAATTTAGAAGTATTTCTATTTATAAGAGCTGTATTGAGCCATCACAATGTATTTTATTATTCAATTATTTATTATTAATATCTGATCAGCTGTTTAACCCCTGGCTTCCCTTTGGACTATATGGCAAGTATCTGTCATTGGAAAACCATTATTTTGTCAACTTAATTGATAAATTTTTCTACAAGTGTTTCAGGTTGAGATGGATCACTGATACTTTCCTTGCGAAGGAAGATTTTTCAGAAGAGGTACCTAAGTGGATGCACATTTTAAAAAAGTAATTGCTTTGGCACTATCTATTCCACATACTCCTGCTACACTTAAATATTTTACTTTTTCTGTGGTCTTTTTACAGGCATCTTTCTTTTTATGTGTTTGAAAATTTAAAAGTCTTTTAATATGTATTGTCTGGGTTTAGTTGTTTTGAAAGTTGTTTTTCAAGCTCATGTTTGGCCTGCTAAAACCTGGTAAAATTATGATCATTTTTATCTTCCTCACTTGCACATATCTTCACTATTTAAAAGCTGACTTCCTGATTTCAGTACCTTCTCCTTCTTGGATATTTATCCAGATTTTCCCAACTTTATAAAATGTTCTTAGAAGTGTTATGCATATGACTTGTGCCTCTAATATTGTGGTTTAAAACAGTTTTGCGTCTACTGCAATAAATTACTGTTTTGACTGCCCTTCACACATTTTAACAACTTCTTTACTCTTTGTTATTCTGCATTTCACAATTTGTAGTGCCCAACATTAGCAGACTTTGCAAATATGTTTGGTTCTATATGGGTACTCAACCTACATACCTTTTTGTCTGCTTGATTTATGCAGAGCAGCTCTTTAGCTAGAATCTCTAAGCCACACATTACTACTAGTCAGGACCTGATTAGGAGTTTCTTCTTTTATTTCCTGACTAGGGCCTCCATAAAGCAATCATTTAACATGCCTAAAAATTTGAATTTAATCTTATGCTCTAATGCAAGTATTAATGTATTTCTCAAATTCAAGGTACAGCTAGTCTTCTACACCTATTGCAGTTACCACTCTTGCAGCTTCCCTGAGCGTGTCAAATGACCTTCTAAATATTTAACATTCTTTTTCACTGTGCTCATTGGGCAAGAGTATATTTTAAATTCAGTGTTATCTTCTAGGATATGTAGGCTTGAGGTAATTGAAAGACCCAGTTCAGTAAAAAAGATGTGTGCATCTCCCAGTATCTCCAGTGTGTTGGGAGTTCAGAGACCCTCTTTTAATTTGCATGATATAAGCATATGGTGTTTATATACAGTTGACCATCTAAAAGATAAATTTTGAGGACCTGTTGATTACTGAGCTTAATGCTCTCTTTGAGCATTGAAAAGACTTCTTGCATACAAATGATTATTGGAAAAGAAATGATGTTTTCTCTGCAAATACTAAGTGTTGGATGTGTGAATTTAGTTTTCATGTTCAGGCTTGACTTTTGATGAGTTTCTAAATTAATCCTCACAATTATTCAATTTTAAATGATTCCTTAATAAAGGTTGTTAGTTTGAAAATGAGTTAGCTAAAACCCCCAAAATTAAAAATAAAAAACCAAATCACTTCTTTTAAAACAGGGATTAGTCTAAGTAATCATTAGAGTTTGACATACTGTTTTCCTCTGCTTCTGCACCAACTCAACTCTAAAACTCTACTGCATCAGGCTAGGACAAAGTTTTAAGTAAGAATCAAGTTGCATAATGATGCAGTTATTTTAAAACTGTTAATACTGGTTATTACTCTATTTTTACTGTAATTTACTTTTTGCTTCTGACCATGACCTTTCTTAAAAAGCCATTATCTAAATAATTTGTGGGCTTGACAGGTTCTATAGGCATGGAGTATATTGATAATAGGTAAGACATTCAATCTGGCCTCTCTGAATGAGACTTCTGTCAAGGTCGTGTTTATACTGATAACTGGCCAATAGTGCCTGGTATTCCCCTTCTCACATCGTTGGCACACGGCACCCTCTATAACATTTAAATGTGGCTGAAAACTCAATAACATCTCACTGGAAACATGCTACAATATCTTCAGTTTCAACACAGCATTTGTTTCATTTTTAGCTCCACTGTCCTTGCTGGCTCAGACTCAGTTCTTTGGGTGGGACTGGGATAATTATCTTCTGTGCCAACGACAAGACAGTTCATTCAAAATGATCCCTAGAGCTGCAAGCAGTCTTTGCAGCAAAACAGCAAACTAGGCTTTTTTAGCATGATGCTAATCCTTCCCATAACAATTACTGGGAGCTGACCTTCACCTTTTCCCTTTAGCAAGTCTGGGTTTGTGGTACATGGCTGGGTTTTCTAAAATGAGGTTTGAATATCCCTCTTCTGAAAAAATAAATGTGTTACAGAAAATGTTGCAGAATGGCTGATTCAGTTTTATTTACTGGAAGTAATAAATGCCTCATTTTGCAATACAAATAAGCATTGTTAAAAGCAATTCCATTTGATCTGCTGTTTGTGAAAGAAGACAAAATGGTAGTTTTGAAAACTGAAGACATCTGTTTGTTTACAATAAAGCTACAATAAAGATAGCTGTAGAGCAAAAATTCATTCTTCAGTGTACCAGTACTGCCCTGTCCATTTTGTGAATGGGCAGTGAAAGAAAGCAAGAAATAAAGGATAGGGGTTTATTAGCATAATTTATCAAGCAATTATCCAGCATTGCAACTATCAAGTGCTTAGTCCTTTCTTATGTTAATCCCTAGCAAAGATCAATAAATGTTTTTCTTCTTTGTAAACTGTTGCTCTAGAGGCAAATTTTGGTCATTTGTCTTTTAATGCTAGGAAAAAGGACTTACGGATTGTTACAGGATATTTTATTCTAACCTTAGTCCAGCATGTTGCCCTGCTGTGACAATGTTTCTCAGTCATTACTCTCCCACTGACATCAGTACTTCCTAATTTATTGTGGGCAACCTGTTCTTTTGTCAGGTCAAGTCTGACATTTTAATGTGGGGTGACACTGGCTAAGTAGGTTTATTGTGAGTGTTGGGATGAAATTTCATCAGAATGAAATAACTAGTGCAGGATGGAAGCTGGTCATGGATATCTCTACATGGGACAAGTATGAGTGAAGAAAAACAGCTGGAGGTGGGCTTACAGCTTTGAGGAGAGGGAAGAAGTTTTACTGACTGATCCGCTCCCATTAGGTGCTCAGGGAGTGCCAAAACATCTTCCATCATCGACCTCCATGGTGACACTTGGCCTGGCCATCTAAAGAGGGTATGGGCACCAACTTCTGACTGCCTACAGAGCTCAGCAGAGCCCCGACCACCGCTTTGTATATGGTCTCCACAGACTTGTTAGCTTCAATCAGTAATATGTTTCACTAGATTTAAACTAGTTAATTAGATACGTGTGGTTCTGTAGCTCATTGCCATTTCAGAGCTATCCAATTTCTTCTCAGGTTAATTTTTTTTATAGAGGTGATATCACTGTTTGATAATAATTACTAGATGCACCTTCAAAATTAGCTTAGTACAGTCATCGAGATATTGCAAGTGGCTATATTTCCTACATGAGAATAGCAGAAACTGATACATAATCAGGCCTTTGAATAGCACAGCAGCAAGGAAGGAAATAATAGTAGTAAGTAGAAATGTACAAGAGGGTTTGGTGATGAATGTCTTTGAAAAAACAGCTGAAGGACAGAAAAGAAGGAAAGAAAAAAAAAAAAAAAAAAACAAAAACAAAACAACCAGTGAGATGAGGCGTGTCTGCACAGTGGAATAAGCTCCTTTGCCCAGTGCCTGACTGAAAGGATGTGAGGAAGCTTTGGTTCAGAAGCTCTGTGGGTACAGTTCATACTGACTGAAATACTGATCCTACTAACTCAAGTTCCTCATGTCCTCTGAAGCAGAACAGGTTTGAGCAGAGGAGCTTTGGTCAGTATTTACTTGTTCTCTCTGATCTGTCTAAAAGCAAGGGGTTCAGAAACATACTGCAATTAGTTGTTTAACTGGTATGTGAAGACTGTAACATAATAACATTGAAAGAATGAAAGTTATCCTACTAAAATAGCAGGTTTAGGCACAGTGACTTGGCTGTGTACCTGTAGATACTCCCTGAAGATGTAATTCAATTTTCATTTGTTGCTTATTCAATATATTTGTTTGTTCCTGTAATGATTGATTTTGTGCTAAAAAACTGGCAATCATTCTAAACTGAACACAATTATTTTCCTTTTTTGTGCAGTATTAAAATCTGTCACAAAATAGAAAGGGATCCAGTTCCAGTGTTGTGGTAGGTGTTAACAAAGGAACTGCACACTCAAAACCTCAGGGTGTGCTATCCATCTCTTTATAGCAAAAGAATTAATTGATTTATCTGAAAAAGGGTCATGTTTACATTCTTCTTAAAAATATAAAAGAAAAAGAAAAACAGACAAGATGATGTGAAAGTGTTTGCTTGGTATTTTCACTTATTAGAAAAGTACCTATGGCTTTAAGAAGCAAAAATGCAGGGCAGCAATTTTCTTCATGCATTAGACAAGTAATGTTAATACAAATTAAATAAAGAGCTGGAAACAGTGGTTTCCCTGATGATGGGGTCCAAAGAGAGAGTTTTCAAAGTGATGTAAAATGTTAAGAGAAGAAACAAAGACTTTCTTTCCAAGTTTAAGACAAGGTTAAACATAGACAGGGAATACATATCCTAAGGAGTTTACTTCCATGCAGCTGTGAAGAAAGGCTGCCTGGCTTATGCTACATCCAGCTGTTCACCTACTCCATAGAGTACAAAGGGTGAGGACACATCTGACTTATTTGTCATAATTCCTCAAATGGGAGATTGCTCTGTCCTCTGGGAATGCAAAAGGAGAAGGAGGCACTGTGGGTTCAGGCAGATGAAGTCCAGTCTTTTGTTACAGGAGAGGCGGTGCCAAGTTCCTGGACTTTAAGCCATAACCAGCTCACTGGCTCCCAGGATGTAACATTTGGGCTTTGGGCTGTGGTCAGAATGAGCAGAGACTTCTGCATGGAAGAGACTGAACTTCACACACAAGATAAGTAAAGCAGCACAAGTATTTTCACTGTGGAATATAGGAATTTGTTTTGTCATTGTTATGGTTGTGACTGGGTTTCATCATATGCCTGGTAAATGGAATTCAGCCATGTCCTTTCAGGTCAAAATATTTATCACATCCTATTGAGATTTGTTCAGTGTTCTTGGGGTAGCCTTGGAACTATTCTTGGTCTCCTATGATGAAACTTGGAAAATCAGTTTCTTTTATTAATGTAAGACAACTTAGCATGATTAGGTGAAAATGTTTGTGTTTATGTAAGGAAATTTGACATTGGGTTTTGATCTGCTTTGACTCTCAGTTCTGTATTGAGCATTAGCATACGTGAATAGGCAAGTGTGGTTCCAGACTAGTGACATTTATTGATATAATAGCTGTAAAATGTTACAAACTCCTGCATGTCAACTTATTAATAAAAAAAAAATAAAATTATGTGAGTATGTATGGCAAAAGTACAATTGAAATACAGTTCTCACCAAGTTCTAGAGCAGACCTGAGCATATCTAGAAAGCAGGATGCTCTGTAGCAGTCAAAAGACATTCTTCCACCTCTCTCTTCTGGATTTCTTTGAGCTTCAACATCTCTCTGTACTCATTTATAATGTATTTTATAAGTCACTTAGATTTAGCATCTGGATTCTGAGCTACCCATGATTTCATTTGCCCTCAGTCTTGCTATACTGAAATGTCTTGTTAGTATTAATAAAGTAGTTGCTTATTTAGACTGTTAAAACTACAGATTAAATGTCAGTGGGATGCCCAGGAAGAAAAATACATTAAAGATGTCTGATAAAGGAAAACCAAGGGTAGGATAATAAATTCTCATCTGCATGTAGCCATCATTACCTCTTCAGGAGAAAGTCTGGGCTTCTCATTTGTCACACTTTTTAACAAGGGTAAGAGAGGGTTGGAGTCGAATGAATCATTGCAAATTTCTATCAGCACTTCCCATTACAACGATCACAGCTAATGCTGCATTTAGCTCCTGCTGCGTGCTCCATAATTCTGCCAGAGAGTAAAGGATCCTGCTGAAACATGCAATTCCTCTGTTGCAGGGATATTTCACAATTTCACTTCATTGTGCTATGTAAAGTGTAATTTTCAAAAATGTGTTTGATCATGGTTTAAAAAACCATAGAGTATTTTAAAGATATCTTTTTTTGATAAATCTGAGTTGGAACAGAGCAGTGTTTATCACTTCTGCTGTTTTTTTCAAACTGAGAATTTCGAACTTTTCCTACCACCTAACAAGATGTTTTGAACTAAAAAAAAGTTCAGTAGAAGGAAATTCCATCCCTAAGGATTTTTTAAAACAAAGTGCCAATATTTATGAGTTATTGTGATATGTCAGTAGCAATAGAACACTTTTTAGCCTTTAATGAAGATTTGATACAGAGCATTCTTAAATGCTAATTCTATTAGAGTATTCATGAATGTAAGTAGATTTTACAGAGACAATATAAATTAAAATAAGTTTATCTGAGATGAATAGTTGAAAAAATGTGTGGAATGCATTGAAAAGAAATACAAATTGCAAGGACATACTTTTAAAATTAAGAGTAATATTAATTTTATTATTTATTTTATCAGTAAAACTTTTGGAAAATATCCTTTATTAAAAATAGTATTTTCAAGTTAAGTTCTGTTCCAGAAGAGTCCATGTAATCAGATACATGCAGAAGTTTGTAAGGTGGTGAAACAAGTATTGTGTATGATGAAACATCATATTGGCATAGCTACTAGTGAGGACAAAAGAGAAAGAGAAGCTGAAACACTCCCTTAAACAGTCTTGTTCATAAAGTCTGGATATTTAATAAATGTATGTCCCTGAACTCCATGATTTTTTTTTCCTTAACTCATTTTTTTGGAAGGATTATAGGGAGGAAAAGGTGCTAAGAAAACTAGTTTTAATTAGCAGTGCACTGGGGGCAAACATATGGAATAGTTTAATACCAGATTCACAGTGTGCTTTAAGAAACTCCTCTGAAAAATGTCACTGGTAGTATGAGTTATTTGTGCTATTTAAAAAGACTTGTTCAGGTAAGTGCTCCATTGGTACCTTGTAGAAAAATGGAAAAAAGGTTCAAGAAGAACAGAGACCTACAGACTTTAATCATCATCATCATATAAATTATGTGGTTTGGTTTGTTATTTTTTGTAATGGGTTTATGTGAAACAATGGAACATGGCGATTAGAAATGGCTCCAGCTGTCTTGTGTACGAAAAGTCCTGCCAGGAACAGAGGCTCATTTTCAGCCGTGAGGCTCTTTCAGCTTTAAGAAACCAAAGTAATTTCACATTTCTCTGGTTTTGTTGTAGATTTACCACAGCCTCTTGCCTGTGTGGTATCTATTTTATCCTGTACTTTACTGTGGGAACCGTGATAACTTGCAATCTCTGTGGAATGTCGTAATTGCTGCTCTTCTCATTGTGTCTTCAGCACAACTAGTGGTAATACCTTTTTCTAGTTCTCACTGAGAGTCCATTCAAGGTTTATTTGAAAACTTTGCTTCCACTTTATGATCCAGCATAAACTAAGGTGGTGTTCCTTGATGAGCAGGCTAAAGTTTCTTTGTGATGAACATAATTTATCACAGGGACAAGGCACCTCTGAAAAGCTGATCAACTTGACTATATAAAATGAGCACCATATGAGCCTGAGGATTTGGGAATAACTAGCAAATGCAGGTTTAGTCTCAATTAATTGTTTATCTAAATATGTCCTTAATGTTAAACAATAAGGTATTATCAATGTATTAAGTAAGGCAAGATGTTAGTATGTGCTGCAATCATTACACACATCAGAACTTACTACTTACCTTTGTATGGAGTATTTTGCATTTCTTTTGTTTTCTTTTGATCATAACAGTTTAGAGTTACAGTATCATCATTGGAATTTCTTTGGGATTTAAGTAACTATAATTTCCATGTTATAAGTGGTTCTGTGAGGCACAGAAGAGGATACACGTGGAATGTATAGTCACACCGGGCATCTGTAACAATGAGAAATAAAATCTAAATCTTCTTAATGATTGCTGTGATTAGGAACAACCACATGCCCCATGTTTTACCTTTAATGTGTTCATTAATGAGTGACCCAGAACTTTACTGAACAAAACAGAGACACCTGTGCTATGCATTTAACACGAGGGAACTTACATAATTGTAGGTAACTTCTGTATAAATATCCACTGAACTCTTTTGGCTTTGATTTTACAACCCTAGTTGGACATGATAAGCTTTACAGCTTTTCTGCAAGTCCTTGTTCTAATCCCCTGGGAATGGAAAAACAGTCAAAGTGACAGAAATCTTGACTCTGGCATATTTATTGTATTAGAGACACATATCATCTTCAAAGTCTCCAATGGCCCTGCCTATGTGGAGTCAACATAAGTTATATCAATTCTTCAGCCACTGTCCTTGACCTTCTCATTATCATTATTTCTGTCTGGGCTGCAGAAGGATGGCAGCTAATTAGTCATATCAATGTTACAGGTCACACAGACATTTACATTTTTGGTAGCAGGTTGAAGAGAGGTTCAAGACCTCAGAGATGCAAGGTTGTTTTAGAGAAGATTAATGTTATCGTTAATCCTATGTTCCAAATAGACATTATTTTATCTATTAAAGGATCTTGTGATTATTTTTTTCCTAATCTCATGATAAATGAGAAGTTCATTCTTCTGTTAGATCCTTAAGTTAAATAAGAATATAAAAATATCAGCTTTCATTGAACAGAGTACTTTTCAAAGATCAAAATTATACAGAATATTCTGTATTATTATACAAAATTATACAGAATACTCTGGTTTTTATTACCTGTATAACTTGTTTTTGTTTAAGTAAGAGGATGGTTTGGGGAGTTCTAACTAGTCAATATTGAGGGTGTTTTGCCTCTGGTTGCCTTGGTTTGGTTGTGTTTTTTTAAACAAAAATCTAGGATTGACCTTATTGTTAGAAATGTAATGTGCTAATTATAGTGCCTTTTACTCGAAATTGCTTAATCTGTGGGATAACTTATAGATGCTGTGTATTCCCTAACATGATATTTGTTTGTGTTTACTGTGTGGCAAAGTGTGGGTTTGTCAAACCTTTCCCCCAGTATCTCTTACACTGGGGTGGGGAGGGCAGACTGACTCGCTCGGAGCTGGCTGTCAGCTCTGAGCTGCTCTGACAGCTCTGGCAAAAGTCCTTCCCTTTTCTAGCAGCTGAGAATGTCATCTGTCACCTTCAAACATGTTGTCAGCAGGGATACTTAATATGTAGGTGGAATATTGGTCTATACCTACAAAGGCTGTGACTAAGCTGTATATAAATAGATTTATAAATAGATTTTGCTTATTCATACTTGAGGATTTGGTTTGTTTTCCTAGTAGTCCTCAAGGAAGTAAATCAATAGTGTGTGACACTTGGACACAAAAATACAACAGCAGAGGTTTCTTTTCTTCCTTCCTCTTTCTTTATATTGTACAATACTTGGAGAGAAGCTGATAGCAGATGTCTCACATCTAATCCTAAATCTTTCTTTCATTGATTTCCAAAAGTAAGGTAGAACAGCCTTGGTGGACTTGGCAGTGCTCAGTTAATGGACTTGACCTTAGAGGTCTTTATCAAACTGAAATGGTTCTATGATTCTGTTACTCTATCTCAACATTTGAAATACTGTATTTGGATTTTTCATTAGTTATAGTGAAAAAAGATTGTTTGCAGGCCTTGCTACTTTTTGTCATAGTGTCACTGGATATACTGAGTTGGAAGGGACACATCAGGATCATTGAGTCCAACTTCTGGCCCTGTAGAGGATACCCCAAGGATCTCACCATGCACCAGAGAGCATTGTCCAAACACTTCTTGAACTCTGTCAGCCTTGGTGCTGTGACCACTGCCCTGGGGAGTGGTTCCAGTGCCCAGCCACTCTGGGAAAAAACCTTTCTCCTGATATCCAAACTAAACCTCCCCTCACTCAAGTCCAGCCTTTTCCTCAAGTCCTGTCACTGGTCACCAAACAGAAGAGATCAGTGCCTGCCACTCCATTTCCCCTTGTGAGGACACTGAAGACCACAATGAGATTTCCTTTCAGCCTCCTCTTTTCCGGGCTGAACAAACCAAGTGACCTCAGCTGTTCCTTCTCAGACTTCCTCTCCATCCTCCCCGTTAACCATCCTCAGGTTTTTTTAAACATAGAACAAGTTTTGAAAGAAAAGTTAAGTGAGTTTTTCTATTTCTTCCAAGGTTTTGAACTTCTATCTGCTTCTGTAAGGAATAATAATTTTCTGTGAGAGAGATGTACTTCATATCTGGTAATACAAATGGGAGCATGATACTCTCACAGTAAGGCATATTCTCATACGAAAATCTGAACTAAAAAGACATTTCAAAAAAACTAAGACAAGCCAGAATTTTTCTATTTAAGGATGAAATCTGTGCTCCCCAGGCATAACAGAGTCCACACTTACAACACATCACCACAAGGACTAGAAATTGATTTTTTGATTTTTTCCTAGTTGCCTTTCTAAGCTTGTAATATGTGGCCTAACAAGTAGTTTTAAGGAAGCCCAGTAAATTTGTCATTAAATAACCTAATCCCCTACCAGCTATGAGTCAAGGAACATTTGAGTATTTTCTATGCCATCTCACAATTTATTTTCCCTTTTATTGCAGATTTTGTGTAAGTTAAGGGAGATTGTCTTATGCTTAGCCCATGACTGAGAATTTCATTCCTTGTATCCACTGGATAGTCATCTGTATTTATTGTGTATCACAATCACTAAATAAAGATACTGAGCTCTTCTTGGATCACATAATTGTTGAGTCAGTTTTGCTGAAAAAGTTCTTTAAGATAATAGAGTGTAACAGTTAACCCAGCACTGCTGAGCCCATCACTAAACCACATCCCTAAGTGCCACATGCACATGACTTTTAAATCCCTCCAGGGGTGGTGACTCCACCACTTCCCTGGACAGGCTGTTCCAATGCTTGACAACCCTTTCAGTGAAGAAATTTTTCCTGATATCTAAGCTAAACATCACCTGGCACTACTTGAGGCCATTTCTTGTTGTCTTGTTACTTTTTACCTGAGAGAAGAGACCTACTATCAACTCTCTGCAACCTCCTTTCACATAAGATCCCATCTGAGCCTTGTTTTCTCCAGGCTAAACACCTCCAGTTTCCATAGCCACTCGCCATAAGACTTTTGCTCCAGATGCTTCACCAACTCAGTTGCCCTTTCTTGGACACTTTTTTTTTTTTGCCAGACAGCTGATTTATTTGATTGACAGTATCTGTAACTTGCCATGTAAATTTGTAGCTGGGGACTGTGACTTCTAATAGGTCTCGTCTTCACAAGGACACATCAATCCTTCAGGTTCTCACTTGTCAAGGGTAGCTGGTCAGTGGATGTCTTTGTACACACCAAGAGCAGCTTTGCAGAGGCACTGCACTGAAAACGTCTGAAAGGAGCAGGTAGCAAACCTGATTGAGTTGATTTTTCTGAAGAAAGTATTAGATATGACAGGTTTGGTGGTAATAATGATTAGATATACTGAGTTGCTGTGAGGTTTAATTCATTAGTAGGTCTTACTCTTTTGTGTAAGCATAATTCTTGATTTTGGCTGGGAAATTTATGTTACCTCAAGCCATAGGAGGATTAGATTGTGTAGCAACAAATCAAATAACGGAGCAGAAAGTACCAGACACAAAGTCTTATAAAAATCTTCTTGTAACATCAGTAACAGTAAGAACATACAGTACTTTCTCTGACTGGAAGACAAAAGATGTCACAGTTTGAACTGTGTATCTATGTCATTACTTTGAAATAAAACATGATAACATAATCAGAAATTTTTTTCTCTCAGATGGTTAGTCTTGTAGGAGAACACTGCCTGCCTACCTTTTTTGTAGATGTGGTTAGAAATGATTGGAAAATATAATCTGTGAAAAGGCTTATTGGAATGTGTTAAAAAGCTGTGTGACAAAAACTTCCTCCTCTTGCTGAGCTTTGGGACATCTGCTCTTTTAGCTCATACACATGTTTTCCTAGAAGCCAAAAATCAGTATGAAGCACAAATGCAGAATTTTCTTCGTAGCCGAAAATGTTTATTTGATCCTTATTTCCATCCTTACAAAAAACCTATCCAAAGATGTCTTTTTCTTGTGTTTTGCAAAAGTATGATAGCCTTGAAGATGCTATTCTATTTAGTTATATTGTCAGTCCAGCAACACAGAAAGGATTAGTTACTGAATAAATAGTGTATTTGCAACATTTCCTGGGAAAGACCTCAGCTTCAAGCTCTAAAACTGTATTTTTAAAGGGAGTCCTGAACTCAGCCTATCACAGAAGACTCATTCTTCTGAAAATAATTTGATTAAATTATATTTGGCTCCATGGGCTAAGTGCCATTATAAGGCCTTTCTTTTAATCCATCACATCTGACTCTGTCGCAGCATCTCAGCACTGCTCCCTGCAGCACCCCATGGTGTGGCACCTGCTATGCTGACTGGCATGTCTCCCTTTCTCAGTAATTACATGTGAATCTAACAGTTGTGTAAGCATCCTAATTTCTAGATGGCTGATCACTGCGGTACCTTGCTGCTGTGTTATTTTTAGTGCTCTTTTTAAACCCACAGCCAGATCTTTTATGAAAGAACATAGCATTGCTGAAACATAGTCAGTGACACTTAATTACCTTTATTTCCAGTAGCTTTCTGGTTTCTTTTGGAGAATGATGACCAGGTTTATCTTTAAAATAATGTCATCAAGCATTGTCCATCTCTCAGAAGTTTAAACAAGGTATTATATGGTTTATGTATTTTAAGGGGCTATTAGTAGGGCAGATGGTCATAGTGTCACTGATAGTGAGGGTGATGTCAGGGTCTGCTCTGAGGATTAAACTCACTTATTTGTATTATATGCAAAAAAGTAGCCCCCAATTAATGCATTGGCATTTTATTTTCAGCTTTTTAAATTTAGTATTATTTGACAATATTAATAAAAAATTAAGTTATCAGGTTGGGGTCATGATTCAGAGTTCATTGAAATCGGCAGATAATTCTTTGAGGTTTTAATTTGTGTGGAAAAACCTTAAAATTATTTTTAAGCTCCTTTGGCTTATATACATATTTAAAATATTTTCCTGAGTGGGTGTTGAGCTGAGAGTTTGGACTTCAGTCTGTTGCAAAGAACAAATAATTGTGTTCATATATGTTGGAAGAGAAAACCAGATATTTTTGTATTTTAAGTTCTTAGCCTCTCAGGTAAAGACTTTTGAAATGCGATTTATTTTAATAGCATCACTTAACATGATTTGATCGCTGTAGGAGGAAGGCAGTTCATTATTGAGCTCTCTATTTCTCAGCTGGTTCCACCACTTTACAGCACAGTACTGTTTATTTTTTTACTAGGTCATTGGTTTCCACAGTAGGTCATACTTTCTGCTAAACAGCTTGGCCTCCTATGGAGACAGAATCTGTGACCTTCTAAGGCTTCCTTGCTTGGGAGATGTCAGGTCTACTTTAAAGGATAACTGTTTAATCAGAAGAAAATTTTCACTGGTGAAGTGTTAGGATGTACAGATTATTTTGAGAAAATTTCTAACCTCAGCACTTCCCAGGAAAGTACAGCAAAATATTGTTGAAAAAATACATCTTTTCATATAGAATGCTGACAAATAGAAGAGATCCTCTCTGTAACTCCAATGCCATTTGTAGGTTCCTGAGGTTAATTGTATTCTTGCATTTGTGTGGAGTCACATTCTATGGACGAGAAATGGAAGGAAGGAGATTTTTTCTTTCTTTCTTTCTTTTTTTCTGCAAGTGTCATCATCTGTTCATGATATGTATTTTCAATATAAGCTTTCAAGTTTTACTTAATTATTTTTACTGAACAGGAAGACTTCTAAAACTCTTTTTCTTCCCCACTTCCACAGTGTTGGTTGGGGGTTTGTGTGTGTGTTTATTAGTTTAAATACAAAATAGCTTTTAATTAATAAAAACTGTGGGAAAAGAAGAGTAAAATGAGATCCCAGATTAATTTCCTAAATTTTGTCTGCAGCATTATTTCTCTTTTCATTTCTATTTTCATATAATCCTTTCCAAAATACCCTTTAACTACAAAGGGTGGAATTTCATTTCCTTGCTAACATTGCATACAGAAGTAATCCATATGCTATTGCAGATTTATGAAGAGGACACCTTTGTGTTTACAAGATATTATATATATCAATGTAATCAATCCTCTATTTTCATGTGTTTTGTTTATCAGCCAATACAAATAATTTAGAAGAAGAGTTTTTAACTTATCTGCTGAAAATCAACTCTATGAAATTGTGAAATTAATCTGCTCCTCTAATTTCATTTACATCTTTGTTGATATTTACTTGCTGCATTATATTACAAGCACATCTTGCTCAGATATTAAGTGATTTCACAGCTGTGCTTGCAGAAGCAAGTACTTCTTACAAACCTTTTTAGAGACTCTTCTGCATGAGAACTCAGAAGTTGACCTGACCAATGCTACAAAACCAAACCAAACTCCAAAAGAGAAAATCACCACCTAAAAATTAGTTTCTTATTTCTGCTGGTTTATACTGTGATAGTGCTGTTGTCCACACTAAAGAAATTTAAAAGCAGTAAATATAGATACCTTATTCTGCAAAGCACACATGTCTCTCAAGGTGGAATAACATGGAGATTCAGAGGACTTTTATGCAGTGTCTTTTGGTTTCTTTTTTCTTTCAAAGAACAAAGAGTGTGTCAGTAGGGCTCCTAGGAAATGCACTTTAGTACTTTTTACTACTGCTTTTACCAAGAAATATTTCAAAGCATGATCAGAAAAAGCATCACTTCAGGGCCCAAGAGCACACCACCTCTTTCATCACTAAACTCAGTTAGGTCCTTAGACCATGTGTTTAGGTGTACATCTTCTCTCAGAATTTATTCTGGCAGCAATATCCAGAGAAATTAATTTTCCACATGGGAATTTAAGTTAGCAGAGCCCCTTCTACTCGGCATAGTACCCTGAAAGACTGCATTGTGTATATTTTATTTTTCATAGTTGGGACTCTAGTCAAAGGTTCAGCCCATTCTGAATTCCCATCTTTTTTTAAGACAGTTCAAACTCACCTCATCCTTCACCAAAACATTAAGGGTCTGAAGAGTGAAATGAAGTTTTTCCTTATGTTCAGATGGGCACTTGAATATGCCCATTGCCACATGTTCTGTCACTGGGCACCACTGGACAAAGCCTGTTTCCTGATCCATTGCACCTTCCCACTGGGCATTTATGGACCTGAATGAGAGCCCCCTTTCTCTTTGTCTTCACCAGTAGGGATTACTCCACATCTCTCAGCCTTTCATCATAGATGAGGTGGTCCAGTCATTTTAGTGGCACTTCACTGGACTCTCTAGTATGGCCATCTCTCCCTTCCACTAAAGAGCCAAGTGGGTCCAGCATGCCAGGTATGTCCATGCTGGTGATGAGCAGAGGGGAGGGATCACCTCCGTTCACCTGCTGCAGTTCTCCTAATGAAGCCCTGGATGCCATGAGCACATCTCTGGCTCACCTCCAGCTTGGTGTCTACTGGGACTGTTTCTGCCAAGCTGCTTTCCAGCATGTGCTGGTATAGCATAATGTAGTTCCTCCTCAGAGGTGCAGGACTTTGCACTTCTACTTGTTATAGTTCACAAGGTTCATGTCAGCTCTTTTCTCCAACATGAAAATCTTAGAATAGGTTTGTGGATTTTATCTGCCCTCTGATTTTTCTTTGTTTTCCCACCTTTGTCTGAATAGCACAGCCTAATTACAATTACTCACAAAGTTATTTGGTGAAGAATGTTCTCTATTCTGTAGTTTTGCAGAAAATAATGCAAGAAATACAGGCCAGAAAGGGGAAAAGGCTCCTATTGACTCTGTAGCCTCGTGGTTATGGTGCTTGTTTGGGTCACTCGCTGCAAAATCAGCTCAGCAGAGCACAGGGTCTCCCAGCAGTGCCGGCCCTCCCTTTGGCAGCTGTGCTGGGAAGCAGGTTTTTACATCAAGTTTCAGACACTGAAAATCTGACATTTCAATTCAAAATTACAATACAAAAAATAATTTACAGAAAATTTTCACACACCATCTATTAGAATTATGGATAGACCTTTTTAAAAAAGCAAGCCTCAGCATAACAAAGAGATAACTCTGTCCAAAGCAGTATATCTGAGCTTATTTTCTTTTCTTGACCCAGTAAACTTCCAAGGATAAGGTGTCATCTTTTACCTTTGGTCCTTTTGGACTGAGTTTTGTAACCATATCAATCCTATAATTTAATGTTGATCCATAAGGGACATTTGAAAACTACCCAGTTTCAATTCTTTTTGTGGATTCTCTTTCCCTTTTGCAGCTCTTCCGAAGAAGCGATGTGATGGTGGATTTTTGTAGCATATAAGGACAGCACAAAGTGAGTCTGTTGCAAAACCCTGTCCCACATTTCTGCTGTGAGCCCAAATGTTGCTTCTTTGAGGTGCATGTATATGAAAAAAAAAAGTTGTTTCCAAGGTTTTATACTAGGTGTTATTGCATTTTACAACAATAATGCATGACAAGGTAATCCTAAAAAAAAAATAAAGTAGAAAACTGAGAATCCAGTAATTATCTTAATAAAGAGAGAGAACAATATTTCAAAGATGTTTGTAGAGAATTAACTGACATTTAGGCAATTATGTAGAAAAAGAAAGTCTTATTAAATATTTAAAAGTTATTTGAAGAAACATTCAATGTAAAGCAATTATCAACAAAGGTGATTTAGTCTCTGAAATTGCTGTTCAGCCACTTAGGGAAAACACTGTGCATGCTGCTAGACTGCCTTTTTAGCAAGTGCAGTAGCTTCCGTAGCTATTTAAGTTATTTAGGCTCAGTACACTGTACTGTGCAGGAATCCAGCACTATACATACTTAGATGCACTCTCTTACGGAAGTGATAGCCATGTGATAAGCACCATAAATGTTTACAACCATAAATAGTTATCAGGGCTACCATATGTTTGGGTTTCCCCATGCCTGGTCCTCTTCTATCTTCCCAAAAAGTTTTTCTCTAAATGGAAGAATTCTACCTTGGCGACCTCCTGTGACTCTCAGATGCTTGGCAGTCTGGATGGAAAAGTGGTTCTGAATGAGCTACTGGGCATCCTCTTGACAGAAACAAAAGCAGTGAGTCTGATTCCCATGTGTCCACACCCACAAATGACCTGCACAGCATTTTGAAGGTACTTCTGGCATGTCCTGGAAGCATCTTGCTTACTGTGCCTGTGTAGGGATTCGTTTTACTCATAGTCGTGGCAGATGATTTTGTCTTTACTGGCCAGAAAATACTTGGTAGAAATACGAATATCCTCTTTGGTCTTAATGTCTGCTCTACCTATCAAACTATAAATTAGAAAAGTTCTTTGGTAGTCCAAATCTCAGTTCCTATATCTTTAATTATATGAGATTTCTTATTTTATTCAAGTAATCTGGTTAAAGAGTAATTTCTTGCTCTCTATTAAAAAGTGGGACCTTGTTCTGAAATGATAACTGTCAAAGCTGCAATGTCTTGCCTAGTATAGATCTTCTTTACATGGAAAGACCACAGATATAAAATGTTATGTGTTTCTACTGACATGAAATCTTGTACCAAAGTACAAGATTTTTCATGGTATGAAAAAATTGCATTGGGTTTTTTTCTTTCTTTATTTTTTTTATTTATTTTCAATGTCTTTAGGGATTATATGAAAATGGAATTTATGTCAATGAGTGTTAATACTTTTTTATTCACAAAGACTTGAGTATGTCTTCTCTTAATCTTTTATCAAGACTTGACAGGCTGAGATAGGAATAATAAATTCTGTTCTGTCATCACTCTTTCAAGGCTTAGAAGACCATCTTGCAAACCTAACTCAGATAAGTAATTTTACTACAATTATCAAGAAAATAACATTTGACTTGTACAACATATTTTGGGATGATCAAAAATCAAATGGCTTTTAAAAAAATGGTCATACTATGTGTCAAAGGGACAAGGTACTGGCTGCTTGTCTCAACTCATAATAACTAGAGCGTGATTGTATGTGCATTATGGTAAGAGATATTTGCTTTCTAAAATAAATTATTTAGAAAATATATTTTTAAATATGGATAAAAAGGAACATATTTGAAAATTATTAGGTTGCATTACAAAGATTTACAAACTTTTTTTTTTCATTTTACATATTGAATGTTCTCATTAGGAATCACAGTAAACATATAATGAGCAAAACCGTTCATAAACATCCCTAATTAGTTTCATTATCCATTTGCATTTTTTTTGGTACATTCTTGCTGTGTGCCTTTGAATAATTTAAAAATGTGTCTGATTTTATTAAAAACCTTGGTGTTTGGCCTCAAAATCATTTTCCCAAAAATGCAAGAAATATCCAGGAAAACACATACTTTGTAAAGTGTTTCATTTCTAATATTAATGAGAATATTAATGAGGAAAGGTTTATCTGTCTTAGATTTTTCCTGACTTCTGTTTATATTTCTTTAATAGTTGGCACAATCTATATGATGTAATACAGTTGCTGGAGCACAAATGAGAGACAGTTTACTGAGTTTTAACCCTATTTTGCCCAGTCCTAGCTGCATGTCCTTAAGCAAGGCACTTATCTCAGCTTTACAGACAAGAGAAGTTTTTGCCTATCTACCCAACAGGGATGTTAAGAGGATTAATTTGTTAAAAGCATGAAGATTTAAGCAAAAGCTAAGCATTTCTATTAATGTGTTTGACTCCAGTTGGAGTACAGGATTCTGAAGAAAACAAAGTTTTGAAAACTCAAGGCATTTGCGATGTGGTATTGCAGACGTAATCACAAAATACTCTTGTGGTCACATTTAAGAGGTTTAAGACTTTACCACTTCTTGGATTTTGTGACCACCCTTGGACTTTGTTTCTTTAACTGATGACTTTTAGGCCACTTCAGTCCGTGGAGAAACTGGTGTTTTTAAGCTTCTCCAGAAAAGCATTTTAAGGTATTTTACTGTATTCCCACACCCCAAATGACGACTGTTCATATATTCATTCATTCATTCATTCATTCATTTATTTAATTTTAGACAAGGAGCTGGTACCCTGCAGAAGGCAAAGTGCGATTTCTTGAGATGTTTGAATTTCCCTGCAGCAGTCAGTCTGACAGCTTTCTGGACTAATTTGTTTTATTTCAAGGATACAGCCCACTTGAGGTTTGATAGGAGGAGGTTAAAGGTGTAACCCCACAACTCTGAGAGCAGTGGTGCCCAGTCTTGCTGCAGTTCTTTGGGGTTGTGTGGCTATGGCCATCTGAAGGGAATTACCTGTCTCAAAGAAACCTTTTTCTTTCTTGTTACAGTGGGTGTCTGACAGAAGGAGTTTTTAATTAAAAACTCTTGTATTTCATTTAGTGTGAAGCTTTAATTGTAGCAAGCTTAATCCTTTTGTTTTTATGAACTCTGGTTGGTGGTTTGGGTTTTTCTTTACCACCTGTCCCAAGTGTGACATATGAATAGTTTTCTCAGATTTTGCATCTGCCTTGGAAACTATCTGTGATTCCACTCTGCTCTCCAACACACTATTTTTATTCCCTTTCCAGTTCCAGGCAGCCTTGCTGGAATCAGGCACGCACACTTTTAGTCTGAGCCAGTCTCAGGGTGGACTGGCACAGCTCCATTAACCGGAGCTGTCAAGCAGGGTGACCCAAAATAAGCCACAGGGACTGTGAAGGGGTGAGACTGAGAACAACAGTGCAAATGTTGTAAACAAAGTTTACTGAGTGTGGGAGCTTACTCTGTGGAAAGGTATCCTTTGCTGCTGTACTGATGGAAATACAAGATAAATGCATTTATGCATTTTGCTAGAAAACAAACAAACAAGAGGGGTTTATTGCATTAAGATTAGTAATCATATTGACAGAATTGAAAACCAGATGGAGCTGCTTGATTAATTTTCGGCAAGGAAAAAGAAAAGCCACAAAGACCCCAAAATAATGTATACTTCACTCTTTTGGTGTTGCCCTTAATGTACCTGTGAAATAGTTGCGTGCTTGAGTTACAGTGATTAATTACATTTGACCTATCAAAACCCAAATAAAAGAACAAATCTTTATTCTTGGTTAAGGTTGATTAGACTCAGTGACCTTGCACTGAGCTGTAATTTTTTTTGCTACATGAAATTCAAGGTTTAAACCTGAAGAACTTAGTATTCCTGTGGGAGAGTAGAAGAAAAGAGAAATAATTTTAGTGCTTTTATTAGCATAAAATCTTTCTCACAAGGTCTCTGTCATTTAGACAATCACAAAAGATTTTTATTGGAAAAACAATATGGCTTAAAAGATGAAAGAAGAGGTGGCTTTGCTATACCACTTGAGTGCATCCCCTTCACTTGTGCAAAGAAGGGAGCACTTTGTTACTAATACACATGCAAGCCACTGTTCCTGCTGATCTGCTGATCTGCAGGCTGAAAAGTATGCCTTTGGATGGCTTGTGGTCACTTTCCAGGCAATTAATCTCAAGGGCCAGAATTTCTTGACATTTATATGAAAATGAACAGAGAAGAAGATGGTGACAATGCATGGGGTGTCTTTCTGTGGGAAGGATGAATGAATTTCTCTCCCAGTTGTGTCAGAGCTTTGCCAGTCATGCCTCTAAAAAAAGCATTCTCAGCCATCCGTGTATTTGTTTCAGCTCTTTCATCAGTGCTCTGTAACGAGCAGTATCTCCCAGGAGCTGAGTTCCTACAATAGGTAGATCCTTTTTATAGCCTTTAAGCTGCTGCAGGACCCTCTTCCTGTCAGACTCATCTTCTCACATTATGAATGATCTCTAGCTTTTTTTGTGTGTTTGCTATATGTGTTTAATTATCAATAGAGTTTGAAAACACTTAGCTTGAATGGCTCGCAACTAATGTTAAATACTAGTTAAAATTTTCACTAGCCCATTGAAATGCACATTCCTTTCAAGTAAGGGAAGACATTTTAATGTGTAAAAGCACATGCATAACATAGATAGTGGTTTAATGTACTTTTGAATACCAATTTAATAATTCTGCTTTACTTTGAGTGAATTCAAGGAGTGCCAAGAGAAATATTTATTTAATTTTGGCGAAGTGAGTTTTGGCAGACTATCACTCAAGTTTCCTGAGGCATTTTACAACAATATTTTTAATTGTGCATTGTTCAGTAAAAAAATCCCATATCATCATGTGTTGTAAAACAATAGACATCCTCTCTATGCCTAAGTTTAAAAAAGTGTAACAAAGTAACCAAAGTTCTGAAAATATAAAATTTCTTGATCAAAAGTGTAAAACTTGACATTGTAACTCAGAGATTATTTACTTTTACTGTTCCCTTTAAAAAAAATTGGAAAACCTGATCTAATTTTAGTTCTCTGTCATTTTGTCTGTGCATTTCTGGTGTGTTTTCTTCTTCCTCTGAATCTGGGCAACTTCAATAGGAGTGATATCACCCCTCTGGGCCAGATAATGCTACTCATTTTCTGTGTTTATATGACTGCCCAATCTATACCAAAGAGACTGATGGAGTCCTGCTGGTCCTAAGTGCTGCTAGCTATAGGAGGAATGATATCCCAGCCTCTTTCAGCAGAGATGATTAATCCCTGTAAGTGTAGTTCACATTTCTCTTTTTCTAGGGATTTTTGAATGGGGCCTGCAGTTCACAAATCTGTTTCTTGTTTCACCCTTGCATTCTCTTTATGTCAGGAAAGACTAAGAACCTGCCCTTTTTCCCTGATGGGGATGTAGTAAGTCTTATGTTCCACAAAAAGAATGGTTTTGGGTAACCACAAGCTGTATTAAAACCTTTATCTCCATCTTTATATGCTGAAATCAGGCTATGATTGACATAATAAGAACTGAGACAACAAGCTTCCATGTAGTCTTTCAAAGCAGACAATAAAAAAGGGTGTTATGTAGTCCAAATTATGAAGGAGAAACACTTCAGAATTTTTGCTAAGTGAAATTTGGTTGCAGCATAATGCAAAATCATTCACCTTTTGTCCACCATTTGAACACCTCCATTTCTCCTCTGACGCAGTCCCCAGCTTGCAGCACCTCCCCTTCCAATATCTATTCCTCAACCATTAAACAATCTTGTTTAAGCAGTTCCTGCCGAAGCCACCTGCACTTTGCTAGTGTGATGTGGCACATTCTCAGTTTTACAAACTGATCTAGGAATTTATTTCCCATTTTTGACCTCACAGAAGAGAATTTCTTGCACTAGAAGAGCAGTTTCCCCTAATTGTTAGCCTTTGGAAAGAACTTGAGGAGTATTTAATCAAGGTTAGTATGCTCCCCTGCACATCTGCTGCTTCTCTCAATAGGAACAGCCATTTCTCTCTCACTCCACAGTGCTGCGATGAGCTTTTCAGAGGAACGTGGAGTGGTGAGAGTGATCTCTCCATTGATGGTAGGGAACCAGACTGTCCCCAGTTTGGTTTTCAACACTCCCAACATAAAAGCTAGGTGAGATTAGACTAGAATTACCCAGGTATAGCATGTAACTCTGTTAGATGTGTTGCCTTCTCCAAATTTGCTCAGTGACAGAAGTTTTAAGTCTTTTTAGAATAGACTGGAAATCTCTTGAGTGTGCCCTCAAGAGATTTAGCATGGACAGAGATGCCATGTGGCTGAGGGAGGAATTGTATTACTTGAAGTGAAGTGCATAAGTTAAGTTTTTGTATGAACTTGAAAAGTCCAGATTCTTGCATTACAGCTCAGGCGGAATCTTGTTGGTCTGAAATATTTTTTCACTCTGTTTTAATATTCTGTTTTAATCTATTAGTACTCCCAATTTATTATAATTAATGCTGTTCTTTCATTAACCAGCCATGATACTATTTTCTGAAGATAACAATCTCTTAGTAATATATTATTTAAATGTGAATCACAATAAAATAATAAAGTTTTTATTCTTTATTCTTTATTTGCATGCTAACTGGTATTTTTTTTTTCAATAGGCTTGAAACAGGCTTCAATACTACTTTGGGAATTAAATGTATTTTCAAAATAGTTATAATGTATTGAACATTTGCTATTGATTAAATTATTATGGCTATTAAAAGGAAGAAAACAATTATGATATAATAACTAGTAAAAAACTATTTCAATATACTATTAGACCATTCAAAATATTTAAAATGCATTTAGTTCAACATGTCATTTTTTTTATATAGTTTTATTACAATGTGTTACTGTTGTGGCTACAACAGGTAGCGTAAGAGATGTTAATCACAGCTTTCACATTCTCTCAAAATATTTATATCTAATTTCATTTTTCTTTAATGAGAAAGGTTAGCAGATGTCTAAAGGAATATAGAAATATAATGCAGCAAAATATGTAATTCTTACATCTGTTTTATAACATTACCTCTTTCCCTATTACTAAGAATCTGCTAGGCATCAAGCAGATGTTTCTTTCATTATTGCATGGTTATTTTTAAGTGTCTTCCATATATATATATATATATATACATATACACACACAGCTTTCACTTGCTAATCCTTTTTTCATGTGTAAACATCAGATTGTATTGCTGATACCTTTTTGATGAAAAGACAGTGAACTCCTCAAATGTAATAGAGGGTCTCAAGTGAGGCTTTTCTTTGTGTTCTTAGTGTTATATTTTTTTCCTACTCAAATGATGATTGTTATAGGTGTAAGTTGTGAACTGGATCTGACTCTCTCTGGTATCTTCCACTTTCTGTAGCACGAGCAGAGGAGATCATTTCAGTGTCCCAAACAGCTAGACACTTGAGCATGCATTTAAGGTAACACAGTTATTGGAGAGCCACAGAAAGCACTAAGTCTAAACTATAATAATATTAGACACATAGTTAAAAAGCTGTGGAATAATACTTTCCCTTCATCATCAGGTTGCCCTGCTCTCCCCACGGTATCTGGGAACTACTTCTCTCTGTCCAGTCCATCAGTCCATCACCTGGCAAGGTTTTTCTTTCATTTCATGCCTGCCAGGTAATGGACTTGGGCAAAGTGTTTGTATTTCTAATCTCTGAGGATCAGTGTGAGGTTCAGCTGGGAATCTGAACTATTATTCTGCCTCTCTTTTCCTCATATATTAAGCAAATGGTGGGATGGAGATGGCAGTTACAAACTCACTTCACACATGTAAATGCATATTTTTCTATGCATTAAGGTAAGTAATACATTGTCTAGTACACTGGGAGTGACTGGAGAAGAGTCTGAGTTTTGTAGCACAAATCTGCAGCATGTAGCTCACATCCAGCTTGCTTGGAGTGCAGCAAATTAAATGCACAACTGTCTGCACAGTCCATGCAGACAGAAGTGTAACTCCTTGGAGCTCTCTAATGGAACTTGCTTACCAGATTATTTTCTAAGTAAGTAAGTGTGCCATTATCATAAACTTGATCTTACTGAACTTAAATTTTATGTTGATTCATGGGAGTTTTTATAGGTTACATGGATATTTTTGCACATAAAGAAGGGAAGTTTAAGGTTTGAGGTGCTATATTTTAATACAAAATTACTATAAATATGAAGTTGAAATGTTTGATATACCTTACATCTATATTTAAAATGAAATTAAAATGAGATGGAAGCATTTCTTGCCTTCCTTGGTGTTTGTAAATTAAGTGGGAATGTAAGACTGAATTAAGACTGATAAAGGTTTGCAGAGTGTGTTATAATAGTGATATCTTATATTTCCTTTGCAACCATATCTAAAAAGGAAATAAATCAATGAACTATTTTTGAAGTACTTTTTCATGTTTTCTCTAGTGCATGAATTCTGTGATAAAAATTATTTTCTCAATCACTGCTACAGCAGCTTCATGTATTTCACTAACAATTGCTTTTCACCTTTGATAAAACTTCAGAAAATATCTCAAGTACAAAATAATTTCTCCCAGTATATAGTAGAACATTTTTAAACTGTAAATTCAGTGGCAATTTCATGGTAGGTGTGAAATCTTCTGTTTCTTGTCACTCCTTCCACCCATCATTTTCAATTTTTAACTCTCAGATTTTTCTCTGTTTTCTCAGCCTTTTAAAATGGAATAGCAGAACTATGAGCTTTGGTAGTAATGAGTTTGAAGGCACACTCATAGTAACCAAAGTTTGAAGACACATTGATAAATGCCTTCTGAAGGTAGGAAATAAGGGACAAATAATTTCCTAATTGACACATATAGCATATTTGAAAGGATTTAATTACTTTAAATCAAATACATGCATATTTTTGCATAAATACGTACTGCCCTGCATAGTTTCATAGTATACATTATCCATAATGATGTATAATGATGTGCTGTCTTATTAGATGCATTAAAACCTGTAAAACTGAAGTATGACTTAATAGTCCCTAGATTCTAATGGCAGGGTTACAAGGCAACTACAGGGAAATCTGTTGCTTTACAAGTATTAAAGTAACAATTTCTGAAGCTTCAGATTAATTTTAGGTATTTCCAGGCTGGATTTGGATTTTCAGTTCTATTTTACTCATGATTTATGAGTTAGACCCAGTTAGACCATTCATTCAAAAGTACAAATAAGGGGAAGATATTGGTAAACTTGATCCATGTCTTTTTGTATCCCCTCAGGTACCTGTTCTGCAAATCACCTTAGTCATGTGATTTCTCCTGGTTTCCTAGAACTGTGATTAATTCCTAAATCTTGCACGGTAAGAGTCTTCACCTCACTTTTGGATGATAATAGTGTTCCTTTCTTGAAGGCACCTAAACAACTTTTTTTTTTCATTTTTGTCTCTTGAATTGTTTTGAAGTACTTAATAACTTATTTTAAGAGAAAAAAATTTGCTCTCCTGAGCCTCAAGATGAGTAAATGGATCAGTTACCTTTAGTTGCTCGAGTTTAACTTCCAGTAATTGAAAATGTTGACGTTATTTTTCATGTTCAAAACAATCATTTGAAGTATTTATCCATATCAGTCATTAATCAAGCTGAGGTCAAGCTCTGTACTCTTTTTTTATGATCAGAGACAAGTCTGTAACTCTTAAAGGTAAATATTGTAAATGTTGTAGTCCTCTTGTTCTAAAGTTACAACATGCACCTATCCCATCTCTGTTGAAGCTGCTGAATATAAGTAGACAAATCTCTGCTCCCACATACCTTCTTTTTGACCAATAGCTCTATACATGCACATTCTGCTCTGCAGAGAGGCAGGAAAGGAGTATTGACAGAGTCATTCTGTTTTCTAGCAGATGGCAGAAACGGGCAAACCAGGCCAAACTTAGAATTTTAGCAGTTCTTCTTCATCAAGTATGTGTGTTTCTCCTTTTACTGCTTAAAGATTGTCCCCACTGTCATCTATGTTCCTGTTCTTAATTCTCTGGTAACTGAAGGATGAGAATAGCTAGAGATATAGAAGGGTTTAACAGTAAGCCAACAAAAAGGAAAGGTGAGACACTTGTTCTGCTTTTTAGAAAATAAAGACTGTCTGGACTCCAACATATGTGAATTTCAATTTAACATTACTGATTGATACTAAATAAAAAGCTATCATGAGGCATACCCAGTTAATTTCCCTGATTTCCTCAATGAGGGGATGTAATAAATTTTCTACAATCTGGTTCAGCAGATTGTCTTATATCAGTGTAAAAGCTGTGCTTAGATCAGTAATTGTTCCCAATCAACATGCTGAAATAACAAAGATAAGAGCTCGGTGAGTGTATTGCCTAGGAAATATGTTACCTGAGTATCAGTAAGGCATGTGAGTGTACTGGCTCAGTATCTTTCACAAGAACTAGAGTGCAGCTTTCTGTGAAATGACTACATGGATAATTTTATTGTCTTGTTATAGGAGCAGTGATGAGGATCATGAAAAATGATCAGTAGTAAAATCTGTTAGCATTATTCAAGAGATTTCAGTTGGTTGGTTTAGGGTCAAGACATGCCTCTCAGCTTTCTTGTTGACACTGGGGCTTACTATAGAGACAAATATTTATTCTTTTGAGAAACTATTCCTTTTCTTTCATCCAAAGCCACACAAATAGAAACTTGTCATTTAGTCTAGTTGATTGGAAGTCTAGTTGCCCCTTTCTGTTCTTCCTCCATAACACTTCTTCCCCTCATAAGCATAATTCAGTAAAAAATAAAAGAATCCAGCCAAACCAAACCAAACACCTCTCTGAAAATGAAGAGATGTAAGCCACAGGCAGCCATGGTGTTCTACAAAGTCCTGACTTCCCCCTCTACACCCCACTGGCATCATGTGTGCATGCTCTGTACTTATCTGCTCCATAAGCACCTTAGCTCAGAGAGGAAACCTAAGAAATTCCTCATTTTCTCTAATCCTCTCTGTCCTGAGTCCTGTTGGTAAGAGCTGAGGTGCCCAGTGGGTTCCAGTGTGAGTGCAGCAATTACACTCACACTGATAAGGAAGAGAAAAGCTGTAGGTGACCAGGCAAGCTCAAAGGCTCAGCAGTCATTGTGAACTTCTCCAGAACAGCTAACAGGATAAACAAAGGCAGAACTCAGGTAAGCACGAGGAACAGAATTGTTCTCAAGCATTATACCACCCTTTCACCTGCATAAAATTTTGTCTCGCTTCAGTTTTGAAACTCAAGCTGTGTTTGCTGTTGTTTCAATGCTGTCAAAATGCTTTTAGACACCATAACATGGTTCAGCTTGTAGCTTGCTCTGCTTCTCCTGCACTGATATATAGAGTCCTACATGTTATAAATATATATATATATATAGAGAGAGAGAGAATAGGTTATTAGAGATCCCTAATACCTGCTGCTGTTATGTGAAAATAGTATTTCCCTTCAGGAGAGCTATCTTGCTCTTCACTTCATTTCAATACACTTCAGAAATACACTTCATTTCAAGGTGTGCCAAATTTGCTTGATAGAGCTGTACATTTATAAAATAAAGCAAAAACAAAATAACAAAAATACCCCCAACAACCTCTATCCTCCCCCAAAAAAACGAAACCAACCAATGAAACAAAACCAAAACCAACCAAACAAACAAACAAAAATACCACCAGAAAGCCCCCTACAGAATCTTTCAAAAGCAAAATCTCTCCTTCATGTGAAATGGCATTCAAAGACAGAGGGCTGAAGTGACTCTGTGTGGCGGTGCAGCAGAGCTCCTTAGCAGTGTCTGGTAGAGCTGGGAATCTTGTTTTCCCAGCTGTCAGTCACAGGACCAAGCTGCAGTGTGTTATTATTTGATCACTAGGGTAACAAGTTGGAAAATGCTGTCTTTGCTGCTACACAGGTTTGATTCATGTCTTTGCACTGTTAGACTGGCATAGCCACTGCATCTGTTTGCTTTACCTCTCTGTTTACCTTCTTCCCTGCAGGACCTGTAAATTTGATATAAAACTAGGAAGGAAACAGAGCCCAAACTCTGTCAGAGAAAAATCCTGTTGAGTTGCTTTATTTTAACTTGAATTTTTGTGGGAGTGGAAGAAAAAGGAGGAAGTTGCTAAAACAGTTCATGCTGTTCTATGTTCACATAAATTCCTGACAGTCTGTTCTCCAGGCCTGGAGGTTCAAAGGGATAATGGAAACATCAGGAGGAATGCCAAGAAGATAGAACAGGGGAGATCCTCACCACAGTGTATCAATGAAAATAAGAATGTTTCTATAATTTCCATATAGTATAGTTTCTGGACAGTGCTGGGAGGCTATTTACCTGATCAGAATAAAGACCCTTTTCCCATCTGTGAAGATGAAGAAGAATAGATGAGTTGTTTCCTTGATTCACTTTGTTTAGAGAAAATATATTTGGAAGTAAAACAGTAATCTGGGAATTCAGCTTTAATTAGTATATCTTTAGAGGTCTCCTGGGAGTAATAGTGAAAAGGATATAAACTTCAGGCTAACAAGAATCCAAGGGATCACTGAAACACTGTTCTTTATTTCCCATGGACTGTGCAGTCTTTGTAAAGACATTTCATTTCATCCAATTCTGTCTGTCCTCAAACTTCAGCAAAATTCATTTAAAACGTGCACTCCTTGCGCTTTTCCTACAGGAACAGCATACTATGAGAGCACAGATATCACAGAAGGAGGCCTTACTATTACAGTTAATTTTTATTTTTTAATATCTAACACAATCTCAGACTGCTTGGGTATATCATCTTCCATCTCTCTGTTGAGCTGTAAGGCCACTATATTTGTGCAAATGTGGTTACATGGGCAGTGAAAATGGGAAGTTTAAGATCCTCATCCCCTCTATTAGGGATATAGAATTCTGAAATGTTTTACTGCATATTTAATGCTATTTCTAATAAACAGGAACAAAAGTCCCAATTTTAATAGTGTTTGCATATTTAGTGAGAGTCTCTACATAATGAAGCCAAAGCATAGATCTCCATGGAATTGATGTGCTTTAATTAGGCATTTCCTGAGCATCTCATAATGTTCCAGTACTGTAAACCCAAGGAGGGCAGAGTGTGAAAAGAGGCAACAAACCCGACAGTGATTTTACTGGGGGGAGACACCCTTATAAAAGTTAGACCATCTGAATGTTCTGAAGGAACTTGAAAATTAAATACCTATTTTAAAAGGATAATTTTATTTTGCACACATAAACAGTACCATGCTGAATGAGAAGCAGATATTATATTTTTTGCATACTTTTTACACGCTTTGACCTGTTACTACCAGCTGTATCTTGAGATATAGCATGCACTGAACAGACATTGAAGGTGTCCAAGGATCTTCAACAATTGAGAAGATCAGTGCATGAAGTAGTTTTCCTTCCTAATCACATCTGGTAAATTAAATAGTGGTTTGGAGTTTTTTTAAATGCAATATTCTGTATTTCAACTCTTTAAATACAACAGATCTTGGTGTACAGGCAGTAACCAGGAGATTACTGCGTCCTGTTATCACTTGAAATTAATTAGACCTAAAGTCTCAATTAAACTGGCTAATTCATGTTCTCTGTAAAGGAACCAATGTTGTACCAAAATGTTTTATGTATGTTTCCTGCAGGTCATGGTTTGTTTCTGATTTGGCTGCAGAATTAGCTAGTGCAGACGGTCTCTGATCTCAAACTTCATTCAGTCTTAGCATAATTTAGCAATTTCCTGTCTAAGAGACTGTAACCAGGACTCTTCTCTTCCTACGAGGAGTTTTAAAGCACTTTTTAGTGATCAGTTTCTGCTCCCCAAGCTAATCTCTGAGTTCCAATGGGTTTTTTTGCTTGTACAAAAGAAAAAACAAAAACAAAACAAAACAAAAAAAAACAAAAACAAAAACCAAAACCCAAACCCAAACAAAAAAAAAAAAAAAAAAAAAACCAAAACCCAAACCAAAAAAAAAAAAAAAAAAAAAAAAAAACCAAAAAAAACCACAATGGGTAATAAAACTAGTGTTCACACTAGTAAAGGCTGACTAGTAAAGGGTGTAGTGAAAAATAAAAAAAGGAAAACATCATACATAATATCCTTCCTTTAAAAACCACTTATTTTCAATTAACTTCCTGTAACAAGTTCCCTTAACTCCTGAAACACCAACTAATACCATGACATGTACTGCATTTTAGGATAAATGAAAAGTGGAGGAAGAGCTATGAAATGCAAGACTAAATGACAGCAGATAACTGCATAAATTAACATGTATCATAAAAGGTAATTAATATATACCCCCAAAGCAGAGAATGTTTGCAGCCACCAGCAGTGGTCATGGTTTGTAATTACTGCTTCAAGAAACAGATGAGCCTTTATTAAAGGTCTGGTTGCTGATTAATGGAGATTTCTCACATACTCAGTTATCACCTGGCTACAAAGAAAGCAAGAAACATCTTTCTATCCCTCTGGGTTTAAAAATAGAAATTTGTCCCAGTTCTGTTTTGATATACATTTTCTCCAATATGAAATCAGAACAGAAAGTTCTGACTTTTTGTCTTTTGATCAACCCTAATCAAAATGGTCAAAATATGTAGCAAGTTTTTTTCTTGGTGTTGCAGGTGTCAGCCTCTCCCCTCACATTTTTACCCATGCTATTCTCTGGAAATAATATAGGAGCTGCTAGGGAAATTTGAGACTTACCCACTTTTTCAGTACACATCTCATGTACTGCAATAATGACAATTTTTTCCTGCTACCTCTCTTTCATGAAGACTTTTTTAATACTTCCTAGGTCTTAAGCCATTCTTTAATCTTTTGTTTTTCCCAAAGAAAGAATTTCATCTTCTGTAGTGTGGTGGTTTAGTTTTCTCGGTTTTGGTCTGGGCCTTCCTTGGTAGCAAGGTTGTAACTAAGGAAGTATTCCACACCGTTCCTTCATGTAATCAGGTGTATGTAAAGACAGGAGGAAGGTTTCCTCTCTCTCTCTCTTTTTTGCTCTCTTCTCTCCTGCTCGGGTGCTCGGACATCAGCTCTTATCTCTGTGAGCTGAGGCCTCTCGGAGAGGCTGCTGTCCCAGCCGTACGGAGGGGAAGGACCTCCTTTCTCTTAAGGGGAGTTTGGTGAGAATTGATTGTATTAGTTACTTATTGAGCTTTTCCCTGAGTTTACAAGTGTGTGTATTTTGTTTTGTTTGGTTTTACCCATTTTCGTCCCATTTCCCTTTCCCTTTTCCCTTTTGGGGGGTTGTCCTGGGATTTGTTCTGTAGATTCATAGTGTTTCATTGTATATAATTGTAATATATGTGAATATATATATATATATATATAGTTTTACTAAAATTGTCTTTTTGGGTACTTTTTTTTTCCTTCTCTCTTGCAGGGGGGATCTGTGTGGCCGGTCCTTGGGCTTGGCAGGGAGCCAACCCAAACCTCCACATGTAGGGAGGAACTGGCTCAACCTGTTTTACCTAAAGGACCCCTTCCAATTCCAATCCTGAAGTAGTATAAATTATACTTTAGTTTTCTTCATATTGTGCCCACAAATTATAGAGCTCTGTCTCCATGTATTTAATTTTAACAATACAAGATCTCCTCACAAACTAATGGGAAGGGATGTTTCATTATTCTAGTTTCTTCAGTGTAAGGTAGAGCCTTTTTGTCTGATGAAGCAAAATAATTGTCCATCGGACTTAAAGAAAATTCCCTGCCTGTGAACAGGTCAGTGATTCATATCCTACAGAAGTCAAGGTGGAACCTACTAATGAACACAGTGCCTCACAACTGAGCCTGCTTGATGATGTTCTTCAGAAAAAGATGCTTCATGGAAAAGAGAGATACTTTTCTTAAAAGGATCTGTAAAGCTTACTGTGACATTATTAAAATACCCTATTTTTACATGGGGGTCAAGCTGGAACAGCTCCAGTGGTAAGCCTGTGGCAGTCATCTTACAATGAGCACAGTTGGATAGGAAATGTTTCCTTGACTTCAATCCCATTAATAACGTTCCACATGATAGAAGTTTGCCAAAGGGTCTGTAATGGATTCCTTTCAGTGTTATTTTCTATTGCACTTGTCATTAGCTTGTGAGACTTCAGATCACAAGGTCTTCACAGCGCATCTCAGGTAACTTGCATGCAATTTTTCATTTTTGCTTTGGATCTTGTTTGCTCTGCAAAGGCAGGGTCTTTAAAAACAAAATCATTTGTTCCTGCTCAAAATAAGTAGTTTGGTACATAAAGTACTTGGTTCAAGAATTGTTGTCTCTTGTGGTTTCATGACTTTTTTGGCATCAAATGCTGTCTTTAAAACTCTCAATTATTGCTGTTAAACGTTCATAACATTTATCTTGATGGTTCAGCAAAAGTACAACTGTGGATGTTACAGAACTTGTTAATAATTAATGCTTCTTAATACAAAAATGTTAGAAATTGGCTTGAATTTATTAAAATCAGCCCCAACTTAAAAGCTTCTTTTAGGCAGTAATCAGATCCAATATGACCAAGAACACTGAGGATCTTAATAGACCTAATTTTGTGATAAAAAGTTAATAATAGCGTTCACCCTTTAAGTTGCCAAATAAGAAATACTGCTAGGATATTAAAGTTTTTAACACTGCCTGATGTCACATGCTTTTAGGACTTCAATTATTGCAACTCATTCTTATTAACTTCTTCAATTAGATTCTACTGTCTCAGGAGATGGTAAAATGCTGGTATTAAGATATTATTCCGTGGATTATCTCTGTCCATCACTCTTCCCTTGTATTACATTCTCTTCAATTAATCATTGTGCCTATTATCAAGTGTTTACTGGCATTTGTACGTACCCTTTTACATCGAGGCTGACTACATTATCTCTATTCCTGAAAGAATTTCGTTCATGTTTCTTTGTTCCTCTAACCACATTAGTTTGAAGTGCCTCAGCAAAACACAAACTTAATGTCCCATTTCAGCCAGCTTTGAATCACTTCACATCCCCTTCATACCAATTCCTAATACTCAAGGTTCCTCAGTTCCTCTGAATCTATTCCATATATGGTCTCTGCTCACCCACCTTTAAGGTTGTCTTCTCCCCAGAAGTGACCACATCCTCCTTCTCTGTCTCTTCCCAGGCTGTTCCAGCCTCTCCCATCCACTCCACTGTCACCCATCAATTCACATATCCTTGCCCTACAATTCATTCAGTGCTCCATCCTTCTAGTCTGATCAGCTCACACACCATGGACTGTGCTCTCCAATCCAAAGTTTTTCTGGTCTCTATAATTCCTAGGCCCTTTTCCCTGCTTGTCACTGGTTTCTCCTCACGGATGATGCTGCCGCATGTACTCCAGTATTAACATCTTACTTCCTTTGCTGGTCATGTCTTGTTCCACACCCACAAGGCTTCTGTTCTAAAAAGGACTCCTGTTCTAAAAAGATTAAAGTAAAAAAGACTCGGTCCTCTGCCCAAATCCTCCCAGATGAGTAGGATGTATTTCCCAAGTGGAATACAGAATATTATCCCTATTTTGTTGGCTTTTTATAGTGAAGGTGAGACGTAAGACAAGAGAGATTCCCTGCCATTATAATGACTGTTTAAATGACCTTTGTAGTTAATGCAAACACCAATAAGGAGCTACTACACCTTAAAAGGACAATTCACAAAAAAGAACAGCAGAATAAAAACCAAACAAGAGCTCTGCCTTACATACATTCTATTATCTGGCATTGTAGATCTGATAGGAATACCTAACATCCAGTCAGAATTCCAGGTACAAATACAATTTTAAGAATTAAAAAAAGAAACACCAAAACCAACAACACAAGTAACAACACATGTAACAACACGAGAAAGACAACTACCCGTGAAAGTTGGCCATAGGGGAAGTTGTCCATGGAAGTTTCCTGTAGGGGAAACTTGCTGTGTATCCCTTCAACTGCATTGCCTCACTGTCTTCTCACTGTTCTCCACTCTGTTTCGGGAGTGCAGGCAGACTGTTGCCTACTAGAGGTACTACCAGAGCATGCTGATGATTGTCGTAGGTATTATGTGACTGATTATTAATTGTGAGTTTTTCATGCCCTTTCCCATTATTTGTGAGAAGGAGCATCTTACCTTCATATTGACATCTATTGAAAATTGTTGTCTGAATGCAACCTTTTTTTAAAAATGTAACATTTTGCCCAATATTCCTTCTCAGCTTTTGCAAAAGGATGGTTTATTAACTCATTTGTTTACCAACCAAATCCTTCTATCATTTTGTGCCCCCTTTTTTTTTTTTCTTTTTTTTTTCTTTTTTCTGTGTTAGAACCTAGGACATGGCTGTCAAAATGCCTCTGCTGCAGGTTGTTGTCTTTGATGTGAAAGTATTTTCATCACTGTATCCATTCTCCATTTTTAACTCATTTGAAGTGCCAGGCTTTGTCTCATCATCACTAGCTTCACAACATCTTAAACTGACAATATCTTGAAGTTGGTGAATCTTGCAGTATGAAAGAGGGGAAAATGTTCAACTTTGGAAAGACCTTTCTATGTAGTCTCTTGTCACTGCTCTCTCAGACAGCTTTTTGAATTGTATTAAATTATCTAAATTCAACTGAATAGTGCCAATCAAAGTGTGTTCTCCTGCTTCAACCAGTAGAACAGTTTGAAACCTAGTGCTTTTCATTTAGTATTTATATAAAAAGAATTTCTAAAAACTTAAAATTATTATAGCTGTATTTATTTTAGAAATTACATCTTGACAGGATTATTTCATAGCCTGAAATATGCTTCATAGAACACTTCCTGCTATGTTCATGTGTGTCTTGACTTGTTTGCCCCAGTCATGCCACAGTAAAATAAAAGGGGATATTGTTTCATGGCTTGTTTTTGATGATCATTTTTCTGGTATGGTCTCACTTGGTTTTCAAAATAAGATGATTCTTTTCTAATTTATCAATGCTTGCGAGTTGAATGTCCAGAGCCTTATTTCAGGTTAGGTATCAAAATTCTGGATTCAGAAAAGCAGCTTTTTTATTCAGCTGAAAAATTTTTTGTAAGTCCATTCCTAATTTGTTGCAAAGATGTAGATAAATTCTTTATTCCTATTCCTATCCTGGATGATGAGTTATTACTTTTCCTTCACAATAGATAGTTACCTACATAGGCAGATAGCAAGTATGCAAGCAAGAAAGTTTTGTGGCCTTGAAATCTGCTTCAACTATAATTATAAGAGTGTTAAAATTAAGTATCATTCATGTTTGGAGGAAAATGTTATTAGCTAACAGTTAATTTCTTAGATATTAGTCTGTAATCATCATACTAATATTTTCCTTATTTCTTGTTGATACCAGTTGTGATGTCAGTGGTTAACATGATGCTTTTTTAATCCCAGCGGCAGAGTCTTCTGTTCAAAGGAATATCCCAATCTTTTCTCTCTCAGTCTTTTTACTATCATGACATCAGTGGTAGGACTTAACCTTTTTATACAGAATGAGTGATATAGATAATGCAGGAATAGGCTATAAGGGACTTAAAAAATGAAGACAAGAGCTTTTGTTTGTAAAATAAAACGAATGGGAACCAGTGAAAAGATGACAAAGACAAAGTGCGAAGCTTACGGAAATGATCTCCTGAGCAATGTTTTCTGGAGGAATATTGATTGTGTGAGATTGCATTTGTCAAGGCCAAAAGAAAAGGGTTGCAGCTATTGATATATGATGAAACTTTAGACAAGTGCTTTATCTGTGAAGGCAAGATAGGAAAGCTGGTAGAGAACTGTCTGCTAGTCCTCAACAGACCTTGAGAATCTCGAGCAGTCAGAAGTATCACCCGTGGCTGAATGACAGACCTGGTGTTGTCCACAGAAAGAAAACAATGGAAGCGCGTTGAGGAAGAAGAGGAGTAGTGGTAGAAGAGTTTTGAGTTGCTGAAGGTTTGTAGTCTGAGACTTGAAAGGAAGGCCTGAGACATAACACATAATAATAATAATAATAATAATAATAATAATAATAATAGTAATAAGGTGCAGCACCAAATGCTGATGTATCTGGGTCCTAATTGTTTGGTTTCCAGCTCTGCAACAGGCCTCCTCTGGGCTCTTTGATAAGACATTCAACCTTTCTGTGTCTTTGTTTCCCCATCTGCCAATGAATGATAAAAATCTAGCTCACAGGTGCATTGTGTGGCTCTGTTAATTAATATTTTGAGGGGGTTTTGCAGTCATCAGATGGCACAGCTATAGGAATGCTAAAGCTATTAGTTAGCAATCACCACTGAAATCAAGAAATGCCGAAAAGGCCCTGGTTTCTGAACTCCATATACTTAATGTAAATTACTTTGTGATATGTATCAAAGTACTGTTTATTAACATAATAACCCGGGACCAGAATAAAAACAGATTGAGCTGCCCAAAAAGGCAGAAAAGCACTTAGCAGGATTAACAGAAGTGCATGAGCAGCAGGCAAGGCATTTAACTCGTTGTTAAAGACAGTGGCAGCTAGCCAGCACCTGGATTAGGCATTTGTGTAAATCCTGTGGCATGCTTAGCTGCATCTTCAGAAGTCTCCAAGATGTATCTTCAGATGTCTCCCGTGCATTTGCAAATCTGGTCCACACATTCTGAGCCACTGACTTTGAGACCATTAGCACATCCTCTGTAGCTGTTTTGGAGCTTATCTGACTCTGGCCCTGGCCCTGTGGGGTTCCTTATCACAAGGCCTCTGTATAGGTGATTACAGTGAAGAGATGTTTGAAATGAGCTTCGAACTTGAAGTGAATCTCTGTTTTAACAAGAGGGGAAATTTTTATAGATGTGTGGGGGAAATTTGAGAAGGAAGAAAAGGGTTCCCTGTGTTCTATTCAGTCAGATCCCTGACACCCCCACTTCTCAATACCAATCTGAATGGTCCTGTCTCTTAAATAAGGGTTCTCAAGGTCTTCTTCATTCACACAAAGCTGTAAGGCGGTACAGATGAAACTTTGGCAACCCTTATCTATGGGTTGAGTTGTTCTGGATGTTCTGGACACAGGTCCTGGCACAACACCACAGCTGTGAGTGGCTGGCTGTGCTGCAAGCAAGCTCTGACAGGGCACGTGGCTCTTTCTTGCCATGAAATTGGCAGGACAGTCTGTAGTTGAACACATACTTACACGTACTTGGAGAGCTGAGACAGATTTGCAGGTGAAACATCAAGACACTGCTCCTGTCCTGCATTTTGCTGCTCCCATGTTGTTTCCATGTGCTCAGAACAGATGCATAAACTTTTTATTTGAATTATTGCGGGTTTTTAGCATTTGATATGGGAAAAAAAAAAAAAGATAAAGCTCAACTGATTTTTAGCTCATTATAAACATCATGATGACAGAATACCTAGAATAAAGAGAATAAAGAGAATGCTTTAAAAAATACCCAGAAAAATAGGACATGCAAAAGGCTGTAGGGTTTATTAACAGCAAAAATCTCTGACAAAAAGAGCTCTGAAATCCACCTAGACAGAACCTAATGTCATGTTTAAGCTGAAGGAAAATGCTGACTGCAGCAGGAATTAGGCACAAATAATAATATGGAATGAAAAATGAATGTTCATAGTATGCAAAAATGTGTAAATAAGACCAAATTTCTAGAGAAATTAAGGAGAATGGGGGAGAAAAACCCACCAGCAGTGTTGATGTCACAGGAGTCCTGCTCACATTCTGGATTGACTGATTTATTATGAATTTTAAGTATTTTTGGTGTTGATAGAATGTCCATCCCCATCAATCATTTTAAAGTGTTTATTGGAAAGTGCACAGATACATAAAAATGTATTTTAAGACTGTGTTGCTACGACTTTTTTGCATGTTTTTCTTTCTTACCATCTTTGATCTATTTCCTCTAGAATCTTTTCTCCCAATTCTAAATCCTTATTTCCAGTAATTTATAGTGCAATATAATTATGAAAAGAATTCATAAGATTGATGTTATGTATTATTGGTTGTGGCTGTTTAACAAATCAGCCTGTTCTGTTTGGATTTACTGTTGTGTACACAGTTTTGTAAGGAGTAAATTTTCTTCTTCATGTTAGCTGCTAAAAACCTGTATTTCATGTATGCTCCCATCTGACTTAGTTCAGCATCAAACATTAAAAAGAACAAAGCAAGTTTCTGTTAACTCATTACTGAGGTAAGTAAAGGTTTGCTCCTTTGACAACAATATATTTGGAGGAGGAAGAATGAAACTGGAGCAGACCGAAACTTGGAGGTTTTGGTACCAGAGCAAGAGTAGAATCACAGAATATGCTGAGTTGGAAGGGACCCACAAGGATCTTCGAGTCCAACTCCTGGCCCTGCACAGAACCAAGAGTGTGACTCCCCAAGAATCACACCCTGTGCCCAAGAGTATCATCCAAATGGTTCTTGAGCTCTGTCAGGCTTGGTGTTGAGCCCACTGCCCTGGAAGCCCTGTTCCTCTGCCCAACCACCCTCTGGAGGAAGAACCTTTTTCCTAATACCCAACCTAAACCTCCCCTGACACAACTTCAGGCCATTCCCTCTGGTTCTGTCACTGGTCCCCACAGAGAACAGATCAGAAGATGGCAGAACCAAGGTTTCTTAATCAGGACGGGAAACACAAGGCCAGGGAAGGCAAAGCAGTGCCAGGCTGCAGCACAGAGTTATGCTTGCTACTTGTGATGCCTAAAATGGAAGAACTTTCCAGACAATTTAAGTATAGATAAAATAAAGAGAAGGTCTTTAATTAGAGTGCTTTAAGGAACACTGAATATGTAAGTGCATGATACATTATAAGGCTTCTACAAATTTATAACACTAATTAATTGTCATATCTAATGGATGCATCCAACCAGAGAACTGTCCACTACCAGAACTTCCCTCAGGTCTGCCCCTTGATGTGTTTCCCTGGAACTGAGTCAGAGGTCTCAACACCCCTTCCTTCTTCATCATCATCATCTTCACATCCCATGCCTTCTTTGGAGCTTCTCCAAGGTTTCTGGGCCTTCTGTTTTTTGACTACAATGATATCTTATTATGTCCTTCCGGGTATACTTCACAAACAGGATGCACTTGCTAAAATCTTTTTCCTTGCGAAGAACATTAAAAATTGAAGAATTTTGACAATTTAATACAAATCATGGAAAAGGGTGTTTAGTAACTTAACTGCTAATTCAAAGTATTAGAAACTACACAACTGTATTGTTAAAAATCTATATGCTATAAATCTTAAGGATCTTAAAGCATCACTTGCTGTCTTCATTTGAAAGCAAACGCGGCTTCAGCAGATGTGAGGGTTTGCCTGGGATGACACCTCTCCAGCAGCAGTCTGTGGAATGACTCACTTCCAGGGAGTGGGTCACAAGGAGAGGCCTGTAATTTGGCAGATTGATATGACACTTATTAATTAAACACTTTATTTAACTGGAAAGCAGATTCCTTTATTTCTATTGACATTCATGCAGTTTAATCCTTCCCTAAATTCAAGTACATTTGATGCAGGGTTTTTTTTTGTTTTCTCCCCTCTTGTTGAGTCTGCCTGACATTTAATGTTTTCATTAAATTTTCTTTATAGGCCCTGTCAGTATCCACAAGACTGGAAGTATTGCTCCTGGACGTTAATGTAAGATTATAAAATAACATTCTCTGTTTGAGAGATTTCCCATATTTGCCAGTAAATTAAACATAACTTTGTATTGTAGGAGACACACTGGAATCTTTCAGCACTTGGATGAGCAACTGGAAATAAAAGCATGGCTCTACATCAGCATGCTGGCACCTTGTTTTAGCTGTTGAAACAACAGTAAAACTCACAGCTTCAAGGTAAACTGTGTCTGCCAAAACTACCTGAAGTTCATAAGAGTAATTAACTTCTAAACCCAGAAGAATAATTAAAATGTGCAAAACATCTATTGATCTTGAGCATCTGGTGACTTGTCAGTAACCACAGACACTAAACCAGACCATTTTAACATACTGTTAATTTGCAGTCTTTGATTAGATAGATTTTTTTGGTATGTATCCATGAAACTACAGGGATCGTCCATGCCATTCATTATATTACTTTTAATAAATGACCTCAGTTTTGTATCCCAGCAGGAAGGTTTGCAACAGTGAATGTTCTTGTCAATTGAAAATTGATCTTTTCCACAGGATGTTCCAAAAGATTAAGCAGGTATCTTTCAGCAAGAGACCCAGGTCACCTCCATCATGTAAGTAGCATTGTGATTTTGTCTGGGGTTTTTTTTGTTGGTTGTGGTTTTTTTGGTTTTGGGATTTGTTTTGTTTTTGTTTTTTTTTTTGTGGGTTTTGTTGTTGTTGTTTTGGTTTTTTTTTGTTTGGTTTTATTTTCCTTTCTTGTTTGTTGTTTGGTTTGGTTTGGTTTTTATTTTGTTTTTTTTTTTTTTTTTTTTTTTGTGTTTTTTTTTTTTTAAATCTACAGCTTCAGCCAAGAGCAATGTCTCTGAGACCACAGGATTTTACCTCTTTTACTAACTTTGAAACAGCAGTGTAACTTACAAGGTAGATAGATACATGAAAAAATAAATAGTCTCAGTAGAATATGACTCAGTGGAATAGTCTCAGATGGATAATGACTATACTTGCATCAAGAGAAAAATACCTTTCTCTATAGAGATGTTTCATAGTATATTGATCCTTCCAAGATTATTTTTTTTCTCTGCCTCAAAATCTACCATCAAATAACTGACCTTTCAGTTTTAAATAACATATATGGTTTCTGTTTTGATGGACTAGAACCATAGGGCCAGGTCACGCCCTGTTAAATTCCATTGATGGTAAAGGAGCAGAACCTGGAATAATGTCAGCCAAAATATCTTGCTGTCAAATTACCATTTCGAAGTCTGAATAAAATATACACTGAGAAAACCCACCAAATGATACGAGGCATCCTGAGTTGGGAAAAAAAAAATAAAGAAATTAACACCCCTTATGTGCAATGTGATTACCTGGAAACTGTTGTAGTTGCAGATTGCATTACAATTTGAACTTACATGCAGATTCATAGAAAGTTAGCTTAAGCTCACAAGGTCTCAGAACAATTTTAGGTCAATTTAAGATATTTTGCTCATGAAACACTCCAATATTTCAAAATGTCTGGCTTTGGTAAGACATCCATAGGAGATCTCTCTTTTCAGCTGAGTTGGTTTTTGAGCAGAGCACATTCAGTTCATGCAGCTGGAAATTCTGGGTCCTGGGAACTGTTGCATTAATGGTTGCATTTGCCCTGCAGAGCAAAACCACTGGGCATTGCCAATTCAAAAGTCAGCATGTCAAGCTCTGTATCAGGAGAATCTGGAGTGCAATGCCTGTCCTGGCTCAAGCAGGAGGCTCCATCAGTCACATTCCCAATCCTTTTTGCAAATGTCCATGAGAATCTGACTGCTGCATCCCACTCCGTCTGTGTAATGTGTGTGTAATCTGCCACTTAACACTTTAAACTCTGGCAACGATCATGCCCATATTATCAGATTTGCATTTGAGATGTGTAGCTTGAAATGCACGATCTAGTCCTGAAACTGCTGCAAGGCTGAAGTTAAAGCAGTGACAGAAGTCACTGTTTCAATCTTCTCTGCACTCATTTCATTTTATTAGTTGAATAATGATATATGCATTAGATGAGTTGCTTAATACATCAAGTTAAATGATAGTTTGTTTCCTCTTATGGAGAGACTAATTTTCCTAAACTCTTCCAAATGGTTTACTCCTTGACCATTTTTAATTCAAAGCAGCTGTATTAATTCCTTCTACAGCAGTCCTCAGTGCTGCCATTACAGCATTAGCATTGAGCTTTTCAGGCTTGATAACAGATTCTAATTATATCCCATCTGGTTTATTGTGAGGACTTCTTTTTTTTTTTTAATGCCTGGAGGTGACTTTTCCTTAATCATTTCTTCTGTACAAGATTGGTAGTAGGAGCTTAAAAGGCTTTCTTTGTTGCAAAGACCAACTGCTGGTTTCTTCTCCATCAGGACAATGTACCAGCAGTTCTCTGGATAAATTGTCTAGAAGGCAATCATTTGGAAGCTCTTGCCAAGCTAGAAAGGTTATTAACTTTTGATCTCTTTTCTTAAATAATATCACTGCAAAGTTGCCCTAGTGTACTGGCATTAGATCTCTACTGGGTTTTCTTCCTAGGAGGAAAGGCTACAGAACGCTCCTTTATTCATTTAACAAAATAAAATAAATAAAATTTATTCAAAATTAAGGCCTCAGATATTCATGTGAACTTCCCACTGTAGGTATTAAAGTGGGGGGAGGGGTGTACACTTGAAGTAACAAATGGGTTCAGCTCTCAAGTGGGAATGAACAAGAAAGGAAGAAATTGTAAGAAAAAACAAGCCAAACCAAACAAGAAAACCCCAACAAATGAACACAATTTTTCTTCATCAGTAATTTTTTTTAATTCTTTTGAGACTTGCGTTTTACCTTTGCACTTTTGCTGACAGTGATGTCTGGCAGGACAATCAGATGTTCAAAGAAGATGGAATGGCTTAGCTCAGATTTAGGCTTCTGATGCCCCAAGGCAGTCACCCAAACAATGATAAACGATGGGAGTGTCATTAAAATAATTGGCTTTTTTTAATGACAACTTTTTTTAAATGCTTTTATGTCTCACTTGTGCCCACTCTGAATGTATAGTTTCTGGGGGCTACCATACAGTCTTCAGCTACACTTGTGAACTAGTAGGGTCAGTGAACTCTGTAGGCTGATGCTTATTCCTTACACTGGATAAGACCTCACAAAGCTAGGGAATGAGCTCTGGCTTGCATATACATCCCTCACCTGCATGCAGATGTGGATCATCATAGACTTTGAATGAGACAAGCCCATTCTTCCCAGCTGAGGGTAAAGATTAGAAAGTGGGAATGATTTCCAGCCATTTCTGTCAATATTAACAAATTGGCAAATAGCTTTACAGTGGGCCAATCAAGGAATACAGTCTTGATTCCTGCTGCACTCTGGTATTAGAGTTGGTATATTCTTTGGTTGTGTTGACTTTTAGGCTGTAATTATGACCTAAAATATACATTATTGCTATAGGAAACCATATGTGCTTGACAAGTTTTTAAGCACAGGCCCAGTATTTCTATTGCAGCCTCGCCAGAGAATGTATTGTAGTGTATGTCATATGTATATGCTGGGATTTAATCAGTTTGGACATCATTAGATTTGGGCCACTCTAACAGTTAGTTATAATTATAACTAAGTATAATTAAGGTTACGACTGTATTTTTCATATGAATTTTGGATGCCATTTGCCTCACAGAAACAGTCAGTGAACGTATCCAGAACCTATCCTCAACATATGGGAGATCATTGCTTGATCCAGACTTTATGACTCAGTCAGAGCAAATTTCTCTTCATCTAGAAAGTCTTTGATACTTTTGAAGAGACTTCTCCATTTTAGATAGTTGGTATTGTAGAAATACTTTAGACTGTTATTCAACAGTTATATGCTCTTTGGGAGTTTGAAATAAACTACAGAAGTTATTGCAGTTTGTTCTTTATATTTCCTGTGGATTCTTAAATGCTCTGAGTTTCTTCCCAGTTCTCCCTAGCTGAACTGTAGCTACCAAAACAATATTGCAATATTCCTTACCTGTTGGATCGAGTCCCAGTATAACTATAATAACTCCACTGGCTTCTGTGCTTTCACTCTACAAATCTGTTCACCCTGAATAAGAATTTCTTAGTGAAAAGCTTTTATTGCCTTTTTTTTCCTTTTTTTTTTTTTTTTGACAAGGGAATGTGTCTCATTGCAAAGGATGTAATTTCTGCTTTTTTCTTATAGAAGTGCCTATCTATGATTTTTTGAATACTTTTATCAAGTCTTAATAATTCTTAATGATTTTCTATGAGCTTTATGATGTCTAAGCTCCTGCAGATGGCTACCCAGTCCTCAACTTCCCTCTCCTTTCTCCCAGTCCCACTGGGTTTAGGTACCTTAAATCTTGTTCAGAGAATAGTGAATTTTTTTATTTGCTTGGTTTTGTTTTTAACATCTAATTAAAAGCTCCACATCTAAGTGCCAGTATTCTTATTCCATACCATACCTGTTCTACCTGAGTTTAGGTGAAATTATTCTTTCATGATAACACATAAAAACCTGCATATAATACTATCAGTCATGTAATCATCTCATGCATATTTTTGAAATTAAATTATAACTTTCTTTCACCCACATGTTTAGAGTCACCATCCTGTCAGGTCTTCCTAATAATATTGTTGTTGCAATGTAATATCTTTCATAACTGAAGACTAAATTATTTACTTTATCTAATATCTTCCAATGCATGAAAGCAAACCACCAAAGCCTGTAGTACACCAAAAACATCTGTCCTTCAGCTCAGTCAATAGATAGTAATTTATTATTACCCATTTTAGGACAATTTAGCCAGATTTTCATTAATGTGGCAATACTTATTCCCTGAGTTAATATTGAATTAATTTCCTTCAAATAAATTTTTGTGGGGAACCATATCAAATGTTTAGCAAAATCCAGAAATATTACATTTCCTGTCTTCACTTTGTCACTAATTACTTTACTCTTTCTTTTCACATCATCTTTCTCTTCCAAGTTTGCATCTAATATGGCATATCTTCTGCACAACAGATAATGAGCATGTTTCTTTAATGAAACATTTCAATTTTGAGAACAGGTGGTCAGGTGACATTTTGAGAACAGGTGGCACAAGGAAAAAGCTGTCTTGACTAGAAAATGTCTGTTGTATGTAAAATACAATACCTGCCATCTCAAATTGAATGGAAAATGTTCTGAGTGTGTCACTTTAACTGTGGCTCTATACCCAAACTGCATCATATGCATAGATGTTTCATTTAGGGTTTTTCCTTTATAATTGCAGCTGCTAAAAAAACCAAAACCAAAACCAAACAAACAAAAACATGTTGTTTCAATTTCCTTTTTCTGCTTATTGAGTGGTTAGCTGTAAGTCCAGTTTCTAAACAGCATCTGGCACTTTTTTTTATGCAGCAATAAAATATTTAAAAATAAGGTGAACCACTTCTGGCAAGCCTGTTACTTGAAACCCAAAGGGAATTCCAGAGTCTATAGAAAGCTTTATTATCTCTCTGCCAGTGCAGCACAACTAGTAATATGAGACTGTCTACTGTGTTAATATCAAGCAGTCAGAGAGAAACAGATGACCCTTGTCACAGCATCCTGCCCTGACTTTGGCCTGACAGGTTCTGAGGATTTCCTGATTAAGCAAAATTCTAAGCAATTACAGCTGAGATGTAAAGGGACACCTCATAGTGTTGTCATACTTTCTATGATGGATGAAAGCATGACAGATTGTACAAGGACTAGCAAGTAAACTTCACAAAGAGGATGGCCACCCTGAAAGCTTAAAAACATGAGCTCAGTCATTTGTCAACATGTTGCTATTCAACAGGTGTAAAGAGGAATTAATTTATTTTCATAGCATGAATTTTAATGAATTTAAAAAAGGTCAAGCCCTTTGATTATTTACTGTTGGGAAGAAGTTAAGGCACACAAGTGATGGAGGTAATAAAAATAATACACTGGGAAACAGGGAAATACAAAGCATGAGGTGCTTGTGGCAAAGGCACCAGACTAGAGTGATACAGGGGAAAAAGTACCTAGGAAGCACGTCTCTAAAATGCTATATTCAGCATTAGCAGGCCATTGACTGCTGAGAAAAGTTCTTACATGTAAAAGCACAGCAAGGAGAAGGTTTGATTTAATAAAATGTTTATCTTTGTTTTCAAAGAGTGCGGGCCTGATGCTCAGCTGGAGGAGGTTGGCATGGCTCCATTGAACTAGAGTTGCCAGCTTCAGGAAGTTATCGATGCTCTCAATACTGTTGTGCTTTTCTAAGACATCTCTGTACATTTTTTGTGCTATTCCAGCTTTTGCTTTATGGTCCTTGCAATTTTGCTTGTCTCAGAACAGGTTGCCATGTCCCTTTTATCTCTTATGGGAAAGTGAGGCTACCCCTCACAAAGATGGCAATTCTTAAGGCTTAAATATAGTTATCTGTCTCCTCTGTGATTCTTTCAGAGTCCCTGAGCTGAGATAACTGTGGCACTGGCACAGAAAGGAGGTTGAAGCAATCCATATGTGTTAGTGCCTGTGACACTCTCAAGGGAGATGAGAGGATTTCAGATTAGCCAGATACATAGCTGGCCTGAAGCTGAAAGGAAAGGGTCCAGGGACAAGTAGCCTGATGTGTATCACCTTTTCTATTGTATCCTCCATGTTACAGCTTTTTGAAAGCTTTGGGCATAGGTATTGCCCTTGGAAACTGCTATCTACTGCTGTGCTATAGACTTTATCAGCTGGCTGATAGGAATATGGTAATTAGGTCATAAGCTTTGCATGTAAAATATAATTTAAAGTCCTCAGGATTCAGTTTTGAAGTCAATAGAGAATAGGGAAAAATCATTTTAAGTCAGTAAGTTGAAGATTCCTCTTTATTTTCCTAATACACTCTCATGTACCCTATAAAGACATCGAAAGTGCTGCTTAGGGGCTTAGGGCATGCATTCATTCCTCTCCAGTGTGTTTTCTAAGGTCCCCCTTTATAGGAGAAAAATGCAGGAGCAGTCATTATGCCACTTCACTGTAGACAAGGCAAGTGATTCTGAGGCTTATTAACCCCTTGAATAACGTAATCGCGTATCGTATGTCCAGTAAAAATGGACATTTTGAAAAATAAAAGGTGTTGCCTTCCCCATGAGAAACACTCTGTTTCACCCTCATGCTGGCATGGAAATGTTCAAGATCATGTTATCTGAAAAAAATGCATCCTCGTGGGGATAGCACTCAGCAATTTATTTCACACAACTTTTGATTTAGGGTGATATACAATGGAAAAGCAAGTATCCAGCAGCCATGCTATTCCAAGTAGCTATTCCCTAGCAGCTGTGCCATTGCTTTGGGTATGGGTGCACACACATCAGAGGGGGCCAAAAAGACGAGACAGTACAGGCTTCTATATAAGTAATCATCACATCCCCTATTGAGGTGAGAAAATAAGAGGCGTGTGAGTAATGAATGAGTACTCAAGTGCATTTGTGTGTGCTATTTATATGAATGCTTTGTGTTTATGTTTTGAGGATGGGATGGAAAAGAAAGGGGAGAAAAAGAAAGGCACATGGAAAAGTAAAGTTATGCATCTATACCTGTAGTTTTAGGAATGTTTGTGATGCAAATCCTTGATTTTTCTTTCTTAAGAACATATATGAGCAAAGACAAAAAGCCTTTTTTGTAGAGGGCTAGCATAACAAGAAGGGAAAAAGTGCTAGAATCAAAATCTAGCACAACTCAATAACTGGCAGTTCTGCCACCCTTCCTGGTACCACTGCCCATGCCTTTCCCCATGACTGGTGCACAGAGGTGCCTTCCTGCTCTCTTCTGCCTGCAGGTGACCCAGATACTTTGGACCACGTTATAAAAAACAATCGACTTCCATTCCTAATAAACATTTCAGGTCCTTAAATGTCAGCTTTCGTCTCATTCCAGTACAATTTATAGCAGCCTGCCTTTTGCTTGAACTGATCATCTGCTCAGAAACAGTTTTAGAAGTGACTTCCAGTCCAGATTGAAGATGGAAATCCTGTTCCAGTGGCCTTTGAGAAGTCTGTTTTCTGCACTGAAATAACTTTTTAATGCAAAATAACATAGCAAAATTCAAAAGCTTTTGCCTTTCTCCACCAAAGACAACATTCAAAGAATACATGGAATATGCAGAGTGTGTGTCTGTGGGCCTGCATATAAAACATACTTCCAAGTGCTTTATGAAACGCCTCTAAATGTTTATAAATAAATAAATAATCTAAATATATGTCTCTAAAATATCATATATGTACTTTTTCTTTTGATTTATAATGCTGAATTTAAACAACTCATAGCTAACATGATTTTAAACACTTCTGAGATTAAGTTCTTCATTTTCTTATGTATGCTCAATATATGAAAAAAAAATTGCTCTCATGCAAAACAAAGTACTGCTCTCATACAGCAGTGAAATTGCCCTTTTAGTAAGTGATTTTGAAATGAATAAAGGTAGATTATATCTGGTTTATGGTTTGAATTTTTCCCTGTTCAAAATCCTTTAAAACCAGTTGAGAAATTTTTCTTGTTGAGCACTCTATGAAGGAATACACGTGTTGGAAAGGATCTTGAATTTACTGAAGAAATTTCATGGACTATAGACTTTTGATATTATGCTATTGCAGGATTCTCTTAGAGGGCTATCTGATAAAAATGTGTCAGTAAATATTGCAGTTCGCACATTTTTATGTTTGAGATTAAAAAAAAAGTCTTATACGCTTTCTACAAGTGTTTCAGACAATTCTTTAGTTTTTTTCCAAGAGCCATCTGGGAGATGCATGCAGCTTATTCAAGTCTTTGAAATTATTCACAGAAGTAATTTGTTATTTCTTTTGCAGAGGGATACAAGAAATCTCCCCCTTTTCATTTTGATTGCTTCTTTTCCTTTATTATTATTCTCTTGTTGCACAGTTTTTTTGAACTGCTACGAAATATAAAACTATTTTTATCACAAAAGAATATGCATAATGCTATAAAACATATTTCAATTTATTTAGCTTTTTCTGGGATAAAGTCCAATTACAATCTTTAAAGTATACCCTAGCTGATATTACTCTTCCACAGAACTTTCAAGATACGTTTTCTGATAAAGACTCATTTAAATATTGTATCTTGGCTTTTTGCTGATTTAAATGTTCTACAAAATAGATGCACTATTGTCAGTTACTGCTGTGTAGTTACCATATACATTTATGCTCAAGCTGTCTTTTCCATTTTTAATCATCTTATCTGTGCATTGAACATTTACATTTGCATGAAACTGAACTCTCTACAGAACATCATATATATTTGTTTTTCATTCATGCTGTGTATTTTAATGAGTTCACAAATACAAAACTTGAACCTAGTGAAGTACTTAGCCAGGTGATTAATTTTCAGCACTCAGAGCTGAGATATTTTGATGGAACTGTTCACAGGAATATTTTTCCGGGCTCAGGCAGAACTGAACACAGTGAAACCCCAAGGCAAATGTAGGTGCCTTCTAAAGTTTGTAACACTGAAAAGTTTCCCAGGCTGAGAGAGATAGAGATTGGTTCCTCCTGTAGTGAAGTAGATTTCACCATGAGATGTGCCCTGGAGAGACAGGGTTTAGTATGGCTCAGGCAGACACCTACAACTAAGTATTAGGAGAATAATCACTTACCAAAGCTCATCTAAACTTATTCTGTATTTAGGCTGACTAAATATAGGATTTTCAACAGGTTCATACTGAGGTGGTTTGTTCATTTACCCTCTTCCAAAGTTAATTATTTCTCTTCTGTTCATAAATTTCTTTTTCTGGGGCATTTGGCTAAGAAGACCATAGGTGCCCGACTGTTCTTTTGTTCTTTTATCAAGCTGGAGTGCTTGGGTTAGGGTATATTTCCTGCCACGTATTAAGAGGTGTTCTGAGCAAGTTCTGTTCACTGTCACTGCAGTAACTAAGCCTAACAATGTTCAACTTGGGACGTAACAGGTGTAAAATCAATCAGTCTCCTTAAAGAAATGTAGTAATATCTTCCTGTTTCATTTTTAATAGGAAAAAAAAAATCCAGTAGGTCAGTCTTATCCTCCTTCAGATCCATGACTGTATATTGAAAAAAATTACTGGGTACTTTTTGCCCCACCTACAGAAAAAGAACTGAACTCTAGGGTTTTACAGAGCTAGGGATGTGAAACAATCCTTGGGAACTTCATATTTGTACAGGTTCCCAGTGCACTTATTTCTTTAAGAATTTTGTTTGCTTCCTCCAAACCATCAGGTGTCAACTAATGATGGAGCCAGGTTGCCACACATGCCTTCTTTTTGTCTCACTTCCACCACCCTTACTTTCTGCTGAAGATCTGCAGGAGGACAACAACTCCCTCTCCCACTATCCTTGCTTTGCCAGTCTCAGGTCGAGAGGGGTGCTGATATGTGTATAGTTCACTAAGGGATGTGGGTCTACCCACACCAGTCTGTCACCATCGTTACTGTGTATATACAAATTTTCTGTATTGAAAATACAAGTGCTGAGGTAACACAAGAAGTGTAGTGTTTGCAGCTGCACCTCAGCTCCTCCTCTGCAGTGATATTGTGGTGTATTTGCATTAAACTGAATGAGATTTCTGTGTACAAAGTGGTTTTCAATTATTTAACAATATGAATTTATTAAATGATATCTATTTGTTTCATATTGGTTTGCATTTTTCTGCCACTCTTATAGAATTCCCTTCTTCCTTGCCTGCCAGATGCATGGCATAGACTCTAAACCACAGCAAGGAGAACTCATAGCAGTCACTCTGCGTTTCTCTCTCCCCTTGTTTCCTGCCTAAATAACAAGTACTTCCAACCAGATTGAAGCTTTCAGGTTTTCTCTTCAAATTTGTCAAACTATTGTTCTTTATGTACTATTAGTGAAGTTCCTTCATTTATGGTTTGGGGCTTTTTAGAACTGTAAAACTATTTTTTCTCAACTTCATTAGATCTGCAGAAATTCACATACATACATAAAAAGACTTGTTACTGGAACCAGCATTTCAGAACAGCCCTTAACTAAAAATAAAGACCTCCTTAATCGTACTTCTGTTTGAAATAGCTGAGTTTGGCATAAAACTGTTTTCTTGATCCAGAGTGAGTTCCAGCAGCAGCAACAGTTGTGTATCTGCAATTACAGATGCAAACTGAACATGAATATGCAACATCTGTGGTGATTTTTGCTGTTATAGCTATGGCTTAAATATTTGTAGGGTTGCTGGTGGTTTTCAGGGATTTTATTTGCTAGCTTACTTGTTTAACCTTTTTTTCTTTTTAAGGAATGTGAAAGCAGTATGAGGAGTTCTATAACATGGATGAGAACTTCTTTATTTCTAGGAATAGCTAGAATTGATTTATCATTCTAGAAACACAAATTTCTGAAATGTTAGGAGAAATGGCTAAGGACAGGCTGGTCTATTAATCTTTATTTCGTGGCTTAGCCTGGTAGATTATTTTAGTGTTTCAGTCTGGTAATTGCCACTAATCAAGGAAAAGAAAGTCTATTAAAATGACAAAAAAACCCCAAACAAACTAGAGTGCTTTGTTTTTCGGTGGACTATCAACTAGTACTTGACAACAGCTAAGGTGACAGCTGCCAGTTTCTTTTAAAGCTCTTTGCTTTACCATTACATACAACTGGCTGGAAATGTCCTAGATGTTTTTCTTTTGCTAATATGTAATTTAAAGTTGGTCTTAATTGGCTTATTGCTGAGTTTTCTGCTAGGAAAAGAATGTTCTTTAACTATGTGCTAAGGGTCTCTTTTTGTACATTTAAAATTTCCCCACCCCTCTTCCTTCTTCTGTGCCTGCACTTTTCTGTAATAGTGTGGAAAAAGTGTTTAGTTTCTGCTATTTTGGATTGTCTTGGGGTCCTGTGGAGAAGGTTCATAAAAGATTCATCCATTGCTCTTTCTGCGTTGTTTTCCCTTCTGCCCCTCCTTCCTCCCACCCCAAGTAATGCTTTTAAGCACAGAGGTGAATATAATCCAAAATTTGGCTTCTGAAGTTATACTACAGAAAGTTTCCCTGATTTTTTGAACCTGGGTCACCAATGGAGCTAAATAATTTTGCTAATATTAATATCCAATGAACTGAGAATATTCTTTGAGTGCTGAGGATTCACTCTGTTAGGAAGCAGAAATAATCCCATGTGACTAGCTGGGATTAGTCATGGCAATTACAAACAGTGCTAGGGATTAGCAAAGGTGAAACATTTTAAAGCATTCAATCAGCTCATGTATAAATATTGATGTCTCACATGAAATTATTCTTAAAGACAAACATATCTATAAAATGGGGAACTGTGTGTTTGCAATTTCCCAAAAAGCAACAAAAAGATCACAAAAAACTAACACCACCGCCCCCCACCCCCCCCCCCCCCAAAAAAAAAAAGCCTTTCTGGTTTTACAAGTCTTTTTGGATGAGCTTTGGTTACCCAGTTCTAAAAATCAGAGTGTTTAGTAATTCAGGTACAGTTTTAAATAAACCCACAGTACAAAGCAGCCTTGTCTGCTGTCTGTACTATTTAACATTTCCATGAAATGTGAATGGTGGTATGAAAATCACAGGAACACTCATCTGGATAGAGGTAAATTCTTTTAAAAATTAAAATATCTTCAGATTCCAGTGATGCCAAAAATAGCTTTACTGTAAATTATTCTGAATAACTCATAAGCAGGAGAATGACATTCTGACATTTACGTAATCTAGCCTAAAAGATTAGGATCTAATAGAAACTTGATAACATGCATTAGCTGTTTGTAATGGGACAGAATTGAAGACCCTTCCCAGGAATTCTCTCCAGTCATTCTGCCATCAGGTGCTTTAACTCTGCATGCAGGTGCGAGGTAATTATCACTGAGTCATAGAACAAGGTGCTGTTGTAGACCCACTGAGGTTATAAAAAGGAGTTTGATGTTCTTGGACCTAAAAAAAAGTTTTTGAAGTAAAGGTTTTATGAGTGCAACTATGAGATGATTCGAGTTTGGGAAAGAAGCTTATGGTTACCTTTTTAATAGTTGCAAAGACTGCCTAAAGTTTTAACTGTGACCTTCAGCTGATGTGGTATAAATGTGATTGCTTGGATCTGTGAAGGTCTGGGAAGAAACCTTTTGTTCATGTTTTTGCCCAGTACTTTGCAATATGTGAGTAGTTTGGGGTGTTTTTTCTTCTACAGCCCAGAAGCTCCAAGGAAAAAGGTAAGTGTGAAATAGAGTGAACATGTATGTATTTTGTTTGATGAATTCACTTATTCTGGTTTGAATAAGTGATTATGAAAGATTAGTGATTATGAAAGATGGGGGGTTTTATGAAATATCAAGAGAGTCTTTTGTTTTGTAAGTAACTTACAAGCTTCAAATATATCAAAATGTGCCTTTTGAATAAAGGTCATGGCAAATATGTTGGATAGCACTGTTGTAATTTGCAATAGGCTCCTTTTTTGCCCCATTTTGCTACTCTAGAGTTGTGCAGGATGATTTTCTTACTACTTTTGTCTTTATCACGGTGATCTTTCCTGGCAGGTCACATAGTGTATCCTTGTGTGCATATCCTAAGTGCTGTATGATTTAATTTGATTTATGTGCCTTCCTCTGTTGTTAATTAAACTAAAACCAACACCTCAGGTTCACAACAGCTTTGCTGTTTTAATATCCAACTTTTCTTCTCCTCTGTCCCTAATCAGAACAACTGAATGCCCTAAGGAAAAATAAGCAATCTCAGGCTTTATAGGACTGATTTTTATTTGAAAATTGTCAAAGCACAAAATACTGCCTGTGCTGTTATAATAAGCCATACAGAAGGAGGCAGATATTGGCTCCAGGGAAGACCAACCTATTTAATAGAAAGATTGGCTAGCCCAAGGAAGCCATTTTTTAAGCAGATTGAGGTCGCTATGATCTGCAGGGAAATGTGTGTTAGAACTAATAAGTTATTGCTGTACCCATGACGCTTTCCTCCTGATTGTTTTGTTTTAATTCCAGCAAAAGCCATGGAAAGTCCCCCAACAGTTTTCGGTTGCTGACCTGCTGGGTTTATGGCCCCAGGTAGCCAAACACTTCAAGCTACTCATTTTACAATATATCACTGACAGCTTGGAAGCGAGGACAAAACTTAAAAGTTGTGAAGCTTGAGAGATGAAAAGAGAGAGGTGAAGATGAAATGCTAGTTAGAATTATTCTTTTATTTCCTTCTCCACTCAGACTGAGTAATTGCAACCCAGCCAAATCTATGCAATGAAAATAATTTGTCTCTACAGCAGGCAGCTGCTGCCTTCATGCTCCTATGGTGTTACACATGTCCACTCATGACATTCTTGGACTGCATTAAATTTGCCTTGAGTATCACTGAATATACCCTTCCTCGATGCTACCTGGGTCTAGCCTACATTTTATTCTCTGCCTTTTAAATCAGGTGGAACTTTAAGGATTCAAAACAAAGCTGTGGAAGTGGCCACCTGGTAGTGAAACAAACAACTGCTAATAAAACTCACCCCCTCAGGCAACTCCTTGGAATCATGTGCATTATTTCTGCTTCCTAGTTGAGAGGTGCAGCATTACCATGATGAGTCCTAAATTATTTCATTAAGTTTTCTTCACTCCCTGTTCAATCTTTAAAAAATTAATTACCAATTCTTCATTCTGTCAATTAGTGAAAACCTACATAAATTATAAGAAGGAGCTACTCAAGTCATGATGATTTTTTCAAAGAGTTCTATTATTATATAAAACTAGTCTAAAAAATTGCTGTGTTTAAGTCAGTGATATGGCTCTTTTCCCATGAAGTGTATTAAATAAAATTATTAAAAAGGACTCATTTTTATAAACAACAAAAGTCCTGTATGCTTTATCTACTGGAGTGCCAGGCAATGGTACTGGTCATATGACAGTGTTACTTGGGCCACTGTAAACACAGAGAATGTTTTGGTGCTGTACACCTAAATAGGACTGTCACTTAAGAATATGCTCTTTTTTTTCCCTTTGCTTTCATGTTAAAATGGAGTTCATATTTAATAAAACTAGAATGTGAAGGATTGTTTAATTCCTTAAGCAAGGAAACCTTTAAGTATATGTGGCCATATGGAACACTGACTAGTAAAATAGGGAATATGGTTACTTACTTTGGTAAGGGATTTCCCTTCCTCCCCCAGAACTTATCCAAACAGCATGGGCTTTGCTGTTGCAGCAAAAGAAGGATGGGATAGTCTCTAGTATGGTGTTTAACACCAGATACTGGGGTGTTGAATCAGTGCTAATTCAACCATGTAAACTCCCCATGGATAAGATTTAACACAGTATTGATAATGGTAAAAATAAAGTAGTTAAGAAAAGGCAATGCTTAACTGCAATCATCAACAATCCACAAAAGAATTTCACCTTGTCAGTTTTCTTGTGTATTGTAGATGTTTGCAGTCTATAAACATATAAAATTATATCCCTGTGTGATGGGGGTTAAAAGGGTGCTGTGTATATTAGTTCAGATAGGACTTCTGATCCAAAGGTCAGGGAGAAAGGGGTATTAGATGATAAGCTGATTAAACATAGTATGTAGCTTTTAGCTTTCCTGTTCCCATAGGATTGTTTTTATGAAATTCTCAATTTTGACATGTGAAAGTCAAAGAAAATAAACAGGACTTCTATGTGGTATATCTCTGAGGGTTATTCTACAGTCTTAGAGACAACTCTGATAACATAAATGTGCCTCACTTATCATCTGTGCCCTGTTAGAAACTTTAGGGGGTTTGTTTTTGCTAACTCTTCTTTTAAACGCTATTGAAACACCATCATAACCCCATCTCTTATCATGGCTGTTTCAACTAAGTCTACCTGAACCTCCTTAAGGAAAACATTATTACTTTAGTTTCTGTTCAATGAAGGTTAAAAGCCACCTCGACTTTGTAGGCTCTCCATCACTGCAATACCTGTACCCAGAATGACTGTCCTGTGACACATAAAGCATTACACCAATGATCTGGCATTAACAGTTTTGTGTAGAGTTTGTGTATAACCTTTGCAATTTAAATTTCTAGGCACTTCAATTTCTCTATTTGGGGTTTCTTTTATGAAATAGTCTGTGTTTTCAGAAGAGGCAAAATTCAGGTGTAACTGATGATGTCTGTTTGTTTGGCTGAATGAGTGTTCTTTGGGGGCTGCAAGGAAAGTAGGCCACGTTAAATAAATGCCCCCTTGTATACGGATTCACCTGCTTTTCTTATAAAGCAGGCAAGTAACTAATTTACACTTATTACTGCCATAGAGATTTTAAATCCCTTTTATCTGATCCCTTTAATTTTTTTTGTGGTTTGAATGGGTCTGTAACTGGTGGCAGCATTCAGAGCTCCCTTTAAATTAGTAGAGTTGTGATTGCTTCTGTGATAAAAGGACCTGTGCTGTATGTAAAATTAGAACTGCATCTGTACATCTCCAGCCTGAATGTATGCTTTGTTCTGGACTGTAAGGTCTCCTCAGTCAGTCATTAGCATTTATGCAACACCTTGAAGAGTTTTACAAATGACAGCAAACTGAAGTTAAACAACCTTATTTGATTTGAATTGTGTCAGGGAAACCTGAGTTTAGCTCTGTGAGGAGTAGAATGAAGTGGAACTATAAAAACATTGGTCTCTTTTTCATCTTCATTTATTCCTTTCAGATGAATGAAAAATCAAAAGGGAGTGAGGATGCCTTTTATAAGGAAAAGGGAAAGACTGTAGGGATGGTTTGTTCTCATGCTGCAGAGCAGGAGCTGATGTCACTTGGACTGTGTGAGATTTAATATTTACTCCCTTTTCAAATTAACAGAAATCTTGGGTCTACTTTTACTGTCCATCATCAGACAATAATTCCATCTCTTATTTCTGTCTGCTTGGGAAAAAATAAAGAATAAAATAAATTTAATAGGGTAGAGAGTTTGGGAGTGCTGTCAGGTAGAGTTGTAATTGTATGCATCTAAAATAATAGTGTTTGGCACTTGCATGTGCCATCAAAGAATATAGTTGCCAAGTATGGAAAAGTTCTAAATTCTCAACAATTTGTCGTGAATCTGGTTATCTATAGTGTTTGCATGCAAACAGCATATAAACTTAGACAAAACATGTTTCCCATGAAAACAGTGATGTAAACTTAGAATGCATGAAACAAAACTGAGAAATAAAGGCCACTATAACCACATGGTGTTGTTGTATAATCATAAATTCAAAACTATGTTAGTAAAAACAACCAATTTTTTGTATTTTGGCTCAATAACTTCAGGTAAATAGTATAACAAATACTGGTACTATTGCCAAATATAACTTCTTTCTGTGCTCTTAGGATAAATATCATCACTATTTGGGATTGCTACCACATTAAACCAAAATAACTTCTGCTCTTGAACTTGCAAATTAGGAGGTTAATTAAAGTTACTATGAGCTTTGAAAGAGTATTTTTGTTTCAGAAAAACTGTGACATTGAAGTATGACTCTTTTAACTTCCCCTTTCCATGAAAGCAAGAGGCCTGAATAAATCTAAACTTTATTTTCAACTGAACTGCATAAAAGTGTGCATAGAGAGGGGCTGGCTTCATGCTGCTGAACAGTCAGTCTAGGAATGTTGCTAAACTGTTTTTGTCTCATGGTTTGGGCCAACACTGTTGATAACATATGAAAAGCCGTGTGACTACCAGTTGCCACCCTATGTTGCAGATACGTGTTGGAGGTTTCAATTCACGTGTCAATGAAAATGTTACTCTGAAATGGTGTATTTTTGTTATGCCATAAGAGGTATGTGAGGTGTAACCTTCATAGCTAATTTTATGCTTCTGTTAGCTTAGGGCTGCCTACATATATGCTCCACTGTCTTTAGAATACCTCAGGCAATAATCTTGCTGCAAGAAAGGAGAGAAACAGGGTAATAAAATTCCTATGTGACTCCTACATGTATCTGACATGGTATTCTATCATATTGGCATTTGAGAGCAAGAAGGGGATTGTTTCTTGCAATCTTATTTTGCAAATGGCAATCATCCAGTGTATTGCCGGTATTGTGCATGTTCACTTTAATCTCTTGTGGCACTGCTCATTGCTAGTTCATGTTGAGAGGGGGTCTGGCCCAGCTGTGGCCAGAAGAAGACTTATTTTTATTTAACAGACTTGGAACTTAATATGTATTTAAATGAGAATTTTGGTTGACCAGAATGTACTTTCATTAGCTCAGGTGTAGCATAGCCTAAAATAATTGATTATGAGTCAGATCAGTGTGATGAGTTCTACTGTTTGGGCAACACAGAAGATCCCTCATCTCTTTCTAAGGATGAAAGGGCAACTCACGTTTTTTGAAAGTCAAAAGAACCCTGGTTTATCTAAAACTTTTGTGTGTGTTTTAAAATGTCTTTTTAAAAACAATTATGCTGTTAGAAGATGTTCAGAAAAGAAAGCACACTATTGTAAAGTGGTTATCTTGCACCATGTGTGTTTGATTTCAAAAAACACATGTAAACAAACAAAAAGGTGAGTTCATGGAACTTCCAAGGCATATTATTTTCAAAAATAGTTATTTAGCTTTTACATAATTGTGAAGCCTTAAGGATTTTTCACTTCTAATAAATAAAACATAGGCATATTAAAAGCATCATAAACAGCTATTCCATTATAAATTTTAAATGATAATTCATTGTCTGGACTCCTGTGTCTGTGTTAATAAAAAAATAAAACTGTTATATAACTGTTTAACTCCTTTTACTGCAGCATATCTTACAGGAGTAACAGGAATATTTGTGTATCATGCACTAAGAAAATTCCTCTTTCTTACTTTCATGCAGGCTTATTCTATATCAGAAAGGAGTGTTTCTTTTGTCTTGTGGTAATAATAAATTATTGTATTCAAGGAGTAGAGGATATTAATCCAAAGTTCTAACTGTCTTAATCTATTATGAGGTAAAAGTCAAAGCTGTATCTCTTGTTTTCTAACACCATGTTTTGTAGGAGGTAATATCTGTTGAAATGGTGGCTTAAAGTTACCTGCCAGATAGAGGTGTGTGTTCAGGTATGGGCTCTTTCTGTCCCACTTCCAGTGTTCATATCCTTCCTGTGGCTAATCCTTTCTGCCAGATGGCTCCTCATTTGTAGTCCCTGACTTGTCTTTTCCAATAGATATTCTAGGTGCTCACGTAGGAAGGGAGACTGCTCTGGGCTCCTGCTGACAGAAGGAAGAAGGGGACAGGCTAATGAGCTTGTGGTCATGACCAAAATTACAACACTTTTTCGTGCATTGTGGAGTGTTTCAGAGGGTTGTGTTTTATTGGAATACTGTGAGCATACAGGACAAAGGTTAAAGCGTAAATTAGGTAAAATGAGCTCTATAAGGATCCCTCAAGGCCCTTTAACTGGCTTAAACAAGCAAATACCACTAAACATGATGTCAAGAGGAACTGTTAAGAGTTTGTTTAGTGCTTCTCATTAGTCTGTTTTATGGTATTCTTGGAAAAAAATTATCCTGGTGGCATCACCCCATGGAGTTTTAAAGGATAAATTTCACTATGATTCCAGTAGAAACATGTCTGGGACGATGTCAGAAATGTAAATTTATCATCAAGTTTGTTTATATCTGCTTTGTTAATAACCGAGAATAAAAAAAGTCCACAAGGAGGTGCTTGTCATAGATATCAACAATGCAGGAATAAAGGTGTCAATGGGCGAGTGGGACCATCATAACTGGATCAGAATAAGGACATAAAATGAGAGCTGGGAAGAATTCAAAACTTGGTAAAACTGACAAATATTATATTCAAGGTAGTCCTTACACTATATTCACTATTTCTATCTTTGCATTTCTTTCAAGGTGGGTGAACTGAGTATGTGACCTAAACTATTTGCCCAAGCCTGATCAGGCAGTCATATGAGAATCAGCCTTTCTTTGAGGTAATGCTTAGTTAAGATGTTGCGTTATGACAAAACCCCTGTATTTTTTGGATGGAAATTGAGAGACTGCTTCTAATCTGCATTTTGGTAATCACTTTTCTGCTATGTTTTCTCTAAGCTAATTTAAAAATGAGTCAAGGTTCTGTGTTTCAGTAAACTTGCAATGAATGCAATGTGGTAATACTTTGCTTAGGGACTAATCAGGGAAAGCGGACAAAACAAAATATGAACATCTCTCTAGTGCACTTTAAAAATTTAAATAAACTTAGGCAGACTACATAACATTTGAAGAAAGATATTTATTGTATGGGTAAAAGAGAATATTTTTCAAGTTCAAATTTTTAAACTAAACAGACTGTAAACTGTGTTTGAAAAATTCATAAAAAAATCCCACTTTTTGAATGTGTCTGTTCCAAGCCTCAGACTGAGAGTTGAAAGTGAGCGGTTGTGTTTCCCAGTGCTGTTGTTGAACATTAGAAAGGGGGGAAAAAAAAGGGGGGGAAATCCATTGTGTTGACAGAGAAAATAAATGCTTGATGAATGCTGATGAATAGGTTAACAAACATAGGCAGAAGTCCAAAGAACACTGGATTACATTAGTGCAGTGCTCTTACACTTCAGTTTCCTCTTTCTATTTTTTTGGCAGGTTTAACATTTAATATGTAATGGAAGTGAAGTAATTAAGAATAGGGCTAAGCAGAGACAAATAATCACTTTTTCCTTCATACTGAGCCTAGTGATGCTCAATGACAATGGTTGGCTCATAAATGGATGATAATTCCTTTCGGTGGGGACTCTTCTCAGTATTGTTTCTCCTATTTAACAGCTGTGTTACATGTGTTACAGATGTTACATGCGGGAGGCTTCGAAACAAATCAGCTCCTCTTGTTTCAGTGTTACCTGGTTGTGACACTTGAGCTTTTTCTTTTATGGTGTCTGCTGTGTTGGCAAAGACAGGAACTGTGATACTGCCCTTGGTGTTGGGGAGGTGGTGGTGGCGTTTTCTCTAATTATTTCAGGATGTCTCTCTGGCAGAGTTTGTTCTTAGTTCTATGTCCTGCCTAGTACGGGCATGCTTCAGTTCTCCAGGCAGAGGCAACATGATGTCCTAGAGATAATGAAGGTCTAAATTGGCGGGAAAATTCAGGAAGTCTAATGCTGAATCAACATTAAACAAAAAAATCCAATGCCAATGAAACTTTCTTTTCCTTCTTTTTTTTTTTTTTTTTTTTTACAGACTTGGGACTACTGTCACACTTTCCTTTTAGTATCTTCAGGACAGTCTTGTTTGGATTATCCCCTTCTTGTTGAACTCATCTATTTCCTATTTCACTGTGCTGTAGGACCTTTCAATTTCATTGCACAACAGAGCAGAATTTTAAACAAGGTCCAGAAACAAACTTCTCTGGCTAAAACCAAAGTGCTCAGACCCTGTTGCAATTTGGAGTAAAACTAGTATAGAATATCAAAATTTAAAATTCCAAAGGTAGATTGCCTGGTGCAGCTTCCAGGGATGGGCAAAGCTCCACGTGTGTTTGGTTGTTTCTGCTCATTGGCTATATGTGGTGGGGGATGACCTGTGGAGATTGTTCAAAGCAAACTACATAATTCTACAACTTTGTTCGGGAAAGCAAAACAATTATTAATTAATTAAATCATTTCATGAATAACTAATCAGCCTTGCATTTTTAATAAGTGAACATTTTTTTCATCCACTAGAAAATGACACTGAAAAATATTGGAAAAGTGAGAGTCTCTTCTGTTTATTGACAGAATAAAGGTATTTACAATACAGCACTATAGTTGTATATGAAGGAATTAGACTCAAAAAGATATTTTATTCAGGAAGAAGCTCAGTTTGTCTTTGCAGTAGAAATAGTCAAATATTGGCTCTGAAAAATAGTTTTGTCTGGAGTAGTGATGGTTTAGAAACTTTGCTGGAAAACTGCTGCTGGTAGCTCATATGCAGAAATATTTTTCCAAGTAGGTTTTATTCATTAATGTGATTTTCATTTTCCGAGAAAATCCATGTATGCATTTTTCTGGGATATATGTTCTTTGCAAGTATCATCATGATACTCTGTAGATATTTCATTGTTCTCACTGACATTTCAGTTTGCTTCTGTTTCTATTCTGAAAGCTTTCATCCTGTAAATATTCTACATGGATGGATCTGCCCTAAAGAGCTTTTGAAGATGGATATATATATATTTCATGTATGTCTGCAATAAAACAAGATGGCAAAAACATGTTCTTGGGAGCAAAAAAAAAGGTGGAAGTGAATTTTGGAGTATCTTAAAATTGTTAGAATCTAATTCTGTTGGAAGAACTGAACTATAGGCTCTTTTTTAAAAAAAACCCTGCAAATATAAGATACCTTCAACAGGACAAAGCACATGGATTTCTACTGACTGCAAAAATTTCAACATTGCTCTCTGGAACTTCAGTTGTCTCAAAGATTTTCAGGAACCCATTTGTCACTACACTGGGTGATGACAGACCAAACCTATTTGTCACAGTGAGTGACAAATAATGTGCACCACTAGGGACTCCTTGGCTGTATTTCATTTGTAAATCACAAAAGCAATAAGGCGTAGTTGAAATTCCCCCCAAAGAGTGAATGAAGGACTCTCTAGGCATTTTATTTTTATACGGCGTGATGGTAATTCTGTATAATATGTAAGAATAATTGCAAACAAAGAGGTTTGCAACATTTTTTCTTAGGGTTTGCAAAATACATTCTGAAGTCTTTTGAGCAAAATGTAGTATTGAGCTTTCTTCTCTGAAGTAAGACACTGAAAGGACCCTCAAGAAGATATATTTTGTGGCCACTGGCATGAAATCCACACAAGGTTACTCCTAGTACTTATTGCCTGAAATAATCTGACCCAGAGAAATAATATTATGATATCCATAGTATGCAAATACTTGAAGAATGGAAAGCTTATAGTAGGGCCAACATCAAGTCTCAAAGCAGTAAGGGTTAAACACATTTGGCTGCTTTGTGAAGTTTGATGTTCTGTCAGAAATCAGAGACATTGTTGGTTTTGTTTTGTAGTTTATTTTTTAAATCATCTCACCTTTTATTCAAAAGTCTTCAGTGTCTTGGCATTGAATTTGGCTTTGAATTTGTTTTGTTTATGTGATGGATTTTTTTTTTTTATATTTGAAATATTTGTGTGTAAAGACAAGCCTTCAATGAATCTGAAGAGTTGCTGTCCTTTGGTACTTTCTATTTAACACATCTTGAATACATGAAAATCTTACACAATGTAGTTTAGTGGTATCATGACAGTCACACTACCTTAAGTACAAATGGTTTTGTCCTATTAAAATTACTTGCAAATTCATGCTAGAACATTGTCTGCCATATGGTTTTAAGTATATGTTGTCTTATTGGCCTAAAGCATCTTCTACACATAAATTATCACTTGGATGTATATGCATATTGGTTTAAATGCAAAAAGTCTTCTTGCAAATGCTGCATCATAGTAATACTGTCATGAGGAAAAGGCTGGAAGACTATTTAAACAGTTTTTCTGCATTCTTGATAAGTATTTCTCTCCTGAGCAGTGTTATTCTGAAGTTCAAGTTCTTCAGCTCAATTACAGAGATGGTCTGTTATTGAAGTATAGAACCAACTTTATTGTGATAATCTCATTTACGTAGCATTACTACAAGTTCATCATTTTACCAGTAACATACTCTTCTATATAAAGCATACATACATGTAACCATTTATGTACTGGTTTAGGCAAGTTTTTCATACGAAAGAATGAGATTTCACCTGCAATGCTGTTATACTCTTTTCAAAAGGCAGTGTTTTTTCTCCCATGACTCTTGGAAAGCGTGGTCTCTTTGTCTGGCTTAAAATCGGGGAGAGAAAAAAAAAGCAAAACTGCAGTTCTACAGAGAAAAACTTTTATCTTGGCTGAGAATAAATCTTCAAATATCAAATTTAGGGAAGGCCTTGTTTTGTTTTCTTGTAGTATCTTAATAACTTTGATCCTGAACTTGCAGGAATTCTACTAGCACACTTAAACTGATACATTAGACTTTCATCTTCTTCCTCTAAAATATATTGCTACAATGCTACCTAAGGATGATTCAGTTTTTTTCCCATTCTGATACAACACTTTATACATCAATAGAACTGAATCCCTACACAGGGATTTCATTAGTCCCATTATTTATGGTTTTAAATACAGTTATTATTTTCCAAAATGTAGATCAGTACAAGTAGGGAGAGGCTTATTTTGATAACTTTAAATGTAATTCCAATTTAGTTACCTTACACTGAGGAAACCAACTCCTAGCCAAAAATAGAATGTTTGTGTAACAGGGTACCTTCTCAGTGAACACATGCTGCGTAGGAACACTTATCTGCTTTTGGCATTCCACACTCTTTGCAGCCTGTGGCTTACAGCTCTTGGAAGTCACAGGTAAGGTGAAAATAAGAAGAAAGCTGAGCCCTGATTATTCCAGCAACAGTGGAATTTGCACTGTGGGGGGTCAGTGCTGAGGTTCACAGTTGTTCATTTATTCAAAAGGAGTTGTGACTGACCAAGAGTTGCACAGAAAATCTGAGAGTGGCATATGATTTTTAGTAAAGGACTATTGATTCTGGTTTTTAAATGATGTTGTGGCAATGTATTGCCCATCCTTTCAAGAACCATTTGTTTTTTTCTTGATGTTCATAGGATCAAAAGAGCAATGAATGTATGAGAAAGATGAAATACTCAAAAGTGTGTTTGGAGATGGGAGTTTAAACCAATGTGTGAAATACTGGTAGAGCATGAAGACGTCATTAGGCTATAGATATGTATTATAAGAAATAGTAATTGATCCTCAAAACACAAGTTTCTTTTTTTTTTTTTAATATATATATGAATTTGAGCAGAGTTGGATAATCACTGCCTGAAATTGATCTGCAGCCTAACCACCAGCATTGCTCATCTTGCACTTAGAGAGGAAGCATTAATGCCAGAACAGAAATTGTCCACTGGTCAGAGACCCAAAAATACCCAAAAAAACAAAACCCAAAACAAAAAAAAAACAGCCAACCAAAAAAAAATACTCCCTTTTTCAGAGATGTTCTACACTTAAGGGCAAAAAAATAAAGAATTTGTGTTGGAGGCTATATTCTGAGAGATAATAATAATAAACCAATAAAACTGGACTTTCCTGTGGCTCTTCCACAGCACTTGCCAGTGTTTATGGCATTATAATGGGGGAGGGGGAGAAGGGAAGAAGAAGAAAAAGGGGGGGGGGGGGAGAAAAGAAAGAAAAAATAAAAAGCGGCCACTAGAGCTTTTTTCTTTGAGCAAACTACATGTTACAGTGTATAAAGCCTAATGGAAAATCAAATAACCTAGTAGTAAAAACAAAGCACATCTTCTAAGTCCACATGAAATGAAGGGTACATCTGTCTTGGAGTGATGAATTGCTTCATTTCTTTGTGAAATTTCCATATTGCATTCAAATACTTCTATTAAATATTTTTAAATCGTCTTTCATCAAACTGTAACTGCTCATGTGATACTGAGAGTAAAAGTACTGAGCAACTTGTAGGAGGAAAACAGAAATCTGAAATATAAGCTGTCAATAATGTTTCTATTCATTACAAGTGACAAACTCATGGCTACAAATGCAATGAATCAGAAATTAGATGTTAGAAGTTTCATAACCCCATTGTTACCTGAATCTAATAGACAGGTTGTGAGAAAAAAAAAAACACTAATTAAAAGTATCATTGGCTTTTCTCCACCACTAAATGATGAGGTCATTACTACTTGTTAAAATACTTACCCCACTCAAATATTCATAATTATCTACTAAGATTCTTGCAGACAGGGAGATTATGATAATACATCTAGCTCTTGTTATTAGTGGGTAGTTTTCATCAGTATTCCAGATTAGTCCATTACTCTGAGCCATAGCCACATCAACATAAATCACCAATGCAAATGCTAAACAAAAGTTCTCTGTGGGAAGGACACTGCTGGTTGCTTTACTTTCAATAGTTTTTCTTCTGCATTACTTGCAGCACTTTGAAACCTGAAAATGCAGTTTCTCTTGCTATTGATTTTTGTTCTTTCCCATTTAGTGGTCAGTGAGGTAGATGGAGATCTATGCATGTACCTTTCCATGTGGTGATCTTTGAATATGCTTTAATGTTTCAATGTGATGCTTCTGCGACTTGGGACCCTGGACTCACCTGGGATGAGACTGGATCTGCTTTCCAGAAGCATCTTATTCAGTAGGCAGCAAATTTTCTCATAAAGAGAAGTAGGTGGAAACCATGGAAATGCCATGGTTGATTCCAGGAGGAAACAGGAGTTTCAACTTTTACAACAGAGAGGGATCTCTTAAAATAGATATATTTGTTATAAAAGAGGTTTTTTTCTATGGCAAAGTAGTAAGTAAGCAGTTGGTTTAGAGAGGAAGCAGGAGAGAAAAGACGGAAGGGCATTGTTAAAAGTAAAGACAAAGTTTTTAATTTTTCAACACTTAAAGACTTGTTGAAGTCAACTGAGTATCTGAGTTGGGGAAATGGACCTCTGATGAATGTCCTGAAGAAGGCAGAGCTATGCAGCACTGCAGTGACTGTAGGATGGTTAAGTGCATTTTCTTTACACATCCTTTAGATGTCTCATTCTCATAACCCTTCTGAGTATTTGATCACTTGAAGTTTTAAGGTGCACAGGTTTGTAATTTCACAACTTCAACTCTGTGTGAAACTGCAACCTTAATATTTTTTCCTTATAAGCAAAATTTAGTTCTATTTATTTATAGGTTTCTGTTAACTGAAAAATATCTGTCACCATAAAGAATTTCCTACTAAATGCTTTGGTCAAGCAGTGAAACTGTAGTAAACATGACTGCTTACACCTCTCAAGTGTGTGGTTCCTCTTTCATCCGTCTAGAGAATACAGTAGTTACAGGATTTTTACAATGGGACAAGGTTATTAGCATAGCTGAGACCTGGGACAAGTTTATTAGCATAGCTGAGAGTGAAGCATTTTTGTCTTGTTAAAGTTTTGGTCAAATGAGTGTATGGTTTCTAGATTGAAATTAAAACCAAATTAAGATAGAACTATAAGTACTTTAATAGTGCTATTCCAAGAAAGAATAGTGTACCTACTGTAATATTCATACTTGTAATATTCACTTGTTCAGAGAGAGGCAAAGAGCAGAAATTACTTGTGTCATGTGGTATGAACAGGAAAGAAACTGGTCTGTTAAGGACAAGGAATTGGCAAGAGGTTTGAAGTTGCTAATCTTGCTATGAGGTTAATGGCAGTGTAAAGTGCCATAGCCCTGGGAATTTCCTAGGAGAAAAATAACTAATGCACTAGAGGACTGTCACAACAGCAACCACAGGAAATACCATGGGACTAGGAGAACGAGGTAGTTGTTAACGAGAGGAGCAGGAGGAGATCACAACTACTACTTTATTGTTTTGATTGGAAACTGTAAAGTGCTGTAGGTTATTGAGGGTCAGATATTTTCAAGAAAAAATGGAAGTCTGGGGTGATTATTCCTTGCAGATACAAATGTGATACTGCTAGAGAGAAAGTACAGGTTTTTAATCAAATTCAGTCTTGCAATATACATTCCATGGAAGAGATATAAAACTTAGTTTAGAAATGTACTTGCTGTGTGTGGGTGTCTAGTTCTGGGGTTTCGGGGTTCTTTTTGAGCTTAATGAGGCTGAATATTAAATTTGCCCTACTTCAGTCTATCCAAGTGCAGTCAGGGAGGAAAAAATCTGATAGACTGGACTAGTACATGCTCTGATGAAAGTTAGATATCTATAGGGAAGATGAGCTACACTGAACATCCTTATTTAGTTTCAGCAAGAGGAAAAACTTTAAAATAAAATGGTGTAAAGGAACTGTATAAAAAATAAAAATCTCCTTTTTTTTTTTTTAACCAACACTGTTATTTTTCCCAGATATCAAAATATTAAAATGCCATATGGACCTCTGTCAGCCAGGCTAACTCTCAGTCATGAAGAACAGTTACTGGTTTTCATCAGGCAGGTGTGCAGTTGTGTGTTCAACAAAGGGAACAAAGATTACACGGTACAATCTTCATTTCTTTAGTGGGAAAGTTACTTGTATTTCTCGAGGTTGAGAATATTTCTCATTGTGGACTTTAATAAATAGCAAACACACTCACAAAAATACTTTAATACAATAAGAATTGGAGATTAAGTTATTCTTTCCGTTTTGGACTAAACAGTGACATAAGATAGAGTGGCATATATACTACTAGCCCCTATGACAGATACATAGACTCAAAATAAATACTTAGTGAGTTAGTTCCATGTGATTTCTCATGAATCTACAGTCTAACAACTCTCAAATTGTAGAATTATATGTGTCTAGTTATGGTATTTAACTATAGAGTGGGATAAGGATTCATATTTAAATACAGCACAATGGCAGAGAACCAAAATCAGTGAAACTTGGGTTAATGGCATGTAGAAAAAAATATCCCGATGGATGGTGACTAGTGTCACTTGGTCTAATTCAGTCACTTGTTTTTCCATCTCAAAGCTGCAGAGACTGCCAAAACTAAAAGGTCCTGTCTGCAGTGGTTTGCATGGCAAGCTCCAGAGTCTCTTAGACTTTATTGCATGGGAAAATGTTTTTCACTTTGGGCAGTTGGTTATAAAACCTCTACACATGATCTCCCCCTTCTATGTTATTACAGGTACTTAAGGACCTCTTTAGAAAGCAGAGAGGTATAAAATGGAATTGGGAACTGAAGCAGATACCAAGGTATTCTAACCTGTCAAAGTTAAAACCTCAAGTAATCAGGCTCACATGCACATGCCTAGGTTTTATGGGTACTGAGAGCACCTTGAGTGCACACACACACTCTTTTTAAGACACAGCTGAAGTGCAAAGCAGTGGATAAAGTGATTCCCCCTGTCCAGGTATTTTAAATTTGCTGCCTAGGGCTGGGGACAGAGTCAAGGTGTTTAGAAGCAATTCCCAATGTTACAAATATATATCCTGATTAGAAGTAGCTGTTATGGCACTGGCTTTGCTGTAACTACTCCTGCAACTGGTGTCACAAATAAGGAAGTGTTTGCTGGACTTTGATTTTCTGTAATTAAGCCTTGTTTGTTTCTTTATTTTGTTTGGGGTTGGTTTTTAGTTTGTCTTTTTTTAGGGGAGGAGGGGGGTTTGGGTTTTTTTGTTTATTTGTTTTCCATCTGGATTAAAGTGACTAGTTCAAGACTGTCACCTTTATTGAAAAATTTATTTGAGTGATGTTTGAACAAAATCTAAGGAAAAAAACAAGATGTTCTAGGATCATGGCTTCTGTGAAATTCAAGATTGTTACTCTTGGGTTTTTAAAGCCAAGTTAGAAGACCTTGAACTCCAATATTGTTAAGGCATTGTTCTTTGACTTAACAGCTTGGTGTTAAATTCTGGTTTTTTTTTTTTTTTTTTTTTTTTTTTCAAACCATGTGACATAAAGAAAAAAAATGGTTAGAAAGCTGGCCTGATATAAGTGAGTACTTTTAAACATCAGACTGAGTGGACAGATTTTTGATATTTCAGGTCTAAAAACAAAGACATGAGGGAACAAAATATAAATAGGACTTCAGCATGGTCTTTACTGAACTTGTTATTTTCCTTTTTTACCAAGAGCTTTTCACAGGCAGGTTCTAATCATTGTTGGATAGCACTGTACAGAATTTTTATAGAATACATAAAAGCATGTGGGTTTGCCTTTATTTGCATTACATGCAGGTCCAAAGCCAATATATTCAAAGTAGCATTAACACTATTTTACAATAACTCCTTTTTGTTATTATCAATCATTACCTGCAACATAATCACTTGTCCTGTTTCCGTAACTCATCTAACAATAGAAATACCTAAAAATACTAATGGTACATTCATGTAGCTTGGTCACTGAGCAGAAGAGTAACTGACCTGCAATTGTATTTGCAATCAAAGAGTCGGGTGGGTCATCTTGTGATTCAGATGCCGTGATGTGTAGGTTTTGCTGTTCAAATTCCCTCTGATTCATAGCTTATCACAAAAACTTTCAGAAGAAAGTTACAAATAACTTCAAACAAGATATCAAATTATAAGAACTGTGGTTAAAATGGAGGCATGTTTTAATTCCTGATCAGCACAAATTATAATGCAGTGATTTTTCACTTTTAGAAGTGGGGTGGGGCAGGAACAGGGAATAAGACAAAGACTGACCAAATAATAATAATAATAGTCTGCTGCACAAGAGTGATAGCACTAAAAAATATTAATAAAATTTCCCTGGGTTGTTGGAAAGCTTGTAAGATATGATTTCTGCTGGGTTATGCTCATTGCTATGAAAGCAGTTATGAAAGCTATTAGACTGTTTGCTTGTATGATGAGCATATACATCTGTGGTTTCCTTGAAAATTCCTCTCTGGTGCAATAGATCCTTTCTGGATGGCCTCTCTTCTTTAATCTTCTTATAAGAAGGATTGGATTTTATTATTTTTCCCAAAGTTATTCTTTTTATTTTTTTTTCCAGATGAAAAACTCTCAAAAAGCTTCTGAGTAAATCTGTTTTAAGAAAAAGATTCTGTTGCAATAAAATGCTCTTATCAAATTAACTGTTGCATTTTGCATTCAGATTTGAAAGCTGCCACATCAAATTTTGCTTGTGTAATTCTCATTCAGTTTGTTTTCAGAGACATCATGCTTCTAGACATATTAATGGTACTTTTCCCTTCCCTCTTTTTTTTTTTTTTTAAAAATTTCTTTTAAATCTATGAGCCATATGTCACCAAACACAACCTAAACATGTTTTTGAGTTAGGAATAATGAACTTAATCAAGTGAAGCATCCTCTATAGCTCCAAGTAAAACGGCAGAAGCCCTTTTACTCTGGGGGAAAAAAAAATCCCAAAAGGAGGAGATGCCTGATGTACAAGACTGTCTAGTCTGACCCCTGATACATAGAAATGTCTGTCTTTCAAGAAGTCTCTCTCAAAACAATAACTGGCAACAAGGTCAGATTTACAGGGAGGGTAGGAGGGGCTTTACTGTTCCATTTATCACAGAAGTAGAGCACTTTGACAAGTTGGTGGAAGGGTGGTGCACAGCCCATGACTCATTTTAGGTTTAAGATTTATACTGTTTTGGACAGTGGTCAGTGGACTAGTACACTTTTATTAACTTACATGGCACCTTCAGACCAGCTGAAGGTCTGGCCCTAGGGCACCCAGGATGTGCAGGTTCTATGCACTGAAGTTTAAGGTTTGTGACCTCATCGTGTATAAGTTTGGGATCTTGGACTTTTTTCAATTATGCTGTAAGCTACAATAACTCTAATTGCCATTGTGAAGAAATGTATCAAATAACTCAGCTACTTGGACAGCACACAGTTTAGAATTTATTAGCTGCTGCTCTGATCCTAATTTAGTGTCATAGTCTCATCTCACTGAAAGTATAATTGCCATTATTGAGTAATCATTTTGATAGGTTATTCCATTTTCTGCCCTGTTTGTCTTCTGTTCTTAAGTGTCTCACTTTCCTCTTTCAACATTGTCATCTCAATCTAAGCTCCTTCTCACTAACTCTCAGTATTTTACAGTCTTTTTTTAATGGCATAGTCAGTGCTGGGTAACATCTGTATGTCTTCTGCAATTCTGTCAAATTGACTGGTATGGAGAGACTTGTGTAATACAGTTTCCCTTCTGAGCTCCCACTGTTGCACCATTTTGATACATGGGTTTTTTGTCTTCCACCCTTTTATTCTCGGTTTGGTCTCATACAATAATATTGCTTTCATATTTAAATCAATTACATGCTGAAAAAAGTTAATTTTCTGAAAAAAAAAAAAAAATCACCCATGCACCTAATACCTTCAGTGTCTTGTACATGAAATAATGTTATTTTTTAACTTGCAGTCATGGTCCATAGCGGGTATTCAGAAGGTAAAACTCATACCTTTTATACTGGATATTTTGTCTATCATAATCAACTTGAAAGTGCTTCTGCCCTGTCACTATGCATATCACATCGTAATGTTTCTTGAAGATGTTTGCAAAATGAAAAAAAAATAACTCATGACCTTGAAAAGATTCTGATTTTTATTTCATGAATTGCACTGTTTTTATCACTACATAGATATGTGGCCTATACAGGCACTACATTATCTATGTGCCCTTTAGTGTATCTTCTGGTAGCCCACACACAAACACATACACGTGTGTGCACATACACATAAAAAACCCCACTCCTAATGGCAACAGTATCCCTGCAAGGGAAATGAGATGTGATATACAGGTATGGACTGTAATTTGAGTCTTTGGAGAGAATGCTAAAGATGAGTAGTAATGAAACCTTATTTCATTTTTCTACCTTATTTGATGCTTCTTATTTATTCTTCCTAGTGTCTCATATTAGCATTACTGACTTCAGGCTCTATTAATTTTGTAGCTTTAATTACTTATATTTTTGAAGTACCAAGTAGCATCTAAGGCCTTTTTCTTTCCTGAAGGATATTTTAATGGCCATGATATGTTGAAAGTTGCTGGGCATTTAATGGATGCTTAAATTCCTCCTAAAGTTCATGTACAATAAAAGTTCTTAGTACTTTTCTTGATTATTCATGAAATACTTAGGTATAAACTGTATTGACTTTATGTGGCAAGGTTTTGGTACTGGGGGTGGGAGCTAAAGGGGTGACTTCTGTGAGAAGCTGCCAGAAGCTTCTGCCATGGGCAACAGAGCCAATGCCAGCTGGCTCCAAGAGGGACCCACTGCTAGGCAAGGCTCATCCCCTCAGCAGCAGTGGTAGCACCTCTGGGATAATGCATTTAAGAAGTGGGGGAAAAGATCCCTGCACAATTTAAAAGGGAGGAGCAAGAATATGCAAAAGGAGTAGCTCTTTCAGGTCAGTGAAGGAAGGAAGTAGGTTGTCCCACTGCAGACCATGGAGGTCCATGGTGGAGCAGTCATCCACATGCAGCGCATATAGGACACCACAGCAGAGCAGGCAGATGCCCAAAAGAAGGTTGTGACCCCATGGGAAGCCCATGCTGGAGCAAACTCCTGGAGACTTATGGAGGGAGAAGCCCATGCTGGAGCAGGTTTGGTGGCAGGACATGTGCTGTCATGGGGGACCTACGCTGGAGTAGTTCATGGAAAAACTGCAGCCCATGGGGAGGACTCACTTTAGAGAAGTTTATGGGGGACTGTCTCCCATGGGAGGGACCCCAGGCTGGAGCAGGGAAATAGTGTGACAAGTCCTGCCCCAGAGGAGGAAGGAGCAACAGAAACAACTGATTAATTTTAGTCCCCATTTCCCGTCTCTCTGCACCACTGAAAGGGAAGGATGTTCTCATTACCCGGCTCTGATTTTGATGTGTAATAAATGAAACTAATTTCTCCAAGTCAGGTCTGCTTTGCCTGTGACAGTAACTGGTGAATGATCTCTCCCTGCCTGTATCTTGACCCCATGAGCTTTTCATTTTCATACCCCTGTCCAGCCAAGGAGGGCAGTGATAGAGCAGGTTTGGTGGGTACCTGGTGTCCAGTCAGGGTCAACCCACAACAGGTGGAAACAGCAGAAAATGCACCAGACTATAGAATGGGCTCTGTAGAAATTTGGGGATTATGAGTTTCAAAAGAGCAAAATGAAATATAAAAAAGAATACTTTTCTCAACAGCCCTTTATTCAATGCCTAAAAATGGTTAAGAATTTTATATGTGACTAGATAGAAGTTTCACTTCTTCTTGTGTAGTATGGCCTGCTCTAAAATAATTTATTTTTCCAGGCAATTCTGCCTAGCTGGTGGGTCGGAATGAAAACATTTGATGGCTAGGTTATGAATGTCTGATCCAAAGGGAATTAATTAAACAGGATTATTGCTCTAATTGCAAAGCTTTCATTACTGTACTAAAAAATAATAATATTGTTTATATGGTTTTCAAACTCATGGGCATTTTTCCCTCATAGCAGCTGCAAGAGACTACAGGCACATTTCTTCATTTCTGTGATTCCACTTCTTCCTCTCCTGGATTGCTTATTTCACAACTTGTTTCCTCCATGTCACAATTCTTTTAATCTCATGGAGATAACTAACTTATAGCTAGTCAAAGATTATTTTTATTTGGCTTCTATATTTTTATTTTCCTGCTTACTCAAGGTATTTTTGTAAAGTGCATTTCTCTTCCAATGAACAACACATAATTTTTGTGTCCTACTTTAATCTGAATCCATTCTGTTAAGAAAAGGAGGAAAAACAACAACAAAAATAGATCAAAGAGGAAACCTAATTGTTTGCATGAATGGCAAAAGAGGGGTTTTAAAAGCCTTCTAAGTCATCAGCACAGCATCTTTCATTATGTATATGCTAGGGACGTAAAAAAGAATACATAAAGAACTGTAGCTTTTTTATTTTAAAATGTATTCTGTGTGTGAATATATATATGTGTATATATATACACACGCATGCACTGATGCTTTAACTCTGTGCACTGTGCTAGTCACAGGCTCTTCAGTATAGACACATTCTTTTGCTCTGGAGAGTGAAAAGACACACTGAAAAATACTATCCCTATACCTGTTGCAGGGTTTCAATTTGCCCTCCCAGCATTAGGGATTGCAAAGGTTTGAAAATATGACAGGTCTCCTGGCTGTTAAAATCTTGTCCATTTTGCCAGCCTGGAACTTAACCAGACACAATTGTATTGTGTATATTTAAGTCAAAATAATATCCCACAGATGCTCATGTATCTCAATTCCCATTTATGTGTCACTTTTACTACCATCTGATATTGCAACGTACAGTTTGTATTTATTGCCATTACCCAAGGCCATCCAGTCTTCTTTAATAATACTAAACAAAAAGTGTGACCAATTATATAGATTCTTAAAGAAAATGCACACAAACTGAACTGATTATGCACAGCTGTTAACATTTAAATCCCATTTGTAAGTGAAAAAAATTGTCTTTAAATCCCCAGAATATTTCTGGCCTTTTCTGAAATATCTCTTTAGAAATTAGTATTGAAAACGGGAATTTTCTTCATTACTATTTTCCTAGTGAAAACTATTATTATTAGTGTAGGACTGAGATACAAGGCCTGAATCCCTGTCATCCAGAAAGCCAGCCTTTATCCTGAATTTGATACAAACAAAACAAACAGATTCATGGCAAGACTTCCTGAGCTAATTCTAATATATATATAATTCTATATCTTTTTGGTACAGAATGACACAACTCCAGGATGGCAACTTACAACAAGTATGACTGTGCCAGCTCAGGGTCTCCATGGGGCCTGTTTGGTGACTGAAACTGGACTGAAATTGCTGTATGTTTAAAGTATCTTAAGTTCTGAAACTGAAGTTTTATTTTACTGTTCTAACTTCTCTTTTCAAAAATCTCTTCCCTTCTACCTCCCTTTCTGTTGCTAATGGTGGATGGCAGCTGTCACGAGACCTATTTCCTGCTTTCTTCTCTTGTCAATGGAAGTATTTTCATGCTGGTGTTGACAGCCAGACTGAAATACTTTTATGCCATCCTTATGGGTGCTATAAAGTTTCCTCTGATCAACTGGATGAGTTAATTTCAACTGTTAGCTCTTGTAATTGATTCCACTCTTATTCTTTTCTTTGCAACTTTGCAGCTCAAGAATAAATTTTCTCATTTATTGGACAGCTTATAACTAGTTCTCATTAAAGGATGTCTAGCAAGAGGATGCATTAATGTTGCACTAAATCAGAATGACATCCTTCCAAAAAACTTGCATCTGACATGTTATCATAAGGACAAGTAACATAGGCATAACATCCTGGGTAAACAGCTACCAAGGAACTAAAGATTAGCAGCTCAATCATCTAAGACAGGGACAAGTATGTAGCCTGAGACTAGCTGGTCTTTTCTTAATACTAATGCTAAGAATTGACATTTTTCCTGGCTGAATTAGTTGATTCCATGTTGAAATCTAGTCATAACTGCATTGCTTTTGCTGTGAAGAAGTAGCATTAAAATCCATATAACTGATTCAATACTGCAGGAATATGTTTGTATTCCCTAAAAACATCTGAACTACAATGAAAAAAGAATTAAAATTTGATTGTCGGAATATTAGGATATCTGAGATTGATAAAGGCATTTTGAGATACAGGCTGCTGAATTACAACAATATTTGGTAATCTTAAATACAGCATGCAGGATACTCTCCCTGAGTACAGGATGATGAGGTACCTCCAGTGTGATGAGTTCTTGGCTTTACCTTGCTCTAAAAATTGTAAGGGAGGAGTGTGTGTGCCAGGCAAGTGTTAATGCAGGACCGACTGGCTGTGTTATTGCATATTTTGCTCTGGTGTTCTATTTTGTCAGTAAAGTTTGTTCAATTCCATCCTATTGCTCCAGAGCTGTAGATATTCTTCTGTAGATATTCTTCCAGCATTGGCTGGGAGAGCATGAGGCAAATAGGCAACTTCTGTGCTAGTGACCAACAAGTGCAGTTTGTGAAAACTCTGTTACAGAAAAATTTAAACCAATTCTGGCCATATTCCAGCTGAGATGTGTTGCTGCCCTCTCTGAAAAAGATGGAAAAGTTATTTCCTGCAATTAATTTTTTCTGATTTATTGAATGCCTGAGTGTGCAATGAAGGAAGATGATAGAATCATGGAATAATTTAGTTTGGAAGAGATTTTTATAGGTCATCTAATCCAATGCCCAAGATGCTTCTCTTAAAAGAAGCTGATTCTCTTGACTGTTTTCCTTGTGGTTAGGAAGTGAGAGAAATTCCAGCACTGGGGGCTTTCTCCATCTACCCAGGTAGATTTTCTTACAGGTTTCTTTTACTTACAGAAAAAAGAAAAAAAAAAAAAGAAAAAGCAAAAAGCGGGAGATAAGCAATTGGAGAAAAATTACAGATAAAATTCTCATTCTTTGAAGTGTACTGGAAAGCACATAATGCTTTGGAGAGAATCAGTATATCATCTGCAAACTGCCTATTCCCACCAATATTTCCATGCTTTTGGTGATTGTTTTCAAGGAGCCTTTAGATGCACTCCTATCACAGTGAAGTAATGTATCAAAACAGGATGTAGTAAGCTAATAGTTTTGTGATCTGATTTAGAAGGAAATATGAAAGTCCCCTCTGTGCTTGTTCATATAGGTGCCGTCTTTTAATGGTACCTCAGTAGCTGGAAACTACTATTGGGAAATGAGGCCAAAATAGAAGGGAATAGTGTCCTGAGAGCTAACATGTGAGAGGCTCCCAAGAACCCATCAGACCAGAGACTAATGGCCCTGTTGGACCCCCAAGAACTGTTAAGACATGGCTGAAAATATGCAAGGCCATTGGCAAGTACCAGTGTCAGTGACATGCTGTATAATTCCGACCACATCCAAGAGTACAGTGGCTGTTTTTTGCAGACGGTGTTGACAGGATTAGTTACACATTTGCTTAGCAAAAAGCCCCAATCCCTTGAAGGACTTTCTGTTCTAAAAGTCAGTGATGTGTCCACTGGCTTTCAGATGTTCCACTTCTGAATAACTAGTTGGGATTGGGCTCCCAGCCATTCTCCACCTCTGAGAAGTGTGTGTGTTATGAGGACCAAGCAAATGAAAGCACTGTATGAACAGTTATCTGCTATTAATAAACCCAACTTGCTATAACACCTTTAATTATTGACAGTGATCTTTCTTGACCCCATCCCCTCTGAGAGAAAAGGGTATTTATGATAAAGGAATGCAATTAATTTGTTTATACTTATTTCTTTTCTAAATGCATCCTTTCATAGAGCTGCATGTAAATTAGTTTCTTTGTGAGGACAGCCTTCAGAGTCAAGTTTAAGCTTTAGGTTTGGAAGTTCAGACTTGAGTACGTTGTGTATCCACCAGGGAAAGAATCAATGTGTTGAAATGTTTATAAGGTGGTCTTAAACAGCAACTGCTTTTGAACATTCAAAGAACATCAAGTATGGGGGAGAAGCTTTAGGTAATGAAGTCAAAGACTGAATTTAAGTTTTGACTGGCTTGAAATAAAAGCAAAAAGGATGGAAGAAAGGCTATAATTATTGGAAGAACATAATGTGATGCTTAGACAGGATGTGAAATTCGCTGAGGAACATATTGCAGCTATAATTAGAGATAGTGTTTCAGTCACTTTAAAAATGAGTCATTAGAGAATGCATTAAAAAGAAAAATTCTACATCTGTTGGGTCTCCCAGTTGGGACAGAAACATGAGACCTAAAAGGAAATGCAAATTATTTCTTCTGAGGAGCTTTGAGGTTAAATTCCAGAAGTAAAGCACAAATAAAGCTCTGGAAACAAACAGAAATGAAACGTAAGTATAGATGGTTTCCAATACTTTCCATACAAACTTCTAGCACATATACAAGAGCACTGATACTTCTTCTGCAAGGTGTTGAAATTGCTCAGGAGTTTTGTAGAGTATTCCTCTCATCTCTCATCATTGTTTCTAATCACAGGGGGGCAAAATACTGTATGTTTTCATAATATACACTAAATAAGAAGAGTTGAGTGACTTAGTCTCAGTTCTGTGTTCATCTTCCATATAAAATGATCTAGTTGGGGAACAGCTTTTGCTATTTTTTGCTCATCTATAATAGGCAGTTTTCAATTAATTCATTTTCTAATTGTGCTAGGACTACAGGTGAGAAACACAGATGTCAATTTCAGATTCCATTGGCTTTTGGAAAAGGTTGAATTTTCTGTGGGAGGAGCAGTTTGCAGGAAGGAGGTCAACGCATGTGGCTGGTACTACATTGTTCTCAGGCTGTTTCCATGAGGAAATAATAAAATACAATAAAATATATTGCCTAGCAATTTTAATCAAGCGGCAAATTAAAGGAAAAATGAGCTACACAGACTATTTGGTCCTACAGTTTCCTTTCTTTTTTTTTTTTTTATTCTTCTATTATAGATTACTCTGTAGATCTATTTATTTCAGATCATCAGAACCTGTTTCGAAAGGTGATTTTCTCTGGAGTTGTGCCACAGAGTAAACTTGTGTAGAATTACAATAAAATAAGATAACTAAGTGTCAGTGGTCTATCTAGATAAAAAAAAAAAAAAAAAAAAAAAAAAAAAAAAAAAAAAAAAAAAAAAAAAAA
>JAWWMO010000001.1:7347764-7390076 GCA_035047845.1 Dendrocincla fuliginosa
GGTGTTAAAAAAACTCCAAAAAAAAAAAACAAAAAAAAAAAAAAAAAAAAAAAAAAAAAACCAAAAACAGAGAAACAAGCAACAAGCCCCTCAAAAAGAAAAAAAAGAAAAAGAAAAGAAAACAAACAAACAAAAAACCCCACAAACCAAACAAAAAAACCCCAAACAAACAAAAAAAAACAAACACAAAAAATCTAAAACCCATTGGGGGTGGAAGGCTGTTAGGTGTCCAATGTCCTGACAGGTTTTTTTTGTCCATAATTAACAAAACATTATTCTTATTTCTTATTATTGAAATCTCCTTAGAGTGGAAACTTTGGCATTAAACTTTGTATCCCGAATTTCCTTCAGCTAAGAATGAGGCTTTTGAAAAGGGGTATTTAGGCTTCTGCTACCTCTAAGATTACTGAGAAAAAATAAGGTGATAAAAGCAATCTGATCCTAAGTGATAAAGTAATTACTAATTTAAAGGTTGCAGACCATTGCTGACTACTAGGTTGTCTGCTTTCTCTTTTCTTACTGCAAGTGGCAAAGATGTTAACTAAAGTATTTAAAAAGTATTTTATTTCACGTTTAAATGGTTGTAAGACAAAATTTATATCTAGAACAATTCAAACCTGATATTTAAAAATGTTTTAGTTTCTATTATACTCTGGTCCCCTTTTTCAAAAATATAGGTACGTGTTCTTTTTATTTGATTTAAATGAGAACATATTCTAGTTGAAAACAGGGACTGTGAGAACAATAGATGTTCAGAAATGTTTTCCATTGATCTGAAAACTGGTTGCTTTTTAAAGAGTTACTCTGTTCAGCCTTATTTATGCATACATAAATTAGAAAGACACAGATGGGAGTTGTGTAACAATGAAGTTGATAACAGGGTGTCTTGCTGGGTCTTTGAGGTACTTGGGACATATTTCTGCTTAGCAGCTCTTATTTATTGCTCCCTAAATTGGACATTCATTATTTTAAATTGTATTTTAATTTCTACAAGCTACCAGGACTGGGACTCCAGGCTTACTTAGCTGGTTACTCCATTTGTTCCACTGTTAGATTCTCAGGGTATGGGTTATTTGGACAAGTGATAAATAGGTTATTTTTCTTGGTGATGAATACTAATTTAGTAACTTATGTTCCTCTTCACAACTATAAAAATAAATAATCAAATCTTTATCCTGATTTTAGTTTCCTTAAGAGAATGTGTTTTGACAAATGTGTAGATAAGGTGGGAAAGAAAGATGGTGACTGAAAAACAAGGTAGAGAAAAATTCTATCACAATTGTCCTTTATAAGTGACTTGCTGGAACAATTTAGGAACACACTGGTACTAAATTTCCTTTGATTGTAAATAGGGTCAGGGATAAAATTTCAAAGTTCTCAGAAGAACACAGGTGGGCCCTAGGGACAAACAGGAAATAAAATGCTACTAAAAAAAAAAAGTCTAGAAAAATAACAGTGTTTAACCACCTCAGCCCTAGAAAAGTCTGTGTTAAATCAATTTGTTACACTTTTATCCTCCTAGTGATACATGTAAGTCCTATTCAGACATCCATCCATAAAGAGCAGTGACATATCCCTTATGTACTGTTGGCTGTGTAGCCTGTCGGCTCATCACTGTTGTCATCCTCCAAGAGCAGATCAGCAAGAATATTGTGTGTATTATAAGTTGTATCAGTAACACCAAGGGGACTGAAAACACACATTCTGCTGGCCCACTATTTACACTAATGTTTGTCTCGGATGCTCCACTGGAACTTGAGGGAAAAGGGAATTGTGTTTTTTAGTTACTACACTGTTGCTGTTTCTGCTGGTGGGTTACTCAATATGTGCTGTTTTCCACTCCACTTGCTTACATGGGGCACCTACCTTGGCGTGCCTATATCCCACTGCAGCTGCTGCAGGGCTCTCCAAGGCATGGGCCACATTTGTTCGCTGTCTTTCCATAATATCAAGAATTTCTCTTTGGAAAAGAGGATGAAATAAGCCTCATGTCAGCTTCAATGACATTTTAAAAATAAACATCGCAGTCGGATTTCTCTATTATATTAAATATGCATATATGTCAAAATGAAAAGCTTATGTAAAAAACCCGGTTTTTGATCATCTGGTATTCTCCCTTTTCCTTAAAATTCACTTCATGGGGAGTGTTGGGAGAAGGGATGTTTTGGTGTTCTGTTTTTGAAACAGAGTGTTCTCAATGTTCGTCTGTTCCCACAGAACTAAAAATCAATTTCTTGATTATCACTGAACTATGGCAATTTTAAGCCTGCTAGGCTATGCAAGCAAAATATTCTCTTTCTAATCTGATAATTTTCACCATTGTCTAAATGAGTGTTCTTTCTGATTGTGCTCTCACTTTTTACAGAAAACTCCTAAATAGATCAGCTGGGTTTTGTTAGTTTTGTTTGTTTCTAAGTTGCTTGCCATATAATTATTTTATAGGAGGACAAATCTGGTTGGAACTGACCTTGAAAGATCTCTATACCAAACTCTTGCTCCAAATGGGGACAGCTACAAGGTCAGACAAGGTCATTTGGGACTTTTTCTGGCTGAGTCTTAAACCTTTGAGGACTAGGATTACACAGTCTCTCTCAGCAACCTCTGTTATTGCCCACCTGTCCTTTTGGGAGGAGAAGTTTCTCATTATTTAGTTTGAATTTCTCATTTCAGCATCTGCCCCTGAAAGGCTCCCACCATGCACCATGGTAAGAGCAAGGGTCAGTCTCCCCAGTAACAACCCCATAAGCACTGGGAGGCTGCTGTGAGGTCCTTCTTCTGCCACTGAATAAACCCTGGTCCTTCAGCTTCCCCTCACGGGGCAAGTCCTTCAGCCTCAGATGTCCTGGCAGGTGTTTTGGCAGGTGTCCCCTGACTGTGCTTCAGTTTCTTCAAGAATTTTTAAATTAATAGGCATATTAAAAAAAAAAAAAAACAAACACATGAACAACAACAACAAAAAAAACAAAAACAAACCAACCAAACAAAAAATCCACAAAAACTCTAAAAAACCACAATCCCCCCAAAACAAACAACCCCCCACCTTTAATTCCACTTTTTAAAGTCTTTATAATAAATAATCATTATGCATTTTTAATTGACATTAGTATATATAAGCATTAATTTTAAATACCTTCTTTTTGTTTTGGTTTCTAGCAAATTATTTTTGCAAATTTCTCAGGCATCTCTGTGAAAGCTGACTTCGGTTCTTGTGTAGGAACTTTAAAAATTAAAAAAAAAAATACAGTGGAAGGGATGACTCAGACTTGAGATATGATCAAATACACAAGGACTCTTTAGATTGGAGTACTGAATGGAAAATGAACAATGTCAGTTTGTTTGGGGTTTTCTGTTTTGAATTGTTTTTTTAGCTGATGCAGAGAAAGCAGAAAGAGTATAATTGTTCAATACCTTCAAATTAAAAATTTAGCTGGAACTAAATCCAGCTGAGAGGAGGCATTTCAAAAGAACAAGTCCTATCTATAGACTCCTGATTTTTAGGTTGCTGTGAGTTCATAGGGCCAAAACTCGATCTCAGTGGTATGAATGTTTGTGTTGGCTACTGAAATGGCCTAAAAGTTCACTGGTGCAAAATAGGATAGCACTTGTTTCTTGTGCTGGTGGTTTACACTTCTCACGCTGTTACAAAGTTTGACTATGTATGATTTTTGCATGAGTGTTGGTGGTCTGTGGAACGGAGGAGGCTGCTGGGCAGCGAGCCAGGTGCCAGAGCAGGGATTCCCCTGCAGCTCCCAGAGAGCCCACAATGAAGCAGCTGTTCCCTGAAGGACCTTGCTAGCCAGATTTAATACAATATATCTTTTAATTATACATAGTTTTTATTTCAGCAAAATTAGTACTACCTAAAGGAGATCAGCACAAATCTGACTTTATAGAATAAAAACCATGGATAGATGCACAAGCCTAACGGGAATTTCTTGCACTCCTAAAAGGTCCCCCAGCTTTTCAGGTAGCCCACGGACAGTGATGTATTGGGCATTGTGTCTGGTGCACTTTCTGTTAAATAAACCTCTCCTTTAAGTAGGGTAATGATCTGGTTTCAGAGACTGAAGGTCTTTTTAAGGAGATATATCAGGCATGAATGTTGAAAGTTTTTAATAATTGCAATATAAGTTTCTTGATCCCTCTATCTCAGTCTTTATGTCATTTGAGAAATGCTTTGCATTTCATCCCCCGCCCCAAGTTATTTGCAAAAATGTTTAGAGAAATGCTGTACAAATCCTTGGAGTATCCATTCTCTTTCTTAATTACCTATGAAACCTGTAAATTTATGTGTGTCTAATTTACTTAACTTGAGAAATAAAGTTCCACTATCCTGTTGTGCCATTTAAGAAATGAAATGACAAGTTAAATGCCTCAGAATCTAAATGTATTGCATCAGCATTCCATAAAGAAATAAAAAAAAATCTTGCTTTCTCACCAAAAATTGCCCCAGTTTCCTTTCCTGAGCCTTACATTTCACTATCTTATGCAGATTGGCATTAGTTATAACATCACTCATTAGAATTTTTTTAAATTTTATACCTTTATTCCTCCTGTGTTGGAGTTTTGTGTGGTTTCTGTCAGTCTGCCAAGTTTTCATGTTATCTGGATCACTCTGTTTACTACTGAAGCATTAACAGAGCAGTAACTTCCTTTTTGTTGTCTGAAACACTGACTGGGTGCCAAGATACTCAAGCCCAGGGATTTGAAATTTCTTGACCTTAACTTTCCCTAGTTAGTCATGGTAACTGTTTTGTAAACAATTTTGGTTTTACTCATATGGAAACAGACCTCTAAATTTTCTTCAATTGCTTTTACCATTTCCTTCTCATAATGTACTATGGCTTTCTTTCTGTTATGACATAATTAAGCTCTCCTTTTTTAAGTAAAATTTCTCTCAGGAGTACCTAAGTTTTAGAAGTCATCTATCTTTTTAGAAAGTTTTTTTTTCTCTCTCCCCCTCAATTTTGACGTTTTTTAACCTTGTGTAGCCTTCTGTCATTCAAAATAACGTGAGATGCCTCAAACTTCTTTGTAAGGTTTTATTACGTTTATTGACTGTTATTCAGATTTCTTTTTACTGTTCATTCAAATTTAATTTAAACCATAATATTTACTTCAATAAAAAAGTCCTCTCTCAAGCATCCAGGAAAAAAAAAAAAAAAAAAAAAAAGAAAGAGTAGCATTTGTAGCAAAAAGTGTAATTGATTCATGAACTCTTGCAGTACTAACTCTTAATTTGAGGGTCACTTACTTGTTTCCTGCCTAAGTTATGACTTGTTATGTTAAAGAGAAAATGAGAGCAGAAGAAATTCAGCCGATATTTCTACAACATGCTGGTTCCTCTATTGAGAGAGATCCCAGAAGGGAAGAGGGAAAGCTCCACAATAAGGTGAAAGAAACAAATCAGTATGGAGCCTTCTACAGAAGGAATAGAAAATGAGAAAGGCTGAAAGGAAGAAAATGCTAAGAACCTACAAACAGTGTAATTGTCTAAATGACATTTAAAATAGATTTCTGAAACCCCCCAAACAGGGAATTGAAATGTTACTGTGAATTTTAAACAGTGCATATTTATGTTGAGGAAACATAATGATCACAATAAAACTAGTTTAACAATGGATTTGTTCCTTAAACTGCTCAAGATGGGCGAGAACATAAGTTAATGTTATAAAACTATCAGGTATTAGTTGTAACTGTACTGTTATAGAGATGTTGTTCTGCCTCCTGTTTACTAGAGATGCTAAGTTTGAGCAGCAGTTGAAATAGAAGACAATTGCTTTTTAAAAGAGTGCTAAAATATGGCCTCTCACTCTGTTCCTCCAAAGTTTTAGTGAAGTAGTCTTGATCTTGTAGCTTAATGCTGTGAAAAACAGCTTCTTCTAACCTTACCATTTTTATTTTATGAGGTCATATTTTAAAATTTCAAAGCCATAAACTTTTTAAATATAGACATCATTTCTAAATAGCAATGCACAACAGGGTCTTGCCACACTGACTTGTAATTTTTTTTTTTTCTTTTAAACATTCTAGTCAGTGACATAGATTTGCTGCAGACTTCACTAATTCACTTTGTATCAGTGAAGAATTTGGTCAGCTCTGTTGAAGATGCAAGTCATGTGCCATTGTTGGTGTATTTTGCAGCTTTCACCATTCTCCAGGTGTGCACAGTGTTATGCAGAAGTAACCATATGTTCTATTAGCTGTTTGTAGCCATTGTTCCAGCAGGAGACATAAAGATACCTTTAAGCCCCTGGATTTGAGAAAGGCTTATAAGTTTAGAGAGATATTGACATTCAAATCAGCAAAAATACAGGGGGGAAAAATTGAAGTTCCTTAAGGATTTTACAAGGGGATTTTTTGTTTGTTTGTTTTCTCCCTGCTGTAATTGAAAATGATTTCTTCTACAAATCTGCTGTGCTTTAACTGAGATATACTTGTAAGTCTTGCTCCATAAAGTGTCAGGAAGTAATATTGGCTCAGAAATAAGTCTGACAGTTATGCAAAGGTCCATACCATGATCATACACAAGAAGACAGATCTACATTAGTTATAGCTTTGCAAGCATTTCATAATCATCTGAGTTCATATGGAAGTACATGCTTGAGTTTATTAATTTTCTGTAGTAACATATTTAAAAGTAGAACTACTTGGAGTGCCATTCACATAGCACCAATCTTAGAGTCTGACTTGGCATCAGAATGTCTTCAAAGAAGGAGAGTACATGGTTCATTACTGCCTCGGAATTCATCATTCCTAACACTGCACAGCTTGGGGCATGTCGGACTTTTCAAATTAAACAGGTAGTCTTGATCTGTTCCAGGCTGGTACACCTGCAACAGAAGCACCTGGTGCACAGAAAAGTGCCACTGGGGATTCATTAGGTGGCATTTTCCTTCTGAAGCAGCATTGATTAACTCCATGTTATGCTAATGAGCTGCTGGAAGCACTATCAGTCAACAGGATGGGGATTGGGAGGTAGAGGAGCTTTAAGGACAGTATGATCTAGGTTTTGATCAAGTTCCTAGCTTCTTAATGAAGGGTTTACTGATGGTGTTTTTTAAGTTTTGGTGTTTGTTTGTGGTTTGTTCCCCTCCCCTCCCCTCCTCCTCCCCCTTCCCCCTCCAGGATTATTTAATATATGCTTACATACTTAATTTTTAAAAATAATAAATTATGCCATTAAAAAGAATAATAATTATAATAAAAAAGGAGCTAGTGCTGAAATACACTAAACCATGTTGTAATGTTTTGTCTTGCTTTAGCCACCGAGTTAGCTTTACTTTGCTACAGGGCATGTCAACTATTGCATATATTTCAGATTTACTAGGAAAGGAACATTAGAAGGCAAGTTATCCTTGACCTCAAACTATAATTATGGGTGCATAGTGTACATACACAGTCTTCCTCCACAAGTGGTGCAGTCAAGCCCTCTGCTCATCCAAATCCCCACGGATCCTGGAAGGGTTGTGCATTATTGATGTCCATGTTGGTCAGCCTCTTGTACCAGAACTACTGGGGACTTTATTTGCAGTTTTGCAATAACTGTACAGTAATGCTACTCAAGCCCAGTAAGGAACTGGTCTGATAGAACAAGATTGTCTAAAAGAATTAAACCTCTTCCCTTAGCTCCGTTTAACTCCAGCAACATTTCCAGCCTGTCTTAGTATTCCTAACTAGCTCCACACTAGAAAGGATGTGTATAATGTTGCCTGTATTTTCTCCTCTGTATCAGTGTACAGATAGGGCTGTACAGTGAACACTACAGAAATGTAGAAGTATGACGGTCAAACTTTATAATTAGCTTATCTAAATAGCATTGGCTTGTGTTAGTCATAGAGTCAGTAATGTCGGAAAAGACCTTTAGATCATCAAATCCAATCTTTTTTAAGGACAAAACCAACTTCACTTTGAGTATGACATCACCTTCCTTTTCTATTACACAAATTATCTCAAAAGCCTCCCAAAAGAGAATTCAAAACTTTTAACTGGTGTGAGATATATATATATATATATTTAAGTCTTCATTTAAAAACTGTGTTTTAAACTTGGGAAGGAGTTGATGTAATCCTGTTTCTTGAATAAATGACAATTTGAATTAATTGATATAAAACACGTGGGGCTTTTGTTTTCTTTCAAAAGGAAAGAGTTGAATCAGACTAAAAAAAAAAAGTCAATTCCTTGTGATATAAATTTAAAATCCCAGTGCAGTTTTCCTCTCTTTACCTCTTCTTGCCATCTTGGTGTTATGAAGGGTTGATTATATTTATAATTTACTGATGTGACCAAAGGAAGAACAAAATGTTTGGACCTTGAACAGAATGGTTATTTTGGTGAAATCTGCTTTGAGCTCTGGAATGAAAGAGCATACTTTCTGAACTTCATATGTAGGGAGGAGATGAAGGGGACTGTTTCTTGTATACCTGTGTGTTTTACCGTTTCTGTTTGTTTAGTTTTGTTTCTTAAAGGGGGGGGGGGGGGAGGGGGAGCTGAGGAAGGGGAGGGGGGGATGTGGGGAGGAAGGGAGGATGTAGGGAGCGAGCCCAGGATGTAATAAGGTAAACACAATCACCTGCATTTAATTATCCAGGTTGAAGAAATGAGTTAGTTCTGAATGCAAATAGTTTTCTTTTCCTATTAACACTCTTACTACTAAACATTGAAGACCAATTAAAACTAAAAAAAAAAAAAAAATAATAATAATAATAATAATAATAATAAAAAAGCAAAACCAGAAAACATACAACCACTCTTAAAAAGATAATCTGTTCAGTTTAGGGTATGTATCCTTTTTTCCATATGGTGTATAATATAAACAAAAATGAGAGATATGGATTAATTGGCTTTTACCTTTGAAACCCCTCAAAAGAAAGGGATAACAATTGTTACATGTGAGGTTGTAATTTGTAATTTCAGACACATTTTGATACATTATCTCTTTGGGCAACAATAGCATTGATTTGACAACTGAAATCAGCATAGTCTTTGCTATAGGTTCAGAATAGACATGGATTTCTTCCTCCAAGCTCATTGGTACATATATAGTGTAGCACTTGACTCAGGGATGAGAGATTTCTGCCCAACAGGATGATTAGGATGAAGGCAGTGAAAGTGTATTCATTTTCCAGGGACCCCAACTTGCTGTATTTTGTGGTAATAAAAATACAAGCATAGTATTTTCTTATAAACTTGTTGTATGCAATGCATATATACCTGAAAGCATATTCCTAATGGGAATGAGAGTTAGAAATGGTAGAGTGATGTTTCTACCTCTTAAATAACTTGGTTCTGGTGATCTCCTTCTGTTGAGTTTATTCTAACTATTGGCTCTGTTCGTTCATGTTTTAAGAAAGGGAGTCTTGTTTTACTTTAACTAGGTTGTTCAAAGGATTTGTTCCTGAATAGCAAACCATGATACAGACCTGGCTGGATAATTCTTCCTGAATGACACTTAGAATATCAGTGCAGTGATATTTTTCATTAGTGAATTTTTGATGAGGTGGTGTATGTCTCTACTGCTGCTTCAAACTCAGCAGTGAAAAACAGCAATTTGGAAAGACATTGTTTTGCATAGATTTACCAATGTACAAATAGAATCTGGTCAAATTTGGTCTAATGTCACTGAAATGCCAGCCTTGAAATGCCAGAGAACACCATGATGCTGTTTAGTGTGTGTCAGTGTTTTCCTGTGATCACAGCTCAATGTGTTGCCCTTGCAGGGGAGCTGGAGATCAAGGACTATAGGAGACAAAGTTAGCAGCTTGTGATTTAGTATTGTGAATGCTCTCTTGATTCAAATGGTGGAATATGTTGAGGAAAAAGCTGTGGATGCCTGTATGCTTGTGTTTAACTTAATTTTTGTTTAAATTTTGTTTCTTTTAATTAGTCATTGGGAACTGAGGTAAATTTGTTTGATTATTAGTTAAAGGATCCCTCTAAATATGGCTTTTGTTTTTTATAAATTTTCTAGTCATCTGCCACTAGTCTCTGTTGGAGGTGAGTTACTAGGCTCTTAAGTTCCTTTTGCCTTTTTGCTACGTGCTCATTAATCAGAAACTTTTATGTGATCTGTAAGATATTGCAACAAAACCCCTTTATCATAATAAATGTGCCATTCCAGTTTTACTGCCATTATTTCTGTGGAGAAAAGAGCTGCTTTGCAACTAGTTACACATCTGCTCAACAAGTTTTAGGGTCTTGGTATCTGTAGGCTCTTTCCCTAAAAAGGTGATTGAAAGAGCAAGCTGCAATTTAAAACCATAACTGCCAGTAATGATATTCGAGGGAATAAAACAGAGTTTTATCTTTTTAAACAAAATCCTTGTGGGAAGTCCCAAGCATGTAACCAATCACTTACGGTCTTATTCATCAACTTTTTGTTGCGTGTATGTTTTTCACAGTATGAATGTCTTAAAATGTGCATAGATGTTTGCTGCAGGTCATCAGATTGGGGTAACTTTTTTTTTAAGTTAAAAAGAATAGTGATAACCGTTCTATAATAGGGGCACTACTACCTGCTGTACTGTAACCACTGTGCAGCACAAAAAGAGGCAAGGCACGTTTCTTCAGGAAACTATTCTTCAGGAACTATTTCAGGAAAGGTATAAAAATCTTAAACACCTGGAAAAAGAATACTTGCATCTCCTTATTCCACACCCTTATCACTTTAGCTAATGTGAGGTATTTCAATAACTTATGCAGTTGACCTAGTTTGTCATATAAAGATTGTACTAATAAACAAACTCAGCTGTGCAGGGTTCCAGCCAAGGCAACTTTAAGAATGTATATGATTGAATAGAAGGAAATAGTTTTATATACCAGGCATTCTTTTCCCTTTTGGGAAGTTTCAGCCTTTGTCAATGCATAATGACTACATATAAAAAGTACATACTTGGTCTACAGTCATGAGTTTTTCTTCTCTCATCTTGTAAGGTCTTTGTGCTCAAAAATTGTTTCTTGAGATTTCTCACAGTAGTTTTAATGAATGATGAAATTTTAAATAGGTGGGTGAGGCACTTGCTTAGTTCATTTTCAGCTGACTCCAGATATTCACTTCAGAATAAGCCTAGGTACTCACTTTCCATCATATTAAAGAAAATAAAAGTTGGACCATTCTATGTTTTATTCAGGAAACCAGGAAATTACTCTAAATCCTTTCCTGCTTATTGAAGATGATAAAATACCTATTTAGATATGCAGTCCACTCATGTGACCTGTTTCAAAGAATGGTTGAGGTTGGATGTGGTCTCTGTAGAGGTCATCTTGTCCAACTCTCCCTACTAACAGAGGTCCACCTGAAGCAGGTGTTGCCCAGGGCCATGTCCAATCTCTTTGGGCAACCTATTCCAGTGCTCAGACACACTCAGAGCCTTTCCTCATAGTAGAGATGCTCCAATCATCTTTGCAGCATTTCACTGGACTCTCTCTAGCATGTCCATCTCTCTCTTGTATGGAGTAGCTCCCTGGACCCAGCTCTAAAGGTGTGGCCTAACTCACTAGTGATGAGAATAGGGGAAGGATCGTCACATCCCACCTGCTGGTATCACCTCTCCTAATGCAGCCCAGGATATCACTGGCCTTCTTGGCAGTTTCTAGCTCATGGTCAATGTGGTTTCCACCAGGACCCTTCAGGTCCTTTTCTTCCAAGGTGCTTTCCAGCTGAGTAGACTACAGTATATACTGGTGTGTGGAGTTGTTCCTCCACAGGTGCAGGACTTGGCACTTCTGCTTACAACAGTTTCAATATTTTCCTTCTCTTTGCCTTTTTTTTTTTTATCCCTTCATGGAAAGTCACATCATTGACCTTTTTTATTTTGAATCTGTTCAGGGTCTAATATGAAATTTCTGTAACATTTCTGTAACATAATTTCTGTCTTGAGTAACACCTTTGGGCTCTGTGAAACCTTATCCAGTTGTACACATCCCTGTTACAAAGGGGACCTTTAAAGGCCCCTTCCAACCCAAACCATTCTATGATTTTAAGTAACATTTATTTTTCCTGAAGACAAGACTTTATTTTTTTTCTTGTATTGTTATTATATTTTTTCATGGTAGAAAATAAAGTGGAAAAAAAAATTAGTCAAAGCATATTAGTTATATTTTTAGAATCTGGAAGAAAAGGCATGATACGATTTCTAAACACTTTTAATACTTGTAGAGCACGTACTGAACACCTTTGAGGCTAATTTTGACATGCCCTCACCATGTGGAAGAGAGGGATGAACAAACATGCAACATGGACAGGTTTTTTTAGCAACTGTTACATAAGTTCAAAAAAATTATAATTTTGAACTCTCTTTCCCTCTCCCTTACTATTATTCCATGAATCAGGCAGAATTTTGTCAAGAAAGTGACCTTAATAAGAATGTTTCTTAATAAATAATAATCTGAGGTGGCTTTAGTTCTGGGTTGGTTTGTTTCTTTTTAGGTTTTTTGTCTGGTGTTTTTACTTGCTTCTTTCCTTTGTTTTGTTTTGGTTTTTTTTTGTTTTCAGTAGTGCCCAAATATGAGCAATTTTGGGATAGTTATGCATCCACAGACAGAATTCTGCATTCTGCTACTGGACTACTTTTTGTCCAGTGTTTTGGTTCATCTTTTCTTCCTTAAAACATATCACAGTCTTGTTAGTAAGGGAGAGTAAATCTCTCAATCCTGAAAATAAATTTTTCCCGCTTTAAGAAGTGTGTAAGATCTAGTGACTCCTTACTGCTGGATCCTTTGTATTAAATTAAATGTTCTAATGGGCTTTTAATACTTGTATAAACATACAAATTAATATTGCGTGTTGCAGAGATGTGAAATCTTATTAGGAACAAATTCTAATGGGAGTGTGCATCACAAAATGAAAAATTTAAAAAGAAATAAAAACCCACTGCTACAAATGGAAGACTGTGTGCTATATGCAGTATTTCCTGGTCCTCTACACTAAATAAGTATTTCTAATAGTTCAACGTATTTCTAAGAGTTTTATCCCAACAATATTAAAATGCCAAACTTTTTCCTAAAACATGTCATGAAATATCCATGGTAGGAATATTATTTCACATTAAAGTTGTGAAATAAAAAGAAATATTATTTTTAGGACTTTAAAATGTATTTTATAATATATGTTTTATTTTATCTTTTTCAGTTCTATTCATATTCCAATTACCATTTAAGTTCTTAGTGAATCTTAATGAAGATACAAAATAAAACTCTTTAGAGTTTTCAAATTTTTATTTATTTTTTTTTTTAGTAAATCTAAGAAGATTTCATGAGAGTGATATTTGTGTGCAAAGCAAGCAGGTCCATGCACCTGATATTCAGTACAAGTATGTAACAACATGCAATATTTAGTGTGTTGAAAACTGGCAGGGGATTTCTTTGCTAAATTTAGACCTAGAAAGCTCAGCAAAACTAGAGCAGCTTAAGTTGTTAAGCATTAATCAAGTGTCTCCATACTGACAGGTCTGTACTAGAAGTGCTAATTCAGAGGGGAAAATTAGTTATTGTTTTATGGGGGTAAAAATACATGGTTGAGGCAAGATAGAAAATACTCCTTTGCATCACAAACCTTTTCCTTGGGGATAGTACAATGGAAAAACCGAGGAACACTGGGTCATGGAAGTGAATTATAGTATTTAAGTGCTTAGCTGACTGATACAATGAAAGAACTTCCTAAGTAAATCACTGATTGCATGAAACAGTCCTGAAAATTTTGCTGTTCTTGGAAGGTTCAGAAAAACAGATGAGGGCAAACCAAGACATCTGTTCATCCACTTCACAGAGCAAACTCCTTCATTGCAGCATTCACTTCTGCAAAGCTTTAGATAGTCTCAAAAAGAATAACCTGAAATATCACAACAATATTTTAGAAATAAAATCAGTCTGATATGTCTAAAAACTACTTTTTGTCTTTATGTGTGATACTTAATGTTACTGTACCTGCCACAACCAGTTGTTATTTCCTTCAGAGTTCATGATCACAGAGCTGTCTTCTGTATGGTTTCTCTAATGGCAGTTGTGTCTGGAGAAATAAGGCCTTTCATTGCTTTTTCCTTCACTTGTTACTGGTCTTGGATAGGCTTCATTTTTCCAAAGTTTGCTATCTGATTTGTTCCTAACTTCAGGTCAGTTTGTGCCAACATCTGTAACTGCCAGGGAATAAGAATAACAGATTTGGGTGTAAATTTGTTATGACTGAATACATGCAACTGATTCCAGTTCACCACATTGATGTATTTCCCTTTCATATATTTCTAGGTCTATGAAATGTACAATTACTCAAAAAAACAAAACAAAACAAAAAAATTCTCATGGTCTATTACCAATAAATAATCCTATCTTTGGGAGAAAATGATCCGTTTTAGATCAAGTGTATTATTAAATGAAAAAAAAAAAGTAAGTGAAATACGATGGATTTATCTGCTTGATGAAGGCAGTCTCTTCTCTTGGGTCAAAGACTCATGATTTTCATAGATACCCCCTTAGTGACAAGTGCCAGCTGAAGTATTTGCATTGGAGACTGTAACTTGATGAACAAGCATTTTTAAGAAGAAAAGGTTTTTCCTTTTTGTCAGGTTCTTCAGTCTCATTTCAATGGACACAAGCATTTCATAGGTTACTGGTGTTTCATTCTTATTTCCTCCATAAATCCCAAGTGAAGGTACAGCTCTGTGTGGTGCCAACAGGAGTTCAGCTGGCAGGGATATGTAATCTATGATGGGAAAGGAAACTGTCCACGGAGAACATGGGAACAAGTAGCCAATGGCAATTACACTGTCATATCAACATGTGGTTTAAGTTCACAGGCAAATGTTTAAAGTCAGGTGGACTCAAAACAAAGCAGGTATTTAAATTTTCAAATGTGTAAACATAGAAGTGAGTTAAGCTGCGCAATGAGGACAGACTGGAGACATTAGGCTTTTTTGTTCCTGGAGAGGAAAAGACTTGCAATGATCTCGTCACAATTTTCTGGTACTTAAAAGGCAGATACAAAGACTTCTCTCTTCACAAGGTGTTATATGGAGAAGACAAGGAATGACATGTAAAAGTTGCAGTGGGAGAGGTTTTATCTCAATGTATCAAAAAAAAATTGCAGTAAGAACAGCCATCCACTGGAAAAACCACTTCAGGGACATGGCAGAGAAAACCCCCACTGCTGGACATATTAAAGCTGCAGATGGGCAGGCTGCTGAATAATCTGCATTCCTTTTCCCATGAAAGAGGATTTTCTGAGGTCACTTCAGGCTAGACTGTTTTATGTTTAAATAAGAGACAGAAAAGAAAAGTGATTTCCAAACAAGTCTGCTTTTTTGTTGTGCGCTTGTGGGGGCAATTTTCTTATACAAAAATAAATAGTTGGATAAAGGTAAGACAGCTTATTACTTCTTCAAATGTTTGAGATATGCATTACACTCTGTGTAGTGAGATGGAAAAATCTGATTTTAAGAGGAATTATATTGATCAAAAATAAAGCCCTCAAAAGAGAAAAAGCAAGTTCTATAAACTGGAAAATCCAATATAAGAATGAGAGGGAAAATTGTCAATATTCAATTGAGGTAGGGAAAAGTATGAAATACAGTTTAGTTTTTCACTTGTTTTCCTTATCTTTACTGTTAAACCAAAGGACAATAAGTGGGAATTAATGTAGAACAAAGAATTTTATATTAATATGCATAACTCATCATAGAAATTTCAGACAGAAAGTGACTTCTAAGTGTGGTGATTTTGTTAAATCATTTCTGTATATAAGATACTCTACTGTAGTATAACATGTTTTCACTGAAAACCTTTTGATAATTCCACTTCTTACATGTGTGTTCCCAGAGGACCCCCAAATAAAGCTAGTGGGAAGACTGTGAAAAGTAGTAACCCTGTCAGTACAATTGATGGGCCATCTACTTTTCTCATCAACACATGCACAGAGAGTTTTATTGGGGGGTGTGCGGGGGGAACATACCACATCAAACAAAAACCTTGTGATCCTAAAGTAAAATAAAAAAATGATTGTGCATTTTATGGCAAAAATAAGTAGCAGGTACTCACCTAGGCCCTTGTTTTCATATACCTCGGGTGTAAGGATTTTCTCACAGTCTGCACTCTTATGTGGTATAACCCCATGTCCTGAGTCTGTTTTCCCCACTGAGTTTTCCCCACCCATTTATAGTCCATAAATTACAGAAGAAGGGCTGGTGTATGCTCTGCATACAAACTTTATTTCTGGGCCCAGTGGGGATACCTAAGAAGAAAATGCAGCTATTAAATGTTTTTATTCAAGATATGGTTATGCCATCTTAAACTTTTCTCTCAAGGAAAAAACCAAAACACTTAAAGGTCATTTACTGACTGAAGAGTGTATGATGGCAAGTACAATCCTTAATGCATAATTTTTCCTCTTAAGCTCAGTTGAGTTCTAAGCAATTTTCTCTCTCTGCTGTGTAAAACTGAGTAGAGTACAAGTATGCCACAAATATGTACATTAATCTAAAATATATATATGCTGCCTGGGCTTGTTCTTAGTGCTAGACCAAATATTTTAAATAATATAGCATTTACATGTAAAGTCCTAGAACGAGAACCTTCAGTTTTTTAAGTCAAACACTAAAGTTAGAAAGAAGCCACAATTCAAGTCACCGTTCAGTTCTCTTGTGGTGTTGCCTTTGTGCAAGCATTGCTGTGGTCATTCATTACATAACCATTTAGTGTAAACCTCTCTATGAAGCCTCAGCATTCATTACCACACAGGGGAGAAAACATTTGCTAGATGGGGAACTACTAAATGATTCTTCATTATGTTCATCATTAAGCAGTGGTGCTGTATTTCTTACACCATTGAAATACTGTGCTTTATACAGAATTATTAATTTTCCTCTTGGGGTTTCTTCAGTATTTATCACCACAACCTGAAGGATTCACAGTATTTTATGAAATTAGATAAACAACAGCATATTCGGTTAAGTGACTGTTCTGCATTTTGCCTTGCAGAAGTGAACTTATGCACAGGAAGTTTATGGCTCAAATAAGGCAGCTATTATTTTATGTCATAATTTGAGGTGCCATTAAGGTGTCATTGCACCACTTCCCTATTCACGTAATCAGTAAGATGAGCTTCTCTAGATCCACAGCACAATGTGCACTGCCTGATATAGTACACAAAGTCTTATGATTTCTTGTGAAAGAGATGCTTCAGTCCCTGAATTACCTTGGTCACTCTCCATTGGACCTGCTCCACGAGCTCCATGTCTTTCCTGTACTGAGGAGCCCAGAACTGGACACAGCACTCCAGAATTGGCCTCATTAGGGCTGGGTAGAGCATCAGGATCCCCTTCCTAAACCCACTGGTGATGCTTTATCCTTTTTCTGATTTTTTATGAGCAGCTGCCAAGTGAAGAATATAAGACCAAGGAAGGCAGAGAGAGATTTCCAGCATACCTGATTCCAGCAATGCTGCAGAAATGTTGACATGAATTTAGAGATGTTGTTATGGTTGTGGTAGCTCCTGGCAGAATTTTTTTCCTGAGTTTATTTAAACAGTGTATATTTGTCCCCATCTGATAACATTTTGTTTTAAAATTTCAATGCAAAATATTGTTACAAATACTTTGATTTAGAGAGCATGTACCATGAAAACAGCTAGCTTGTTTCGCCTGAGAAACAATGTTTATAAAGTTGTTTCACATTATATTATGACATGCATTTAATTCAGAGCAGACCATCATAAACTTTACTATATGTATCTGAAATTGTTTCCTAGACATTTTATATAATCAACATTTTTATTATTTGTATGCTGGACAGCTTTCTTACTTTTAGAAATTATTTAATAATTAAGTGAGAAGGTAATTAAACAATCATTGGTAAATCTGGCACTGTTACTGCTGAGACCTGAAAGAGTATTGTCCTGACATTTCATGTTCCTTTTAGTTACACTGATAAATAACTATGTGTGTGTGTGTCTGTGTGTCTGTGTGTGTGAAGTATAGTATATTCCGAGCAACCCATTAAATCTTTGTAGTTACTGAGGTGGTTTCTTCTGCTTTTTGTAACATTTATGAAATCTCATTGATTGATAGTTGCTTCCTAAGTATGAAGATTTAGAATATCTTTTGCTGTAACTTGTTTCAACTTTCATCCAACTTGATGAATGTGCTGCAAAACCAAACAAATCTGTGTTTGGGTTTCTTTAGGATGCCCTAGTTGGCTCAGATGAATACATAAGTGTCCCAACATAAACAGATGGAGGTATCACTGTTGTGAGTAAGCTGGTGATATTTTATGACCTTTCATCATTGTTTTCTTTCCTTAAAAACCCAATTTTATTGAAATAAGGCATAATGGGCAATGACTTAGAAATCTGATTCTCTGGACACTACTGGATTTGGAATGACAGACCAGCATAAATGCTGCTGGTTGCCCTGTCTCACAGTGGTGCAATCTTACTGATGCTCAAATTTCAGAACCTAGCCAGGTTTCATTCACATCACTGCCCTTTCCCTGCCCCATAGTCCACAGTGCCTCCTGCCCATATCACTATCCTCTCTTGTTTTCACATCTTCTTTTATACTTTCATTTTTCATTACTGACAAAAAAAACTTCTGTACACTATGTGCTCTTCTAATGATGGCGTTAAGTGGAACCTTTTTAGTTTTTCATTTCTCTGCCCTCTCCAGGACAGGCCTTATATGAGTTCCTGTTATTTACAGCTTGCATATACCAAATACCAGCAACAGGGATGGACCTCATTTTCTCATTCCTTGCTGTACATTTGTGTGCTTAATTGTGTTTTATCTAAGCTAATAAAGCTGTGCCAGGTTGTTAGACATGGAAGACTGCTCAATGCCACCAAGGGTCTCTGAAGACTCTGTTGCCTGGATACGCCAAGGCCAGGGTACCCCAACAGGCATCGGCAGGGTCTGGATGTTTGAGGGAGCTCTCATGATCTGTAATTGCTCAGAGAAGTTGGGGATACTCTGAGTTTCCTTTTACATCAGTGCCTTAGGAAATAAGGGGAAAGGTGGCTTTCATTTTTCTTTCCTTTTTTTTTTTTTTTTTTTTTGTTTTTTTGTTTTTTTGTTCTTTGTTTCCTTTTCCTTCCTTTCTCCCTCAGTCTTTCATATTTGCAATGCACTTGTCACGGTCGTGCTATTTTATGAATGCTCTTTTAGGACTGATTAATTTATTTATTTTGTCTGTTAATGTATGCAGTGTATAAATTTAAGATGTATCCTATTAAAATCCCTTAAAGTGAAATTCCTTAACTGTATCTTTGAACTTTATTTGATATTCCAAATACATTTTAAAAAATGTATGAATGTGAATGAATTCTTCCCGCTTGACCAAGTGCGATTTCCTGCTAAATTTGAATACTGTATACTGGAGCTATCCACAGATTCTTTTGACAGCTTGAGTACATTTCCAGATGGTGTGTAATCACCATTCCTTTTTAAATCTGTTTTCATAATGGTGATAATTAAGAATTATTTTCTAGGACTGAATAGTCTGTACACCCAAATTGAAAATGGTCAAGAAAGTAGTTGGCAACAAAGAGCTGAGCTAAAATTTATTTCAGTATAATAGGACCATGATTGCACCCTACTTTTAAATGTAATGGGAACATGAGAACAAAATAGTTCAGTTTTGTATGTTTTCTACAACAAAGAAAGGGAGCACAAGTAATAGCTTTTTGGTTTGGTAGATTCTTGATCAGATCAAGCTCATTACCTGTAAAATACTAAATTCAGCAGTAAAACTTCTATAGGAAAACACTATACATGCAAAAGTATGTAAAATAACCAAGATTAATAGTCAGATTCTTCTGAAAATGAAATATATGACCATAGGCTCAATCCATATGCAAGATGAGCAGCTGAACTTTGTTTTTCTCATGTTTTCTAACTATTTATGCCAAACATCATATTTATTCAGAATCACAGTTATTAGTTATATAGCTGTAATTAGCTACTGCATTTAATTGCGCACCATTATTTCCATGTATTTAGCTAATTAAAGTAGTTAGCTTGTATGCATAAAACTGTAATGAGAAATTATTATACTGTGAGATGGCTGTCTGTTCTTGTCTGAAATCATTGCCATTGTTGGTTTCCAGCAGCCAGCTTTGTGCACAGTAACTTTTATCCTTGTTGTTCAGGAAGAAACTTCAATAATTTAGAATGTTTTACTTTTTTAGTCCTAGGTAGTCCTGAGGTAGTGGCAGGAGGAGGAATATGGCTTACAAACATCTGACTTTTACTCTGGATAGTTTAATAATTTTAATGTGACTCATTATTTTAATCCAGGAACTGCTAATTAACCAAGTGGACTTCTGTCCTTGGGAATAGCGTATTCCCAGAGAGCCTTGCAATCCTTGTAGTTATCGAGGTTGTTTCTCCTGCTTTTTGCATCATTTATAAAATCTCATTGATCGATGCTTGCTTCCTCGGTATTTGTTTTAAGAATTAGCCAGCTGAAATGGGTTGGGTGCATTGTGATATATCATGCTGTTTCTGTTCTCTGATTAGACAAACACACAGGTAATATTGATGCATGTAATCTCCTGGTCAAACTGTGACTGCTACTGCAGTGTTCAAACCCAGGGAAAAGCCAGTAAAATGATCGAAATGGAGCTCAGCTGAAACAAGCACTTTGGAGGAAAAAGTAATGCTTTTTGGCTCTTTTGGTGCTGGTAATTTAGCTCTGGTGTCAAAGAAATCTCTCAGTAATTTGTATATCCACTTCTGAATGCTTAATTAACAAACATATGCATTAGCAATATGTATAGCCCACTTCCTGGAAAAGGCATTGACTTGCCATAGGCCTACTTTGCTAGTGCTGCAGAAGAAACATCTGATAATTTTACTGGGAAATGGCTTATACATTGATCTGATATACATACACTATTGATCTTTGAGACGGCTTAATGGGATTAAACAGAAAATACGTTTATTATTTATAAGACTGAAAAATTTGGCAGAAGTGGGAGGACTTGAGTTGTTTTAAAAGGAAAAAAAGTCTAAATCTGGCTTGAGTGAAACTGTTAAAAAAAAGTCTAAAAGGCAAGGGATGAGCATAACTACTTTGGGTGCCCAGGTTTTGGAAGAGTTTTATTTATTGTATCCTCTGCACAGTTAGAAAATTAGTAGGGGCCAACAAAGAAAACTAAGCTAAAAAAGTGTTTGAGGCAGTAAAGTTCACTAAGTGCACTCGTATTTTCTCTCACTAGATTAGAGTTTTATGCTTTGCCCATATATTTTCACAGCTATATGAGTTTCTCCAGGAGGATCATAAGTGGAACGGATGGGCTGCTCTTACCTACAAAAATGTTTCTTCCAGGCTGAATTGTGGGAAAGATGTGAGCTGAAGGAGAAAACAAATAGTAAGGTATAGAAAGGGCGTTGCCTTCAGCAGGGAGTTTCTAGAAATGTTCTGCCTATTGCTATTACTCAAGATCTGCTACAGTTTACAGAGTTAGTAATCCAAACAAGCTAAGAATACTCATTGTGAAGCAAACAGTGTTTTTGGCATAGTAAATATAAATGTATTCCAGAGTTACTTTTCAGATACATTTAGGTTTTTTGTAGAATTATTCTGGTGGAAATTACTTTGTTCACTTTCATAATTCTTCGTTGGAGAAATCTTTGTTTCTAGACTTCTGTTCACCAGAGCTCATTCAACTGTGAAAGTCAAGCACACAGTTTAGAAAAGACGTACAAACAAATAGAAGTCAGTAGTCTAGAGCATGCCTGAAATCCAAATGTATGAAAATAATCCTATTTATCTGCTTAAATAGAATATAAGGCTTATAAGCCCTATATGTACATAATATAAATATATTTATATCATATAATATAATCAGAATAAAAATATATAAAATGTAGTGTAAATACAATAAAAAACCACAGCTTCGGAATCTAAAATGTTTTCATCGGTTGATATCAAGGATTGAATTTGACATGATGGCTGATATGGAGTATGCAGAAAAGCTAGCTTCTATCTCTCAAATTTTCTTATAACTAAATTCTGAATAGGCATGTTACCCAGTTTAAGGAAGATTAACAGTTGCAGACATGTTAGTTTAGATGCTCTAGAATACAAGATACATCAACACTATTTTTAAGGGAGCACATATATTAAATGAAATTACCCTTTGAAACTGTACAGACTGTTAAGTCTCAAAAATTGAAATTATCTGAGCAAGCATCATTTATTCTGATGGCTGTGTACACAGAATAACATAATCTGGAGACTGCAGTGTTACTCAGTCTCTTTCCTCTTTTTCTAACTCAGTATATTATTGCATACATCTAAAAGTAAGGGTGTTTACAAAGAGGTTTCTTTTCCCAGAAATTAATGTGAGTTCAGCAGTGATTGACCTGAGCTTAGTGCATTAGCAAGTTGTACTGATAAAGTATTCCTGAACTATGAAGTGCTTTGCAACTAGAACTATCTTGAGAAGATTTTTCTTTATACATTCGGTTCCATTTTTTAATAGAATTGACCCTAGGTTTTTCAGATTAAGCACATGTGGTGAATGGTACAAATGTGAGTTGGACTCAGTGATCTTTGTGGGTCCCTTTCAACTCAGAATATTCTGAGAGTCTCTTTCATTTCGCCCCTTCCCCAAGAAGAAAAGCAATTGTTTATCATCGTTTTTTTTAATACTTGAGCATATTTTCATTGTCATGCTTGGTGTATGTTACAGTGTCTCCAATCCACCAATTGCATTTTCTTACATTAATAAGTAAATATTGATGATTGGATGTTTTTAATAATGGCAAATGATGATTGTCTCTCTTTTCCAAGCTGTGGGTGGAAGGTATATGTTGAAATTACATTAATTATGTATTGCACGTAGACATGGAGTGTTTTGTATAATCAATTAAGGCATGGGAAAAATTATGTCATTTATAATTACATCTTAGATGTAAGATATGTGTAAATAATGAATGTTATAGAAATGTTGTCAGTGGTTAGCTCTATTTCTGAATATTAACCCTCCAAAGATTAATTTTTCAAGTATTTACAGCTCCTTTAAAGGACGTAAGAGAAAATGCTTTCAAAATAAGCTATTGATCATAAGAAACAAACCAACAAACAAATCTTTGCATTGAAATATTGAGAAATGGATAAAATTTTGCACAAACCTTATCTAATAATCGTATTTCAGAGTAGCTTACTTAGAGTGCAAAATCAAAATAGAATTTCAGTCCCTTATTAAAAACAAAATGCCTACTATATCATCTACTCTGCCAAATTGGTATAAAAGCTCCCACAATTCAGTATACTTTGCGTTAAAATTGCATTGCCAAAACTGAGCCCTGAATAAATTAGTCTGCCTAATCTTGTCTCTCCTTTAGCTCTATGTATGATCTATGTATGATAACTGGTATGTTAAAAAAGAAAAAAATCACATTGTCATCTAAATACTCAAGCTCTGATCCTGGAAAGACCTATGAATAGGTTTAATTTTAGCAACATGAGAGTCCCAATGGCCCTTTAGATGTCTAATGAGGTGCTCAAAAATAAGCAAGCATGCGTAATAATCTTTGTTAGAAGCTGGGCGTAAGGAAGTCATAAAAATGGCAGTCATGTCCAAGAGAGTTAAGCATATTTTCAAATAGCTATAACAGAGAGGGTAAATTTAGCAGAAAAAAAAATTAAAGTCATGATTGGGGAATAGCTGCAGACTTAATTATGTTGTTTTTAAAGTGTATATATATCAGAAAATATTTTCAATGCCATATTACAGAAGAAAATATGAATATAGAAAGAAACTCACTAGTGAATGGGATTTTTTAGTGGTTTTTAAGGTTTTAAATCAAGGAGGGACATGTTCTTCCATAAATTTTAGGCATTTTTGCAAAGAACATTTATGTAAGAAAACTGTTACAAAGTACTTGCAAAACTTTTACTGGATGCATGATGAATTTTACAACGATTTGTAAGTAAATATGTTGATTAGTCTGTGTAGAAATTAACCTAAAAATATGTTTATGAAGTTCTAATATGGGTGCTGGATTCTCCTTCACCCTCTATGATTTTCCTGATGGATTAATACACACTTTTCACTTCCTATGTGGTTGAAATTAAAATCTGGTGAATGGATTACAATGAAAAGTATAAATTGCTAGTCAAGATAACTTATTTGCAACTGTACTTAATTGTGGAAGATTTATATAGGCTATGGGAAGGGTCAGACCAATATCTTTTTTACTATTTAAGTGGGTCCTTAGCAACCTCAGGGATAACTGGAGTGATCACAACTACTCTGCCATGTTTGTATTTATGCATACAATTTATATGCACCAGCTGTAGTGGTGGCAGTGAGACTGTGGGCAGACAGTGTGTAACAGTGTTCCTGGGAGCTGTTGCAGCAAACTGCACAGCCTGCCCTTTCCTGATGTGTGCATGGATGCTTTCTTGGCAATAGAGATGGAAAAAAATCTTTCTGTCATGGCCTGCCTGAATATTGAAACAACTGGGCAAGTTTCCTCCTCAAGGTTTTCTTGTGCTGTATTTCTCTCTCTGCTTAAAAAAATACCCCAAAAACAAGCACACACCAAAAAACCCAAACCAACAAATCACACCTCATTATGCTGTAAGCCTGTTGCAAATTAAAGGGTAGATCTAAATAATGCTGGTCCTGGTTTAATTTGTTGATGCCCTGTGGTGGGTTGACCTTGGCTGAACACCACGTGCCCACTGAGCAGCTCTATGACTCCCCTTCACACCCAGACAGGAGAGAGAATAAGAGAGAAAACAACTAATGGGTTGAGATAATGCAGTTTACTAAAGCAAAAGTGGAAGTTTACATGTGCAGAAGCAAAGGGAAAAAGATTTATTCTCTACTTCCCATCAGCAAGTGATGTTCAGCCACCTCCTGGGAAGAAGGGCTTTGGCATGTGGAGTGGTTGCTCTGGAAAGCAAACATGGTAAATTAAAAATGCTCCCCCTTCCCTCTCCTTCCCTTAGCTTTTATATCTGAGCTGACATCATATGGTATGGAGTTTGTGGAGAACTGCTGCCAGTGGGGTGAAGACACCTTGGAGAAGTTTGTGGAGAACTGTCTCCTGTGGGAGGGACCCCACACTCCTTACTCTGAGCAGAAGCAGAAACTGTGATGAACTGACCATAACCCCCATTCCCTGTCTCCCTGCACTGCTGAGGGAGGGGAGATAGGGCTGAGGGAAGGTGTTTGTAAGATTTCTTTTACTTCTCATTATCCTTCTCTGATTTTGTTAGTAATAAATTCCTCAATTAACATATCCAATTCAAGTCTCTTTTGCCTGTGGTGTATCTGGTGAATGATCTCCCCAGTTCTTATCTCAACCCATAAGCTCTTAGTTATATTTTCCCTCCCCTGTCCAGTTGCAGAGGAGGGTGATAGAGTGGCTTTGGTGAATGTTTGACACCCAGTCAACCCACTACAGTTGTTTTGGTGCAGAGACCCAGGATCACGAGGATTTTGAGATAAGGATTGTAATTGGGAGAAGTAATGGAAAAAAAACGAGAACTGAACAATGTTAGAGAGTGGAACTATCATGGGGAATTTTTGTTGCAATTGTGTAATTGTAGTTTTCTCTGCCACATCTACTTGCAGAGGGGACTGACAGAGCGGGTTTGGTGTGTGCCTGACATCCAGCCAGGGTCAACCCACTATATACTTGTTGACAGATGAAAACTGTCCCAGCTGAGCAGGGTGAGGAGAAGTGACTCAGTAAGTCTTTGCCCTGCCGACAGACTACGCAAAGATGCTCAGATGTGCTCACTCTGGCTATATGGCTTTCTACCTGAGCTGGTGACCCCCTGCATGGGCAGTCCTGGTGGAGGGGCATGGCACAGCATGGCATGTCTCCACCAGTAGGGTCTCCCTGCTGTAGGACAGGACTTCCCTGCACCAGGGCGCAAGAGGAAGGTCCCCTGACAGAAGTGTCAGTGTTCCACTTCACTGCATGAAGCTGACAAACCAAAGGATGGGGATATCTGCCTTCCTGTCTGGGAGAGGAGCAGCATCTCGAGCCTGCTTAAGAATGAACCATCTGTCTGGAAATGCCACCTTCTGGGTGAGCCCTATTTAGTGTTCATAGATGTTTTTAACTTTTACTCAGCTAATTAAATGGCCAGACCAAAACTGCCTAAATTTGGTTATTTTTAGCATTTAAATACCATGGATAATATAGTTATGCTACAGACAATCATTACAACTAATCTGATTACTGTAAAGTAACTTTTTAGAAAAATTCCAATACTCTTATATGTAGAAGAGAGAATATTACAGCAATATGAATAAAAGGAAAAAGTATTTAAAATATAAATTAATCTAGTACTGGCTGATAAACATTCAAACCACTAGGTTGTGTTTGTGTCTAGCATGAGATAACTATAGAGAAAAGGTGGGTCAGCATCTTAGCTGTCTATTTTTATACCTTAACTTGAATTTTCTTCTAGTACTGTCCAAGTTTTGAATTTCATAAGATCTTTTCCCATGAAAGACTAGAACAATTGAACAATTGTTCTCTATTTGAGAGATGTCTTCTATTCAGAGCCAAACCCAACTGATGGCTATTAAAACCAGCATCAATATACAGCACTTTGTTTACTGTACTAATTCAAAGTTGTTTTCAATGCTGAGTGTGTCTGATGAATGGAGGGCAGGCAACAGTTTCTACACTCCCAGCCTTCTTAAAATGTAGATAAAACAAATGCAGACTATACATCATTTAGTATTTCAGTTCATATAACAGTAAACAGTAAATAATTTAATTTCTGTATCCATTTACCCATTATAGTTTTCTTTGAGTTTGTCACTGTGTTCTTGTCTTCTATGTTCTAATTATCTATTCTGTGCAGATGCTCTGCAAGTCATGAACACGCATACCATCTGCATAGGCCTTCATTTCCAAGAGCAAACTACTCCCAAGACTAGTTCTGATCAATTGATGGATTGATAATTGGTTTGCTGATCTGTGCCATCTAAAATGTGTGTTGCCAGGATTCTTTTTGCAGTTAATAAAGGGAAAGGTTATAACATAGACCATACACAAATATTACTCTATTTAGCTGCAACATACTTGTTACTGCTGCAGCTGTTCGCCTTCCTGCCTGAACTTTAAAACAGCCTCAAAAGTACCACTAAATCAGCCTTCATCAATTTGGAGTCACTAACTTGGGAAATGGTGTGATAGTGACTGATTTGGTGAACTTTTCTCTATGCAAATGTCAGGTGATAGGAGAAGGAGAAGGCAGTGGAGGATCACAGGAATTTGGCTAATACTGTACATGTAACCTAGGAGTGACTGCAAAGTTTTGTTGAGCTCCATTCCCACCCCTTCTGACTAATCATAGCAGTATCCTATCCTGGAGTGCTTACCACAGAGCAGATAGTGATGCTATTAATTCACAGTTCATAGAAGTGTTAACATTATCAAAGGACTCCCCTAATCAGAGGAGACTATGGGAACTAATCCTAAAAAGGAAAATGCTGCAAAACTATTGAGAATCATGCCCCTTTCTTTTGCTAACCAGAAAATAATAGGGGGAAATTGTGCTGTAATATCTTATTGTTTCACTGCTGTGGGGAGAATATACACACAGAAATACACTTGTGTATTTTTAGTGAAGTTAAGGAAAAATTTTGTCTGCATACAATCATTTTATTAAGAGTCTCTCTAAACACAGAAGAAAAATTTATCTAGCATGATTTTCCAAATAACTCCTCAAGCAGGCATGTGGAATTCTTTAGATGGCCTTTGAATGATTCTGTTGCTACCTGGGGTTTTGCATGTTTTTTGTGTCCTTTACATGTTTTGGTTTGTTTACTTTAGCATTTTCTAATTTTTTTTTTCCTTAGCATTTTGTGTATTTGTATTGCATTTGTAATGTCTGGTGACTAATCCTAGGGAGCCAAAGTGGAAGAAAACAGGTGTGGGTCTCTAGTGAGTTCTGCAAAAGAATTTTCTGGGAAATAGCTTCCTGTGTTACCGTGATGTCTTTTGTCATCATTATGAAAACTTGTATGAAGTGCATGTTTTAGTGCAATGTTTGTATCTTGAGTAATTGCTACAGATAGTTGCTTTTTGGCATTTCTTTTTTGCTTCTCTTTTTGCTTCAATCAGCAGACATTTTAAATTTTCATATAGCATGCTAACTGCCTGGGCTGATTAGTGTGAAATTTGGCTTGCATTGATGAGCCAGATGAAAAAGGAATACAAAGTAAGTTTTATTTCTTACATTGCAGTTATAATCCTTTCCTACTGTAGATGTTCAGATGCTCTTTAACTTGAAAAAATCAATAACCCTCGGAATATGAGTTTAACAGAGGCCAATTCCATTTAATGACAATCTTATTTTGAGTTGATGTTGTTGCTTTCAATAAAAAGAAAGAACAGTTTGTAGACATGAAATTGATGTTTTGGATCAAAACCCAGGTTTCTGTGTGTTCACAGATAATAAGGACATTGGCCTGGGTTGTAGGAAGTAAAGATCTGAGTCCTGCTTATCTGAGCAAAATAGTGAGTTAGATATAGATTCCTCTGAATTGTTCATAGAACATGGATCTGAGTGTCTCACAGGCCAGACCAGTCCTTTAACCTGTAGACTAGGCAAGTCTGTCTTTTCTTCTGATTATGAAACCTCATAATAAAGCATGTTGATCTTAATGCCAAAAGTTGGAATGTTTTTGACCTGCTTTCAAAATAGCATCAGTGTTTTAACAGGTTTCGCAGTGCCTAAATAACTGTAAACAACCTAAATAGCACCTCCTGAGTTTAGAGCAACAATTTGAGCTGATTAAGAGCCTCTGAGGGAAACGTTTAACTTCACTAGAACTGGCTGATGTGCAGTTTAACCTGAAGTCTCTGGACCAAAGAAGAGGCATATGGATTACCAAAATGGTTTTCTTAGATAGATTCAGAGGAAAGATTTGTTAGTTGTTAGACACAGATTCCGTGTCCTAGGATTCATTAGTTTGCATACAGTGTCCTTCATTCTTGAAGAGTCTCCTAAGGTATAGTACGAATGGAATATCTATAATGGACTGGAATCGGTGTGGTATCTGCTGCGCAAATGCCTGACAGCCCTTGTAAAACCAGCTACTAGTTTTGGCATGAACTGAAGTACCTATTGACAAGTTAGTTGGCTTTAATTTTGAAGGATAAGCTTAGCACTGATTGACTGTATAAGGTCAGATGTATAAGTGACAGCTGTATAAGGCTGGTCACTTAAAACAAATTTTTCATTTCAGAAAATTAATGAAGGAGAAATTGTACTGTCCTGTTTCCTAATCAGTGAAATGTTTTAATTTTCTGGATATCAGGGCAGTCAGACCATGCTTGTTTCAAAAGCCCCACCCAATATTAGTGATTATTTTTTATGCATGCTTGCATCATTCATTGCAGGAAGCAGTGCAGTTCAGCAACTTCATTAACTAATTGCTGAAGTCCTTCCTAGAAGTGTTCTAAACAATGTTGTGTTCAGTGCTGCTACAGTATGGACTGTGCAGTTAGCAATGCTGCTGATCTGTATTCAGCTCCTAGTATTTAGGCACTCTTTTTCACAAAAGACGGACGTCAAGAGACAAAACCTCAGAGACAAAGATCACAGAGGTGTTCAGAAAGGGACAACTCCTGGTAGTTTCCCGATGGATACCAGGGAGAAGAGTGTTCATTTTGCACTGGCTTGGGAGCAATCAGAATCTCAGTATTTGCTTTTGTTGTCCATCCCACAGTGTGTCCGTTTCCTGTCCCACTCATCCTTTTCCCCAATTACAGCAGTAATGGAGCAAGCAATTAGGACAAGCCCCCCAAATAATTCAATAATCCGTTTCAGATTATTCACTCAGCTTTAATAAACAGTCAACCTTCTAATGTCAGCCTCTGCTTATAGACAAATAGCTCTCACTGTGAATAAGCGATGTACAACTGTGAACCAAATGGTCAGTGAATTCAAATGCTAGGAAGACAACCCTGTTGTAAGGATTCCACCTACACTGAAAACCAAATTGATTTATGAAGAGGAATAAATTGGCTTAACAGTGGACGTGACATGAAGAGTAAACTGGTGTTATTTTCCATTATTCATTTGAGACTATTGATGCAATTAAATGTCACTTACTTTTCCTTCCCCTGCCAGAAAATGCTGTATAAGAAATAGAAACAAAAATAATCATAGTCTGGCAAATGAGTTGAAAGTTCTTCCTCCATTATACTCTCAGTATCATTTGGATCACAATGCATGTTTGCCTCTTAACCACAATGTTCAATTTCATATGCCTGTTACTTAAGGCTGATACTTAAATACATAACTCATCCACATAACAACATTTATTGAAAATATAAAATGATCTTTTATTGTAGGAAGACCTTATTGCATGAAAACTATGAAACATTGTCCACCTAACAGAAATATGTGATATTTTTTTTGCTTAGATGAGAACCTGCTTTGTACAATTTATCAGTTCCCCCCAAAAAGAGAAACCAATTTTTCCCACAGAGACATCTAAGGTGCTCAAAATAGCAGGAATGGTTGGCTAATATAGCAAGCTGAAGTTCAAGTACCTCTATGCCCTATCCCAATGTTTTAATTTCACCTTACTGAAGCCAACTAATTTTATTTTCAGAGAACGTTATATGGCAAGCACTTTCCTTGCTATCCATGTGACTTTAATGCAACAGAATACTCTATCTGAGCTAATACTAGCCAACACTCACATAACTCCTGACTGAAATGATTCTTAAAGGAAGAGTGTCATGTTATGTATCAGAAATTGAGGCATTTGAACTTTATGGAACTGCAGAAAATGAGGATCATTATTTCTTTGCTCTTAATAGCTGCAGCTTTCCTTATTTAAGCTGGGGGGGTTTGGTTTTTTGTTTTGTTTTTGCTTGTTTGTTTGTTTTTTTATTTTTTTTTAATTTATGAGTTAAACTTAGTAACCTAAACTTTTTTTAACCTCTTCTTTTCTTTACTTTTCACTATTTCTTCAGTCCATTCTTCCTCATTGGGAATCACTTTCTGCTCTGGTATACAAACGCACATAGACGTTGATCTTCAATTTATACCCATGAAATAAAAATTACTTGGGCTTCTCTCTTTCACGTGAAAAGGATGCACTCCTTTATGGAATTAGGGTGGAGAGACAATATCAATATCATATCTAATAGGGAAACATAATGCAATCTTTTAATTCTAAAAGATGTGTTAGCCTTTTACACAGTGCTGTTTGTAAAACCTTCTTATCAATACTTGGTATTTTTGAATATAAATTCATTGACCTATTCTGTTCTTCTTCACAGTAGATGTAGAAAGAGATTATTTGTAACTTCCATCCCATGAGACTTGTCTAACTGCTTACTGACTGTAATTTGCTATGTGTTTTGTTTTTAAAAAGATGGGAATGAAAAATAAATGAACACCACTGCCAGGAAGTTATTTTGATTTATTATCAGAGTTGTTATGGAGGCCAAACCCTGTAGTAATCTAATGGTCAAGACCAATATATAGCAAACTTGAGGATGCAGTTCTGTGACAGCATACTGTAATAATGAGCATAATAGTCCTGGTTAATATTTTATATCAAGAGACTCTGATTGTATCTTGCCCACTATTTTTGCTACAATAAGCCTGCTTTGGGACATGGAGGAAGGAGCAGGAGAGTGTTTCATTCATATTCATGTTGAAAATTCACAGAGCTTTTGTTTGTAATCCTTTCCAAATGGTTATGCTTTTATTAAAAAGAAGACAGCATTCTAAAGGATCTGGAGATCAAAATAATCTGATTTATCCACTGTGGGAGCCAGCAGTAGGTTTTAAGTCCTTTCTTCAGTTAAATGATTTGTGTCAGGTAGGTTATCTTTATTTTTCACATTTTGGAGATAGTGCATGAATATCTCAATGAAATTTGAAGGAAAGAATTTCATTAAGTAATTAAAAAGAATTGAATTATCATACTGATCTGGGTATCGTGCCAGTTTGTGCCCCTCTGAACTAACACAGCTTAGTTTCACACTCTGACATTGTTTTACATTGAGCTAATTTGAGTATTTAGTACAGTTAATAGAAGCCAACAGCAGAATCCTGGCAAGACTTAAAAGGTTTAAATTCATGTAAGAACCTTACAACCTTACAGAGGAGGTTTCAAATTCATCTTGTCCGTGCCTGATAGATTTATGTGGTAGAAATAACTTGGAACACTTTCTTGCCTTTTCTAATTCTGGTTGTGTTCGTTGTTCTTATTGATCATCTTAAATAGAGTCAGTGTAACTTCTATTCATATATTTTTTAGTTTCTATTATTTCTCTTGACTCTGAGCCCACAATTGCATCCAAGACCTGACCTTTGCTAACAAAAGCTTTTGAGTAGGCATAGTATATTCCTAAAATGCAGTATTAACTTGCTCAAGTGAGGATCTTTAAATTTTGTATAATTCCAAATTCAACATGATCAAATTTTCCAACACTTCCATAGTTAATTTGGAACTCAGTGAAAAGAAAAATATTGGGTTCTAAATTGCATATTATTTAATATTAAGGTGACTGAGAAAAGCCTTGCACTTCAGAATTTCCTCTCGAGGTGGAGTTTTGCAATGGTTTATGTTAACTTCACTTCACAACAAACTGCCTTAGAACTATCCCTCTGTTTAAGGTAGCCTGAGGATTATAAAATCCCCAGATGTCCACTCCTTGATTACTAGGAAGCAATTAGTAATAGAATCTAAATTTATATTCCTCTTGTTGAGGAAATAAAAACCCTGTGAGAGTCATTTCTGTGGGCTGCATTTCAGAAGAAAGTACACTTTGAACAACAAAAACCTCTACTGTGAAAAAACAGCATAATATCATTAAAGTTATAACAGATAGGGTGGCCATTCTTTAAAATAAGTAAATTAGAGAGGTTGTGTTTTCTCTGTTGAAAGCACTTCTAAACAAGAATATGTTTTGATAACTTAAATCATGTTAAAAAATCATGTTAATATCATGTTAAATCATGCTAAAAATGTAAAAAAAAAAACATTTAAGATAAACTAGTCAACCTGTCTTTAGGAATTCTTGCAACTTCATTGCCGGCTTACATAAATACAAAGGTTGGATTGTGAGGACCAGAGCTCACTATGCAAAACCTGGCTTGGTGAAATGAATTAAATTTATTCTTTCAGAAAATGTCATTAATTAGGGGTTTTTTTGCAATTAAATATGCTGCCATTATCAGAAAAACTAAAAAAAAAGAACAATACCTTTGGCACTACTGATATTAGAATTTCTATCAAGAATGTAGGAAAATTATGAATTAATAGATGTTATAAGTGTGCTGTGGAAATCAACTATTCAATGGAGAGTTTATGACCTTTTTGGTAAAATGCAGTTTGATCTATTGAACTGCATTAATAGGATTTCAACTAGACCCTGTTTATTAATGGGTTGATGTTTCCTTAACATCATATAATCTCAAAATGAATTAAAGTCTTCTCTATTCAGTGATACTCTCAGACAAGCTGCTGTGCAAGATACTGTAATTTGGATTTGATACAGATAGGTTTACCTGAATTTCACTTCAGGCCCTAAGTGCAATATATTCCACTTGTTCTAAGCAGTTTTGGGTGAGATACAACGTCTTCAGTGCAACTCACAGAAAAATTGTATGTGAGAAATAACATTCAAAACCCAAAGATAATAAAACTAAAACAAACAAACAAATAAAAAACAAAGCAGAACAAAAAAAAACCACCCAAAATATTATTTTAGAATCTCTAAAATGGAGGGGAAGAGGAAAAGAATTATTATAATCTTTCATCTTTAATCTTTCTTGAGAGAGTTGAATTAGAAAAAAAATTTTAAAAGATTTTTTCTTTATTATCATTATCACTAAAATGGAAAAGAATAGCTTATCCTCATAAGAAAGAAACCTGCAAAAAAGGACTGATGTTCAGCTCATTTTCCTATTGTAGTTAAGATTTCAGCTTATTGAGATTGTGTCCAAGAACAAGTCTTGTTGGTGCACCCTTGCCCCTCTTGACCCCCTCTTGAATACCCAAACTTCTACCTTTAAACTTTTTACTTCATTTAAAAACTTGTACCATCACAACGATCACAGCACTTTATAATTATTAGATATTTACAGTATGGTTTTGTGTTGCTATGTGCTTATGCTTATACAGGGTACCTGTTGCATAAATAATATTCCCTGGATCTTTAGGATCCATCACCTAATTATTTATTTAATTTACTACTTTGTGTTTGCCACCATCCAGATATAGCATCCATGTGGTTTGTTGAGGGGTTTTTATCCTAGTAGTTTGAGGGTAATAATTCAAGAATTACACTGTTTATTTGTCCACATAGGTGTGTAGACAGATTACACATCCTAAAGCTGTGGCTTTTCTTGTAATGTTGCTTTTTTTCTTTCAGTGGTGGTGATGATAAATAGTGAGTGACTTACCCGCTTTTAGACTTTTTCCAACTTTTTATCTAGTGTGTGACATTTTACTGGCCTTTTTTTTTTTGGTAGATGATTACTCCATCTCAAGGTCACGTACTTTGAACTGAATAAAAAGCAGTCAGTTATGTCTGGACTGTAGTCCGTGTTGAGACTGCAAGGATAGACAAACTTAAAAAAGGGGGTAACTCTGCTTTAAGTAGCTCAGGTAACCTTATTTGTTCCTACAGAATAATGAAAGCTTGTATTGCCACAGTTCCATAGTTTTGCCACTTCTTTCCGGTGCTCAAATGGTGTCACAGAGGAGTTAAGGTGTAACATAGAAACCTAAGGAGAGGCTCAAGGAGCACCATTACCATAAAGCCTAATAGAAATTCCCTCCAAGCTGAGGGATGCTTTGAGCTCAGGGGTGCAGGCTCAGGGGAGAAGCACCATCTTTAATTCTATCATCAATCCTTGATGTCTAGAGATACAGCAGCACTTTCTCATAGCCATGAAACAAAAATGCATGCTCAGGATTGTTTCCCAGTATTGGAGAGGAGGATTAAAGCATGGCTCTCAAAAGAAGGGGATCAAAAATACAGCCTGGAGAATATTTGGAACTGGAAAATCTTTTAAACTCCTTTAAAGCTTAATCTAGCTGAATAAAACCTACATGTAATTAGTCACACTTCCAGCTATATTATACCACATTCACTTGAGTTTTGTTTTCATGAACGATCGGTTGCTTAATAGTGGATGACCATTACCCCTGGCTCTTTCAGCTGATCTTGCACAGAACACTCAACTCTTATTTTGTGCCTTTCTTTTCTTGTGTGAGGTGACAAAAAGCCGACCCAAGAGATTAAGCTTAAGGGCAGGGAGGACTTCAGGAAGTCTTTGTCCTCTTAAATTATATGCTCAGAGGGATCACATGGGGATAAAGCCCTGGAGGGAAGAGGGAACCAAGAAAGCTGGCTAGTATTGAAGGATCATCTCCTCCAAGCTCAAGAGGTTCTATTGCAAAGAATGAGAGGACAGGCAGAAATGTCAGGAAGCCTCTGTGGATAAACAAGTTGCTTCTGGCCAAACTCAAAGACAAAAAAGAAGAATACAGAGGTGGACATAAGAATAGGTAATGTTGGGAGAATACAGAAACCTTGTCCTTTATCCAGGGATGAAGTTAGGAAGGTTAAAGCACAAGTGGAAATAAAAGTGGTTAGGGACATCAACTGCAACAAGAAAGGAAGAAAGGCTCCTATAAGTACATAGGTGATAAAAAGACCAGGGGAAATGTGGGTCCATTGCTTAACAAGGCAAAGGATCTGGTTACACAGGACATGGAGAAGGCAGAAGCACTAAATGCCTTCCTTGTCTTAGTACTAGCAAGACTGGCCTTTGGGAATACCAGGACCTGATGGGGAAAGACTGGAGCAAGAAAGAGGTACCCTTGGTAGAAGAGGATCAGATTACAGAATTCTGAGGCAACATGGATATACCTAAGCCTGTGATCCCTGATGAGATTCACCCACGAGTGTTGAGGGAACTGGTTGATGTCATTGTGAGGCTGTTGCAAATAATTACTGGTTGATATGGTGACTGGAGGAAAGCAGATATCCCTCCTATCTTCAAGAAGGAGAACACAAAGAACAACAGATTAGTTAGCCTCAACTCAATTCCTGGGAAGGTGTTGGAGCAGCTAATGCCAGAAACCATTTCCAGGCACCTAAAGTACAAAATAGTAGGAGTAATCCTCACGGCTTCTCAAGAATAAGTCATGCTTGACTTACTTGATAAACTTCCAAATGAAATGACTGACTTGGGAAATGACCTCCAGAGGTCCCTTTCTATGTCAGCCATTCTGTGAAGCCATTGCAAAGCTTTACTGAATCTTGTAACTGTAGATTAAACATTATTTTTACTGTAGAACTCTGAAGAAATATGTTCCTAATGAAAGTAACTGAGCACAGTTAGAGTTTAGGGAGAAGCAAGGACAGTTCGTTTTGGGAGGAAATTCTGTAGAAAAGATCTTGTCAGACTTACATTTGTCTTCTTGATGAATAATGAGGGATGTATGTGATGAAGGCTGAAGAAGAAATTGGCTCCCTTTAAGTTAGAGTATAGACTGAGGTTTTGAGGGGAATTGAAATGAAAATACCTGAATATGCTCAGGTTCTAACACTGAAAAACTCAGTCAAACCAAGGCAAAGAACAAAGAATTCAATGTAACTAGAGAGAAACTACTATTCCTGATTCCCATAAATAAGAGATACTGAATCTGAGTTATTTTTGAAGCTTTTAGTTCAAAAAGTGAAAAAGAGCCTTATGCACTTATAATCCATAAGAAATAGGAATTCATAGTTCTGCTTATCCTCTTGGAAAACAGTGTGAAAGGTCTGTCACAAGTCAGTTTGGTTAAAAAATATTTTCTTTACTGTTTTCAGGCTGATTGTAGGTTAATCTGTTATTTATCCATACTGAAGGTATCGCACAAAATTGCTGAAATTGTTGTCATAGTGAATATTGACAAGCTGAAATAGTGTAATGATAGAAAAGATAACTTCAAAGGGACACAGGGACACATTTTTCCTCCTAAAAACTACAAGCAGTTCATTGCCACTGGTAGTTTGTGCCTTGCCCAGAATATTTTTAGCTGGACATTTTTTTTTTTTTTCCCAAGAAGACCTGCTTTTTACAATTGGTCTTGGAAATTCCCTAATTTTGAGAAATATTTTCCTTAGCAATAGTAGTATATAACAAAAAGTCTAATATTATATATTGTCAGCATCAAATCAGATTTCTGAATCAAAGGTAGTTAGAAGTGAAATTGATGTGTCACCTATATTTTACGATTTTAATGCTTATGTGAGTTTTATGCTGTAAGTGATTATGGGTCAATTTGATTCCTAATATTGAAGTTATGTTGATGATAGAAAACCAAAAATCAAATGAGTGGAGTAGGAACAAAACCAGCAAAGTTTGAATAATAGAAGACAACAAGGTTATTTCTGTAATGTATATTGAAATTTTGCCGTTCTAAAAAACAACAGTCAGTGGTGACAACATTAGCAGAATTAAGCAGGTTGGGTGACAAATTTCAAGCTGTATAGTGTTCTTTTGGCATGTGGGATTCTGGTCATCTTAGGTAGATTAAACAGAAGAAATTGCACATAAATGCATGTGGGGCAGCAACAAAAGTACTGAGCAAAGTGGAGCTGGCAGAGGATACACCATATGCCACCATTTGTTCCTTTTAAAAAGTAATAACACAACACTTTCTCACAAACTGTGAGTATTCAACTCGTTCTTCGCAGGACTGCAGTGGAACTCAACAATGCACAAGCACGATCTCAAGCCTTCATTAAAATTTCATTTGGACAGCAGGGCCCCCTATGTCAAAAATGAGGTGGCAGAAAATGGCTCAATAATTGTAGTTAGGGGAGGCAATGTGATGCAGATACATCTTTAATGAAGAGAACAGAATGCAGTCATGCTCAAAAGGCATTTCCAAATACACAAAAAGCTAACAAGATAAGTGGCAACCACAATATGCTTCAGAACACAAGATGCCAGGTATGCATGTTGATAAATTCTGTTAAATACATCTGTGCATGCAAAATACAAAAACTTTTGACCATATCCCTTTAGGTAGTATGGTGTTTGCTAGCTTTGACCAGGGAAGTGGCGACTAAGTGAAAAGCAGGGACACAGTTTGAAAACACCTGTGGTTCCACTACATTATATACACTGCTAAACTTAATTGATTGTGGAGATTTTATTTTCTTTCTTTCTTTTTTATTTTTTTAAGAGCACTTGAGCACCTTTTTCCAGCTTTGCTTCACTGAGTGCATCTGGAAGTCTGTGAGCTGCTTCTTTCACTGATGCAGTATGTGTTGATTTTCAGATAGCAGTTCTTCCTGCCAGATTGTAACACAGTCCAGTTCACTCATAAAGTCTGCAGAGACATATCTAGTAAGCTCAGACAAGAAAAATACTTTTAGTACTCAGATAGTATTTCAGTGCTGATTAGCTTTTTTTTCAGTGTCCATGCTTCCCCTCTGTTACTGTTTTTTCTGTGTATGCTGGGTTTGGCTGGGGTAGAGTTAGTTTTCTTCACAGTGGCTAGCATGAGGCTGCGGGTTGGATTTGTGCGGAACACAGGGATGGTAATAGAGATGTTTTTGTTATTGCTGAGCAGGGCTTGCACAGAGCCAAGACCTTTCCTGCTTTTTGTACTGCCAACCTGGCAAGGAGGCTGGGAGGGGACACAGCCAGGTCAGGTGACCCCAAGTGAGCAAAGGGATATTCTGTATTACATGACATCATGCTCAGTGTATAAAGAGAAGGGAAGAAGGAAGAAAGGGAGGAATGTTTTGAGGGGTGACTTTTGTCTTCCCAAGTCATGAGTGGGAGCCCTGCTCTCCTGGGGATGGCTGACGACCTGCCTGCCCGTGGAAAGTGTTGAATGAATTCCTTGTTTTGTTTTGCTTGTGTGCACAACTTTTCCTTTCCCAATTAATCTGTCTTTATCTCAACTCACAAGTTTTCCAGCTTTTACCCTTCCAATTCTCTCCCCCTGTCCTATTTGATGGGAGAGCGAGACAGTGGCTGCATGGTATTTATTTACTGGCTGGGGTTAAACTATGAAAATCCATTTGAGACTATGGTATAAATTAAATTTCTAGATCAAAATTTCTGGACACCCAAACCAGTGCAGGTGTGAAAAAATCAGAAAAAGAGAATCAAACTGCAATAATCCACAGAGGGGTAAAATCACTGGCAATTGAAGGCAATAAGGAAACATTTGAAATCTTAGTTATCAATTGGATGTTTGTTACAAATTAAATTTGTTTTGATCACTTCCTTCAGCTTTTCACTAAAATGTAAGGTTACTTTTTCTATTGAAATAACTGGAAAAGTCAACTAAAGTGGGAAAAAAATTTTCCTCAAAGTAGGGGTTTTGAAAATCACTTTGAAAGCCAAAAAAATTAAAAACTTTTAATGCTTTATGCAGCTCTGTAGGTATCCTGTAAGTTAGCTCACTAACTAGCTCAGCAGAAGTGCCCAGCTGATCCAAGCCTATGTAGCACACCAAAAGCCAGAGGCAGAGCCTGCAGCTCTGGTGCCATCTCTCCACTGCCCTGCCCGTGTGCAGGGCACAGAGAGAGGACACGTATTCAGGATGCAGAAGGGAAGCTCATATACAACACTAAGCTCCCATTCCCTTCTCACTGCCGCCAGGAGACCCATGGGAGGGTTTCCTGTTTTCTCTTTGCCTGTCTCCTCCATGCTTTGAAGGAGAGCTGCACAGGCAGTGAGACATGGCCAGTGTGTCCTCAAGGATCAGGGCTGTGAGAAGGGGCACTGGTGCACTCCACCACCAGTAAAATTAGCCATAGCTAATGTGCTGCAGGGTCTGGTATGTCTTCTTGATTTAACTAAGCACTGTGTGAAGACTCCATTCCATGTCCTTTTTATAATTCTTCTTTTATAATGCACTGTAGTTACTTATGTGCAAGATGTAGAGTAATCATTTAGAAGGTCAGATAGGTCCATGAGCAGATGTCAGTCCTAACAAAGCAGGCAGTGATATGAAGAATGTGTAAGAACAGCGGTGCTTTCAGGTGAGCATGTTCATGGCAGCCACTGTTTTGGGGTCTGTCTGCTACTATTAGTTGAAAGTAGGTTTTCTTGGCAGTTTGAGCATTAACAGTTCTGACACAAAAGTCTCTTATTCTCCCTCACAATCTTCAGAATAGGAAGCATATTACTTGGGCAGCTGAAATGGTCTCCATAGCAGCTCACCGTTGCATTAGGTTGGTAGGGAGCCTAATGTATTTCTCCATTCATGCCATCTCCTAGTTATAAAGACAGGTGATATTTTTGAATCCACAATACTTGTATCTGCCACGTAAAATCACTGATGCTGCTTTAACTGTATCAAGGGGATAATATTTTTCTATTTGGTAGAAGTGCTGCATAGGTAGATGCTGTAAATTATTGTAAGAGATTTCAGAATTATATCAATAAGGAATATAAATACATATAAAGTAGGAAGTGGATTTTTAAAAATTTAATTTGAAAATGGAATGTTAATTAAATTTGGACCAGGTTCATTTTTACTGTCTTCATCATGAATTCTACATTTCCCTGATGAAGGACTATTGGAGAAACAAACACTATGTAAAGAACATGATTCTTTGATTTAGTAATTTGATTTATACAAATTCCAAAACAATAGTGTGATACCCTCAGTGCTGATCATAGAAGGTAAAGTAAGCAATGCCCAATCCCAACCATTAATAATTGTGTCAAGTAAATTATGTTGCATACAGAATGTTTGACAAACTTTATTTTTGTAATACTTATGTGATTTCATCTTTTAACTATTTTATAAGTTTACATTAAAAGTGAAAGCAAAAGATGATGGAAAACAAGAAAAAGGGGAGATTGTTACTCAATAGGACTTTGTACTTTCAGACAATGACACTTGAGAAAGATTGATTACCTATTATTTCTTTTTTACATAAAAAAAGATTAAAACAGACATGCCAATTAGGTGCCAAAAATATTTACACTATAGTAATATTAATTATTTCTTAGTATAACAGATAACACCTGTTTACTAGAATTTAGAGTAGGTCAAAAATACAGGATGTTAAGAATAATTTTTTGAAGAAAAATCATGACCTAATGCTGGCTACAATACTGTATTGTTTACTTTTTTAAAAATAGGATTCTTTAAAGGGAAAAAAAGTACTTGATAAAGAGAGAGATAAAAACTCCTAGTTATTAAAAACAATTTGCATTCTTAACTTTAAAGGCAGATTACTATTTGACAAGTATCCCTGCAACTTGAGCTGAATGTACTGAGGTCTGTTAATCTATTCAACTGTGTGCAGTAAATGTCATAAAAAAAAACAAAAAAAAAAAGAAAAACAATAGGATGGATTTTCAGAAAAGAAAGCCTAGCTTAATTTAAGCTATGCAGGCTGAAGTGCACTGTTCAATTTATGACCTATTTTTAGGAACACCATATCACTTTCTGTAACTGTGACAGTTATGCACACACACACACATATATATGTATAATTTTACAAGAAGGAAACAAATACTCTAGTTTTTCTTTGTATTGTAGCAGTTTAAGGAACAAAACATAATGATATCTTCCTTTCATCTCTGTTTGAAAGTTACTGGGTTTTGGCAGGAGAAGGCACCTCCTAGGCTGTAGATAACAGCTTAGCAGGAGGAGCGCAGTACATATCACAGCAAAGGGACTGTTGTCATGCATATTGTGAAAGTGTATTATTCTTGAAACTGTCTGCTTGATGTGTTGTGCAAATACCTTGATGATACTGAGTAGTGGATTGCAGCAGGCAGAATTCATTCCTCAGACTGCTGCATGGGAATGTTAATGTTCACAGTGTCATAGAAGTGGAAGACTAGATCGTTCATTGATTAACCCATCATGACACTGTTTGGATTGATGTGTCTTATATCTTCTTCACCCTCTGTCCAATTGAATCTTCTCAGCAGCTGAATTTTAAAACGTTAAACTGATTTTAAAGTGTTAGAAAAGGACATGGTTACAAACTCAGGCAACCCTGGCTGTTTGTACAGACTGGACAATGAGATGCTGGAGGGTAGTGCTATGGAAAGGACCTGGGGGTCCTGGTCAATGATAAATTGAATATGAGTCAGCACTGACAGCCAGGAGGGACATCCTGGGGGGCATCAGGCAAAGCATTGCTGGCCAGGCAAGGGAGGGGATTGTCCCTGATGCCTTAGGGTTTTCATGAATTTGTACATTTTTATACTTTTAGGTAGTTTCTCACATATAGCATAGCTTGCGACCTCTAACCCTGTGTTAGCTGTCTTAAGGGTCAGATAATAGCTGGAACACTGTGCAAGGAAAACATGTACCAGAGC
>JAWWMO010000001.1:7390176-7410976 GCA_035047845.1 Dendrocincla fuliginosa
TACTCTTTTATACTCCTTTATATTCTGTACCCCAAAACCCTATAAGTAAAAGAACTCTTCTCTGCTTTACCCACATAGAGTTGTCTTGGAAAGTTTTTTTTCCCTTTCCTTAGGGAAACATCCCACTCTGCTCTGCACTGGGACAGCCTCACCTTGAATATTGTGTGCAGTTTCAGTCACCACCATATAGGAAAGTTATTAAGCCATTAGAATGTCCTAAGGAGAGCAATGAAGACAATGAAGGGTGTTGAGGGGAAGTGTGTGAAGAACAGCTGAGGGCACTTGGTGTGTTCAGCTGCAGAAGAGGAGACTGAGGGGAGACCTCATTGCAGTTACAACTTCCTCGCGAGAGAAGAGGAGGGGCAGGCTCTGGTCTCTGCTGTGGGGACCAGGGATGGGACCCAAGCCTGAAGTTGTGTCAGGGGAGGTTTAGGTTGGATATCATAAAAAGGTTCTTCCTCCAGAGGGTGGTTGGGCACTGAACAGGCTCTCCAGGGCAGTGGTCACAGCAACAAGGCTGACACAGCTCAAGAGATGTTTGGACAATACTCTCTGGCATATGATGTGACTCTTGGGTATGGTCCTGTGTAGGGCCAGGAGTTGGACTTGATGATCCTTGTGGGTCTCTTCCAACTCAGCATATTCTGGGCTTCTGTGAAATGTTGGTAGGAATGTAGCATTGTTTCCTTCAAGAAGGAAAAGGGAAAAAAAAAAAAAAAAAAAAAAAAAGGATGGAAAGTTCATTTAAATGCAGTCATGAGCTATAGACTTTGTTTTTACCCAAACTGCAATTTGGAGACACCTCAAAATATCTGAGTCATGGTAAAAATTAGTTTGAAAATCAATTTACTCAGTAGCTTACCAGCTAATTAAAACAGGACCAGTTTTCATCCAGCCTGGTGGGGGTGAGGAGGGGAGAAAAAATATCCAAAATCAATACACATCTAATTTTGTACACTTAGAAAAGAGGACTAGTTATTTTATGAAGGGAAAGAAAGTGGATTTAAAAAGAAGTCCCAAAGCAGTGGTAGTAATGCTAAAGTTTAGGTGCAGAGTTTTTGCCTCTCTGTCTTTACAGACAGTCATTTATTCCTAAGGAATGTGGTTTGTTCTTAATATTTCCCCTTTCAAATGAAGCAAAAATCACAACAAGAACTATTTATTTCTGCTCACTGTATTGCCCATGCTCCAGTAGAACTGCTTTACAGCAGTTTGTTGGAACAGAATACCAAAACTGAAAGAATGTATGTTCACTTGTCTAAAACCCTTTATTGCTGACATTTTTTTAATGTTTTTAAAGGTGCCAAAGTAAATCAGACGAAAATGCTTCTGATCAGCTGAATTATACTACCACAACTGGTCCTGTACACTGTGAGGGTTAAGGAATGCTAAACATGTGATTCACTTAATCTTTTCCAATTCATTTAATCTTAAACTCCTCAGGTCTGAAGGTCATGCAGATGACAAGGACAAGGTTATGCAGATATACAGAGTAAGCCATTGTCTCCAAGAAACCTAGAGGCTGCCTAAAATAGCAGTTCTCTTTGACCTTGCCTCTGTAAGACGGCAATACATGATTCTTGATTCAGAATTGCTGGGTTCATAGTGTTTTTCTAGCTAATGGGTACTTGCTGTCTGTATGAATATGAATACATACATACAACTCACTAACAGCCCAAGTCCAATATTGATTATTTCTTAACCTGACTAACAAGGGAAACTTTTCTAGAATTTCTGAAATCTTAACAAGAGAAATAAATGTGGTTTTGTATCTTTGGGGAGATGTCTTTATCACAGTTAAACTCCTTTGAATTGGTGATGATTATTGTCATTATGTTGGTGTGTAAAACTAACCCAGGGTGCCATAGCTAAGGAAGTGCTGGTCCTTACCTGGTCATGGCCATGCCACAGTGACCAAATCAAATGCTCTCTGAAATTTTTAGGGATTGGATTCTTTTAATGTGTCTGTTTCTTTGCCTGTGAAATGCTGTTTGTGATAATGCTTCCTTGATTCAAAACAGAAACATGAAGCAAAAATTATATTCTGGCAAATGCCTTGAGATGCTCAGGTGGAATATCATAGAACTGCAGAATTATATGTCAAAATAATATCTAAAGTCAAAATTAAGTTTATTGCTACCATCCATCTATGTCACTAAAGTTTTATTGCACCTTGCAATGTACCAACTTGTGCTTTACTAGAACAGGATTCAGTTTAGCAACTGAAAATACACAGACCTCACAACCCAGGCAACAGTGCGTACAACTTGGAGAAAATCTGCAGGTATAATCAAATTATTGTTCCTAAGATCCAACTCAAAGCCCTAGTTAGGACTTCTTGAGGAACTGCAACAAAAACCTACAACTTTTAAGAGAGTGTTGTTGGAAATAAATATGTGGGGATTTGGTTTTATTTTTTTATGTAAGAAGAAAAATATGGGTAGGTAGGTAGAGCAATACCATGGATATACTGCATTTTGTCCAGATTTATGTTTCAGATATGTGGCTTAGTCTAAAATTATTGCCAGTACTGGTGAAACAAAATAGGTAGGATAAACACAACAGCGGGAAATGATACATTTTTCTGGGGTGAGCAAGATGGTAAATGCTGTGATCGATGTTGCCCTGTGACCATACTAGACAGACTTTTATAGTCTGCTTTTAAAGATCAACATGTTTTGATTATATTAGTTGAAAGAGAAGAACTATATCCCAAATCAAATAAAACTCCATAGAGTAAGTTTTGCTTGCTTTCTTTGCTCTTTTTTTTTTCTTCTGTTCATGTATCAGCAGCAAAACCTGTCTTTTGTTTTAAAAAGGTAGTGTAAGTCTGATCTATCTCTATATGTAATACTTGTGGCAGTGTTAGAATAGAAGAGAAAAAAGTGATGCATTACTACCTTTTCTTTTATTACCCTTATTACCTTTTCTTTCCTCATTTTCTTAAATTGGTGTAACTGACTCCAAGTGAACACATGATGAAGGAACAGAGACTTAAGTTTCTTCACTTTTGGTGCATTAACGCAAGTGACCCCCACATCATCTGAGCTCTCTTAACAGAAAGTGGCATATAAAATGAAGTCTAGGCATGTTTACAGAAGAATTATAGGTAAAGTCTCTTCTCCATTTGCTGTTTTGCCTTCTTTATGTATGTCTTATACAAGTCAAATATCAGCGTATATTGCTCAAAGATGTTGAAGAGAAACTGTGTCACTGTACAGTAATTCAGGTATTGATAAATATCAGATTGTATTTTCTGGTTTTATTACGTAGGTGTTCCTCTATTGGCTTTTACTCCTTCAGAAAACTTTAATTATCACAGATAAACAAATATTTAAATGCACCCTCCTCCAAATAAGTTTTATGACACAACTTCTATCTTACAGTTTATAAAACTCTCAAAAACAGGAATTTAGCTAAACTATCTGACAGGAAGCAATATATAGAAACAGTCAAGCACCAGAATATTAAAACACTATTAATGATGAGTATTTAAGTGGAACAAAGAACACAGTTTTAGGATTAATCCAGCTATGGCAGATATGCAAAGTCTGATTGGGTTTTTCTCATTCCTACAGTTTAATCTGTTACTTCACAAGCAGAACCTCCTAAGTCTTCTCTTGAAACTTTGAATATTTTCAGATAAACTTTTCCAAATCATGACCTTGATAAACCTAAACCATATCAAATATGTCTCATAATTTTGGATAACCTATTCTAAATTGATGTTGTTTTGTGTGTATGTGTTCTTTAATGGACATGGGTGGCTTCTGTGAGAAGATACCAAAAGCTAAAGATATCATTGACCCTTTAAAACCTAGGAGATGATGGCAAATCACAAAACTACAGATAGGAGGCCAGCATTCTTAGGCTCTGGCAAACACTAATAGTGATCAAGAGATTTGCTAAGACCAAGCACAGGAACCAAAATGTTGGCCCAAGACAAAAGGCTGGAAAGGCTCAAATTTCATATTCATTTTTATAGCTTGAATCTGCAGTCTGGGAGCAGGAGTACCAAGGATTTGCCGCAAGTCTTAGAGTCTGAAAGAGCAGCTGGGCCATCAGGAAAATGGATAAGGTGTTTGTTATAAGTGCTTAGTGGAGAATGTGTGTACCTGTGGCAGAGGAATTTTACAAAAGATTGTCTTCGGGCAACCCTTCAGGTACTATTCTCTATTTCTGAATCCTTGAAATAACCTGGTTCTCTTATGGAATTGTTATCTGAGATTCTGGTCGTGAATTTCATAGAGTCAGGACAAGTTTATCTCATAGTTTTTGTAAAAGTGGCCAACTCCAAAGTAAACTATGTCTTTGAAATAAATAATAAAGATTTTTTAGCTCTGGAGTTTGAATATGATTAAAGTTCTTTCAAATGAGCAAATTAGAGGATGGAACAAGTTCAAATCTCTGTATTCATCATAAGTTTAATACTTTGGTTAGGAAAGGAATTAGCCATTAGACATCTATTTAAGTATTTTTTGTGCATGTGCACGATGGCCAAGTTATTAAGACTGTATGAAAATACAAAGAAAAAATACAATTCTTTATATGATGAGAGAGATTAATCCATACTCTCCATCAATTTAGGGCCTATTATATATAGAAATGGAAGTGCTCTATTCAGCTTGGGTTGAGTTGCTCATAATTCTTTTAAGACGCTAATTAAATGTCTTATATCCAGTAAGTAATAGAGCCTGCTGCTTCTGACAAATGGAGTTTTGGCCAAAACCTATCAAGTTCTTTAAAAATGTCTGAAGAATAGGAACACTACAATACATTGTATAGAAAGCTTAAATCTAGTTTCAGGGAGGAAAAAAAAGAAAAAGAAAACATTCTTTGATGAACTTATGAAAGGAAAGATCTATTGCAGGATGAAAGTATGACCTTCTGAATTCTACTTTGCAGGACGTGGGGAAGGAAAATTTCCTTGCTAGGAACATTAATTCCGTTTTAAACAATATATTTAAGTGAAACATCTATGACCCTTACAAAACCTCAGAAATATTCCCTTTTAAAAAATAAACTAGTTTCTAAGGAAGAGTTTGATTTGTCCTTTTCCTCAGAAACCTCGGGATCAAATTATGGTAGCCCATTGTGCAGAAATCCCTTCATGTGTACAGTAGAATTGTGGCTAATTGCATTCCAGTGGTGCGATTAACAATTTGGAATGAAAAGTGTCAGGCATTTGGTTCTCAAAATGTGAGCTGCAGTACACAATCCAGAGAAAGTCTTGTATATTTAGACATGCATTTTATATTGTTTCAGCCTCCAGTTAATTAACACTGCTAGGAGAGCCTTTCTTGCTACCTATTATATGTGATACTTTTCAGAAGACAAACTAGATGCTTTTTGCCTCAAGCTCTGCTAGACTTTCCAGGATAAAACAGGGCCTATTGTGTATTAAGGGAAAGTCTCTCAACCTACTTCATTTTGCACCATTTACTAGAGCTGCAGAAGAAGTGAAAAAGGTTCCCAAGTCGGTTGAAAAGAGAGTGCTTGAACCTCATGTTCATTTCAGCCATTATTCTCTTGTCCCTAGCTTTTTGCCTGGAAGATATTATATGAGTTTTTAAGATTTTTCAGGGAAGTGCAAAATCTATAACTTTGACCTAAACCAATAATCTGTGATGCTGAAACGATTTATTTCTTTGGTTTCTGTACTATTTACCAGAGCTGATGAGAATGGTGGCTCAGGACTGTCATAGGATGAAGCAAATGCCTGTCCCACCAGTAATGTTACTCAAGCAACAAGAACCAAAGTCAAAGAAATTAAAGTCTTCAACTGACGTGCAGACTCATCTGCCTCATATAAATAACAGCTTTGAGCTGTCATTTTCCTTCCTTGCTCTTCATCATGAGACATTTTTTGCGTGGTGTTTTGAAGCTCTTCCACTTTACACTCATGTCACTTGTGTACAACACAAAGAAGCAAAACATGTTTCTCAGATTTAAAGCATGATTCCTTTCATGATCTAAAGGAATGGAAATTCGAAGAGTCCAAAAACATGTTGTGAACCCTACTATGGTATCCTTTGCATTTTAATTCATGAATGAAGGCAAAACAGAGAGTCTAGGAGTAGGTGAGTAGGTGAATCAGATAGCCATGAGTATGGTGGCAATTTGCATCAATAAAACAGTAAATTAATTTTGTTTCATTTTTAAAGATCACTTGATTGAAGATTCCACAATTCCATATAGTAGCTATTTGCCTGCAGAATAATGAGATTTAGAACTGGAAACACAAAATGGAATTGTTTATGGGAACACATTGTACATCATATATAGTTCAACGAGTCAATGGACCTGATTCAGTCATTATGTGATTCAGAATTACTCCAGGCATTCTCAGGCAGTACCAGTGAAATAAACCCCAAAAATTTATAGGACTGGTCTTGAAGGGAGTCAGTATGGAGTGAATGAAATTCACCTTTCTAAAAGTAACTATTTTACTGTGTAACATGCCTATTACAGTTAAATCATGCGCTGAATATGTGGTGACCATTTAAGTCATTCATGTTTGTGCTTTCTTTTTTTCTGTTCCAAGAACTATTCAGGAAATGTTTACATTTTACTACAACAGTGGTGCAGATCAGAAGGGGTCAGGTGTACCTTAGGTTTTCTTCCTGACCAAACATGCAGACAAACGTTTTCATCTCAAATTTCAATTACAGCTCAGTCCTTTCTCTCCCCTCTCCACCTCCTTTAATGAGAAAAGAAGGAATCAATGCACATTAATGCTTCCCCAGATCTAGTAATTTATTTCAATATGTGGTTTGCTTACACTGGCTTGGTCACCGGAGGAATGAAATCATTGTTCCTTCAAGACTACTTTAGCATCTGTGTAGGGAGTTGCAGCCTTGTTGAGTTTAACTAAAACAGGAACAGATCCCTCTCTCTCTCTCTCTAATTATCTCAATGTCAGGAAAAAAGAAATTCTTGGATAATTCACGGTAGATCCCATTGTTATAACGTCTCTGGAATTTCCTGCATAATATAATAATCTGAGCTCTTTCAGATGGAAGTCCTACTCTTTTTTGCTCTCCTTTATGGTAATTTTACACCTGTGTGACTTCTTTGAAGCCAGATGCACCCTATCTAGATGGAAAAGAATTGAGAATCCAGGTTATTAGTCCTCCATGCCCCATTCTAGAGATACTGCTATTTCTGTGCAAGAAGTGCTGCTACCCTATTGACTCTGTCTTCAAAAAATGTCTCCAAACAGCATCTGCTGAATGAGAAAGAATTGTTGCCTAATTACCTTTTTTTATGTGCAAAAACTTGAAGTTTAATTGGCACTACTTAAGTGTTAGTGTTGTTAATACTAAGCCTTTTTCTTTAATTTTCCACCCTAGGGAAATAAGAAAGTGAAATGGAAGAAATAATGTTAATAGGACATTAATAATATTCAGTGAAAATCACGAACCCACATCAACAATTGGTGTTCCAAAATTATAAATATTTTCTTATCTGTTTTCTCTATAAAGCTTGCTGTTAATGTAACCAGAATTGTAAAACATGTAGTAGAAAATACCTGGTAAGCTTAGAGGAGTTGGGCCTGATGTTGGATTTCCTGGGTGTTTTGGGTTGGTTTTTTTCCACTTCCTGGCCTTTGATGTGGCATAAAAATCCTAACACTGCAATTGCACAAACACATTTTTCTGCATTAAATGATTGGTAGCAGTTTGAGTCCTCATAGTCACAGCTTCTGAGTGTATTTTTGTAAGCTGAAGCAACTTCATTCTCACTTAAGGACATTCTCATCTACAGAAATACTGCTTAAGCATTCTACTCCAACCAGGCAGAAAAATCACTCCAAATGATAACAATGACTTCTTGAAGGTTTTCCTAGGAGTCCCGAGCCAATGTGATTTTGCACTTCAACATCCAGTCGTACTGCCTTACTTCAGAATGCCAGCACAGTGTACACCAGTTGGAAGGAAGACATGCAAACTTCTGAAGTGGTTTTATGTCTGAAAAGCAAAACCAACCCCCAGCCCCCAATCCCTCAGCTGGCAGAACAACCCTAGGATACCACTCAAGGTATTCTTATTTCTTGCAAGTTAGGACTGTGAGTGCTGTGTTATAGTTTCATTGTCAGCTTGGCCACATCTGAAAATCAGATCTGCTGACTTTTTTTAGGGTGTAGTAAACTACCAAAGGAAGATATTTATGTGCCTGAATCCTGTCTTTCCCACCGCTATAAGCACTTTGCTTTTGCAGTTTCCAGCTGTGAAGTGGTTTTCTGTTATGTACCCCTTATGCCTCATCTGGCTCCCATCCAGACTCTTTCTCTCCTTGTTTCTCAACTTCATTCCTCACAGCCACCAAAACTGGCTGCTTGCATGGCAGGCTGCCAAGGTATTTGTAGTAGGACTTGCTCCCACTTTCTTATGCTCTCAACAAAGTTTTTCTAGAGCAATCCTCTTCTTACCATGGTTCTCTTCAAGAGAAATACACCTAATTTTGCATTTCCTTAGCTGTAACTTACAAACAAGTCAACAATAGCCCCTCCATTGCTTGCAGTCAATCTATTAGCAAGCAAATAGAAAATGGAAATGTGACCTTTACCTTCCTTTCTAAAATGCTGTGGACTTGAGCCTTCTTTGTCATGTAGTGTATGATAGGCTACATATTAAAAGACAGATATAATAGCCCCAAAAATGCTTTTCCAGCATTATACTTAAGAAGTTATAAATTGTATTATGAGTAGTTTTATTGTGAATCTCTGCCTTTTATCTGCTTTTACCTGTCAGTAGGAAAATCTTACTTTTGTGGTCTTTAAAAAAAAAAAAAAAAAGAACCTTGAATAATTTCATATGCATTTAATGTTTTAAAATCAGCCTGAAAGAGAAATATCCAGTTCTGCCTGGTTGTTTCTCCATAGAACATTAACGTCTCAGGTCTGGAAGGGACCCCACTGTGTAAAGTCAATGAATTTGCTGATGAATTATGGCAGGTAAATGACATGTTCAAGTAATCTGAAGTGAATGGATTTGTGCAAAACAGTTGGTTTCAACAAATCTCTGGATTTTAAAGTTTTGATTGAATTGGGTTTTGTTGTGGGTTTTGGGGGGCTTTTTTTAAAATAAATATAAGAAATGTTGATATGATTGACTTTTTAAGGGGGGAATATTTGACTATAAAACACCTTTTTCTTTTAAAAATTTAGTTCATTATTTAAAAGAAAAAAAATCGCTACTGAATTGAGCCTTTTGCAGAGCTGTTCATCCATATTTTGAGTTGTTTAAAAAGCAAGTTGTTGTTTAGGTATTTGTGGGATGGGGAAGATCACTACCAGTTATGCGGTTTAATCCTGGATCCCAAACAAACTTTTCTGTTCATGGTAAAGCTTGCAACATCAATATTCATTTTCCTGTTATTTGAAAAACTAGATATAAGCAAGTTTATTCAGTCAGCAGGGAGCAGGATATTTAACATTCGAATCAAAGGTATTGTCCTTTAGAAATTTCTGAAATACTGGAAAGCAAATCAGCCTTTTTTAGTGCTGAAGGATTAATACAGGAGAGAGGGTTTTAGTGAGGATGTTGATTTTGCATATCTACTACTATGTGTGTTTGGAGTGCATGTGCAGGAACACACACTTGTAACCACAGGGCTTTGAAAGTCTTACAAAGATAAGTAAAATAGCTTACCCATAAACCAAATGCGTCTAATTAAAGAAACAATAAGTTTGGAAGCTAAATTTGGACATTGCTTTAAATTATGTTAATTTGTTGTTAGCAGGTTCTGCAAATGCTGTGTCTATACACGCATTTGAATGACCATAGACATTTTGCCAATGAGAAATCTAAAATAGTTTAAAATTTACTGCTTTATGAGAGCACAGACTCTTTTGTGAACTGCTTATGAATGTAAAAATACTAAAGCAGCTTCACTGTTAGACTGGAACGGTGTAAACAGTTGGGATGAATAATTTAGGTAACAAATTTATTTTATTTTACTCTTAGTGAGTTATCTATAAGTAGCAGAAGACTGTCCTAATTTCAAATATTTTGCAAAATGATTTTATAAGGAATTTTACTGAGAAGTTCTTGGCTTCCATATGACTTATTAAAAAGGCAGGTAGTTTACTAAGAGTAATAATTACATCTATTTTAAAAATTTGAATGTTAGATTTCAGTGCAGACAAAATTTCAACTTGTGACCATATTTTTTTCTCTTCAAAACAGAATATTGGGTGTCAAATGAAACTCTTGAATGCTACAGGCTCAAAATTAATTTCCAGCACATATTCTCCAATATTTATTTCCCTTGAAGTGTATTTACTGCCTAACTTTTGGGTGAGACACCTGTAAAATGTAACTTAATATTTCACTGAGTCTGATTGGTCTCTTTTAGCTTTAGAAATCTTGAATTCAGATATTTCTAAGGAACTACTGCAGGTATTCCAAGGGTTCACAGCTTCCCAACTGAAGTGCCATTTCTACACTACATACAAGTGTAGTAACCTGGATATATTGAATCTGGTGGGTATCTTGCCCATATTATGGTAAGTCTTAAAGGAATTGTATTAGAGCACAGTGATCATTGCTGACAAAGCACTAATCAAAGACTTGGAGTATTCATTCCTCTTAGCACGTTGAACTTCCTTGAAATCTTCCAGTTTTTATTTCAATAAGTAGTTTTATGAAATATGATGTTCTCCTCTGCCAGTGCTCTTCAGTTCAAGATCATAAAAAAACAGGTCTTGAAGGGACCTTGTGTTTTTCTGGTTTTTGGGTTGTGTTATTTTGTTGTTTGGTTTGGTGTGGTTTTCTCGGGGGGTGGGTTTAATGCTATTTTGGAACACTGCCTCAAAGAAGAAATTTACTTGAAATGTTTTTCTTTTATCAACCCTTTCTTTAAAGCTGTGAAGTATTTGACAGGGAGGAGTGTTGAGGGAGGCAATTTGGTTAAGGAAAATGACATAAACGAGGTATTCCTGCTGTTGCCACTTTGTCAGTACTCTGAATTGCCAAGTATGGATGCAGTGCTTTCTCTGTAATACCTCCTGTAGTGCTCCACAGCCTCTTTTGTGTGGAATTTAAATAAACTATTTCTAATGAGTACTTTTATAGACATTTAAATAAAAGCTTGTCATCACCCCCTCTTCCATTTGCTAGTAAATCTTGATGAATCATTTGCTAGAAGCAATATCACTAAATACCCTGTCCAAATAAAGACAGTACAAGGTCAATGACTAATTCTTTGCTGGTGTTCTTCACATCATTGGCCCAGCACTGCATAGGCAGAAAGACATTTTTAATTCTGGAAGTGCCATCTAACTTGGCACTTTGGAGAATGATACCAAATATTTCCTGTATAGTGAAACATATATATATATATATAGGCAATATATAGTCAGTCTCCTTCAGTTTTTCAACGGGAAATGTGGTTTGTTTTTTGGGGGTTTTTTTGCAGACTGAAGAGCTTCTAGAGTGAATTTAATACTTTGTTATATACTTCTGTTTCTTAGGTCAGAGATGAAAATATGGCCATAGCTGTGCCTGTTGTAGCTGGCATTGCTACCATACTTTTATTAATAGCAAACACCTTTCTCTTTTCTCTCCCTCTCTCTCTTACTTTTCTAACAATGTGCACTGCATCCTGGGTGGCTATATGTGTTCAATAATTTATTCAGTGTATTCACCGTGTCTTATTAAATTTTAAAGCACCTCTGTTGTAAGGTTTTTATGTATGTGTAGTTTTGGTCTGCTGTCTGTCCACAAGTAGAAGAAAATAATCAAATCTTATACTGCAGTTCTTGTTCATGCTGTACAATGGTTTTGGTGAGCAGCAAACTAATGGATGCACTGGTTTCAGATAGAAGATGAATGAAACACCAACTTAGACTCAGCAAACCAAGTTTCTTACTATTTTCCTTCCTTGCTCCTCTCTTTAAAATTTCTAAAAGTAAAAACAAATAGCCATCTTCCCAAAAATAAAACTTGACTTATGAAGTGAAGATTTGGAATCAGCATGGAATGTATCAATTTCCTTTGTCCTCTGGAGCAGTGTCATATGGTTGCAATAAGAGCAGCAGTTAAGGTAGCATTATTCAGATTACTTTGACTACATACGACTGCTGAATCCCAGAAGAAAGCTGAGGTTTTTTTATAAAAGTCGCCCTATCCCAGAAAGCTAAAATTATGTGAAGACATTTTCTTGCAGCAAGACAGATGTGGCTATAATTACCTGTTGCCAGGTAATGTAGTGCATTCAAAATACTGTTGGGAAAAAGGAGCACACCATATATGTGAAGCAAATAATTTATTTTTAGTCCAATTAATATTTTAACAGTTTAATAGTCCAGACCATTAGTCCAGTAACAATGATACATTGTTGTATATAATAGCCCAAATTAATATAGAAAGGAATTGATAATATGTTTAATAATAATTTAAAATTACTATAGAGTAAAACTAATAGCCACCTTTTCCTTTGGTGTGATATTCATCTTTCCAATGTCCCTCTACATCCTACGGCTGAACAGCACCTACATTTCTTTGTTTTCCTGGTTCAACCTTTATTCATATCTATTACAACAGAGATAACTTCTTTGGTATCCCAGAGTCTTTCTGTCTAAGTATGCAAGCGTTGTATGGCTGGCTATCATGTCAAATTTCCTTCCAATACATTTTAGTTACTGGATATTTCTGTGTATTTGCATTCTTCCTTTAGGTCCTCCAGCTTCTCTTTCTGTATTAAGATACTCTGAGTACTGGCTCTGGGGTTTTAGAAGCTCAGTACATTGATGCAGGAGATCCCTTCTTATTTTGTGTTCTGTATGAAGCAGAAAGGAAATTTCAGTCAAAGCGTAAGAAACTTTCAGAAAACAGCTTTAATCTAGAGTCAGGTTACCAAAAGAAAACCAAGCTTTCCTTAGAATAGCAAGTAAGAAGAAAAATATCTTAAAACTATTATTTTTGTTGGACTGTGTGTGTCTTGTTCCATGCATTGCAAACACCAGACGTGCCACATCTCACCCAGAGCATGCACTGTTTCTATTGCTGTCAAGTGCTGCACATGAGGGAGAGCAATGCAAAGAGGTCAGAACAAACCGGGAACCCATCTCTTCCACCTTGTCAGCTGGTGCTGCAGAGAAAGTGCAAGGAGGGAAGGAAGAGCAGACCTCATGTCCCTCTGTGATCAACAGGACACATGGTGTGTCCTCCTGGACTGGAAAGGCACGGCTGGGGTGTTTGGCATCACAATGTCACCCTTCTGTCCAGGTACTCCCACTACCCACAGTGGGGAAACTGTAGCACTGGGTGGGTGCAGCACCTTGCGCACCTTGGCAGTGCCATCTCTAACCTATTGTCCTTGATTAGAGAGCAGCTTGAAGGGATGGAGCAAGTTCTGAAAGTTTTGTCTCAGCTAGGTACTGGATTTCCACTGCTCAGAAGCCAAAATAACAATGTTGTTTCTTCATTGCCACTCCAAATAAAACATGTTGCTACTACAGACAGGCCCCTGCCCCTTCTTCCTGCAGCAGGCTTGGCCCCCATAAGTCAGTTCTCAGTTTGTATCAGTGCTTAGTTACAAGATTTTACTCTCTTTCTTTGTTTCAGAAATTAAGATGTTTAGCTTCCAAACCATGAGTACAGAGAACACTCATCTGCCTTCCATAAGGTCTCAACTGCTTTATGGAAGGGCATAATTTAAACTACCGATGTATTAATTAGCTAATTTAATTTTTTATAATTGCAGCCCTGTGCCTAAAAGATCAAGGAACTTGGCTGCAATCAATTTAATGCATTCTTAAATAGAGAGCTATTTTCTATTCCTATTCTTCCATTATATGGATCACAGCCAATGTGCTGCACAAAATCCATTCTTTTAAGGATTGCTAATGATACAAACTAAGTGATTCTGAAAGGCAAAATGGTTGGTGTGCTTTTCATTGATTTCAGCAAAACATTCAATCTGGAATCTCATTTGCCTTTAATTCAGTTGTGGAAAATATTCTGGATTTTTCAGATCAAGGTCAAAAATGCATAACAACTTGTCTGTTGAAACACAACAAAGAAAAAACCTTGAGTGAGGGGGGGAAAGCCCCATATGATCTTGCGATTGGAATCTCTACTTTCTTATAAATTGATCAAACACCATTGTCTATAAACAAAAATATTGTTTCAGGATTAATCTTGGTTATATTCCTAACAGGAAATTAGGAAGACTTAATCTGTAGCTAGCCACATACTTACAATAGTTCAGAAAGTACTAATCCTATTTTTAATTCTGTATGGAGAGCTCTGTGAAGACCTTGCAGTTTTTATTTATCAGATACAAGTCCAGTAGCTGAGAACTTGGAGTTAACTAACATCTAGAGAGGGGTAAAATCCCAAAAAAAGAGATGAATTCTGCTGATATTTGATGGATAAGAAGGAATGATTGACTGAGGAGACCAGCAAGCAATCTTGAAATATGCTTGCATATTTTTTATCATATGTTTTGGTGTGTTTCTGTTTATAATTACAAAAATTTCTCTGCCACAAAATACAGGAGGTATATATCATAATCACTTTACTTGATGTCAACTATTTTTTGGGGGATTTCTCTGGTTATAATTTCTAGGTTTGCTAGTCACCAATGGATTGGACTTTGGGAGTACATGGAACAGAAGAGAAAAAAAAATAAATTTTAAGGTAAAAAGTTTTTCTTCAATGGCATGTGTGTTTCTTATAAAATCAGAAATAATTGAGGAAGAGAGGCAGTTACCAAAGTATTGCAGTTATCTAGACAGTGAATGAATTTGGAACAGGTTGGCAGACGAGCTATGGGAGATAAGTGGAACTCAGTGGATGAGGCAATAGAAGTGGAGATGAAGCCTCTTTCATCACTCAGGCACAAGAAAGTGGGAAGCAGCTGGCCAGCTGAGCAGTTGCCAATTAGTACTTCATCATGCACAGCTCAATGAAACCCTTCTTCTAAAGTATAAGGACCAGTGCATATTTTCCTTCTTGATTTCCTTTTTTTCTCTTCTTTTATCCCCTTTGATGCCATACTGTTGTGGAAGCAACTTGGATTTGCTATTTAAGTGGGAATTTTAACTCACTGATCACCTATAATTTTTTCTGTCTTTGTCAGGGGCTCCTAAAATTTGAACCTAACCCATGTTGCTGCAAGCTTCTAGAAGAATAATAATATTACATATTAGTACATGTGTACATGCAATTTGGAAAAAAAAAAAAAAACAAACAAGCTACCTTATCCTTTTTACAGACTTGGAATTGAACACAGAAGGACTGAAGCTCATGGTAAAAAGAGCCTTGTGGTGTTCTTATTTTCTATATAAATGTCATCACCATCATGGCTAGGCTTCACAAACAAAGTTTTGCGAGGGCTCTATCCACGCTTGCTACAAGCACGCTGGTAGCTAAAAACTATACAAATGTACTGTATGAGTATATCCATATGTAACCTGCAAGTTCTTTTTTAGCTGTCACACCATGAAAACTGAAGTTCTTGAGCTGCTTTTCTAAGCAACTTGATAGAGTTTAAGAAGGTCAGTGCTAGATCTGCATATTTCTCAGGCTTCACAAACATGCTCAAAGCTCAAAATATGCTGTCAAATAGTTTCTGAAAAATCAGTTTATGCACCTAACATAGGGTCAGCATTAACAAGCTTGCTGTTTACCTTTACTCTGTTTATATCCTTGCCTAGAAATTAGAGCTCGATGTCAGAGGACAAGCTTTTCTTCTTCTTCTTGGGGGAATTCAAGGTTAATCTCTCTCATGCAGGGGTTTTCCAATCAAATTACTGGCCATCCTGGAAGGAAGGCATCCTTCAGTACCAGAATTCATTGCCATCCCACTTCCTACCATGCACTTCACCTTTAGTTTGTTCACAAAACTGTTCACGGGGGACAGTCCAGTTTCACAATGACCTGAGATAGGAGGGAGCTCTTAGGGTTCTAATTCAACTTGTGCATTTCACATGAAATTGCAATAGGATAAAATATCTGTTGCAGCAGAATGCAAACTTGAGCATAGGCTTCAAACTCTTTGAGAAGGAAAAGGAAGCTTTGGGTTTTAGGGTGGGGTGGTTTTTGGCTTTAGGTTTTTTTGTTTATTTTATTTTCCCCAAATCTTCCAGAGAAGCATTGCTTTCTAGTCCCAGACTTTAATTCCATAATATTCTAAGGCAGTATTAGTGTGAATAAAGTATAATGACATATAAAATGACAGTCTGAATGTTATGGGTGAATCTCATATAATGCCAGGCATGCAAGGGGTTGAAAAACAGATAACCCAAAGCTGCTGCTGCTCAGAATTGACTAATTATATTTAATGGGACAGCAAGGGTCAAAATCATCTTCTGACAACCCTTACAAGTACAAGAGGAATAACTCTGAAAATCAGTAGTCTTTAAGACACTGAGCTGCCAGAAGCTTTTTAGGAGGTGAGAAGGAAAGGTGACTTGTCAAGGACTGTTCATGAAAAAAAAAAATAAATACTTCTTTGTTATATTCATATTTGGCATAGGATGTTCAGTTAGTGAAGTATATTTGAAAATAATTGGACTAGCTTTACGGATCAAGAAATTGATGTCAATATTGTGGGAGGGATGAATCAAGATATTCAAATATCATTTCTTGAGCAATTGCTCTTCTTATTTTTAATACATCATAGTCAAAGGGGAAATCTATACTAATATCAGGGTCAAACTGAGGCCAGCCTTAAGTTAACCCTGAGCCACAAGGTTAGGACTTCCTCATCATACAACAACAGCCACATCACTGGGGAAGGAGGTTCTTGTAGGCAAAGCAGAACCTTTCTCAGAACTGTGCTTTTGATAATGATTTTTTTTTGTTTTTTTTTCAGCCTTATCTCTATTTAGAAACTGTAAAGAGTACAAGACATAAGGAAAGGGATGAATAAAAACATGGTGATGTGGGATTGCAGACAGCGGACTTCAGTGCTAGAAGCCTGTAAAAAAATCCCCATCATCCTGCAGGAAGAGCTGAAGAAGTGTTAGAAGCAGTTTGGTCAAAATCCATAGTTGGAAGTTTAACCTAGATTTATAATTGAATTGACAACCTCTAAATGGTGACCTGGCTTAGGGAGTGAAAGTATAAAAACATAATGTGTAAGGGTTCTAGAGCAGTTACAATATGATGTTAGCTCTGCAGCTGCACTTCCATCTAGATGTTGAATAACTCTGTGACTACAATGAAGATCTACTTAGGAATTGTTTCTTGTGAAATATTTGCTGTCAACCTGTTGTGACAAGCTCTTTTTTTTTTCTTTTTAGTCCCTTCGCCCTCATAAAGAAAATTCAACTTTGCTTTTCGAAAAATGTCTGATGGAAACGGGGTAAGGAGACAGTGCACACACACACACAGAGGCACAAGGAAACAAAGCGGATGTTTATAATGGTAGATTTTTCTTGAATAAAACAGATTTCTAAGGGCTAAGTGACGTTCTTTTTTATAAATCTTGTACTCAACTTTCCTCTGATATTTTGTGTATAGCTTGGTTTTATTTATGGCTCTGACAACATTTCAACTGTGGGTTTTGCACTACTTATTGTTCTTCATTTAGCTGTGAGTATTCACTCATACAGAAAGTAGTAAAAGGTACAACTCAACCTGCTGGTCAGCAAAAAAATCCCCAAAACTTTTGCAAAAAATTGGGAAATGATGGGTTCATGAAATTGTGTGGTCCTTTTGTGTGGTTAAGGAAACTGTAGTTGTACATATTCTAGTTTTGTGACAAAGGTTTTGTGGTACACTAATCATTTAAACTGGGGAATCTTAATTTTATTTTGTAATACATATGTATAAGGGAAAATGTGTAGTAAATTTGATTTTACTTTTTCATTTTTCTAAAGCATTATTTATACACAAGCTGCTTATGATAATAATATCCAACTATTGTTTTCCCATAGAAGATAATAATTTTGAAATAATCATCACACAAATGTAGAATTATGCTGATATTAAACAAATGAAAACTTCCTTTGACCAAAAGAAGGAATTCAACTTTGATTACACAATGCTCTTTTAATTAAAGAAAAAAAAAAAAAAAGAAAAAGAAGCATGCATCATCTTTTCTAGTATTAACTTTCATGTTTTATTATTTCATCTGACAGACTTTTGTATGGAAATTAGACTTCCCTTTCTAGTTGAAAAAATGCTAATAAATGTGTTCTACAATCACTCAGTAAAGTTTTAACTGAAGTCACATTAATTATTTTTGCACCTTGAATGTCATTTTTCACTCTAAGCTTCCCAGAAAACAGGGTTGCTGGAATGAATATTTCCAAATGAAGTACATATGATTGAAAATTTTTAAGTTTTTCTTCAGCAGTAATCATGCAAGATGATGATTAATCAGAGAGCACACGTACATCAAAGATAAACCTCAAATGCACAGATTCAATTTCTTATATCGATTAATTCTGGTGACCTTCTTGTATCCAAGCTATTACATAACTCCTGATCTGTCACCCACCCACTGACTGGGTTCACCACGTCAGGATAAGGTCCATACACAGTGATGCTTCCTTCTGGCTGATTAATGCTGGACTCTGAAATGTTCTCTATCTTAGGCAAATTTTTTGGTGGACTTTTATTCTGAGACATCCTTAGTGCAACAGTATCAGTTTGAATGTATTTGGTTGGTTCCAGCTTGTTGCTTCCTATCAGCATCCAACAAAATAAAATTGCATCAAAGCTCTTCCTTTAAAAATGGATAACCTAAGAAATAAGATTTGAAGAGAGAAAACACAAAAACAAAGTGTATATTGTTTTGACTGTGAAAAGTTGTTGTCCTTCAATGTTCTAGTCTTATAAAAATAGACTTTAATCATGATCTGTTCCATTGAAATCGAACTTCAGATTGATTTATCGTAAAGGGAAAACTGGACACAATAAAGGTATGTGTTATGAAATGGGATGAAACAAAAGTGCTACTAAAAATGCTATTTGGGAGTTATAATTTATATTCTTTCTATGTAAGTTTTTAATGTTTGCTATATAAAAGCACTGTGTTGTGTGAATTATGTCAGGAGAAGGATGGGGCAGAAGATGGGTCAATGGGCATGTGTTAGACTTCTGTTTTGAACTGAACAGCTGTGATGATCCATCACACCAATTTTTTCGTAAATTATTTCTTATATAATGACATAAACAAGATATGTTTCTAAAAATAAGAGATTCTACCATTTGGTGAATAACTTTAAATTTGCATATGATTTGAATTAGGCAAATATGTTTTTTGTTTGAAAAGAGTTTCTCCAAGTAAATGAAGGTTTTGTACTGGGAGGTAGTTTACTGTTTTTCTGTCCTTCCTTCTCTGTGAGTTGAAATGTGTTGGCTTTTTTTTGTTTGTTTGTTTCATTTAGGACTGTATTTTATCATCAAAAGTCATTGCCTTTTCTGTTATTTTTGGTTCAGGTTTTATGTTTTAAATTTTTTTTCACCTTCATCTAAGGAAAACTTTTTACTGCTTAACTCTGATGATGAAAGCTACTACATGCAGAGAAGGATGGATTCCCCCAGCTTATCATTATGAAAGATCATTGTAGTTTAAAATTAAATTTAGGAGGTAGAATGAGATTAAATGGAAAGTTCAAGTAGAAAATTAAAGAGGACTCCATCTAAATACTGGAATGGTTTTAAAGTATAATAAAGGACTTACTGTTATGTTCTACAGACTCAGAAATTTCAGGGATACTTTTGAGAAAATAATGCAATAATTCAAAAGGAATAGACCCACTGAGACAAAGAAATTATTTAAAAGGCAGTGACAGAAGATGGGAGAAAAAGAAAATAGTTTACAATTGTGATATAATACCAAATATTTTTTGTGTGTTCTTTGTTGAATAGAGTAATTGATCTCAATATCAAAGTTGCAATCAAATTTTTCTAGGTAGTTTACTGAGGCTGTATCACTAGTTCTGACTGTGTCAGCACAGCAGATTTTGGGTCATCATAGCTATGTTTTGAGCTAGCAAACAGCAAATCCTTGAGGTGAAATACAAATGTCATACCTTGTTCAAATCTGTATGCTAATCCACAGGGAGGATCTTCAGAAATGCTTCTTTTTTAAACTTGAAATTATGTGATTTCTTTATATGTCAATTTTATATCATCAAGGAAGAAAACCTGGATCATGTGGTGGAAAAAAAATATTTAGAAATTGATGCATCCTCCAGTTTCTGGAACCCAGTGTTTAGGGGGAAATTGATGCAGAAACATTTCCCATGGCATTCTGCCCAAACTACTCAGCAGAATAGGCTAAAAGTGCAAATTATGGCCTCTCAACTTTCTATGACAAAGGAATAGTTAACAGTGTCTCATGTAAACATGAATTACTTCTTTCATCAACTCATCTTCCTTTTTCACTGAGGTTTTCTCTATTGGGCACGAGACCACAAGGGGATTTAGATACCTTGGTATCTAACTATCTGAGCTTTTGTTAAAGCACATGTGCCCTGTAACCCTGTAAACCCAGAGGGTTTTCAACCAGCTTGATTTCAAGCCTCCTGCTTTTCGAATTGAGCATGCCAGCACTTCACATCAGTTAAAAAAAAAAAGCCTGTAACAACTTGTCTGCTGGCATCAGCCACAGGTGCCTATAAAGCACGGACTGATATACAGCAGCAGGCTTGGGCTGGGAGTGCATGTGCTGCACAAGAAGAAGACATGATCTTTGATGTGTGCACTGGGAGCTGACAAGAACTTGGCTTCATCTTCTGCTGAGGTCACTAACTCAGCCAAATTCTGCTCACCTCTGTCCAACCTATCAGTTGTAGATGTCAGGTGATCTAAACTAAAAGTTGAACCTAAAA
>JAWWMO010000001.1:7420352-7434013 GCA_035047845.1 Dendrocincla fuliginosa
TATTTGGTAGCCAGTTCTATCCATTCTTGAAACTGTTCATTGTGGTTGCTTTGGAGATCTCTGAGAAAGTGTTCCCCAACACCCTGTGTCATGAAACACTAACATGACAATAACAGAAGTCATTGATTTCAATTTATTTATAAATCTTACTTGCCTGCATCTTTTAAGTCCGCTCTTTTTCGAATTCATCACTGAGGACTGAAGTAACCTCTAAATTCCTGTAGTCTCTAAAATCAAGAATGGTCTAACAAAGAAGATATAAAAGCAATGAAGTTTTCTTTCCAATTCATCATTGTTACAGCTTGGTATCTCATTGGAATTCCTCCCTAAAGGCTTGCAGCCTTTAGGCACCCTAAACCACAGTGAAGATGGTTAACAAAAGAACGAATGCATATGCATATCCTGACATGAAGACGCAGCCCAAAGGCCTTTGTTCTGTTCTCCCAGCCTGAGGGAGAGAGGGGAGAGGGGAAAGACAGCTCAGTGGAGGGGAGTTGCTGGGGGGCAGGTTTCTGCATGTTTTCTTTGCAGGTCAAGAGCTCAGCTCTCAGCAGAGTGAGGGAGGACGGGACCACAAGGATCCCAGCATCACTGGATAGCTGGACTGTGTTTTTTTCCCTCCCTAACTTGACTTTTTTCATCTGTGAGCGATCGTGGACACCATGTGAGCTGCTGTGAGGAAAAGAGGAGAGAGAGAGCCCTTGTTTCCTGCTCCTGCGGAAACAGGATTGCTGCTTTCTTTCCAATTTTCTCATGGGAGCTGACCTGGGGACTGTGCCTGCCATCGCGCCTGAGAGAGAAGCCAGCCGGCCAGGTGTGACATCACCACCTGCTGTCTGTAGATATAATTCCATTCCCCCTTTTTTTGGGGGGGATAGCCAAAAGCCTTTTAACTGTTTGCCTTGTCGTTCAGAGGTGGAGGGGTTTATTACAAACTGTTGTTGTTTGCTTCTTTCTGGATATATATATATATATATGTATGTGTATTGTGGTTAAGAATTTTTATCCTTTCATATATATATATTTTTCTAATTAAAGTTCTGTTTTCTAAATTTAAAAGAGGGATTATTTCTTGGCCAACATAGATATCTTAGTTCTCCCCTTGAACTAAGACAATCATGTTTTCTAATTGCCTAAAAACCTCACCTATTCTTCATTTTACAGTAAAATTAAGGTTAGCAGAAGGGGTCTGGTATCCTGAGTCATCTTTTCTGACTTTACACTGAAAAATTCTGCAGTTCAAACACTAAAATAGGCACAAGTGGGACTACATGAATGACTGTGGAAATACCAGAACACATTCAGAGGTAACACAGTTGGGCAACGTCTACATTAGTAGGTTATCAAGATCTGGGTGCATCTCCATGCAGCTTTTCAGCAGTTCTGGGATTAGGAAGAGGACAGTCTGCTCAAAAGGCACAAGTCATGAGGAAGCAGTGGTAAGGGGGTGAGACATGACTGAAGCTTTATCACAGTGATAAAGATGAAACAGTAAGCAAATGATAGTGACTCATGAAGGTGAGATATCCTAGAGAGGCAAAACTTCTTAATCACCATCTCTTCTGAAAGAGTAAAAAAGGCACATCCAAATCCAGCACATGATCACTAACTGCAAAACAACCCAGAACCCATAACGAAATCCTGATAGTCACTATACCTCCTCTTAAATCCTAGTCTCTCCCTTTCCTCTCAGGCACCATCCCAAGGAAACCCAGCTATGAGGACCACTTGAACACATCCTCATTGGTGTGAAAGACTGTGTCTGAAAGCAATTCTAATCTAAAATAAAATCTCTCTTACCAGAGGGATGCATGTGGAGCTTTGCTATTATGTTGCTACAAGTATGAGATCTTGCTTTCAAAACCTTGAAGGCCAAGGGTGGGGTCGTCAGCAAGCCATTCCTTTTTACCCTGGAGCATGAAAAATGCCTGGATGCCTCTGTAGTAGAAACTGCAGGGTCTCTGTCTGCCTGCACAGAGGTCTGAGTCCACTTGAGGCTGAGCAGCTTCATGCTGAGCTACTAATACCTAAATCCTGTGAGAATAGGCACCTTAGGCATCTCTTTGATCACGGAGCGGAACAGCAAAAAAGCATTGAGTGTAGAAAAGAGACAGTAGTTGCATTTCCTTTACCTTTTAAATATAATAACTGAGCTCTTACAGCAGTTACTTTAATGTTAAGGGAACAAAAATTGATGTCTTGCTGTTCAGTAGCCTGCCTTATCAACCACATTGTAAGTTGAAGTTTTTGCTCTTATTGACCAAATTAGCACACCAAGAGAAGGAAGCAAAAGAGCAAATATGCATGAACTGATATGGTATGGTGGAGCTCTCTAGTTCCCATGGGATCCAGTAATAGCATTTGTATTTTATTCATAGGTTGCTTAGTATAAATTCTTCAAAAGGTACTGAAGCAGAGAATGAAAATCAGGTACCTTCAATTTCCTGATATTCTTACCCATAGATTTTCTGCCCCAAAGACATAGTCTATCAATTTTGCAAAAACATCATCTAAGTAATCTGAGTCTTTTCTATGAAGTCTGGAATAGCAGAGTAAGGTACTTCCTTTTCAGGTTGGAAATGGGAGTTTGGAATTGCTCACTTAAGACAAAGGAATTAAGCCACGTCCACCATAGAAAGGCTGAGTGTTATGAAGAAGTGAATTAAGAACATCACAGGAAATATTATTTATTGAGTTAGACTTTGAGTGATAATACAGTCCCTTGTTGGTTTGTGGAAGAAAGGCTTGGCTGCTTTCTCTGAGCAATAAGCTCAGAATGATGAAAATTTAATGGCTGAGAGAAATGACATTTATTAAGTTTTGCTTTTCACAGTGTTACCTATAACTTAAAATGCGAGTCCAGTGTGCTGGTAATGCTGTCTGCCTGAGCTGGTATCTTCAAATCCATAGTTGGAGCACAACCTTTTTCAGTATCTGAATACTACTAAAGAATAGGAAGCTATTATTCAACAGATCCTTCTGCATGCAATTGGTTGCAGCTGCTTGTTATCGAGATTAAAGCGACATTAAGCTTTTTGTGTTGTTTTTTTTCCTGCTCTTCCTTGCTGCTCCTTTCCCCTGGGACAATGCTGAAGCTGAGCTCTGTCCCACCTTATGTTTTGTGAAGAGCTGCTGGTCATGCTCAAGATGAACCTAGTGGGACCTGAAGACAAGCTGACACTGTTTCATAGGGTTCTTCATAAGTGCAAAGCCTGAAGTTAGTCTTGTTTCAGATTCCAAATAGAGCAGTTTGTAGGATTTGATTAAGTGGTAGTTTTAGCTTTATTAATGGTATTTGTAAACAGCATTCATTTACCTGTCAGTGCTCTTCACATTGAATGCTGGAAAACAGAATGATTTTTTTATGAAGTAAGCGTTCAAATCAAGTATTTACTTAAAAGACACCTCTAAACAGGCGGCAAAAACTAACCAAGTTGAATCTACTTTTCTTCACTTAGGAAACAAGACCTTACATGAGGATGCCAAGTCATTCCTTCCTGGAGTTCAGATGAATTTCAAATGCAGCAATCAATAACCCTATTTACATCTCAGCCAGCACCTTTTGTACCTACAGTTTCCCGTTAGAACCTTATTTATTCTAGCCTTTCCTCTGCTGAAAGCTGTTCCCACACCAGGTTTCTGGCCTGGGTGGGAATGGGATCCCTGCTGCCTAGTGGGGTTTGTGCTCTGCCTGGTAGAGTGCGGTCGACAGAGAAGCCCCAGCACCTGGTGTCGGTTCTGCTCAGCAGATTTTGTATCTCTGTTTACACTCCGCTCAGCTATAATTGACAGTTCTGTCATCATTTCTTCACCATCTTTGGGTGTATTGTTATAGTTGAATACGTACCATAGATGGGAAGAATCCTTGCTCATCACAGCTGTCGCTTTCCTCTTCTTCAGTTCTTCTTGTTCTTTTTTTCCTACGCTTCGAGGAGTGTAAGTCATGCTGCTTATATTGCATATGCATTGACAGATTTTTTGACTGACATGCAAATTAATTCAGACGAAGAGAAAAAGAACATTTTTGTTCCTGACACTTCTTTATTTTTATCTTTGCGTGCCATCTTTGACAGGCTTTAAAATCTTACTTGTATTTAAAAAGTAACTTTAAATAAAGAGCAATTTGTGATACCAGAACTGTGCTACTACTGTATCTTGCTTTCCAATTTGTTCAAGTCCACACTAAGAAAAGCTTCTCAGTGATATGATTTTGACACTAAACAAGATCCCTGGAGTTCCAGTAAATATATATATATATATTTTTTTTTTTTTTAAATCTGCTAGAGGGAGATTTTATAATGCTCCTGGGCAAGAAATTTTCCTCTGGTGCCATTTACCATGCTCCTTCAAGACTGCTCAGGCAGGGCCCTGACAAATATTCATAATTTATAAAATTAAATATGATGGTCCCAGAAAGAGCCGTAACTAAGAACAGAAAACTCATTAATCAAAAATAACAGCAAGCACACCTATTGTTTCAGTATCAGTAATGGATCAGCTACTGCAATATGAGACTCTTGAATTTTAAACCCTAGTTATTTGCTCTCAAATGACTGCTTCTGGCTTTCGTTTTCCAGTTCAACTGGTCTCCTAGTAGTTCTACTTTCTTTTTTTTTTTTTTCCAAGAATACAAAGGGTTTATTTGCTTTTCCTTTTTCATATTTACTTACATTGGGATTAAAATTACCTGTGACCTGCCACCTCCTCAAAACATCAGCCTTGGAATAATTTTGTGGATTCTGAGGAAACAGAAAAGCAATTTTATAGAGAGGAAATTGCCTTCATATTTATACTAGATGAATTATAATCTTGTATAGGATTTTTTTTTTTTGCTAAAAGATCACAATTCTCAAGTAAAGTAGTGACCTCAATTTTTCCTCTTGTGTTAGAAAATTGTTGGATGTCCTTTTCTCATTTCCTGTTGGGGCACAGTCATCCCTGAGACCGGTGCTACCCACTGATTACCCACTGTTGTCCACCCCAAGGGTTCAAATACATTGCAGGAATTTTGGTGGTATGTGCCAGCGGTTTCCAGGGAGGAAAACAGTGTCTGTTGAATGGAGAGTAAGGTATGTGAGAAAAAAAAAAAAGAACACTGAGGGTAAAAGAAAACATAAGCGTGGGAACATGGGTACTGAAGAAATGGAAATGCCATTCAGAGAGGAGCTACGGGAAAGGAAAACAGAGGAAAAATAATCTTAGTTCTTTATTGGCATTCTCTTGCTTTTTCCTTCATTTCCCCTAAAAACGTTTTCTTCTAAGATTCCTTCTAATGCAGGAATATGTCACAGATATTTTGTCAGGAAGCTTTCTTTTAGCAGTAAAATTTTTAGAATCACACATTGATTCAAAATACTATTAATTATTTTGTTGTTCTTCTCCTTGTAGAGTTTTCCCAGGCCTGTGAGTTCTCTTGGCTAGTGCCTTAAATTTAGCTGTAAGCTGTGATAGTCACTGTATGTGATGGTCTTAGCTAGAGAGGAAAACACACAAACAGCATGGAGAGTGAGTTTTCATTACAATCTATGTGCTTTGGAATGCTTTGCTCTTCGCAGGCTAAGCTGTGCTTGATTTGTGTTCCTGAACAAACAAGGGAGGAGGAACAGCTTTGGAAAATTCAGCCCTTTGAGAGCCAATGAAAAAACTTTATTATTTATTATTTATTTTTAAACTGTTTTTCACCTTGACTTTGTTGAGAGTTTTAAGTGTCCAAATGTTACAAGATGTAAGACATAACTGGGCAGAATATTGGTTAGGGGTGGCAATTAGTCACTGAGAAACTATCTTAGTAGCTTTTATAGAATAATACTTTCCTGCTACTCACAAAGTAGGAGTAAATCTTTCTCTTGTCTACTGGTTAGTAAGTTCCTTAGAATAATCTTACAGTGACAGCTTCTTGTATCACTAATTATTATAATTAATGAAAAAGCAGTAAACTTCATCAGCCTGTAGACTTTTATGTTTGCTTTCTACCATTTACCTAGTTTGCATTTAAGAGCAGCTGTAGATTCTTTCCTATTGTGTTTCTTCTGATGCTCCTACAGTAATTTTAAGTGAAGTCCCAGATACCACTGCATTATGGAAAGCAGGTGTTGAATTACTGAGGTCAAAGCTAAGTATGTAGCAATTTTGTTTACAATAAAGCAATGTTTTTGCTTTAAAGGTAGAACATCCAAGCCCAAACACTAACCTCCTGAAACTGAACCTGAGAATCATGTGCAGATTAATTGGCCTGCTTTAGAGTACTTCGTTTTGCTTGGCATAAGAATTGTTTCTTATTAAGGAGTGAACACCTTTCGAACATATAAATAATTGTGCCTTTCTCTTCCTTGTCACCCTCTCAATATTTTCTGTTAAGATTGTTCTCACTGCCTTTAGGGCATTTTGGAAAGCCTGGGGCGGGGAGGAGGTGGCTGTTTTGAGGTGATCATGGGTTTTTCTGAGGGAGACCCATTTAGCAGGACACCTGACAATCTCCTTTCCTTCACACCAACTCATTTCCTCCCCCAGACTTGGAGAAGCTTTCAAAAATGAGAATATTGTGCTTGAAGCAGAGGCAACAATTTAAGCTGTGTAATGTACTGTAACCCAGCTGCCATTGATTTTAGCTGCACAGAACTGGGACCTGAGTTCCATCTTTAAGCAAATATCTGAGGAGGTGAAAGAGGTGATTGCACTCGGGGTATCTTTTCATAACAAGGGTTCTGAGAAAAATATTTATTATTTTTTGCCTCAGATTTATCAATTAGAACATTTTGACTGAATCCTTCGAGAATAAGCAATAAACTAATGGCCACATTATAGTCAGTATCTGACTAGATTCAGTAGTGAAATGTTTCTCAGCAGTGAAGAGGAAATCATAGAAAAGATGTTTGGAAGAGTATTGTTGGTAAAGCAGCATATTGGGTGGTGTATAATCTGCATATTTTACCCTTGTTTATCCAATGCTTAGGAAAAATTCTCATCAAATTCTCCTTAACCTGCGTAAAAGACTTCTTGGACCCTTTCAGATGATGTTTCTGTTCTGTTGGGAACTCCTTAGAAGATATGCCCTTGGATAAGCAGAGTTCCAGGACATCCTTTTAAATTCTGAACGATCTACTTTGAATATCAGTTTAATTTGCAGAATATGGTGGGAATAATTTCTTTTCAAGAAAAGATATCAAATACACTATCACTGAATTGTAAAATAAGATTACTGGTAAATCATAATTTTTCAGTGCAGCTGATGGAAGAAATAAATCCATCTAAGGCACATCTAAGCAAAGTATTTACAGCTCCCTTAAACAGCCTTTCTAACTCATATTTCCTGTATAAATCAGTCTTGTTTGTGACCTTGGAAATACATCAGAACTACAAAAATAACTAAATTGCTTTCTGCCAACTCAAGCTGAGGTTCTTTCAACATACCATTGCCTTCAATTTCACAGAAAATGTCCTCTCTGATTAAATACAGTTTTAACATTACAAAATGTGAGTTTTTAAAAATAAAAAGAACTAAGTCTATAGTTAAAACGATACCTTCATATTGCCAATCTGAATTTTTACTGCCATCCATGAGTTTGACCACAACACACTGTAAATATCCGTTGACATGCAATCTCAGAAAGAAGAATCACTTCAAGTTTATAGTTATAAATTCCTTTTAAATTCTTAAAAAGAAAAACATTGCATTTGAAAAGCCCTTCTTCTAAGTTGGGATATAACCCCATAGGAATTTCCTAACACTTCACTGGAGGATTTTTGTCCCTGTGCTAAAAAGCCAAGACAGCTAGTTCTCTTCTTTTTTCCTATCTCTTTTGATGCTAACCTAGACTGCCTGCTGTTTCTTTTGAAAGTTCATCGTGCTTCCATTGACACAAGTCCTGACCCAAATGCTCATTGCCGCTTGTCTTCTCTCTTGTAGTTTCTCAGGCACAGAGAGCACAACTGTCGTAATCTTTTGGGCTTTATTGATGTCAATATATTGATGTTAGGAAAAGATCAGACTGGGAGACTTTGGTCATTTTTCCTTTTATCTGAGTATTGTCCAGTCATGGACAATATGTGTTGATGACAAGAGAAGTTCTTGGTGTTTAAGGATGGAACACTGTAAAATAAACCCCCAAAAACCAAACCAAATCAAACCAAAGCACCTAGTACGAAAATACAATGCTCAAATACCCTTGGTTGATTTGTGTAATTTATGTGAAAGGAGTTTAGATCTAAGAGAAACACAGATATTACTGCATTCTCATTACAGTCTTGTCTTCCTTCTTTTGAGGGAAGGAATGAATGAAATTTCCTCTGAACTAGGAACTGCAATTTCACGTGGCTCTGCAAGTAGCTAAATTTCAGTTTCATCAAACAATTTTAAAGTGTTCATGCTTGAAGTCTTGTGAACAAGTGCAGTTTTACCTAAATCCTGCCCTCCAGAGTGGGAAGTTACCATGCCCTTACATTCTCAACACGCTTTTGTTCTTCCCATGCATGAAATCATACCCAAAGTTTCAATGTTGGTCACAGCCTTTAAAAAAAAACACTTCACATTTAATCTGTGGCGATGTTAATTACTAAAATCTCAGAAAACTCCACCCACATTGAGCAACCAATTCTTGTTATCTTTGGAATGACATGAATAATACCTAAGAAATTAAAATTTACATGTAGAAAAGCAACCAGAGAGACAGTAAAGAAGAGGCAAAAAAAAAAAAAAAAAAAAAGTGGCTGAACACCGAAGGCATAAAGTTGTTGAAGGCTACAGGAAAGCTTCCCAACTTCAGTATTTGACTACATCCATTATGTTTGTTTATTGTGTGGGAAATCTTAATCGCAATTATTATTATTATATTTGTAATACAACAGCATTCCTACACAAAATCTGTGACACAGCATGCTCCCTCCTAACCTGAAAGCTTCCCCAAAGGGGAGAGGAAGAGATAACCAGTTTATTGCTGCCTGAGGGGTTGAGGAAGTGGATGTTGTCAGCTTGCTGAAATGCCATAAACCCTGTCTCCAGCCCTGGTCTTGCCTCCTCTAGCTATCAAGGTGAACTAAATAGAGTCTGTAAGCATGAGGCTCCGTGTCTTATTTCTGTCTGAAGGTATTAAAACCACAAACTTATCCTGCAGTTACCTTTTTAATTAAAGGTCAGTTCAACTTCATAGCCTTCAAAAATGTACTCCTGATTTACAGGAAAACATAAAAGTCACAGGAGAATTGGGTCTTGTAATTTAAAGATCATTATTGTCATTCGCTTTGAAATAATACTTCCACATTGGAATTGAAGTTACATTATTCACTGTGATTTGTATTTTTTTAAAAAATGGAGATGGACAACATTTTTTTTTCAGGCCTCAACCTTTAGCTGGAATGAATTATGGTAATTGTAAACAGAGTATTAATGTTAGTAAAGAAAAGATGGCAACAAATTAGAAGCAGAGCTCTGCCAGGAAAACATTCTAGAAGGAAAAATTTATGGAGGATAAGGGAAAAGCATTAGACTGATTAATATCTTTATGATTATAAGTTTTCCTGTTTAAAATACTATATTTATAATTTAAAAACCCCCAACAACTAACCAAAACTTACTATTGGCTTTGACAGAGCAAGATTGTGGATGCATATGAAGATAGTGGAGCTTGAAGGTGTAGTCTGGACAAGAGGATACGGGAAGATTTACATGTTGGGGTTTATATTCATGGACATCATTTATCTGAAGAAAAGAACTAAAGTATGCAGGTTTTGGTTTCCCTTCTCCTCCTCCCAACACACTCAACAGGATCAAGGAGATTTTCTTTCCTTTTACCTACAGTAAAAGTTTAACACTGTAGATTGTACATTTATACTCCTCCCAGCCTAATGAATCAGAATTTGAAGGTTACTCAGAAGAACATACAATTAAGCTTGGCATGAGAATTAAGCTTCTGTAACTAGGAAAGGAATAGCAGCTATGGAATAAGTTGGACTACTCACTACTTGTTACCTTCCAACAGGTGAAAAAGATGCCAAAAGAAATCAAAAGTTTTCCTGAATAATCTCAGAAGACCTAAAGTAATGAAACTCAGCCAAATTAAACCAGATGCCTTTTATCTAGTCTATCTTCTGGTATATCTAAGGAAATGGCAAATCTTTGAGCAGGGAAATAAGAAAAGGCCGTGGCAAGTGAACAACTGATTCCTTCCTGAATTTGTTACTTCTTCTTTCTCGCCCTGTCCTGGAGCAGTGCTATTCAAAGCCAATTTAAAGGACTTGGACAGACTCATCACAATGTAAAAGTGATTTTTCTTACATCCTTTCCTCTGTGACTAACTTACTGGGCAGAAAGGGAGCTGACAGGAGGAAATATGAAGAGGATAGAGAGGTTACTGCTGCATCCTTGTCTTAGCTAATGTTTCAGGTGCTGGTGCTAGCAGAAAAATTTACAATCTGCTTTTACTTTCCATTTGCAAATGGAACACACTAGAGAGATAATAAAAGTCAGGGCTTCAAGCCATTTGAGCAACTAGCTACACATAGGAAAATCCTGTTTTTCTACCTGTGCATATATTTCTGATTTTATACCTAGGTATATATTCATATTGATTTTTTTCTTTCTCATAATTATTTAATGCAGATTTCTGACTGATACATGTAATTAATAATTGCATATATTTGAGGGGTTAATAATTTTAGAGGTGGTATCTAAGGTTTTTGTTTTTCTTTCATCCAAATACAATGCAGTTTAATATCTTACAACTTTATACATTTATACATCTGTAACAATATCAATTTTCTGCTGTAAGTTCTAAAAGTGTTTTTGCCTTTGAAAATTATTTTCATTAGCCTCAGTTTTAAATGGGGAAAATGTTTGTGAGGGTTCAACAATGCTCATTATATTATTTGTTCATTATATTATTTGTTCTTTTTCATTCAAATCAAAGTAGCATATACAGGTGGATTTTTTCACCAGCCTGCACATTCTGGTCGCATTCATTATTTTTCACATGGTGAGGCAAATCTCATAAGATAGAAGCAGATGGTGACAGCTTCCCTGTACTATCAAATCAAATTGAGATAGCAAAAATAAACATTGGTCCCAAGCTTAGAAACTAGGTGAACATTCCGCCTTCTGAAAAGCTGTGCCAATTTGTTAGAAACCATGGACAAAATAATGTTGATTAAGAAATAACCATGAATCTCCAAAAAGAATTCTTAGGAAGCATTAGTTTACTGGAGATATGAGAATACCTAACACTTATTGTTCTGTATCAAGATGGGGCTTGTTTGAAAAGAGTGAGTATTTTCCCTCCAGCCTTTGTGTTGAGAATGTGCTCTGATCAATAATTCAGTGTCACCTGAGGTTCACTATTTGAAATTCAAGAACTACAGGTAATATTTGCACTGGTTCTTCAACCCCTCTATGGAACAATAAAAATGCCTAAAATATGAAGCAAAAATATTGCTACTATATGACAAAAATCTATGTAGTATCATCCAAGTTCACTGTCTTACTAGTAATGTCAAAATCTGGTTTTGTATTTTTCTCCTTTTATTAATTTCTTTCATGTATCAAATTTTTCACCACTCAGAAAACCATGGTACACAACAAACAACTGTAGGAGTGAAAAAAAAATATTTTGGGATTATAACATGTACGTTAGATTGCATCAGCCTGAGTTATCCTCGTGATTTTGAGCATAAAGTATAAAAAACAAACATTTTTATTGATTTAGGACTTGGAGGATCTTTGCAAGTAGGAAATGTTGAACTGAGCTAATTTCAGTACAACAGAATAAAAATATCACATGCAAGGATTAAATCAGGAAAAAATCCATTCACTTTCTTCTTTCCCTTCTTCCTGTCCACTCCCATAAACCCCCACAATTCTCTTTCTTCTGCATTTGGTCATTGCAATTTAGTTTGTCTGGTCAAAAGAATGAGGACACTGGACTGTTTCAAAGAAACTATGACCAAACTTCTCAATACAGATCAAATCATTCCTCATTCTCCAATAAAAGCCAAACACCTCTCACCTGTAAAAAAACCCAACAAACAAACACAACAAACCAACAACTTTTTTCCATGTGTAATATTTTCATCTCAGATAGTTACCTTTGGATGTAATATTGATGGAAAATTAGGGCAACTGACTGAAAAGTGGTACTATTTTTATCCTACAAAACTGTTGCCTTAGACAGAATAATACAAATATATATTAAAAATGCCTATAACATCAATGCTTTCACATGACTGTTGAATAGTTTATGGAGCACTGAAAAAGGAGAGGCTTTATGAAAAGGAGACTGGGACAATACCATAGCATTTGCATGATACTGGTATCATATATTTTATCGATAGGGAGAATAACTCAGTTCAGGCAAAGTGTTTAACAGTCCCTCTCATATGGAAAGTTCTCTTTATTATCTTCCAGAAGGGACTTATCCTGTGAAAACTACGTTGCACAACCTATTATGTGTCTTGATATTCATCACAAAATAAATATTTCAAGTCATTAATTTGACAAAAAGATACCATGAAAAATATCACAGGACAAATGAAAAGCATTATGATTAACTGAGTTCATAAATGAAGAATTGTTTTCCTTTGTGTTGTGAAAGGTAGGTTGTATTTTAGATTTTTGTTATATGTTATATATATATATATAATATAGTTATTTTGTATTGAAAACTATATAACTGAAAAAAGTTGTATCTAAAGCTTCCATTTAAATTTTAGATAGCAGGTTGTTTGATCACTAACAGGATGTGTGTGTGCTAGATGTGCTCACGCAGGACCAGGGAAAAGAAGATCCTCTTGTGTCAATGAGTAACAAAACTTATAGCTTGGTCCTATGCCTATGTATGAGAGAAAGTCAGTCCTACAGTGATTCTTGTCATTCATTTAAATTTTCCTGTAATTTTGAGGATGTGAGAGAAGCACAAAAGGTTACTGTTAACTTAAAGTGTAGGTAGGTCTATAATCTCATTGGGGGAATTCACTGCCTGATCTACAGTTCTGTCTTGTCTGAAGAATTTGGAAAGACAGAATCATACATTTGTCTCTTTTTTTTTTTTAACCTTTTAGTCCCAACTGCTATAAACATTTTTATTTTAATAATAGGAAGCTTTTTTTTTTACAGCCTACATCAATGAACATATCTGCCATCTTAAAAAATGCCACAATCTATGTGGCATGGCCTATTACATGTGCTAATTTTCCTGTTTATTGCTGCTGTAATTTTTCTTATATTTTTTGCTTATGTCAAGAAACCCTTTGATATTTGAATGCATTTCCTAGATTCCTCTTTTGTACTTTCTCATCATTCTTCACCTTTTCCCTACATTGTTCTTTTCCTCAAGTCTTGTTTTTTACCTATGTTAAAGGGGATCAATAATAATTTGGGGTTTTTGCTTCTACCTCTGTCTTGAATCTATTTTTCCTCACTTCAGAAATAGAAAATTTTTTCCAAGTTTAACAGGGATAGAACAGCAACAGCACTACCCCTGTCAGATACTTTTCCCAACTCCAAGTTGCCTTCATGTCCTCAAACACAGAGGTCTTTTGCTCCAGGGGAAAAAGCTAAATATTTAACCAATCTTTGGATCTAAATATTGAGGAGTTAACATTTTCAAATTATCTGAAAAGTAGTCAGAAAAAATAAAATAAATGGAAAAGATGATTACTGTTTACTTCAATGAATA
>JAWWMO010000001.1:7434113-7452795 GCA_035047845.1 Dendrocincla fuliginosa
TTTGCTTATGTCAAGAAACCCTTTGATATTTGAATGCATTTCCTAGATTCCTCTTTTGTACTTTCTCATCATTCTTCGCCTTTTCCCTACATTGTTCTTTTCCTCAAGTCTTGTTTTTTACCTGAAGGGATATGTTAAAGGGGATCAATAATAATTTGGGATTTTTGCTTCTACCTCTGTCTTGAATCTATTTTTCCTCACTTCAAAAATAGAAATTTTTTTCCAAGTTTAACAGGGATAGAACAGCAACAGCACTACCCCTCTCAGATACTTTTCCCAACTCCGAGTTGCCTTCATGTCCTCAAACACAGAGGTCTTTTGCTCCAGGGGAAAAAGCTAAATATTTAACCAATCTTTAGATCTAAATATTGAGGAGTTAATATTTTCAAATTATCTGAAAAGTAGTCAGAAAAAATAAAATAAATGGAAAAGATGATTACTGTTTACTTCAATGAATACTTTATCACTGAAAATGTGGAGCATACACAATCAAATATTTAACAAAGGAGCTTGAACTTTGACTTTAATATGAATTTCCTCCAAGACTTCATTACACACTGCTCTGACATTTAAATAAATCTAAATTTATTTACCATAAGATATGTAGCAACTAGACAGTGTGTGTCCACTAATTTAACAGTATTTCTGACAAGTTCATAGTGTCTCCTTCATTAGAGCTGTTTCTTCCTTGCAGAAATATTATCCCAGGACTCCTTTTAGCAGGAGTGTTTTGGTGCATGGAGTCCTCCTGCAAATGTTCACAAAGTACTAACATGACATTTCAATAGTATTAAAACCTGCTCAAGTTTACTTGCCAACTTGTGCCCTATTTGCAAGTAAAATATGCCTTCCTTCCTAATCATCTGCTGCTGCAACTGATCATTTCCCATTCATTTAATAATATATGCCAAGTGCCTTCCAAACATATTTTATCCTTAGACTGTCTCATCATCATTATCTTGCATGGTAGCAGTGCCACTTTCAGAAGCAATGAACAACAGAAGGAACTACGGTTAGGTTAAGGAACTGTCTAGGTGGCAGTTCACGTAGTAAAAAATACAAAATGTAATAGCAAGACCTATTTAAAAACCACTAAAACATCTTTTTTAATTCAACAAAAAAAAAAATAGAAAGCAGCCAGAGAAGCATTTGGGCAATTTTGATCAATCAATGACTGTTTTTAACAATATCTATGACTCGTGAATTAAAGAATCTGAAATATGTTACCATAGTGATGATACTGGGAAAGTAGTATCAGTTTCTGAAACACTAATTAGAAAATAATGGTCTTGATTCCACAGAAATAAGTGTGTATTACACCAATCAAGAAGGAATTTCTAGTTTGGATTGGAGTACCAAAGAGGTGCAGCTATCAAAGGAAGTGTTATTTCTGTTTGCAAACTTTTTGTGAGTCAAGTTGAATTTTGTGAGTGAAAATATTGCTATTGTTATTTGAGAGAGATTCAGATAATCTAGCAAAAGGATAACGAGTTAGCACAACCTTCTCCAAGGCTGTGCTTATGAGACCAGTTTCTGGAAAATGTTCCAGATTAATTTGGGAGAAGAGGTATTTTTATATCCCTGGAACAGTGCAACTATGTAGTAGAAAAAATATGACATAATAAAATAAATAATAACATAAAATAATAGCATAAAATACAAGGCTAAAGTAAGACAAAAAGTAATAGAAAATAGTTTAATCATCTCAATATTTTAACTCCGTCTCTTAAGTCCTGCACTTTTCATATCGTATGACTCAATACTGGGCCTAGACATATATTTATTTTATGATTCTCTGTTTGGAGAAGATATTTATTTTTTATCCTAAATGCCTTAATTGTGTCTAATGTATGTGATACAGAAAAACTAGTTCTACTTTTGCACTTGGAAGTTTAAGGAACAGTTTGAGGGAGTTTTTTAATGTTTTTGTTCTTTGTGAATAGTAGTAACTCATTCTTGAGGATTTTTCAATTTTCTACTTTAGAAAATATATGGCAGGGCACAATTACTTCAGAACACTTAGAATACTCACTGGTAATAGAGCTAATAATCTTGGGAGAGGTAATGAACAAAATTCAGTGCCATTTCCAGTAAGGATGGACCTATGCAAATTTTAAATACTGCTTACAGCATGTGTGCTCCCTGAGAATTTCATTAATAAAGACAGACAATATCTGAGCAACAAGACAAATATAACTACTCAGAAAATGTAGCACATATCTTAGATAACTCAAGATAAAATAAGCACTTAAATAGTGCTTTACAGTTCCAAATCAGCTTCCTGATGGCCACAGCACCAGTACATGGTGGTATTGTACTCACCAGCCTACCTTACTGTGGTGCTATCAAGACAAGCTATCTGGGATTGCCACATTATTGATTCAATGAGTTATTCACCACATTTGGGAGATGAAGAAGTGGTGTTTAAGAGAAACCCAAAGTAATTCGTGCCAATAAACAAATCAGCATGTTTGCAGCTTTATTTTAGAAATGTTTGTCTGTGGCTCACATCGAGTTACTCATCACTGGATATCAATAACTTGGTTATGCAAAGTAACAATCTGTTTTCAAGCTTCCAGAGAGACCCAGTATATCATCTGCATGTAAACTCCTTCAAGTTATGCACTGAGAGTCAAAAAACACATGGAAATTTGCTTCTCAAAATGCCATTATCTCAAGACATGTCAACATTTCTTATGTTACACCAAAAATACAATATAGTCTTACTTTTATGATTGATTTTGTGTGTGTGTCAAAGAAAATCTGTTAACTGATATAACATAATACACTTGGAAGGTTAAAAGCAAAAGACCAAGTACCATCACCTCCTCTCCCCCCTCCAATAAAACCACTAGCCCATGCTCTAATTTTTTTATCTTGTCTGTTTTTCTTTGTCACTGTTCTGTTTTGCATTCCCATCAGTTTAATACTTTCTCAATCTCCACGGCCACTGTTTTTGCTGTCAACTTGCTAAACAGAGTGTCATTAAATCTGGACTAGTTGGTTTTGAAGGAGTTCTCACTTTGTCTGAGTGCAGAGGACAAAAGAATGAATAGATCATAAAGGTCTCTTGCCCCCCTTATCTTATACTCTTGTTTATAGTGAACGGCCAAAATAAATACGTTTGGATGTGAAAGACTTTCAGACAGCATCAGAAAGATCTGTAAGAATTTCAAACAAAAAAGAAGAGTTCATGGAAGCAAAAGTATTGAAGACTGGTGAGCTCTGCAGAAAAAAAGGCAGAATAGAAAGTTTTTCCTTGCTAGAGCTCATGTGACACAAGCTGCTTCGGGATTGTGGAGAGCATACTTGGAGCTCCAAGCTGCAAACTGCTCCTTGTTAGGGGAATTCGTCTTTTATGGAAGAGATTTAATTGCAGGCATCTTCAAACAAAGTGAAAAATAACCAGGAGGTAAGTGAAAGATTCATTTAATAATCTTAACAAGATGGAGCCTAGAGCATCTGAAGGCCTTTAACGAGTGCTGATGATTATACCCGAGAAAATATCTGGTTCTGATTCAGAATTATTAATTTAGGTGCAAGAGGGGGAATAAGAATTTGTACCAGTTTTAATGTAGGGAAGAAAACTAAAAAAAAAAAAAAAAAAAGAAAAAAAAAGGAGAAGTGAAACTGGATAAAACATCTGTTGTTAAAAAAAGACTTACCAATATTTGCTAGTTCTTCAAGACATGAGATACTTTTTCTTCTCTGTATTTTTCAAGAAAGAAAGGTAGCTTTTCTATTGTCCTGCACATGGTTGATTTATTGATACATTCCAGCACCTTCCAATAATTTCTCCAAAATAGTTTTTCCTTCTGGTCTTGCAAAACTTACAATCCCAATGCAGTGCAGAATCCCAAATCTGTCATGTCAGGGAAAAAGACCTAGATGAGATCTGAATGTAGTATTCAGTATAACTTAAACTCCATATTTTTATGGTAATAGGGATGTAATTATTGTGATATATTCAGCATCCAACCTAAAATCAAACAATCACTTCACCCAAAGGACCAGAGAAGCAAAACAATTTGGTTACACAAATTAATCAAACCACGGCTTGCTTGTGATGAATCTTCTCCCTTCCATTTCTCAGGTCAGGGTCCTTGGATCAACTTTACATGTGGTGTTTTGTTCTTGCCCTTTGTTATAGTTATGTCTCTGCTGAGATAGAATGAAATCACACACTCATTTCTCATTTGTCACTATCTTTTCAGTTATGGGAACTGAGCAGGAATAACTTTTTTTTATTTTATTTCTTTTTAGTTTTAAAGAGGTCCAGAGTTCATGAGTCACAAGTCTGTGGGCTGCAGTACCAAAGTCAGAGCTGCTAACACAGCTTTACCATTTGAAGAAGGGAGCCTTGAGCAAAACGAAAAATGATCTCACCATGATACACTGTAAACTTTTACTCACTTTTCAACAAACTACTACTGTGAGGCTGCCTTTCAGTGCTATGCTTCATCTCAGCTTTTCGGGTTTTGTGAATATCTGCATTTTACATTATTTTCCTCAAAGATGTTAGTTTGTATTTTTGCTATTTGAAGCTCATTTTGTAATTTTCTGCCTGATTCCTTAATCTCACTTGGTCCCATTTGTATTATGCCTTTGTGCTCTCTGGTGTTCACCTCAAGTTCTAATTTATTCTCACCTGCATATTTCATTAACGCATTTTTACTCCAACATCCGCATTATTAATAAAGACGTTAGACTAAATGAATCTCTACAGAATGCTATTAAATATTCCCCTCTATACTCCAAATCTAATACTTTGAGCCTTTTTTTTTACAGTCAGCTCTCAGTCCTTGCGACAATGCTCTTCTGAAAGTCACTGGGAAATAATTTTCAGTATAATTCTGCAAGTTATCAAGCACTTTGCTAGACTCCAGCCATATATATTGCATTCTCTTTACCCACGAAGCAGGTGATTGTGTCGGAAAGAAAACCAAAACAAAAAAAAAGAACAAATAGCAAAATCTCTTTTTACGAAATAGCTGTGGTACTTCATTACATGACGACTGGGTTTGGGATTGGGGAAATAATGATCTGAATTACTTTTTTATACCCTTTGCACCGTGATTTATTGAGGGCTGTTTTCAGCTATACCCAGGAACTTTTAAATTCTCCGGGCATGAGGATCTGTTTCTGCTGCTCGTAGTGTTTAGCACTAACCCCTTGTTCTCAGGATAGAATAGCAGGGCAAAAATGCTCCTTCAGTCCGACCCTTCTGCTGAACTACAGCGGAGCTACAAGTGGCTCTGCTGTGAATGCTACAGCCAGGTATGTTGTGATGATCTCCCAGAGACAACAAAGTCACCCTTGTGCCACCTGGAAAGTTTCCATCACACTCTGACATGGGATAAGTGCCCCCAACTCAAACTCCCAAGCACAGGGCCTGGGAAGGCACCATGCCCTGGAGCTTTCGTGCTGTTTTGGTTTTGCTTTTTTCTGAGTCTGCTTTTAGCACAATTTCTATTCTATGTTAAACTGCTTCCCTCCCCAGCAATTTTCTCCCAGTGTTCTATTCTAATTACTAGGTGCAATTAGAATAATTCTACTTCTTTCTACAGATTCTGCAGTTTGACAGTGGAATTTGATTTGGACCAAATCCTGCCGTGGTTTTTTATCTAGCAAACTATGTGTTTGCTTTGGGAAGCTAAGGTGAATACCTAGTATATATGTCTACCTTTTTTAAGCAATACTTGGCACCAAAACAATATTGTAATCATTCATTAACTACTAATGCAGTGACCAGAAGGGAAAAAATAACTTTCTCACATTCTCCATTAGGGGTTTGTGCAAAGATTGCGCCAAAAGTAACCAAAGGAGTCAAGATAGAAAATCAGATTTGGACTTGTCCCATAGAAGCAAAAGTTAGAAGAAAAAAACAATTTGCTTTAGAATGCCTGTTGGAATAGCTGCCTTTAAGACTTACTAAACAATTCAGTTCCAAATAGTGTATTTTGACATCCAAGCTGTGTGCCCCAGTGTTTCAAACCATACACTAGATAAATTATTAAACCTAGGTGGGCTGCTTATTTCCATTTCAAATAAAATACAAATCAAACATGACATTTAAAACTTTTCTATAATGTTTATAAAGAGTGTTAAGAAGAACATAGACTTGTAAAAGGGGCTTCTTCACTGCTTATAAGACTGACCTGTCAATACTGGAAGTCATTAAAAATACAGATCTTCCATATGATGATTCAGAAGAATATTTGAGGCTTAAAATGTTGAATGGTCGACACTGACAATAAAGCAAGTGTTTGTTTCTCTCAGCATTCTTTCTCCAAAACCCTTTGGCTAGTGAAGTCACTTGTGACAGAGCCCCTCTTTACGTTGCCCTTAAGATGTTTAGTTTACTTATGTTTGTGTTAGACTGTGTGGACTTTGCTATGCTGCATTTTTTAGTGATGCAAAGACAAGCTGGAGTCTCTACTTACTTCTGTAAGAAAAAGGACAATATCTGATAGGATTCTGTCAGTATTTTCAGGCCTTTATAATTAATGAATGTTAATTTGCAATAGAACAGTCCTTGAGTTTCTCCAGTTTGAGATTCATCCTGTTTAACAAAAGATTGAAAATAAGTCATGGGTGAGCTCTTCTAGACACTGATGGGCATATTTTCTATGTATGTTGTGATAATATATTTAGAAGTTACTAAGAATGCCCAGAGCTCAGCAAGCACAGTAAGAGGTAAGATTCACTAGCTCATCAGAGCAGGGAAAATGAAGACTAAACAGCAAATTCATGCCAAAAACTTAGATACTCTGAAAGCTCTCTGGATAAAATTCTTCTGGCACTGGAATCAGCACAGTCCAACACTTTGTTTAAGTATATAAAGACAAGTGCCTAAATTATACATGGCTGTTACAGTACCATAACTTTTACTCTACAATGGACATAAATTAACGATTTTAACTTTATTGATATTTTAAAACTTATAAACATTATGATTCTTAAGTATATACTTAGAACAAACTCTATTTGTAGAATTCAGCAAAACTAAGCTATGTCATTAACAAGTGTTTCCACCACATCCCTGAATGAAATCTAAATCACCCCAGACCATGTGTGCCATTGGTTCCCCTTCATGAAAAACTAGCTCAGCAGAAAGCAGAGGCACAACCTGAAATTTTCAAGATTGTTTCAAAGAATAGCTCTAATTGCTGAAGTTTTAGTAAGTGTTTCATGCAGGTATATAAAATACATGGTGAAGTTTTCATCTAAAAGTAAAGTTTATTGTTGTGTTGCTGGAAGAAAATGTAAAAGTTTCAGAGGCTGACAAAGATGGACCTCTCCCTCACTTTTGCTTAATAACATGCAGAGACAATAAACAATTACTTGATGAAATTTTGGCATAAGTAATTTTTTTCCTGTACTTTTCTTACAGCTATTTATTTTCCTTAATTTTTTTTTGGTCAGACCTAATTTTTTATCAATTCTGACTAATTACTTCTAAAAAAAACTTGAAGAAAATTTGTCTCCTACTGGTATGGAAAAAGCTTCTTTTGCGTAAAAAGAAAGGGAAAAGCTTGCTCACCATGTCCATGATGAATCAAATAAGAAATTAATTATATTAGATTCCAGCACAGAAGAACATGGATCAGATACTGTGAAGATTTTGATGATGAAGATATAGAAAGCAACAGAATAAATTGCTGGAGAAAACTATAGCTGCCATCATGGGAGAATTTTATTAATAGGCTTGATAAACATCAGCCAGGAATGACAAAGATAAAATTGACCTTGTGTGAGGCAAGGTGCCAAACCAGACTTCTTGAGGTACTTTGCATACTTACTTTTCCATGATTCTATCCCTGTAGGTGTGGATGTGTCATGAGTAGTTTCACAGCTGTCAGTGGGACATCTCAGGAATGCTAACCTCTGATGAAAGACTCTCCATGGTCAGAATAGTTACAATCTGCCACAATCAAAGAGATCAAAATGCATACTAGTAGCACCGTGCTTTCTGCCTTTTGGGTTGTTTACCATCTGTTCTCTACCATAAGTTGTTCCACATATATTTTATAGGATGAAATGTTTCTTACTGGGTATAGGAAAAGGTCACACTACCTATTCCTTGGAAAATTCATTTTGCTTTCTAAAGCTGCATTTTTGATAGAAAAGGAATATCCAGCAGAAGGCAAGTGTAAACAAATACATTCATGATCATTAAGCAATCTCTTTTGAAAAATTTTAAATGAAATTTAGAGAGGTTTGAGTGTTTCAGTTCCCTGTTAATTCACTAGTCACTGAGGAGCTAAGAAATGGAAACCTTAGAGGAACACAAGAGTTATCCAGCATCCCTGAAGCACGGGAGACAGTTCTTCATCAGGAAACACAGAAGCCTGGAAGTTGAGACATGGATCAGGGAAAACTTAGAATGTCAGACTTTGAGACATGGGACTCCAAACACAAAAGCTTGGGAGTGCTCAGAGTCACCTAATTGTCCGAGTCACATGGTCCACTGACCTGCCTGATGTGGTGAGAAGGAGCTGCTGGAACCACACCTTGCTTGCCTCTTAGCACAATTTGTTGAGTCTGTCTTCATAATTTTCATAATTTCACATTTTTCAGTCAAAATCTCCTTTTATTTGGAAAACAGACAAATAGGTTTGTATTTAATGTTTAGAGTCATGGATGGAAATCTTCAAAAAGATAATGAAAGGCAAAGCTGAAAAAACAGCCACAAACCAGAACTGACATCTATTTGCCTACAAAATCAAACTTATTTCATATAGTAGGCCTACTTCATAATTCTGCCAATTTTTATGGGCTCGCAGTTACATGTTTCTGGGCATTTTCAAATTTTGCTTCTCTGCTTCTGTGTGGAAAATCCATGCCAGCCACACATGAATTGACTAACAGAGTGTGTTGGAAACAGTTTTTTTGTCGATACACAGTGTACTGCCAAACATAAAAATGTCAAACAAATGGAAAAAATAGTAAAGAATTATTGTTTTATCTCTTGTAGTTAGAGCAGTTTCAGTTGTTCCTTTCAGCTGTTGCAGATAAACTGTTTTCAGGCAGAAATTATTTTAATTGGTAGCCTTTCTTCAATATGACATGAATTTTAACCCAGTGAAAATTAAACAATTAATTTCAAACAGTCAATGTGAATTCTCTAAAGAGTAAATTGACTAACTTTCTTTAGTCTTAGTATTTTCTTCATACCTGGGTTGTTATTTTTGACAGGATTATTTTCACTTTCTTATTAAAGAACAATGGGGTGACATGAATATAAACTGCTTAAATATTTATGATGTGGTGTTTATCTTAGTTATTACTATTGCATAAAAATAAGAACCTAGTCAATTGTATTTGATAAAAGCAGAACCCTGCTTATTCTGAGTAAGGAAGAAATTTCTTGGATGGGAGACTACGTGGAAACGCACTCAGAAACAAAAGGGGAAGGAGATAGTGAAAGGTCACAACACATGAGATAAATTGCCTGCACTTAAAACAGAGAAAAGGAATCTGAAAATCTTCTATTGAACTATATTCTGGCATTAAGTCTGACTTGCAGGTTTATTCTCAGTTCCTGCTTTACGGAAATAGTTCTTTTCTCTTCACTGTATACTCCAAACAGGATCTTCATTTCCTTCTCTTTTTTTCAGTCTGAAGCTCAATGACTGACTGCTAATTTTGACTACTTTGACACGTTCAAACTGATTTTTTTTTATCAGCTTTAGCTATTACAGTACACCTGAGACACCAGATTTTAAACTCTACATATTCTACAAGATCAGTTTAGGGTCTGTAATTGAGGCTTTTCCTATGTACCTAAATTCATATCTGTTTTTACACTGCGGGGATGACTTTTGAATTGTACACTCAGTTTGATTTTTAGTGAGCTCATCTATCTCAACATCCTTATAGGATTCTTTGCACAATGCAGTCTTTGTTTACTTATTCTTTGGTTACAGCTACTCTTCTCATGTATTGGGCTCTCACATGATGATTCCCTTTTGTCCTACAGCTTGGTGTCCTAGCCATAAAATTTTGTTCTTCACTTAGATTTTTTCAGGTATTTCCCCCCCTTATTTCTGTTTCTCTTTAGTGCTTTATGGTGACATGATAGCCCCCTCCCTGCCTTTTTATTTCTTTGCTCTACAAACTGCTATACAATGGAATTACATTCAAGAACAACAAGGGGATATGGCTTTAGGCTGAAGGAGGGTAGGTTTTTATTAGGCACTAGGAAAATATTCTTCACTGTGAAGGTGGTGAGGCACTGAAACAGTTTTCCCAGAGAAGCTGTGGATGTCTCATCCTTTGGAGTGTTCAAGGCCAGGTTGGATGGTGCTCATGGTCTAGTGAAAGGTGCCAATGCTTTGGAAGGGGGTTAGAACTGGATGATCTTTAAGGTCCCTTCCAACTCAACTCAAACCATGCTATGATTCAGTAAATAAACATTTGAATTTAGAGAAGATAAACCAAAAGAAACCTTTTTTTTTTTTTTTTTTTTTTTTTTTTGTAATTCTTTGCTCCAATTTGGAAAGTCTGCAGGAATCCAGCACAAGGTAATAGATTTGAAAGACACTTAGAGTGTACTGTTCTTATAGCTTCCAAGCACTCTAATTGTTTCATTATTGGAACAAACAACGGGCTGTCTCTCTGTGAACACAGGCAGAATTTATGAAATACTTCTCATTAAAGTAATGCCATACTAATAGCTATAAAATAACCACAGAGATGCATTTTTGGGAACAAAACTGTCTTGGGCCACCACAGGAGAGATACACTGATATTAGTCATTCTGCCAATGTTCACAACTTTGCTCAATTTATTGATTCTGTGCTGAAGGGGGGGAAAGGCCAATCTATCTGCTTTTCATGATGAAAATCAAAGTACAACATGAAAAACAACCCTCACTTCTTTTTTCCTTACTAGATCCGTGACATGCCTTTCTTCACTGGCACCTTTAATGACGGAAACCTCCAATATGATTTGACAGCTATAAGCCAAGCTAATTACACAGTCTGAGATCTCAGGTTTCCATAAGTCAACATTCCGAAGAACTTACAATATATTTGAACAATGTAGACATAAAGGTCAACTTACAATATTAATTCTTACTGGATTGGTCCAATATATTAAAATATATTTTCCTTTCTGTTTGAAAAGTTGGAGCATTCAAATGCAACCAAGATACTTTTGTCAATTATCCATTTACACAAAATGAGTAAAGAGGCAGCTTTGTGCTGTGAATACTTTCTTGCATTTTAATGACGTGCATTTCTTTCAGTCAGACATAAAAAATTCAGAGAAGTGACCTCTCAGCAGCTTCTTTAAGTGATGCTGAGTAATACAAAATTTATCTGTAAGAATAAGGACTTGTAGTCACTCAGCATAAGGGTTTAATTAATAATATGCCTGAATACTTCTACAATACATTGTCATAGCTGCTCTCAATGCACAAGCTGATGTTATATATTGAGTTCTAAATTTGAGAAGTATTATTTTTCCCTCTTTTTAAAAAACATTGATCCCTTCCTTGTTGGTTATGTGGTGGTAAATTAAAGTTCTTCTGTTATGGAACTGAATGCAGTATCGGATAGTATATGACAACATAGGCAAAAACTTCTGTAAATATCTTACACAAAGTGTCATTTTTTTCACCCACCTCTGAAGAGTAATATCTTTATTGCTCTGTGTGTTCCTGTTCTGTTTGACTGCATGGGTGAATTTCCTGAGGTTGTTTGTCAGTTTTAGTACAAAGTAAATGTTACTTAGATGCTCCAAATTGATTATGTTCACCCTCAGGCAATTTCACAATAACCTATTGCAGATTAAAATCACAAAATGCTATGTCACCTCCAGTCCTTATTAAGATAATTGACCCTCCTACTGAATTAATAATCTACAACCTGGTTGCTTAAATATGCTTGATACTAAATAGTTCTCCTAAAGTCTAAATAGTAACATATTTTGATGAGATAATTGAACTTGTTTGTCTTCAGTTTGTCTTATTCAGTTAAACATCTTGGATTGACAAGAGCAATAAAATCCATCAGAAAACATGTGGAAGGCCCAATATTTGCTAAGGATATTTTTCATAATTTCTAAGCTAATTTATTCATTATCATTCTGCTATTCAAAAAAAATACAGGTGAAAATCCAAGTTATTCAAATTGAAAATTATCAGTGCATGTATAATTTGACATTATAAATTTATTGGCTCTGAAACAAAGATTTTCTGTGATAATAGAATACCTTCTATATTTTCTTATAGTATGGGTTTACTTGAATTTTACATTAGTAGGCAATTATTGAAATCTGAATTAAAATGAATCTCCTCTTGAATAATTTGTTATTTCTCATGGAGATAATGAGCTTCAGAAGGCTTTGGATTTCTATCAGTGTAGAGATACAAGCACATATTCTAGCTAAACCTATGGGAAATAGATTTATTTTGCTTTTACATTGCCTCCCCTTTGCTGTCTTCCCATATGAGTGCTATTGAAATAGGCAGGCAGAAGTACAGATGAGAAATTTTTCCCCTCGTTAAATCAACCATTATGAATCTGGTTGTCAGTTTGTGTACCCCACTGTTGCCTCTTCATATTCCCTTTCTACCCATTCACTTTTTTTATGTATCTTTTTCTAGCAACTCAAGTAAATGTATGCTTCCTACAGATATGGCAGACAAATAAAACATGGTCCTTTTGGTTTCTTACTTTTTTTCTTTTCTCCTAATTAAATAGTGCATGGGTGGGAGTTACTTTTATTTAAAGCAATGATAGGCATGTATCCATAGATGTTTGGTTCATAGTAAAGTAAATTGATCAAAAGGAATTCTGCTACCATGAGCAAACTCCGGTCAAGCTTTTACCTGAGTGAGGAGCCATAAAGGAATTCTGTAAGGCAAAACACCTACTCTCTTCACCCTTTAAGTGACACCATGTACTTCATTGCAAGTGCACCTGCTCTTATGTGGTGAGTAAAAGGAATTCTGTGCGCTTTGTACTCAAGGCCAGACTCCACATTGCTTATTTACATAAGTAGCCCCTGGGGAGTCAGGTAGGCTATTGGCAAGAGGAAACTTGCTGGAATTTGAACCTCAGGTTTTACAGCAAGACATACAGAAACTACTCTATAAAAATATATAAGGTCCAAATTGAACAAGTTTACAAGAAAAATTTTGTTTATGGAAATTTCTTCTTGACTCTGTTTTTGCAGTAATGATGCAGCCTCATAATTTCTCTTTAACTCAGAGGATGACATTACATACTAGAAATTGTATGCACTGACCTATTGGAAAACTGGGCATATCAGTCAACGCTTACTGTCACTTTCACTGCATTACCTAGAACAAAACCCCTGGGGTTAACATACACATCTGTTATTCTAAACCTACTTAGCAGTCTTGTCAACATACTTTTTTCAGCTTCTTTTACAGTGGTGGTGTATCTTGGTAACAACTTCTTGCACCAGCCAGCTACACAGAGAAATAGTCAATAAAAAAACCTCAGTCAAAATACTAAATAAAATATCTTCACAGTGGCTAAATTAATTCTCTAAGCAACCAGCTGGTGAGTGAGTCCAGTATACTAGTAAAAATTCTTTATCCTTCCTGACTTTAAAGTACTTAGAGTTTTTCAGGACCTGTGCTTGAGAACACATTACTTTCTCAAGCTCCACCTGTGGTACTAAATTTAGCCTTCCCTATTTGCCCAAAACAGTAGCCCAGAAAATAAACAGTGATTATAAAATGCACAGATCAAAAGATCTCAAAAAAAAGTTCCCTGTAGGAATTTCCATATTCACTTTTAATCAACAGTTATCTCCTCCAACCTCGAAAAAGTCAGACATTAAAAAGAAGCATCATCCATGTAAAGGAACAGCGTTAAACTGTCTGAAACATCTGCTGGAAACATTTTGGTTGCTTTTCTGAAGTCCGGTTAGCAGACAGAACTAAGTAGAGACCTTTTCAAATCAAATTTCCTATTAAATCATAGTTACTGTAGGAAACAGGTCCAAAATTTATTGTTTCATTATAATCAGTAGCAAAGCTTTCCTTTACTTCACTAAAGCTCAAAATTGCCACAATTTGATTGCATTAAATTGATACTTTTTTCCTCCTGAGGTATTGCTTGCTCTTCCACATTCATATATCTGATGTAAGTTTTTCACCCAAAGAATAGTTCTGTATCTTTATAGAGAGTAAGGAACTACAATCTGTGTTACTCCCCCACCACTTAGAACTTTGGAAAGATAAAATTTTGGTAAAGTAAGGCAGTGGATCTGCCAATCTCCTGGTTGAGTCTTAACGAAACGTTCTAGTGATATTGCTTCCCTGTAAATAATTATTTCTCAGAATATTGTAAACTCATTTGTTTCAACTTTTACTGTAATGCATCAAGATGTATTTTAAATTTTTATACTGCTGTTATTTTTTTTTCACTTTGATATTGTCTGTTGACTGTAATGAGATTCTCCTGGGCTCAAGAAGTTATTGTGGTTTTGAATAAGTTCTTTGCCATTCTCATTTTTACCCACCACCAAGGTTCTAGATGTCTCAGGGACGATCCCATTCATAATTAAGTCATGATTGTCATTCCTTCTGTGGAAATGATTTGTACAGATAGAGAATAAGAAATCATAAAAAGTAAAAAACAAACAAACAAACAAAAAAAAACAAAAACAAAAAACACCAAACAAAACAAACAAACAAAAACCAACAAAACAACAAAAAACAAACACAACAGCATAAATCACATATTATATTAGTCTCTGTCCCTTATTACCTGTTTTCCTCAGAGTCCCTCTTTTTATTTTGTATCCACTGAGTCTGCAACCTAAAAGGTTAAAAGTTTATGTTGCAAGGCAAGATAACTGCTCAAAAGCTAACTATAATTTTGCTTATTTTGCATATAAGTAAACAAAACCTAAACCTATTTAGTGCCTTGCCGGAGATGTTTATAGTGGGATCACTTCTACACCAAAATGAGGGAGCTGAAATGCAGCCCCATGCCATGCTTACCTTATTAGAGCTCTAAGTTTCTACCAACCGAGGTACCTTCAGTCCTCCTGATCCTGCCCATGGGTTCACAGTACTCTGGACACAGCCACATTCCTTGCATTAGACTACCAATCATATAACTGTGGGATAAATCAATTTTTACACTCTGATCACACAGAATATTAATCAATCAGAATGAATAAATGTATAAATAATGATATATATCACAGCTAGAAGTAGTTAAGGATGCAGCTTTATTTCATCACAGATTGATCCAAAGACTAAGCAAGCCATGCCTTGCACAGTATATGACTGGGAGATTTTCAAGATAAAACATGAATTATTCACCAAGATTCCCCATGGGCAAAAATAAGCATGAGTCAACGACAGCATTTATACAGAAGTTGGTATCCCATTTTTCTAAGAGCTGTATACCAAGAGGATAAAACTTTGTGTGCCCTTTGTGGGCACAGAGCCCTGTTCATTCCATAGCTATTCCTGTCTCAGTGGTGTCTGCTGGATTGTGAGTTTCAACACCTTGTGTTACAAACTGTTTGGTGAATGTACCTAGCCCCATCATACCGAATTGACTACAATGGGGCTCAGCATTTTGGGTGGTCTGTGTTCCTGTGTGAATCTCTGGGAGTGATCTGCGGACTGTCAGGGAACTTGTGGAGAGGATCCCCAGAAGCACTAGAACCTTTTTAGAGTTTGCAATATTTTGAAGTTACAGTATGAATCACATACCAAGTTATTTTCTTCTTGTGTCATTTTTGTTTTCAGTTAGATAATAAAAGGAGAATGGATATTGTTAAAGTAGTGTTAACATTTCTTAACTGCAGGATAGTGAGTACTGGTACTTATTGCTTTTATTCACCAAACAAGTTATTTATATAATAATGTCCAATTAACATGCCACTTACAAGTAGCACTGTATTAAACATCCACAGAAAGAAAACACATGTGTTTATGGAACAGGATACTGCTTGCTAGCTGTTGGTCACTAGATCCACAGTTTAATACAGGGAACTGGTGTGTACTATGAGAAAACATGTATCTATATTTTTATTATCAGTTATGAAAAAGAAAATCTACTCTATAAAATAATATATCTAGGTCCTGTGTTTGAATTTGCTCTGGTGATGCTTCAAGACTTAATTACACCTATAGAATGTAAGATTACTAGTAAACAATTTTAGAAATAAAAAGTAACTCTAGGATAGGAGTGCATAATAAAGTGGAGTATTTTCTGCCTTCAGATAAGGGATCTGGGATCTAAGAGTACTGCCTCACAATTTTTGGTTGGCAATAGAAATTCATGTAGAATAAAATAGTGATTTGCTGTTCTATTGGTTCATAGAAGACTGCCTGCATAATCCAAATGAAGGGTATTGTGCTCTCTGATTTCTAACACTGTAACTACACTGAGTTCTGGTTCGCCTAGGTATACTCTGAACTCCATGTAAAAGAAGTAAAACAAAGTTGGCTGCCCCACATAAATATTTAATCCACTGTAACAAAGTTAAGGACACAGTGATCACATGTAGAAGTATACAAGTTTTTAGTTTGCGTACCATATTAATATGAGTCACTACAGCTGATTTAATTTGAATATTTTTAAACATACCTTTCTGCAAAAGAAATGGATATTTTTTATTTCCTTTCACTGTGCCATAGATTTTTGCTAGGGAAGTACTTTATTCTTTCTCTGTGCATGACTGTAAGAACAGATTTCCTTCCCTAAGAGCACCATTTGTATCCCTTAGTTGTTTTTGACCACCAGTTAATCTCTACATGATTTTCAGTGCTGTTTTATAACTGCTTCAAAATGTTTTTCTTCCCACTATTATTTAAAACTTTGTTATAGAGTACTAAACTTTCACTTACTTTCTCACCTTACTGTGTGTGCAAAGTAAAGGAAAAACTTGAATTACAAGACTCTTTTTAAGATGTGGTATATGAAACTGAGTTTCATGTGTGGTTCCATACATGAACTCACAGAGTTAAATTCTTTCTATGAGTCAGGGGTAGGCAAAATGCAATCAGCCATGAAGTTTGTGTTTCACAAAGCTGCTTACATTGAATAATTCAATATTTGAGCTTTAATGATATTTGAATAGGAATTTGTATGCAGAGCGTACAGTGAATAGATGAAAGAAGGCAGACAAACTTTTGATTTCTGGCTGAATCATTAGCATCTGAGATCATTTTTCAGCCTGCTGTGGGATCAGCCCTCCCTGAGACCAACACTTGCCGTGCTGCCTCCAGTGACAGGTGATCTCCACCACCTCCATGGGTTGGGCACAGCTCCCGTGGCTTCCCACAGCTTTTCTCCTAGGACCTGAGCCACATAACCCTCAGGGGTGGCCTCAGTGGCAGCACCACCATCAATAGGCATCTACCTCCAGAGAGACAGTGATGTCTATCCCCTGGTGAGAGTCAGACACAAATCCTGTGGAGGTCAGGGCTAGTGCTGCTGAGAGGGCATTCCCGTTCCATCTCCTGCTGCCACACCACGACTCCCGGCTGTGACTAATGAGGCAACAGGACTGTCGCCTGGGAAGTGTTCTTGGAGCACAGCTTGTCTCTGGCTGGGGGAGGACAGACAGTACCCAGCACTGCTTGTCAGGACCAGATGGGAAGGAAGGGAGGGGGCAGGGGAGCCAAAACCAGCCCAGAACTTAGGAAGCATATTTCAGAAACGTCTGCATGGGGATTTTCTGCTGCACTAGAACCGCCTCTGGCCCTCTTCCACAAACAGAGTGACAGTGGCAAGAGGAATCCATAGTGACAGTGATAGGAGGAGGCAGAAATTTTGTTTGTTGTGGTGCCTGAAGCACAGCTCAGTTCTTCAAAAGCAGCCCGGGCTCCTGAGTGAAACCTAATAATGTGGAATGTATGGATGTGAATAAGCCGTCTTGAAAGCAATCTCAGTGCAAGCCAATGTAAGGCAACAGCTATCTCAAGAGTAGCAAATTGCTGCAAAATCTAAGAATGCAAGTGAAGCATCAGCTCCAAAAGGTCTGTCCTCACACTGCCTCAAGATACCTCACAGAGGTATCTGCCTCACTGCCTCCTCCATGCAGTCAGAGACTAAATCCTCCTGCATTCCTTACAGCTCAGGTCACACTAGAAACCCTCCTCAAAATATTCTTATTTTAATGTTCAATTTATTTTCAGGATGTCCTTGGAATTTCATACAGGTTTACCTCCTAACTTTCTACTCTCCAGTTCTCAGAAGATGCAAATATTTTGGCCAATCATATGTTGTGGTGGCCTCTAGGTGGTAATAAGCAATTTTTAGCCTGGCTTTATCTGATGGGCAGAGGTGAGAAGTGAAACAGTTTTCCCTACAGAGGAAGAAAAAAATATGCATGAAGACTTCTTACCCTGCAAACTGGGAATTTTATATCAACTTTAAATTAACAGCCTTACTTAACATAATGCCATATAATAATTGAATATAGATCATAATATAATTGAATGTAGGTCATTATTGACTGCTGATTGAGACTAGACACAAGAGTAGTTAACCACTCTGGAGTTATAGTGAAGTTTGGGTTCTAATGGGATTATATGGCCCTCTCTAACTTGAAAGAATACCATGATACTGGTACAATGGCAGATTCCAGAGGGCTGTGTCCTAGTTCAGCAGGAGGGGCCAGTTATCACTGTGTGGGGGTGATCAAAGCTATGTATTCTACCCCCTCTATT
>JAWWMO010000001.1:7456701-7474540 GCA_035047845.1 Dendrocincla fuliginosa
GGTGGCAAGGAGAGACTTCTCCCAAGGACACTGGCAAATCTCTTGAAATTAGGCACTGGGAATAAGAATATGCTGTGAGGAGATAAAATGAAGTTTTATTTTAGGAGACAGGCTGTATTTCTGACAGATGGACTGTCCTTCTGAACCATGTAGCCTCCAACCCCATCCTGCCAGTGAGGAACACGTCAGCCTGAAAGATTAAAGTTCAGCAAAATTATAAGCCACCAAAATCAGGGCTTTATAATGGGAACTGTCACCCAACTTGAATAATAGTCCCATTCATAATACTTATACTGGATCTTAATCTCACTTAGAGTGAAATTACTCTAGGGACTTAAAATAGGAGTATTTGTAATTTAAATGTCTTCTGAGACTCTTTACACCTTGGATATACTGTGCAAAGATGTCCGTGTTTGCTCTCTAAAAATGTGTCTGCATGTGTGTACAAGTGTTTGTATATCAATATGTATTTTTCACATTTATTTTAGATAAATAGATAATAGTATACAAAAAATAATGAAAGCAAGGGACATAATGATGATTTCCTTCTTCATTTTTTTTTAAACATCTGAAAAAAACATTGCTTTCTGTTCCCCTTTCCACTGGCAAATATAAGAGTAAAATAGAGTGGAGAGGAAAAAGAAAAAAAGAAGCACAGAAGAAATGCAGGTAATAAAAAGAAAAAACACTGTTATTATCAATTGCACAGGAAAAAAATTGTGTAAAATACAATATTTCTCTATTGAAATGTACTCTACTGAAAGGACTATGAAGCATCCATATAGTCATGTTTGTTTTATGACCAGAATTACCAAATACTTTCTATGCTCAGGACTGATCACTACAAACACTAAATTAAATTTTCTCAAGGCTAAAACTTCTTAATATTTCTAGCATACATTTATACCATTACTCATAAATTTGCTATTAGAGACACGCTTTCAGTGAACTCTCAGTGGGATACAGAATTTCATGCTACTTATCCAGTGCTGGCCATAGCTTCTCCTCTTCAGCAAAAACTCATCAGTTTCTGCAAATTATCGTTGCTCTTGCAGGTAGAACTTTATTATAGATGATGCACATATGCCAGACTCATCTAGCATTACAGCACTTTCTGTCACCTTCATCGAAACAACATCTGGCAGCAGTTCCCAGAGTGACATTTCAGACATGGAAGCAGAACTAATATGAAGAAAAATATGGTGGCAGTGACAATACAAGTAGACAACAACTTCCTCCCCAATTAAGTCAACATGCTGCTATCTTTCAGTGTCTCAGAGTCCCCACTCATTTCCAGTAGCCTATTTTTTGTTATGTAGTTTGCAACAGTCCAGTTTTCTATAGTGTTGTAGGTCAACTCCTCTCCACGAGAGAGGATGACAAAGGTTGAATACAACTATTTGAACTTGAATCCAGGGCTCAGGTGAAGACATGCACCTTTGACTTTGTAAGGTATTGTATACAAGCATGTTCTTTCTCTGTGGTTAACATGCTGTGAACCAAATTTACTGCAACACCAACAAACATTCAAAAGTCCCCTAAAGCAGAAAGCCTATTTTCACCCACTACAGTGTCAGCTCTGTATTGTTGCATGTCACTACTTATGCAGTTTCTTCAAAACATCCCAGTGGAATCCACCAAAGACATGAAAGGTGAGACAAAAAAAATTATCATTCTGTTAGAGACTTGAATCTAGTTTTATGGGTGTTAAAATGTTGCTCTTAGTTCATGAACTTCAGTTTTGAATATAAATGCAAAATGGAAGAAATTCTGACAAAGTTGTAGTTTACAGATTTCCGAGAAAGGAAGTTTTAAATACTTTAAATTTAAAATATTAGCAGAGACATTCAAACACATGTAATGCACAGTTATGTCTTGCCATTGCTTATTTGCTTCGTTAAAGGCATGTGAAATTCCTGAGCCAAATAGATTTCCTGTTGCAGACTTTACCTCATCACTGTTTACTTGCAAAACATTATTAAAGAGCTTCAAAGTATTGCACAGCCAGTCTTCCCACAGTAAGACATCATGATTATAGATTATAAAGGATTATAGATCTTTATCACACTAACTGGCCATGCCTTCCCAATCCCTCATGGATGAAGTCACTCTTAATGGGTAATATAATTCTTACTAGATGCCTTTTTTTGTGTGCAGCATTTGTGACTTCTACAAAAAGAAAGTTACTCATTCTAATCTGGAGGATTTTGAAATGGAACACAGACACTAAGAGAGCACAGAGTAGCAGCTATTTGCCATATCTGCCATTTCTTATGGGGATTTTTTTATGTTTACAGTGTAGCTTGTTTTGAGCTTTGATATAACAAATTTATCTCAGAATTCATTCTGTTTCTTTTTTTTCCTCTCTTTTTCCACTGTGGGTTTCTGAGGTTTTTATATTTCTCATTTGCTCTTTAAAGTTTTCTTCCTTAATCACTACCACTTCTCTTTTCCTTGCAAGCCCCTTTCATGTACCTTCTGTAACTTCCTATAAAAAAATGTAGAAACAAAACTGAAACAGAAACATTCTAACATGTCTGTAAGAATAATAAATATTTTAAAAGCCACAACTAAGTTCTATTCAGCTGTGCCACAAAACCAAGTAATGCTACCAATTACCAGCTTCTGCTGTTGTTAAGTTAAATGTTAGGAGGAAATGCTGTGAGGGTAGTGAAACTGAGACAGGTTACCCAGAAAAGTGTTGCTCCATCCCTGGAAGTGTTCAGGGCCAGGCTGAATGGGTTTTGAACAACCTGCTCTACTGGAAGGCGTGTCTGTTCATGGCAGAGAGTTGGAATTAGATGATCTTTAAGATCCCTTCCAACCCAAATCGTTCCATGATTCTATGGTTATCAGAGGCAACCTTGAGAAACTCCCCTTATACACTGAACAGTTTTGAATTACTTACGCTACTGCAAACATTGGAATTCACAGTGTCTCTTCTTTGTTTACCATTCCATTCGCAAGGGACCAAGGAAAGGAGAATACAAAATCAATTTCCATCCTCATACCTCTCTGAGCAAGCTCTTGTATCCATTTGGAAGAAAAAGAAATCCAGCATACTAAATACTTTGGGGATTCGAATCAAGTTGTTATCTTGTGTGTACTTAAGAATCAAGAGGATTAAGAAGATGGAAATGGAAGAAACCTATTAGACTTTATGGTCTGGCAGCCACCTTTGTAAATGCAGCAGATCCTTGTCCAATGGAGGCTGTAAATAGAAGGCAACAACAAGTGGAACTGCATCATTACTTGTCCAGGAACTTACTGCAGATAACTTTACACTGACTTCAGTGGCACCCGGCAGCCTGAGTCTTCATGACTCTTTTTGCCACAGTCTTCTGATGTTGTAGCCATGAGAGATCCTGCCTGATGGGGATAATGACCGTTCTTGCTGGGACCTGTGCTGCAGCCAGGGTCTCTCCCTCCCCCTGTGCCTCTTTCCCACTTGGAGAACATCTTGCAATGTGATGAACGCAATGGAGAAGCAGAGCATTCTTAGCACCTCTGAAATCTTCCCATCAGGTTTCTGGTGAGAAAAAGAAAGACAGACCTTTCTTCTTGCCTGAAAAGAGCAAAATGATCTATTTGAACATTATCAATGTTCCCAAATACTAGCACAGCAGGCGAGTAGGAAATGCAGAGGGCACTACAGCTGAAGAAGATAAGAATTTACTGCCTCCTAACACATCTGTTGCCTACACAGCTTCATTCCCTCATGTCCTGCTGCCAGGGCTGTGCCGTGAGTGTCCATTATCAGGGAAGTAAGTGCTCTGTTGAACAGGCAACCGAAGCAGGATTTTGCAGATGCCTTCAGAGATATATTTTTCTTTACTAAGGAAAAAAGATAAATTTGTGAATTATAGTAGCTAAAATAACTGCTTTTATTCATGAAAGCACTCAAAAATAATTCAAAATTTGTCTCTTGTTTAGCTAGCTACAAAATTGCATGGAAGGTTGCTTAGAGGTAATCAAGATCAGATAGTTGTCAGTAAAGAAGCCAGAAACAGTGTACTCCTATATAGATTAATAGAAAACATTTTATCTCTTAACTGCTCTTGGTAGCACTGATCAGTTAAAGTCAGCAGCAGAAAAGTTTGGAGATAGAGCTGCACAGCAATAATTTTGACTTCTGGATCTGTCCCTCTGTGATCATCAGGGAAATATCCCCTGGGCTTAGACTCGCTGCCAGGGGTTGCAACTGGTAGAGAAAGCATCAGTTTTACAGCAACTACTGAAGAATGAAGTGGTTGGAGCTCCCCATAATGGAAATGCATGTCCCTCTAACAGACTAGAGAGGGAAAGGTGTGCAGGATCCTCTGTTGTGGGGGAACACAGGTCAAACAGCAGAATTTGACACAAACTTACCTGAGACAACGATGATTCCTGTGAGGGACCCCTATATAGTCAAGAAGTGGTCACTGAACACACAGAGGAAAGGACTTGCAGAAGGACATTTTAGTTCAGATCTCAGAGTGTGGCCCCGTGATGAGACCCAAGACTGTTGAGAGGGATGTAATTTACTACCAAATCAGCACCAACATCTGTGTAGGACTTCTACACATCTGGCCCATGTCTGTAGTGTCACTTTCCCATTATGCCCATATCTGAGGATCAGAAGTTTAGGTATAGTAGTTAGGAGTCCCAAGGAGAACATTATTGGGTTTATTTCAGGCTTGTTTTCTACTTCATCACTCATAAATGTGCAGCCTTCGTAGTTCCCGGGGGGTGCGCTTGCATGTCTGTACCATAAACACAGCACATGCTGGGAGAAGAGCCTGGGCACAAAGGTATTACAGGGATCTGCATTAAGGACATGACTGCTCGGGGGGACTTTGACAGGATTATCTCCTATTCTACATCTGCACGGCAATATGAAGCATTCAGATTATATAAAGCTGATAACTTGGATAGCCTTCTTTCATTATTTTTTTATTTTTTAAATTTTTAATTATCTTTTAAAATTTTTAATAGCACTGACAGTCTTCCTTAACTTCTCCTCTGCCTCTCCTCGCTATAATTTTGTCAGACCACTTGGATGTAGGTACTACCTTGTTCATGTTGGACTAGAATGATCTAGCATTTTTAAGACTTCAGGAGCACAAGATTATTTTACAGTTCAACAGGGTTTTCTTTCTTTCTTAGTGCAGGAAAATTAATACAAATGAAGGTTTTTCTTCAGATGAGTGTCAGCTCATAAAGCTAAAAATATTAATTTAATAACCTCCTTTAGGTATATAGTTCCACCACAGAGCTTATGCTTTGGCATTAGCCAAGAAAGCTTGATGTGCTGACTGCTGAGCAAATTATTTTGTATAGTTTTTTTTTACTTTGACATCACCCTATTCAGCTAAAGGTGCTAACCTGTTTACCATTTCAGTCTGGCAAATAGGAGATTTAATCAATCCACAGACCTTATTGAAGCATTTTGATTGATATAGGCCTGGAAAGCAAAGATGAGTTTGTCCTTATGAATGTCTTTGATGTGAAATTCAGTCTGATAAGCAAAGAGTGCTTAGTCGGCAAATTTGAGCAGTTTAGGTTTGGCATCAACTGAACAAGCTAGAAGTGACAATCAAATGATCGTATCAAGGGTTTTACTTTGGTTTGGATACTCTTGTAATTGAGCATCTTTCTCTTTGGCACCCATCTGTCTTCTTTTTTTTTTTTTTTCCTTTCTAGTTTAAGTTAGAGCTATGAGGAGCCTAACCTAGCCATAGGAGAAAGAAACAAAACTTCTGCCTCAGTGAACTAGAGGAAAGTTGAAGGACTAAGACAATGGTAATTTAATAGTATCTTAATTAACTTTAGGTTTTGGTAAGCTGCTTGGCTGCTTTGCTTTTTGTGCTTTTTTTTACTTAAAAATGTCTTGCAAGTTATATATGTATTTGTAAAGTTGTTTGTGTTTGTTTTGGTTGTTCTCTTTTTTATTTTGTTGGGGGTTTATCTAGAAGAAAGTCAGGTCAAATATTATGGACTGTGTAGGACTATGGAAATTTTTCCTTCTCTTTGTTTTTTTTAAATTTTTCTAGTGACTGAAACTGGAATTTTCTCTAGATTGTGGACAGAATATAGATAAAAGTTTGTATGCATTTTTATTTGTAGCCAGCAGTGAAGAAAAACAGTAACAGGGATATTATTGAAACTTTGGAATTTTAAACTGGAAAATGTACCCCAAACTGATTTTTCCATCAGAAAAATCCAGCTGTTTATTCTGAAGGCTGTTATCAAACCTCTTTGCTCACCAAGTATCACAATCTCTTCCGCTGTTACGAACTTTAAGGAACTTGAAAAAGGAATGAAGACTGCAAAGCTGCAGTACTAATGCTTGCTCCTTTGAGATAGTAAAGGGCCTTATCAAACATAGACAATGCAGAGGCTTAGGGTTTTTCTGGTCTCCTGGTACGGTGGTTTTGTGGTTTGTTTCAGATCTCAAGTGAATGCAGGGGAGGAGGAGGTGAACACACACTAGTACTTAACTAAAATCACTGAAGAATTACATAAGCTGTAGAGGGTTTTTTTCATAAGGTGAGACTGGGATCTCTTCATCCCATTAACTAGGAGGGAAGTAATTAGTGAAAAGAAGGAAATCCACCAGAACAGCTTCACAACTTCTGAAAATAAAATTCTTTATCAAGAGTCAAGCAGATATGATGGTAGTTGTTTCACCTCAAAACATAACCAAAGAAAGACAGATTTGGAATAATGTCACAGAAGCCAATAATAATGCCACCCCCTTTGGGGTGGTATTAACAGCAATGGAAAATTTGAAAACCTCTGAAGATTATGGAGTGAGAAGAACAATAGGTACCTGCTGCTGTTCAGGAGAGATGAAAAAGCCATAACTGCACATTATGCTGTTTTTGAATGGGACATTTTCCCCATTTGGTGAAATCACTTTAAACACTGATTCTTAATGCTGCATGAAAGGAAGTTATTTGCTGCTTCTAAATAGAGTAGAACATACCTTTTCTTCTAATATCACCAATTCTTGCATTGGCAGACAAAAATACCAACTTTTTTCTTCTGCTTTTCATCTTTCTCTGCCTGACCTGGTACAAAAAAGTCAACACCAAATTTTGTTTGGTTCACTATTGTTAGTTCAATTCCAGTGCCTTTAGTCATATAATGAACCCCCATGTTTGAAGACTGTGTATGAAAATGAGTCCGTTCCATTGCTGATTTTTATGGCCAGTAGGACTCCAAGTGCTTGAAGTAGTGCTGAAGTCTGCCTATGTCTTGCTTTGTTTCCCTCAGTATTCAAAGAGCATTGCCCCTACCATGGTAAAGGACTGCTGTTTACCCTATCTATATCCTTCTGAACAGAGAGGCATTTATCAAAGCAGAGATGTCCCCTTTGCTTGGTATTCGGCTAAGACTTCATTTTCCTTAATGCTTTATGGTAAGAATGTCACTCTGAGCATATTGAGATCAAGAGGAGCTGAGTCAGGCCCTTCTAAAGCCTGTGACAGCCTGGCTCACTGTGACAGAGGGGCTGTGTGACTGGGATCTATGAGGACTTTGACATAGCAGCAGGCAAGCAAGATAGAGCAGCTACAGAGCTGCACCATTTTATCAGCATACCCACACAGGCCTGACAGATCTTTATATCTGCAATAAGTTCAGTAAAGTTCCTGCTCAAATAAGTGATTGTTATCTTAGTAAGCCAGAGGCTCTGATCTGCTGCCTTCACAGAGTATGATCTCAGATGAGAGGGGGATATGGTTAGTGATCCAGTAAGTTTGAAAAGACCAAACCCTGACATTCACCCCACAAAGTGACCAGCTAGAGCAGTAACCTTACCAAAGCCCTACCTTGATATCGGCCTAAGAAGTCAAGACCAGCAGTATCTGTAAAGCCCCTAATTTGAAATCAAGGAACCTTTGAATTTTGCCTCTTAAGTAGATCCAAAAAGAGTGTTTTATGTATTATCCTGTAAATGTGAGGTGACCCTTAGTTCTGAGTCTGCTTGCCTGGGTCTTTCCAGAGTGTCTGCTTGTTATGCTCATGATAACAGCAACAAATTCGCTGCTGCTGGAACCTTTAAGTAACATCTGAGTTAAAGTTTCTGGTGCCCTGAAGCATGGGGAACTGGTGTTTATCATTCACATTTCCTGCTGGTAATTTGGGGGAGACCAACTGTATGTACCAGGTGAGTACCATGTAGCACTGTCAGAACAGCACAAAAGGGTGTTGCATTGATTCTTTTGGTAATGCAGATTTTCACTTTTCCTTGGATCTGCTTCTCCATATATGCCAGCTCCAGTAGATTTGGGACATTTCACAGAAGTGAGATTTCGCCTTCCACAATTAAACTCGGGCGTTAGTGCAAGTGGTCTTTTAGGCCACTTGGTACTGTAAATCTCAAGAGCATCAAAGAAGTACCTTAGGAAGTTTTCCAATGACCTCCAGTAAGTAGGTTTTTTGTTCTGAGAGTTGCACACTCTCCCTGGCAGTCAGAGATTCTGGCTTTGTGGCTAAAGCCAGTATAAGTAGTTCTCGTGTGCTTTCTCTGGTCATTTTTTTCTGCCCTTGGTTCAGGATTTTTTCCTGCCACCTATCTCAGCTGCCCAAAATCTGTTCTGTGGTGGGCTGAGCAGGAAACTGGATCACTGAACTCAGCTAATTAAACGTACTCTTTTAAAGAAAAAAAAAATAAGACTGCAATGTGCCAAAATCAGTTGTGACAGATGGCATCTGTTTTCCCTGCCCTTGCTTTTGTATGCCTTTAGGAAGCCTCAGCAAGGTGAAGCCTCCAGAAAGACAGGGAAATTGCTCCTTTTGTTAGAGATCTGTTGTAGCTGCTCAAGAATGATGGCTTGGGGGACTGCAGAGCGTGGCACCTATTTTACACTCCTTGAGATGGAAGTGAGGAGCAGAGAGATGTCAAAGGCTGTGCAGAGTAACTCTGCTAAGAAAGTAATCAACTAATTAAAGTCTAGAAATGTAGCAAAGAGGAAATTTTTATTTCTAGTATATAAATCTACTCTGTTTGAATTTCCTAAATTTAAAAATAAAGTAGTGTCATAATTTTTATTTCTAGAAGTGCTGGTGCATTCTAGCTCTTTAATAAAGAGTTTGCTGTGAGGAGACCAGGAAAATGCAGGTCCATACCAAAATCATAGCCCGATCAGTTCTGTTGAAACTATAGCTTATTAAGTAGCCTGTGTACTGTATTCATAGCCAAAGTCTATTGAACATTTACCTATAAGTTTTGCTTATCAAGTCTTTCCTGACTTTTTACCTTTGCATGAAAGTGTTTCTCTCTCCTAGAAGCTACACTTGCTTGTTGGCATTCCTTTTGTTCCTCCTGCTTGGCATTTGGGTGGATGCTAGCATTTATATTTTAGGGGTCTGTTTTTCCTGATGTGAAGACGCTTACCTCAAATGGTCTTCAAAGAATGGTTGGCACCATTAAAAGATATACTCTCAAGCCAGGAAAATCCCCAAACAGTATTTTGAAGACAGATCTTCTGTATAATACTGATCATTGAATTTTCAGCAAAGCCACAGCATGGCTAGTTTAGGTATAAACCCCCTTCAGAAGAGGGTAGGCTAGAATATGGAGAGTGGCAGAGTCTAATGCTTGTCTAGAACCCTGAAATTTTTTTAGGGCTTCCAGAGTAAGGCTCAATTGCTCCTGGAAATCAGCTGAAGGAACCCAAATGTCAGTAGCTATTGCATACAGGTCTGAAGAGAGCTTAAGGCTATACCCATTAAACAGTATAAACTTCAGTAGACATTGATGCTGGTAGTAATGAGTCCTGTCCTTACAGGGCGTTATCAAGGAACAAACTTCTTCTGGAAGATACTGCATATAATGACAACTCTATTGTATTTAGTTTAGGTATCTTTAGCCCTATACATTAAATGTATATCTTGAAGTGGATTAAAAATTGCATGGGAGGTCAAAAGAAAATTAAGTGTATGTTGCTGAAGAGAAGTACTGAAAAAAACTGGAATTTTTTGATGTTTAAAAGATGGATATTTCATGGCTACGTACACTACAGGAGAGAGGATGAAACCATGCATAACAAAGTCAGGCAATCGTTTGTCAGGACAGAAGAGAGTCTGCTAGTAAAGTAAGTCAGGACAGAAGAGAGTCTGCTAGTAAAGTAAAGATGATATAAAAATGCAGTCTTTTCCTCTTGTGTTTTGCAGGTGATGTGTGCAGTATTCTGTGTCTCTTTTCCTTCTTTCCCCATTTGATTTTTGCCAGGAGAGGAAGAAGGGATGGTCTGCCAGAGATGCTGCTATTTATAGACCAAACTTACCAGTTAAAACATTCTGCAGGTTGGTTAAAAAATTTTCTAAATTCACTCCTGTGGATTCCACAGGAAGTTTTCTTCTTGTCCAGTCATGGGCTGGTTTCTGGCAAGCATTGCTGATGCTAAGCTGGTTTCCTGCAGTAAGAGAGGTGTCTGATGGTACTCAGGCCTCATCAACGGTTTTCACCTGGGTCAGTTACCTTGGAAAGCTATAATATCCCAGTTTCTTCATAGCAATCTTGCCTCATTTGCATAGGGATTTTGTTTAATAAGAGCTTTGGGACATGTACTGTTTTTACTCTATATTTCCTCCTAATACAGTGTGACAAGACTTATCAGAAGTTCCAGGCAGCACCCTGCTAGAAATAATTAATATTGCTTCACACTAGGCAGTTCTGCTTGCAGATTTCAAAAAAGCTTTTTTAAAAGAAGTAAAATTGTTAATATGCACATGTTACTGAGAGAAAAGTGTAGAAAAAGAGTGTTATTAAAAGAGGGTGTCAAGGGAAAGCAAGGGTCAGAATCAGCATTCCCTGACTCTCTCTCTCCTGATCCCTCTTGCTTACAGTACTGGTGGCATGTGATATCTGCAGACTCACTCCTCTCCTTCTCCTATGCTGTGGTTAGGGATCAGTGAATTTCCAGATGTTAGATGGGAAGGCTTGCTTGAAATTCCTGCTTGCACCTTGCTGCTTCTATTTCTTCTAATAATAACGCACAAGAGATTCAAGTCACAACACAGGTGATGTTGTGATATGTGGCTACTGACTACTACAAGACCCTGACCAAGAAATTGATAGGATGTCACTTGCTAGGATATAATTTCCAATAATCATCTATCTTCTGTTTACCTCCCTCTTCCTGATTTACTGTGTAACAACTCCCCACCATATATCTGTAGGGAGCTTCTCTGCTCACCTTGGTTTCTGCCTTTCAAGATGCTGCACTGCATGATGATAAGCTTCAGAGAGAAATGACTACTGTCTATAAACCCAGTCATCCATGCTCTACATTGCATTACTTAAATCCCAGGGGAGTGTCTATCTGCAGGTGAATGCTGATGGCAGAATCCACTTAGAGAAATGGCTGCTGTTGGTCTGTTTATTTGCATACAGAAGTATCTGCAAAGCATTCCATTATTCCATTCCCTTGTTCTTTTCCTGACAACCTTTCTCTGAGGACAGAAGTATAAAAACAAGTCATAAAAGGCTGTGAAGTACCTTAAGAATTTTGTTTCTTCTTATTAAAAAAATATTTTTTTTGCTATGTAAATAGTAATAAGTGAGAAGGTGAGACTAGAACTGAAACCGGGAAGATATAATTAAATTTTGCAGAGCATTTCAGCATTTTGCTTTTGGCATTCTTTCTTTTTTCGGTATAAAAATATTTCATTTTCATTGTCTGTGAAAGAAAATGGAAATGTGGACTCTGGGAGCCCTCCGTCACTAAGTGAGAAGTAGTCCACCTGATGTTTTTCCCCAGAGCCCTGAAATATTGAAGCCTCAGGAGCAGCCACTCTGTCTCCTCAGGAGCCAGCTGGTTAAATTCTCAGGGAATTTGTTGCTGTCCAGCAAACTCCCTTAGCACCATGGCAGAGTTGAAATATCATCTCTGCATCTCATTTAAAGTTCAGGAAAATAGTAAATTCTGGTTTTAAAAAAAAAAAAAAAAAGAAAAAGTTATAATTGTTCAAAATTGCTACAAAAAGATGTGACCTTCTATATTTAATTAAGCCTTAAAACAAAAGTAGTGCTGCTTTATACCAAATTGTATAAATAGGCATCAATGGGGTCACAAACTTCTTTTAGGGACTACTCTGGCTAAAAAAAAGTTTTTGTTTAGGACCTCTAGATCAGTTCACACCAGTTCAAAGGATGTGTCAAGATGAGAGTGGGTAATGGAGGGGAGGGAACGAGTTGGGTCTAGGGAATGCCATTATATCTGCGTTCTGGCATCTGAGTTTCTGCAGGAAAATGGAGTATTACTACACAGTTCCTTTAGTTCCTCACTGCTTGGAGAAGGAGGAAAGACTTGAGAGGTATGAACTTAATTTCCAGAAAATGTATAATTATTATTTTTTAGGGAGATGAGGTAAGGAGCTCTCAAGTCCTTCAGGGTATTCTGGAAGAATACCTTGCTGATACCAAGCCTGCCTTCCTATATGCCTCTAATTTCTAATGCGTATAGAGGCAGGAAGATTATAATTTCAATAAAAGCTGCAGGCCTTTTTCTTCACTTTATCTCATCTATTTTAAATGTTTCTCTATGGCATGTGATTCAATTAATTAATGCGATGCAATGAGGTAAGTTAACCTTTGCTTGCCAGGCTGAGTTCTGAGCTTCATATTCAGTTTCTTGTTGTTGACGGCTTTAAGAGACACTGCAAGCATTCGTTGTTGTTGATGTCCATTATTTGCAGTAGGTGCTTGAGAAATAAATAAACTTCTTTTCTTAGTAACCTACATTCTTTCTAGTGGATCCTCTTATGCACTGCTTTTAAGCAGACAGATACCTTGCATTTCCTGCAGAACTTACCATTTTAGTTTTAAAATCTAGGTTTTTTTTTTATTCCATTGATGTCACTGTAGCTCTGGGGAGAATGTTTGCTACATGCCCCACGTGCCCCAGAAAAATATACTTGACAGCAGCAACAACAACTGTATTTACCTTTACTGTGTAAATATGGCTCTTTGTTGTTTAGTAAATAGAATACTAGCTTCCATAAAGCTTTGGACTACAGAGTAATTTACTCTGCATACTAAACATTGTGAGGTAAGTCAAAGTAGACATGAAATAGAATGTGACTATAAGCTTCAGCCCTTTTCCTGGGGACCTTTTTTACTGAACTCATAAGACTGAATGCAAGACATTTTGCAAGGCAACAAAGGAAAGCACGCAGTTCATGAAAAGGTAGGGCTGCTCATCACAGCTGGCAGGCATAGATATTCCAGTCTGGAGGTGTTTTGGCTCTTTTGAAGGTCATTTAGTTCTCTCTTGGCAGGGTAAAAAAAAAAACAACAAACAAACAAACAAACAACAACACACTTTTGGAACTTTATTTGTGAGGGAGCAAAGCTGCAGAAGCTGCAGTTTTCAGGTCAGAAGTTCTGCAGGCACCAGGACAGTGCTTTGACCTTAGCAATTTGGAATTTTCAGCCTGTTCTGTAGTCCTAGTGGAGAGTTGCTGAAACACCTAGATGGTGAAATTGCAGCAAATACTAGCAAAGACTTGCAGTACACAATTGCATTTCATGTTAAAAAGAAAACAAAAAACCAAATCCAAAAACCAAAACATAAAAAATAATAGTAACTATGAATATCAGTTTGTGGTCTGATACGCACATGATAGGATTTGTTGTGTTGTCATTTTGGCATCATTCTTGACTTCCACAGGTTTCTGTGCCAATTCTTAGCCAGGAGTAGGTAACTAGCAGCACTCCCTATTAGCAGCATCTGCTATCAGTACCTAGTATTGTGTGTGTTAACTGTATAACAGAATCACACATGGTAAGGAACAGATGAGCTGACCAGCAAGATTTGCTGGGGATTGAATTAATGTTTTATTTAATTTTATTTTCATATTTATTCAGCCAGCTGTGCAGCCACATCCATTTAGCTCATAAGTGAGACAATTTTTAACTTTTGGTCACTAAACATATATTGTAGCTCAGCTTTTACCACTCTAACCAAGTTAGTTGTTGCTTGGTCTTCTCACCGTCCTTATAATTAATATCAGTCTAAAGTACGCTACAAGCAGAATTTGAATATAAAAAGGAAAGAAACTATGTTCTGAAAGTTAGTCAAAGTTTGAGAGTTAGAACATGCAACTCAGTTCCTCACTCAGTATCTGAGCACGTAATGATTTTGTCCTATGGCAGAAGTGTGGAGAATCACTTTTATAGTGTTTGCAAGTATACTTGTGAAATACTTCTTTTTACAGAGTAAGAAATATATATACAAAGATTATACTGCAATTTGCAGGAGATACAAACTTTGCTGGTCAGACCTAAGCCTAACCTGTTGATCCAGAGACCTGATCTGAGGGAGGTCAGTTTTCAGCCAGCAGTAGGAGTGGTTGGTAAGGTGCTTCCAGCTGGGAGCTAATTAGATCCTGCTGAGCCTGTGACGGTCTCTGTGTGGCAAACATGACACATCTCGTGTCACCATCACACTTCAGCAGTCCTGTCACATGTTCCTTCACCTCAAAGGGGTCTCTCACATCTGGTTGAGCTGTGGGAAGGCTGAAGGCATTTTTCTTCAGCTGTGCTTTTCAGTCTCAAGTGTCAGCTGTGGGCCCTGCTACACTCCTTGCTGCTGCCTCCTATTCTATTGCTTCCCTTTCTGGGTTACGATGGCAAAGAGGGGGCTGCTCAGTGGGAGCAGATGGCATTGCTACAGGTGGGTTGAATGTACGGACATGCAAGCTTACCAAGTAACACTCATGAGAGGAGCATATATCTGATATATATGTGCCTAAGTTGTTGGATCCTGAGCCGCTAGCAAGCTTGAACAGGATTTACACTCGGTGTTCACACTGCCAGTTCTCAGACATCACTGGCCACTTCTGTAAGTTCATGGCAGCCTGTGATGTTAAGGAATTGCAGAAGGAGCCTGGGCTGAGGTCTCTGCTGAACTCTGTTAATCCTGAAATTGCTGCATGGCATTGAGAGGGATCACAGCACACCCAGCCACAGGCACTGTAAGGTGGGACATGATGACTGGCAGGGCGTGCTTGGGGTAGCACTGCCACAGCGCTTTCTCTTGCTACCTCTGAAAGCTCAGCTGAAGCCAAAAACTGAGTCTTGCCTGTGTCTGAGCAGCCCAGATGGTAAGGCAGTTTGGGCACAGGTTTAAAATGCAGTTTAAATAGTTACTTGTAAGACACATGAACTGCACTGCATGGTTTGAGTCTCTAAGTTAATATGGGACAAAGTGAGAACTCCAGCTAAGCTGCGTTCAGTTTGCAGACACTGCTTGCTTAGTCACAACATGGAATTTCAGTAGACACTAACGCTGATAAGGATTTCTGGAAATAGGGCTGTTTTAGAGCCTAACTGCATGTTTAGAAGTCTGACCTAACTTTGAAAATGCAACTCCCTGCAACATACCAACAACATCTGCAAATGTTTCCAGTAACAGGTTTGAGATAGCTTTATTCATTACTCGAAAAGCTCTGAGGATAGTCAAATGGTATTCATCACGTAAATTATTCAAGATATTTCTTGTAAAATTTTTTGTATGTTCTTCATGCAATTTTTATAATGATTAATTTGCTAGCTCTACCTATTCTGGTGGCCCAGCTTTTCATAAGTATTGAGTGAGAGCAGCTTTGTGCAAATATCAGTGGCCATCGTAACCATTCAGTTTACAGCCAGTCAGCGCCTGTGAAAACTGCAGATTAAAGACAATCTGTTCTTGCATAGCTGGAACAGCAGGAATTGACTCGATAGGTGGTTGAACAGCTCTGAGCAATACTAAACTGTGATGAATTTGTATTGCTGAAGAGAGATGAAGGCTCAGGGCTACATCTACACAGAACATCCATGGAGCAGAAACTTATAGGAACAACATGAACTACCCAGAGCGGGATTTGTGTGCATATGTGTGTTTCCGTCTTTAATACTGTCTGTTTATCACACAAAACCAGTTATCATTTGAGCTGGTTTGGGAATACTCTGTACGCATTTTCCTTAAGTATTTTATGTGCATTGGCTTCGGCCAAGTCCAGTTGCTTCTTTTTCACTAAGCTATTTTGAATATGAAATGTTCTACTAGTGTCTTCCTTTTTCTTGCCTAGAACATCCATTGGTTTTAAATTTTGGCCTTTTTCTGGAGAGAGTATTAAATTTTACAGAATTTTTGTAGAATAATTTGCTCAACTGGCTGTATGAGAGGAAATAGCAATGCAGCTTTTAAATGAGATATATTTGAAATTTGTGTGCAAACTTAATATTTTCTTTAATTATATGAAATACAAGCAATAGCTAAAACATAAATTTATTTAATTTAAATTTTGTTTTATTTTTTCTCCTATTTTTTGTGGATTATAGTTGGCTAGGCAAGTATATTTCCAGCTCTACAAAACGAGTAGAAAAAGCAAAAAAGCACTTCCCTTTGGAAAAAGAGATAACTGACTATCCCTCCTGCAAAGGTTTGTGCAGCATCTTAGAGCCATACTGGCTTTACTGGTGGGGGAGATTGGAGGCAACAGCTCTGTTCCCAGCATTTGCAGACAGGGCAGTGGAAAAAGAGGCTCCCGAAACCCAGTGTCATCCCTTGCATTTCAGGTGAAAAGGAGCAAATGTTCCCCCTAAAGGGAGCCAACTAGTTACAATAATTAAAAAATAATAATAAAAAAATGACATATTTTGAGGAACTTCACAGTTAAAATTAAAATGAACAGGATAAGGGTTTGTCTTATTATATAATTCTTAGCAGCCTTATAACAAGCCTCTTAGAAACTGTACATGAAAAAGATCCAGACAGTCTACAAGTTAATTAAACTTTGCTCTAGATTCTAACTTAACAGAGAAATAAGCTGCTAGATTTTTTTTCTAATTAAACATAATTTTTGCGTTTTACTTATGCAAACCACATTATCATATGTAAGCAGCTGGGACTCTTTCCTTAACTCAAAATATTAAAATTTCAAGTATAGCAATGTTTTAACTTAGCAAGACTAAATCCCAATCTAGCCATAGATTTATGTTAATAATTAAGAAATTCCAGACGTTTAACATTATTAAGAGTCTGATACAGCAAAAGCTTTAGTACCTTAAGAATGTTTAGAAGATGAGCATGTTCTTCCATAAATATTTTAACACTACATCATGTTTTTTTTCTTAATATTAAAATTTCCTACAGGAAAGAAAATAATTCATAATTTTATATTATGAATGTATATGAAGTTAGTTTTACCAACTTGATTCAACTCATGTAGCATTTGTGTTGTTTCATAGCTTTGGCCATAAGAAAGTCTAACTAGCATTTTTTTCTTTTGGGTTTTGTTCCACTTAATTTTCAGTGCAAAGAAAAAGAAAAGTGTCTCCAAAAGCAGTCATTACAAATAGATTACAGGGCAGTAATGCAAAAATTCTTTATAGTCAGATTTCATTCAGTGCCAGTCAAAAAGATTGTGTGGAAGGAGTGGTTTTAATTTCCTATGTCCAGTGGACTTAATTCCTTTTTGACTTTGTTGTCTATGGTAAATTATTGGGGGGTTTTCCCACTGGAATAAACAGGTGCAAATGAACAGAGAGCAATCAGCTCCCTGCGAAACTGGTATTTTGAAGAAAAGAAACCCAGTATGTTTAGTAGATCAGTGTCAGACTTCTGAGCTCTCCATTAGGCAGCTTCCACTAATCATCACCCTTTTAAGAACTCTGAGCAGAAGTTCAGCAGAAACTGGATATTAATGGCTTTACTGGGCTGCTTTATTTTTGCACTTCTGACAACCTGCTAGGAAAGGAATTGGAGGAAGAATAGAAAAGCAGCAAGACATTTTGGTCCACAATGAATGTCTGAAAGTTTTTCCCTTAAAATTATGGCCTTAGTGCATATATACATATACC
>JAWWMO010000001.1:7474640-7489810 GCA_035047845.1 Dendrocincla fuliginosa
TGTCCCTCTCAGCTCCCATCAGAGTGGGATAACAAATCCACAGCCCGTGACTTGAGCCCTGCTGTCAGTGGGTAGTGCCTGCCTGTGGGTAGTGACAGTGTGTTCCCCACCACCTGTGTTGCTAAGCAGATGGGTTGCTTTATTTTCTACCAGTTGGCATGAAGAACACTTGCAGCTCAGGGTAAGGCAGCATCCCTTTCAAGCTCGGCAGTGCCTACAACACTCAATTCCAGAGGAGAAGAGTAGTATCCACAATCATTTATATCTAAGAGTGAATATGGTAACCAACCCTTATCTTAAATGTGTTAAAATGAACACTGAAATAAGTGAAAGTCTGCTAGATGGATGTACTGTAGCTGGAGATAGAGTGAGCTATAGTAATTCAGACAGGTGGTGAACCATGGTGATTTTCAGTTCATTTCCACATATAATAGATAATTACTTCGTTTCCAACCTTTGTTTGGATAGCCACTGAGGGAATCCATGGTGAGTCTATAGCCCCCAGGTGAAGTGTGTTCACCTTTAAAATGAATTTTAAGTGTAGCTGCTGCAAAGTGCATCAGTGCACAATAACATTGTCACTGGGTGTCAGAATCAAGTGACTGAAAAGCAGCATAGGCATTGTGAAGAACAAAGGTACCATTATATTACTTATATTTTTTGGCATGTTGCCGCTATTTCATTTGCAGCTTTAAGGGGAGTAGAGATATATATCTTCTGCATATTTAAATGCAGAACACGTTAAAATGCAGGCTAAAGAGAGCTACTCTATGCTTATTAAATTTAACTGGGTTTTTGAAACATTTATTGTGATATGTGAGAGAACATTATTAAAAGTACCCATTTGTATATCATGGGTAATTAACAATAATTATCTTCTTAGTGGTCAGTTAAAATCTAGCTGGTATAAAGGAGAAATTTCATACGTATTTAAATTAAAAGTGTATTAAAACGTATTTTGATAATTAACCAGTTTGACACATAACTATATCTGTAAATAGTTATTAAGGTTTTGCCTAAATTATTTAAGCTTAAGGAGGTACTGTCTATTCAATAACTGCTTGGTTTAATAATAATAATTAAAAAAAAAAAAAGGTTCTAAGTGTCATCCAAGGAAAACACAGTTCCACTGACCAAAAAAAGCAGCTGTGAGACCTTCATGATGCAATTTTATTTTATTTGAGAAGAGGACTCAGTGATATAAAAAAACCAGTCATAGAGCAAACCTAACTGCATGACTCAGGAAACTTTGTAAGGGCTTAATTCTCACAAAAACCCTGGCTTCTATCATGTCTGTACTACTGTGCTGGATATCACCAGTGGAGACAAGCAGTTTTGTTCCTGTGTTAGTTCTTTCTGATCCACGTTTCCAGCATCCAAGCAAATGCTTAATTATAGTAACCTCGGGGCCTTTGACACTTCATCCTCTAGTAGCTTGGGATTTGTGAAGTCACTGAGATCTCCCACTCGTGTCTCTGGTCCAAGCACGCTGGTTGCCCCAGGAGCCAGGAAGACAGTGATACAGGAATTGACTTGGTGACTGCCTTAGCCTTTACCCAGGGAGATGGATAGAGTGGTTGTTTTGGCTCTGATGGTTTTGCTCATGGGATAATTGCTCAAAGTCTACTGAATCTGAATTTGAGTTGTCAGACTCTGTTTCCCGGTGAATGAAATTTTAAGTAGTTGGTATTTTCTTTTATATTTTAGTACCGTCTAAGTCAGGATAGTTCTGGAATAATATGTAGAAATGTTCAATTCTAAAAGATCTAAAACCAAAACTGATTTACTGAACTATCCATTTTCCTAACTCTGATTAAGGGAACACATCCAATTACATAAGTATATTATTAATGTTCATCTCTAGTGTAGTAGAATTAAAATTGCAATGCCTCCCAATCACAGTCTAAACCGTGCAGTAATCAAGCATGAATTTAGCAAGTTCATTTTTCCATTATGCTGTTTTCAACACAAAGTTACCATATTAGCATATGGTACCATAACATTGCAGTTCAAACTACAAGGAAGAAATCCTTTACGACAGGAGTGGTGAGACACTGGCACAGGTTGCCCAGAGACGCTCTGGATGCCCCAGCCCTGGAAACTTTCAAGGGCAGGCTGGTCAGGGCTATAAGAAACCTGATGTAGTTGGAGATGTCCCAGCTCATTGCAGAGGGTGTCACTAAAGGTGACCTTTACAGGGCCCTTCCAAACCTGATGGGCATAGGAAAGGCACCTTTGTGTTATGTACAAATGGAGTCACCTTTGGGATGCCACAATTCACGCTTGGGACTGCACCTATCTTTAATCAGTTTTAAAATGGAAGATAACAGAACGTGACTGAAATTCCCCAAACAGCATTTGCTGAAATGAAGGGTAGAAACAGCATATTTAAAAAAGCTCGCTATTTTAAATTGCTAATGTTTCTAATGCTGTCTCCCTCTTGACTCTTGCCCCACTAGACCGTATCAAGACAGGACTAACATTATACCACTGTACTGAGTTCAGATCTACAGTACAGTGTCCAGGAGTGTAACTCTGTCAAAGTCAAGTTTTTCTTTTAAGTATGTGCTGCTCTATTGAAATATCCAATTAGAGAGGAGGAGGGAAAGTCAGTTTTACTTTGTTTTCCTCTGTTTTTCTATGTCAAAGTCCGTATGAAATGATGCACTATAAGTAGCAAAAGGGCTTAAAAGGTTTATCTTTTGGGGAAAAAATAGTGTCCTTTGCAGTGTGCCAAGGTTTAAAAGCAATTATTTATCATTATATAACTTCCTTTTTTCCCCTTTTGTTCCTAACTCAATCCGTTTTTTTTTTTAAACTTCACTCATTTAGATAAAAATAGGCAAAACTGTGAAAATAATCCATCCTCTATCTGTCATTCATGCTTTCATGCATTGCATTGGTAATTTTACCTACTGTGAAATTTTTGGGTTTAGCTAAGATTAACTAGGCTTCAAAGTACTTTCAATGCTAATAATACAGACTGTCCTTATATAGCAATCTGCTCCTTTGTGAGGATTTTTTCTTTACAATTTGGTGATAATAATTCTGTTTTTCTCTGAGTCACTAGTCTGTACTTGCATTATGCCATCTCTGAAGAATCTTTTCCATAGTGGCAGCCATGCACAAAGGAGAGGTATGGTCACAATTGAGAAGATACACCTCTATACGAGGCAAGAAACATTACCCTCATATGGAATCTTTGGCTAAAAGCCAGTACAAAGCTAAGCCTGCAGTGCTTTATTTAAATGGGAAAAAAGCCCTAACAAAAATTTAAAGAATGATGTTTTGTACTTAATGGATTCAATTTTGCTCTACTGGGAAAAAAAAAAATATGTTTTTACTTCTAAATTGTGCTACTAGACCATGACTGTTCCCTTGGAGTTTATTCTCTAAGTCACTTGCTAATGTTAGCTTAAAAAAACCCCAAACACAGGCAGGTGCTAAACCATTAAATACTAAGTGAAGACATGCCAGAATGCATAACTAATGGCACTGTAAATTGAAAATAATAAGTTAGGGAATGTAAGTTTATATTTTAGGCCTTTGCAAGGCGGACTTGGACTTACTAAACACTGAGTACTTATGGGCTCATATATTGTTGAGTGTTTTTACAACCATGAATATGCATCCTGAACTACATAGAAGATCTTGTGGATATTTTATTGGAAAATAGTTGCTGGGTGTGAAAAATTTGGTGTCTAAAAAGAAATTTTTTTTTTTTAGGTTTTCCTTATAATTAAACTCACAGTAGTGTCCCACATTTTCATTAGGATAAAGTGAAACAGTTCAGACAAAACAAAAACTGTCCAAAGTATTTCATATCATTTTCTGAAAGTAACTTTTTAAGGTCTTGAAGTTGCGATTTGGGTGGGTTTGTTTGTTTTCAGGGTAAGCAGGCAGGAGTGTCCGCCTGCTCCTGAGGTGTAGTGACAGTTGTTCCCTACTCTGATTGGGAGCCTGAACCATCTTCCCTATAGTAGTGGGATCCTCTCCCACTCTTGGGTCACTGGAGTAGCTGAACCCCCCCTAGAACTTGTAACTCTTTTTGTCCCACACTGTTTGCTACTAGGAATTCAATTGTAGAGGAATTGTAGGGGAAGTGGTGTAAATGGGTGCTCCATCAGTAACCATGAATTCTTTTGGAAGCATTTATCCCACAAGCAAGTGGAATTTAGCAGATGGAAATAAGCAGCTCTATGAGTGACAATGAAAAGTAGGACATGATGGTTGTCATTGACTCTTATTGTGAGGGTGGAACAGTAGATTTAGCCAGCCATCAGTATCAGTCTATTTCAGAGAGGTCAAGTAATTATGAAGGTCTTGCATCAACATAAAAGTTATTTTATCAAAACTTATCTATGGAAATTGTAACGGTGATGTAAACAATGTCTGTATGTGGTTATTGTCATTTGTTGTTTTGGATTTAGTTTTTATATCTTTAAGGGAAATTGTCACACAGGAAAAGTCTAGAAAACCTAAGAGTTTAGGGGTTTTTTACATCTTCCAAGAAGAGCCCAAAACTTCTCATTAAATTCTGGCATTTCTTCAAAAATATTTTTTTGATTGAAAAAATTTTACTGAGACAAGTTACAGACAGAATAATTTTTAATAAGTTTCTATGAACTCAGTGTAACACTGAGAAACTTCTTGTGGCTCAGCTTCTCAGCAGGTCTGAAAAACACTCCCCTGACTTCAAGTAATAGGATCCAGTATAATTTACATCAGTGAAAATAGGCTGATTTATGCCATTCAAAAAATCCTGAAATAGAGATAAAATAGGAGTATGATATATAACTGGTAACTGGAGCTTAAAATTAAAAATTTTAATTAAAAAAGAGTAAAATTCTGAGTACAAGGTTGTGACTTTAGAGTGTTTTAGCTGTTTAAGGATACTATTTGCACTTATAAGTGGTTTCGGAAGAAACAAATGATGACCATTATTAATGCTTGGGTTTTGACCCACTATGGCAGGGACTATCAAGAAAGGCTTCTGTCTAGACTCAACTATGATTAATGACTAAAAAATTTATAAAGGAGATAGTAGGATCAGTCACAACAAAGACTGCAATTAAGGTATTGTCTCAAACTCAAAGGCCTGAATACCTGAATAAGAATTTATATATTCAGACAAGATAGCCTATCAATTACTTTTTAATTTATTTTGGTGCATGATTTTGCATGTGTTCTCACAGTTTCCTAGCATTATCTGGATATGTTGTGGTGAGTTTTCAAACTGCTTAACAAGGGTGCTTTTTTATTAATCATTCCAGACAACAAGAAACCCAAACCCTAAACACAGAAAGTAGACGGGGAATGAGAATTAGTCTATTCTTTGTGTTTTTCAGTACAGGATTACAATTTGTCTGGTATAGATAAAGAAGATTATATAAAAGTTGAATTTCTAGATGGTCATAAAAGTTCACATTGGCTTTGCTATAGGGATACCAAAACCTTAATTCACACATTTTTTTAGTCGTAATGAGCACCGACAAAACCTGACTCATCAGGCTGAAATAGCACTGTAGGAACGTACATATTTATGCACCAGACTATGTACTGGGTACTTTTGCTGCTGTTAGTCCATTCATCCCCTGGGATTACACTAATAGAGGTGTAATAGTCTTTCTTCCTTGAGTATGAAACCTGTAAAACCTGTCACCAGAACAGGTTGGTAGTCTGATTTCCTGAAGAACTCATTGCAGAATAGGTAGAGAAATATATATGTGTTCCAACCGAAAGTAAGGAAGCTGTTTTTCAGCAAGATAAACCATAGTTTTTCCTATGATGTGGTATTTGTGTAGGATCCACATGTTATTTTCAGTTTGATAAAGCCTGACCAGTGAGGAAGTTAGGTCTTTTAGTGTGTTTCAATGCCCTTGAGAGGTTAATTACTGTGCTGTGAATACAAGCTTTCTCAAAAATAAGATTACAATTAGGAAAAAAAAAAAAGAGTTTTAAATATTGTGGGTTTTTTTGTTTGTTTTTTCTTTTTGGTCAAAAAGGATGGTCTGCACATTGCTGCTAAAATGCTGCATGAGAGAAGTATAAGTATTTAAAGGTCATAGAAAGCCTTAGGATGGTTCAGGTAAGTAGTTAAACAGCTAGCAGATATAGGCCTGCAGGAACAGGGGACTCAGGTGCTCAAAAAGCTGTTTGTTATCCACTTTTCATTGTTTAAGCCCAAGAATGGGCTTCTCAAGCAGATGCTGTGTTGTTTCAGAGTTTCATGAGGTCTATAACAGTGCCAAGCACATTTTAATGTTCTGTTAGGTTAACTGTTCCGCTCATGCAGCCCTCCTGGTGAGCGGTCCTTGTTCAGATGTGCTTCTAAAATTATTGCATGTTTTTAGCTTTGAAGAAAACTCAGAGGTCTCGTGGGATCTCACTTTGGATTTCGTAACATGGTATTTCCTCATTTTATGGGCAGGCTTCATTCTGGTAATAATTCTAATTTGTTTGATTGGTTGGGTTTTTTTAAATAATAACTGAATTTCTTTTTTTCTTTTTTTTTTTTTCCTTTTTGTGCTATCAGGGTATGCATGTTTGACACAGGTTTCTAAAAATTAAGTCCAAAATTATTTATTTTTTGCATAAGGAAAGATATTTAGGGACAAATTCTGGCCATCTCCAGGATAAAAACAAGTTAGTAGCTATCAGCCTTTTCACTTCTCACTCCTCTTGCACAGGCTCTGCAAGAATCTTATTGATAATCTCACTGATATCTATATCTGGCCTGTTCTTTCGTGGGTGATAATTACCGAAGCAGTGGAAAAGATATAGTAGAAGCAGATGAACGGACATCAACTTGGATGGCACTGCTGGCAAAGTAAGCAAGGCAATTTTCAGTATATGAAAAGAAAAGTGCGCCTACTTAATGAGGGCCAGAACTATGCAGAGTTGGGTAAGCGAGAATGAGCACAAAAGGAGGAGGTAATAGTGAATTTATAGATATTTTAATCATGTTTTGAGGGTTGCTCCTTACTCCTCCATAGCCCTTGGCAAGTCTGAGTGCAGATGTACTGTATAATGAATAGGCCTGATTCTTGAGTGCCCATGGTGTGCTTGGGGCTCTGTAGTCAGCCCAGAAAATAGAGTATCTGTTTGCAGGCTTGTAAAGTAAAACACAGCATGTGAGACACTAACCTGTTTTTAATTCTTTAGGCAGCACATGGTTACAATTGTAGGCATTTCGTTCCAAATCACATGGAGATTTCTGTTCCAGAAGTCTGCACAACCAGGGACAGCCAAGCACACACAGTTCTGTGTAGAATAACTTGGAGAATTTTAGCTCCTGGTTTGCGACCTCCTTATACTTAAAATGGGACTTAGAGATGAACGTGCTTTTTCCACATACACCAATTCTATGCAGAGATACTCTTAAATTTAACTTTGCTAAATGTTATGCAAATTCAGTACATTTTAACTTTCGCCGTCTGGAATAAAAGAGCTATGCTTTACTTTAAACACACATTTTGCATAACAATATTAAGTTCCATATATTATCTTAAAATGCAAAATGTATAAATCTACATGGCTGCAAGAGCATAAGCAGAACATATTACTCTGTTAAAGTGAAAGCATAGTCCCAGCAGCGTACAACATCTGTATATTAATCAAGCCCACTGATAGCTTTGTTTCAGGAAAAAGAAGTTAACTTTAACTTTTTTTGCTTTAATTTATGAAATATGTGGATATATTAAGCAATAATGCACTGTAGAAGACAGCATTTAATACATGAAGAGGTTCACATTTTTATCCTACTAGACTAAAAGAAAAGCCATAAAATTTTCAAAGTTATAATGCTGCAGCAGCAGAGATAAACTTCTAAAATCATAATTTAACTGTTTGTCAGTCAAAAAAAAATGCAGTTATAGTTCTGTAATCAGATCCTAGTTCTTAATTTTTCCCTCTTAAAAAATGAAAACCTCAAAAGTTTTCTTCAGTGAGCAGACAAATTTCCATTAGTGTTAGAAGAGACTCAGAGGACAGAGAAACGTATTGACTGTGCACCAACCGCTTCTCATGGCTCTGTCCAATGTGGAATTCAGCAGTGGCAGAGCCAGAGGACTCTTAAGTGGTGCTGAGAAAAGCAGCAAAGTAATTATTTAACTAAAGGAAAAGAATTATTCTTTGCTTTCCTTCCCTTCTCCCTCCTTCCAGAGGCAATAGGATTTGCCAAAGAAGGCAGTGGCTACTGTGGGAGTGAAGAAAGTTGGGGTTGTTCAGGCTGGAAAAGGCTCCAGGGAGACTCTAGAAGCCTTTCAATACCTAAATGAGGGTCTACAAAAGTGCTGGAGAGGGGCTTTTGCCAAGGGCATGTAGTGATAGAACAAGGTGTAATGGCTTTAAACTGAAAGAAGGTAGGTTTAGATTATATATTAGGAAGAAATTCTTTACTGTGGAGATGGTGAGACACTGGCACAGGTTGCCCAGAGAAGCTGTGGCTGCCCCATCCTAGGAAGTGTTCAAGGCCAGGCTGAATGGGATTTATAGCAACCTGGTCTAGTGAAAGGGCGCCTGAAACTAGGTGAAGATTAAGGTCCCATCCAACCCAAACCATTCTGTGTTTTGTGTTTTGATGTGTTCATAGTTCAAGAGTTCATAGTTCATATTTTCAAAGATGTTTAAGCTTTTATTCACAGAAGTTGTTCTCAGTAGTGTTTTCTGCATCATCTGTTAAAATCCATGGAACTTGCTTTAGTACTTGTTTTAGTAAATGTAGACAATTCACCTGTGTGCTTAACTGCATGTTTGGGTGCCCAAACACTTCTAAGAATATAATCTTAAATTACTTGTCTGCAATAACAGAAGAGCTTATGACAACCTGCCATCATTTACCTGCACTCACAAACATAATCTGTTCCCTACCCACCAGAACATTCTTTAAAATCTACTAAATAAATCACCTATGCCTAAATAATTACATGTTCAGGTTGGAAATCATTAAGGTTCATTGATTTATTACAAACCTTTAGAATATGATGCTCTGGTTTTGTAAACATTCCCAGGCATATCAAGAAGCATTGCTTCTGGCAGAGAAACAAGGAAGAGAAATGGTATTTCCATGGTTTTATCGTTTTTACCAGGTTCTGCAAAGTATATGTCCACATGAATAATGATGTCCTATTCCTCACAAAATGTTTAGGCATGTCGTTTTCCCTAATTGATGGAAGCATAAAAAGACAAAATTCTTTATACTGGTACTTTGGTAGCAGTAGTGGGAAAAGCTGAAGTGGTTGTGTTCTGCTCTTTTATGTAAAGTCACATGGTGCCATAAATAGTTAAAAGTTTCTCAAACCAAATGGCAAAAACTTGTGTTAAAAGTTCATGGATTTTCAAGTTCACTGTACAGATTCTTCTCACAGAAAAAAAAAATTAGTCCCTACTGGCTTTTTAAAGTTGTTATCACTGCCATAGATGGTTTGGCTATTTTTAAAGTTAATATATGTCTTCCATGTGTGAATATTTTAAGAAGAAGAAAAAAGGGGAAATAAAAAACATGATTTTTTTAATGCCATATTAATTAGTTTGAATTTTTAGACTCTATAGCACTCTGGTAATATGATATAATCCAATGGTAGTGTGTTCTGTCACCTATTGACCACTGATTTTTAAGTGAATTTTTAGCATGCATTTGTAGGAAATTAGGGGGTTTTACTTGTTTTGCTATGAAACTTTTTGAAACAATGTTTTTGCATGAAACTTTTTCTTCGGACATGGTTTCTTAGTTGTTCTTTGTGTGATGCAGTGCATGTTGTGCTGCACATCAGACTGAAGAGACCTGCCTAGTTACTGTTTTCATGTGATAATAACCATGTCATAAGCCTTACAGAAGGGGAAAGGAAAATTTCTATCTTCTCTATGATCACTCAGAAAAGTAACTTCTAGCAAGACTGACTGAAAGGACCATTTGATAAGATGGTGTCCCTCCCACATTATATCTGTTCAGAGTATCAGTGTATATATCAGTATCCAGACCAATACTTTGGATAGCCCTATTTTAAATTTTAAGATTACTGATACTCCAAAGTGATCTTGACCCATAATTTTAAACTTAGACTAGTAAACTCCAACCTAAATGTCTGGTAGTTCAAAGCTGTACTCCCCTGCTTTCTGAGGATGACATGATAAGGTAGAAATCTAACTAAAGCTCTTTTAGGTTTCCTTGTTTATGCTACATAGGCCAGCAGAATTGGGGTTTTTTTTAATTATTATTATTTCTTGGTTGCTCCCTGTGGTGGGTTAACCTTGACAAGGAGACAGTTGCCTACTTAGCTGCTCGTTTGCTTTTCCTCCTATGTGGGACAGGGAAGAAAGCAGGATGAGAGTGCCATGGAGATGGGAGACTATGGTCAGTACATCGTGGTTTCTATGTACTTCTTCCCCCTCACACTTTTTCCCCTCATCCAGAATGGGTTCCTCGTGATTGCTGTCCTTTTGGGATGTGTGTGTCTCCTCCATCCTGGTCTTTCCAGGCCCTGCAGGAGATCCCTCCTCCACACTTGGAGCATATCCTTTCCCTCCTCTTTTTCTCACCATGATCCTTGCAGGGCTGTTTTTCACACTTTTTTCCTTCCTCTGATGTGCACTCTTATGCACTTCCTTATACACACTTACCCCCAAGGCTGTCTCTGGAGCCTCTGAGTAGCTGCACCCAGTATGTGCACTCAGACACCAGCACTGAGATCCAGGGGTATTTTTTTAGTATGCAAACCAACTTAGCAAAATGTATAGATGAATTCCATGAATTTCATGTCACTTGCTCAGGACCTTGTAAAAATTGCAACGTCCACCCATCACCTACTACTCTGTGGTATCCACGACTCTTTAAAAACGTTTCCTTAAACCTCAATCTAAGGTTTCTACAAAGGCTTAGGAAAAGTTAGAGCCTGAAGAGGTAAACTCAGATATAATTTTCACACGTAACATTTAATCCCCCAAGCCCTGGATTTAGAGACGGTAAGCACAGGCAAGCAATCAAAAAACCTGCAAACAGTGGAGAACTAGAACAGAAACATGTGAGGAATTTGTTTCCATTTTGTTGTTGCTGAATATGAAGAAATAAGGAAGAATAAAGGACAGGATATAGAATAAATTTTTCCTATACTTTAGACAGAACTATGTGTTTAACAGTTTGGGCAATAAAGAACTAGAACTCTTTCCTTGGACTATTTGGCAGAGGAATGCTTTTAACTTATGTTGTCAAGGTAACATCAGCAGCATTTGGAGGACCCTCGAGTGCTTTATTTTCCATTCTTTAATATTTGCCTGACTTGGTGAGCCGAGTTGCACACCCATCAGAGTGTTCCAAGGGGTCATTGCTGAAATTTACCCATTAGACCCCTCTACTGCTATGAGGTGATCTTGTAGCTATAGGAGAAAACATTGTTTCAATTTGTTTTCCAAGCATGGCAGGTTTGAAAAGCCCTGTCCAAAGTAATTTTTAAAAAGTTTGCTTGATGCTTGCAATGCACTTTGAAGGATGGGGGAGAAATTTTTTGTGGCTTTAATTCCATCTCTCTTGCTTTCTACCATGAGCAGAATACTATTGGGCTGGACAGCACACAGAACACACAATTAGAGTTGGGTTTTGAAATACTTCTTTGTAGTGCAAGGGGCTCTGCATGCACCAAAGCTTTGCTGATAGAGCTGTAGAAATAATTTCATAATTATTCTGTTTATTCTACATAGTGCAGTAATTCCTCCTCTGACTCTTTGCTGCATGCTCAACAATGTGTCCATCAATTAGGTGCAAAAATACACTGGAAAATTTATTATCTTTCTGGACCAGTGTCTATGAATTTTTCATCTGAACAGTTGCAGTCCCTACATTGGATTTCACAGTATGGTGACTGTAGCTGCAGGAACACTGCGGGGCTCTGTGAGCAGTCTCATGAATTGAATCCCATGGTTCTGTCCACAGGGGGTGACTAGCAATGAACCAGCCCCTGTATATTAAAATAAACTGAAGTACATTTTCAAGGGCAACTGCCAAATGGTTTTTCTTTTTCACAATTAGCAGCTAACTTCTCCTCATCCCCTCAAAGGCTCAAGCCTCTTATTTAACTCCATCACTAAACTGTAATTATTTCAAGAGTCTCAGTAGTATGAGTGTGCTCTCTTCTCAGCTGACTTTCCTCCTGAAACTTTTAGAGGTTTCTTGTCATGGATTTTGCCCGAGTATCTATTCTCTTTATTTGCTAATGTGCAGAGCCTGGCACATAAGCCTTCACATTCTGTGAGTAGGATCAACAGGTGTAGTTAACATACTTTCTTAAATACCAGCAGAAATGGACAGAATGTGTCTTCACTGGCATTTTAATTCGGATCAGAAACGTGCTTTAGCAGTGAATCTTTCAAAGTAATCTCCCATGCTGTGGTCTTGGTTGCTGACTGGGGTTAAACCACAACAAGCAGATGGATTGGGTTTCTGTTGGGTGAAAATAAACTAGAAGATGTACTTCAGGAATGTTCATAATCCTTTCTGACCTCCTACGGTCATTCAGTCAACAGGACAAGAATAGAGCTAATCTGAGGTAGAAAAAGAATTAAATAGGTATGATCTAGATCTCAAGTACCTGTGTAAAAATTGAGTTTTGCTCAATAAATCTGGATGAGATGGACTGAGCCAATACCAAGTCTCATTGAAATCAATGACACTTGTATAATTTCCCCAATGACTTCACCATTTCCTAAAATGACTGATAATTTGCATATCTGAGAGCACAATAATAGTAATTTAAAACTTTGTTTATGTAGGTTTGTTTTTCACTATAAATTTCTAATGAACTCAGTGTAATTTCTCACTGTATGAAAATTACTCTAAAATCACAAGGTCCCTTGCAAAATTCAAATATTTCTGCATTCAATAAACTAAAATCAACAGCAACAACAGCAGCAAAAACCCCTTGTGCTATTTTGATACATTTACCTGGAGTTTTAAGGAGAAATTAAAACTTGAAAGCCAGGTAAAGGCTCTGTAATTCTATACAAACTGATTTGGCTCAGCTGCAATTATAGACACTGCTATGGGTCTTTTTTTATTTTTTTTTTTTTTTAATTTTGACTAAGAGATACTGTGGATAAAGACTAGTGTGCTCCAAATAGCAAAGAAAGTACATTACTTAGCTGACAGCTGACCTGCCATTTGTAATTAAGATCAGAACAGAAGTAAACCAAAATGACTACTTTTCCACCTGATATAACTTGTCTTCTGTCTTGTCCTCTTTAAACCTCTTTCAACACACCGTATCTATTGGCATATCCTTCTAAAATCCCTTTCAGTGCTCTGTTTTCATCTCTTTACCTAGTTGATCCCATTTTTTCACAGTGTAATTTTGTTTAATTGAACAATGTTCTCTTAATTAAGAAATAATTAGAGTGGAATTTCACTGAAAATATCTAGGTCTTACCTTATTTCCTGTTTTGCCTAGGAAGACAATCTGTCGGAGCAGCTGTGTGAACAATAAAACACACCTCGTATTAAGAGGCTAATCTGTTTTAACCATAATAAAAGTTATCTTAGTACTGCAGATACCCAGAAGGATCTTTTCACTCTCTTCCTTATCTCTTTTAAATCTCTCAAAGAAATGACAAATCTCTTCTTATATTCTCCTGGATCTGATTTACATACTGTCAGCACTCTTGACTGGTCCCAGAAATTGACACATGCAAGAGAATTGAAAAAGAAATAATAAGTTGAACTATTAAAGTAAGTGAGAAGGGAAAGAAATGAATATTTGTGAGGAACATGCACAGAGCCTATAGTAAAATAGAAAATGTGGCAGTTAAGGATGATGCATTTCTTCTTTCAATAGAAGTACATAATTATGACTATTATGTCTGAAATCCAATTAGATATTTGGGATGAAAATTCCATCAAAGACTTTTCATCCTATTATCTTTATACAATGCATAATATCTGTGAACAGAAAATAGTTCAGCACAGTCTGAGTGCCCATGGCTATCTCATAAATGTATATATAAAATATATTAAATATATATACACGTTTATACATATTGTATGTTACAGATATGTGTAAGAGCCTTTGGTACACCAAGTCAAATCATATTAGTAGCAACAGCAGACTAGTGTTAATTTAAACTTTCATTAGTTTTCTGCTAGTATCTCCTCAAGTTCATCATTCCCTGACAAGCACAATGGGAAATGATATGCCACTTTTCATTTTCCAAATATGATACATTTAATAATGAAAGCAGTGTTTTTAAACTCTACAATTTGAATGGGAGCTATTAAAATAGAACATTTTTAATAAGAGTGAGGTGCAAGGACCTACCTTGTGGCATATCTGACCACTCAGAAGTTAGGATGAGGAAAATAAAAGGTGTGAGAATTAAGGATGTTTTGGAGAAAAATAAGGAGGCATAGGTGTGTGTATATATATATACTTATATATATGCATATGTATTCTTGTCGTAGTTCCACTGTGTACTCTTGAAATGTTGTAAATGTTCAGAAATACTTTACTTTTTTTGTAAGGAAGAAAAAAAAACAACCAAGTTTTGAATTATATATTTGAACTATCTCTGGCAATTGCTAGTTCTGCTGGTAATTATTGAAGACAGAAAAAGTGTTGTTATGATCATGTGTGATAGACTCCCCAGAGACAGCATGGCAAATATTAAACCTGCTGTATGTGCTTGATCTGAACCATAAAAGCAAGTGTATAATCAAATAAAACAGTCCTATAAAGTGCACTCACACTTCAAAGCTTGCTATTAAAGTGTCTTTGTTGGATTCAGTGTTTATTAGGCTTCAATGATTTCTAGAGCAAATGTGCTAATTTTACTCAAGGCTTGATATGTCCCTTTCCAGGGGCCAAGGGGACCTTTCTGTTGTGTTTCCCTGTGTGTGGAGCAGGGAGATATTTCAAGGCTACAACTACACATGCTTGTTACCACAATACAGGTGAGTGTCTGACTTATCCGGCATTAGCAAGCTGGTGGTGATTCTTTGACTGATCAATTCCATAATCACAACTTTTGCTGTTTATACTGATTTTGACTTAATTTACTTTACAGTGGCTGGTATGGGGCTATATTTTGGATTTGTGCTGGAAGCAGTGTTGATAACACAGAGATGTTTTAACTGTTGTTTAACAGTGCTTGCACAATGCCAAGGCCTTTCTTGCTCCCCACCCTGCCCT
>JAWWMO010000001.1:7489910-7507466 GCA_035047845.1 Dendrocincla fuliginosa
TAACACAGAGATGTTTTAACTGTTGTTTAACAGTGCTTGCACAATGCCAAGGCCTTTCTTGCTCCCCACCCTGCCCTGCCAGTGAGTGGGCTATGGAGCTATGGAGTGGCACAAAAAGTTGGGAGAGACACAGCTGGGACAGCTAACCTGAACTGACCACAGGGGTATTCCATACCAGGTGACTGGTTGGCCAGGGCTGCAATTGCTCAAGGACTGGCTGGGCATCACCACAAACAGTGGTTGGTGGTAGGGAATTTTTTTTTTCCAATCATTTGTTTTTCTTGGTTTTAGTCTTTTTGTTCTCCTTGGCTTTTTTTTTTTTTTCCAAATTATTAAGCTGTCTTTATCTCAGCTCAGGGTTTTTTTTGCATTTTTACCCTGGTGATTCTTCTTTCTCCCATCTCACTAAGTGTGTGGGGGTTAAACCATCATGCTGTTCTATGTATATGAGTCTGCATAGAGATGATTCCTGTGAAGTAGCTGAGATGTAATAAATTCATATCTCCTCTTTGCTTTCCTTTAGATACACACATACACTAACCAGTTCCTTGTGATGCCAAATGCTGAAAAGTAAATTGCATTGACATTGACAACATTAAAATATGTCGCAAAGAACAGATATTAATATATTCTTCCCCTATCCTACTGCATTTAGGGTTTGCAGCAGTCAATCTACATGTGTTCCCTTTCACTGTGGACAGCATACGCCTATATAGGAACACAAAGAATGACTTTAATGTTTGGAATAACATGGATTCTAAAAATACTTAGCAAATATTTAGTCCTATGAGCCACAAAGAACAGCAGAAAATAAATACAGTTATGAAGAAAGGGTGATGAGGGGCTAGGTGCACTGCTAGATTTCTGAATGGCATGTGATTGTTTCATAGTGTTGGGATTCTTGAGTGCAGGGACACAGCAAGAGGAATCTTTGTATAGCATGCAATGTCTATAAAACAGTCTGTGAAAGGTTTAACATTAAAAAAGTCAGATGAAATGAGTAAACAGATTTTGAAATAATCTTCATTGTAGGCTGTATTGTTCCATCGGTGTCTTTCATTGGTTTTGACAGTAATCTGCTCTTGTAAAAAAATCAATAGAATAATATACCAATGTACTCGATACAGGGTAAGTATAAGGTATAAGTAACAGCAATGTTCACATTTTCCATGCACAAATACCATTTCAAATTGGTGTATTTTTATTGCATTTTGACTGGTGTTTTTAACAGTTCTGTGAAGCAATTACTTATGTAGCCAATACTAAAAGTATGTAATTTCTCTTCTTTTATCTTCTGGTATTAACTTTTGGAAAAGTAAAGCAGTATTTTTCATTCTGCTGATCTTCCTTGTGCATAATAATTTCAACACTCCCCCCCCTCCCCCCAACCAGGTGTTAACTGCTGCTGCCTGAATACCCTATTATGGGAAATTCTCTGCCCACTAGGCACAGATCAAAATGAATACCTAAATTATTATACAGGTAAAATCATCTTAAAAAAAATAGGTTAAAGGGCAAAAAGAGAAATAAGAATTAAAAAAAGCAGCACGTTTCCAAAAGTGGAGCAAATGATAGTGCTTTCCTAATCTCCTCTCTTCTGCAACTATTTATCCTCAACTACTAATTCACTTTAATTCTTAATTCTTAAACACTGAAAAAAAAAGAAAAAAAGACATTGATTTAATTGGAATGAGAGTATATCCTTTGTTTGAGGTGTTTTGAGTTCAAGTAGTTCTAGGTCAGAATTAAGGTTATTGGCTAGATCAGTATGTTTATGTCTTTAATCCAGTGAGGTCTGCTTCTATTATGTACTGTTTCATTCTTATCAATACTTCCTTGAAGTTCTGCTAGATTTAAGTGAAAGAAAATGGGTTTGAAGAGTAGATTATAATGTCATCTACATTAAAACAAACTCAGTGTGAAAAATGCTTGCTTATGGAAATAATTATTTTTCTCCTTCAGTTTCACAAAAATTATTAAACTGTATTATACATTCCACTTAATAATTTTTCTTAACGCTACAAAATGTATTTAATTTCGTACTAAAGGATAAATGGTCAATGACTCACATATATTAATTCAGGAACATCTGCCTGCTTACAGATAAGAGTCAGGGGAAGAAGGCAGCTGTTCAAGTTCTTGCTTGAAAAATAATGTTTTCCCATACTGAGAAAAAAAAATATACTGAAGTAGTAGTTATTAGTGGATTGACATTATTTCTCAGATGTCATTGTGTGGGGAAATGCTCAGGTGCTTTAAATCCTTTCTATGTCAGTCCCCAGTCTTGAAGTATTTTGGAACTGTTGATCTTTCATACTCCTGATAGTCTAAACTGAAGGAGTATATGAAATTGTCTCATGGTGAAATGAAAATGACCTCCACATTGTGTTTAACTTTTGTTTTGGTCTGCCTTTTGGGGTTTTACTTTTATTTTTTTTATGATTGTACAAAACCAACTTATTTATACAGAGTCCTTGTAAGGTAAGGAAGGAAAAAAATAGAAACGTATGTAATCCCAGAAAGGAATGTTCTATATTGTGAGCTTACAGAAAAACCCCAAAACATTGTGATTGTTTTTGGTTTTGTTTAAACATAAACAACAACCCATTTTTGGCCTCTTTTAAGGGATTGTTAAACACTCGTGTGATGGGGGGGAATGTAATTATTGTACACTGAGGCTAAGTTGGTTTCACCCAAAGTGATTTACTTAGCACAAATGGTAATGCATAATGAATGTATGCTGAATGTATAATGCTTTTCCTTGCAGGACTTGTTATCAGAAGTAGTCAATGCCAAAATTTTATTTTCACATACAATGTATTTTATTCTAATTACATTAAATTAATTTGACCGGAAAAAGAGAGATAACGGTGTGGGGAGAACGTGAATGATAGTCTACAAACATGCAGAGAGACAAAATGGAATTAGTTTAGAATTTTTTTAACTATTGTCCTTTTTAATAGGTGGGTGGGGTGGTGACTGAGACTGTATTTTCAATTACTCTTCAGGTCATTAATGTTGATTACATTCTTCTCCTAACCATAAGTCTTTATTTAATGAAAATGTATGCCACCCACTAAGCAGGCATGTAGTTAGGGAACAATGCAGCAGGATTTGATTGCCCTATTAACAATAATCATCGTGAGACTTTGGGAGTAATAATTTAATGACTTCTTGCACTCTTGTGCTACTTTTTGGTAGTGTTCATTTAGCATGTACTACAGTGATATCTCTAATGAAATTTAAACTTGCCAGCAAGCATTATTAGCTAGAGATAGGCAGGTATTGAAATACCAGACCTAGCAGGGCTCTGGCAACTGCCATTAAAATATCTGTGGACAAAGTAACTTAATTTGAATAAAGCAGGGTGGCTCAGAGACAGGTAATGAAATAAATAATTTGCCATGAGTGACAGGGCTCATGTGGAGGACATTGAGGAGGGGAATGGAGGACGAGGGAAGTGTTGCTTTGTTTGGCTTTCTTCTCACCATTCCCAGCCATTGCCAGCCTTGTGGACAAAATGCAAGACTAGTGGCACAGAGCTGGAACTGACCCAATGAGAGAAAATGGTGGGGCAGCTAAAAGGTTCCCTTTTATGGGCCTCAGTCGGGCTTAAAAGCAGATCAGCTGTCAGACTCTCACCTCATGGGTGCAGCTGTGGTCATGCCATATTCCCTAAAGAATTCCCTCTTCTGCATTCTGAATTGACCAGTGGAATTTCTTTTACTGAGGCAAAAAATGAACTGCCATGGAAGACATTTTACTCAGCCTTACAGGAAGAACCACAGTTAGGGGAGGGAGCTGCTGTTGTTACTGTGCCATCAACACTTCTTTGAGCCAAAATAGAGAACTCTGTGTTCCAATTATCTGGCTGCATATTTGCACATATTTTCTCCTCGCTCAGCTGATTCTCTGAGCTTTGTTATACACATTCAAGCTAAAGAGTACACTTAGGTTGTACTAAGCAAAAACCTACCACTGAAAAATATCACCGACAGAACCACAGTGTACTCTGGCCATCCAACATGGGCACTAATTGCCTGAGTACTGGTGTGTGAGGTCAGCTCCCCATGAAACCCAACATAATTCTTTTTCAAAACTTTGTTCAGCATTAATCACACTTCAGCCAACTGTTGCTTGATATCGTGTTTGATTGCATGAGTTCAACAACTAAACTCTGTCAGCGAGTGGGTGAGTGCTCCTGCTTCGTTCCAGTATGAAGGTAAACTTTACTGCAGTTTGCTGAAATTAATCCGTGTAACACGGGATTGAAGCTCTCAAGGGCCTTTCACAAGGCCAATAACCACATCTCAGCTCAGAGACAGTAGCTAATAGATGAAAGGCTGTGAAGAGGTAGCTTCTTTGAACTTCACTGGTGTAACTACTGATCAGTAAACCTGGTGCATCTTGGCTGAGATCAAAGAGTAAGTCACTGGCAGCACTGGCTGAAGGCAAACATTCCCACTTAGAGTTGAAGGATGGTTTAACAAGCTGCTCTTTATTATATCCCGCTAGTTGCTAACTGACACAGAGCCTGAAGTTCTTACTTGGCTTGTCATCACTCCATTAACAGGTCACGTTGCAGAACAGACGTTGTAAGCTTTCCAGGAGGGCTTAATTAAGATATAACCTTGTGATGTTAAACAAATTAATTTTCATATCATGTGTAATTATGGGCAAACCAAATAATGCATATATAATACAAAAATGGAAGACTTCTGTTGTCCAAAACAGGACACAAGGAATACCCAAATGCCCAGTAAAAGGGGAATTTACTTTGTCTGATGCAGTTGGTAAAAGTTCAGTTTCTTGACTTGCACCTGGTTGTAAATCTGTGGATTACGTAGATTTTTGGAGGACTCCATGATCTATTACATTTGAAGGAAAAAATTTAAATCTTTTTCTATTTTTATACCTGTAAATATTTAAGGAGAATATAAGCAAAATTTAACATAAGAATATAATATTAAGACAATTTAAGAGTACAAGAGAGATCATGCTTACACTTCAGAGAACTTTTTGTATCATCTCTTTAAACTGCATGGGTAGGAATACTTCCAGAGTGGGAACTATAAGTAGGAAAGATATAAGTAGTAAGAATGTATGTATATTCTTGCTATAGCTTTACACTATATGCTGATTGTCTAAGTGAAATTCCCTCCATGTGTATAGAGTATCCAATAGAATTCTGTATTTAATGTAAATACAGAATTCTGTGTTTAATGTAAATATAGAAACAAAAGTAGATATCTAAATGATTAATGAAGTTAAATCCAGCTCTGCACTGAGGCTTACCCTAAAATTTCTTCAGCAGGCAAAAGTGGCCACACCTCTCACCCCCTGACCAGACCTGCTGTCTGTGCAGCACTTGCAGCTCAAATGCTTCCAGTAACTATGAGGTTAATTGAATATACACTGTACTGTCCCGGGAAAGAGCCAGGAGCCAGTGGGTGCTGCTGGAACCGCTTCGGGTACCAGGGTACTCTTTCCTAACTGATTTGTCATGCTGCGTGTAACTTGATGGGCCTTGTAACTTGTAACTTGTGCCTGCTGATAGCACAGACCAACAGTCTCGGAGTGGTAAAAACAATTCCAGACAAAATTCTTGCCTAGATATAAGGGAAATGGCTCTTGGGAACTCTCCAAGCTTCAAGTGATTAGAAAGGCAGGTTTGGTACCTGTTCAAGTAACCTGTTTGTCACAAATGGCTCTTCTTAGGAGGGGTAAAGGCACAGACCTGCTGATTTTGACAGAAACTGAAATCTAGTCCTTCAGCAGTGAAGGTTAAAGTTTGAGCTTGAGTATCATGCTTGTCTCTTTAGGTCCAGGTTTCTGGTTTTGAATGGTTTAATTGTTACTGTTCTCCAGTAATGCTCATTTCAGTAGCTGACACCTTATCTCATTAGTCTTCAGATCTTTTAACAGGAATAAGACCCAAGCAGTTGTTAATTGACTGCTATCTGGACGAGTAGTAGGAAAAAAGTTTTATGGTTTATGGACTTTCTGTGTCATATCACAGGAAATTTGAGGACAAAATGAAGTACTAAGCATAACAGTGGAGAGCAGAAGGAAGTATCAGACTGTACAGAACTTTCTAATAATACGCACCACAAAATTTCTGTGTAATTCTCTCACAAACTGTTACACTTAAAAATGAATAAATGTGAGTGCCAAAAACTAGCTGCTTTACAAGCTTATACCTTTACAAGAAGCAAAATTCAACTTCTAAATCTTGTGACTGTAAGGCAAGTGTTGATACAAGATTAGATGAGACCCAAAAAGTGCAAATTAAAAAAATAAATTCCATTCTATATGCTATGTCTTGTTAGGCAGTACAAACTGTATCAGCATTGGAAGGCCATATAGCAGGAAGTGTTATGAATATCTGTCAAAGAAAGTGTTTCTTTATATCCCAGAAATTCACACAGTACAGTTTGACTGTCATACAATGTCAAAGTCAACTTTAATAGACACAGTATTGCACCCTTGATGCTCAAACCAAACCTGATGTTTTCTTCTATTTGCAAAGTGCCATAACTTCAGGTCAGAGAGACAGGGTGTTACTTTACATTTTTTTGTCATGTCCAGGGAACAGACTGATTACTTGTGATTGTGGTCACACACTAGCAGCTACAATGCTGCAATTCTGTCTAGTAAGCCAGATTTTGGTCACCTCAGTAAAATTCCTGTTTATTGACTATAGTGGGAGAGAGTGTGCCCCTTACTTTGTAAAATAAATGCATTAATTTCTGTAAGAACTTACCTTTTTCTTTTTCTTTCCCCTCCGCCCCTGACCCCCAGTTGTGGTTCTACAAGACTTATTCCTAAACTGAAGCTATTACGGCATGATTTAGTTACCTATCTAACCATTCTTTACTTAGAACCGTGTAAGATGTCTGCTGTGTTTTACAACTTGTATCTGGTGAAGAGATGTCAAGAGTTATTTAATACAAGTGTGGTATCACATGTTTATTACGTAAAGTGTATCCATTTGCACCTCAAGAGTCTTTGTCTTACTTATTCATATGGTTGGTCTTTATTTTCTCCCTCTTCAAGAAATTCTGTGTGCTAAACTTCTATAGGAAAATATGTGTTCAGGCATTTTTCAGTTTTCCATTTTTCAGGTTTATTTTACACAGTTTGAAAGGGTACCATTTCAATCTGGCCCTGACAATCTTTGTTAGATCTTCATTTAAGTGTTTTTTCATCTTCCATCTTAGGCAGAGGCACCTTTGTCAAAGCACCAGGAACTGACCTGTGTGATTTCTTTCAGATTCCTGCCCTATCTATTGGCAACCTACATTGCTTACTAGAGAGTGGTTTCTGAATGTCTAAGGCAGATATCAAATAGCAGTATCTAATTCTTTTCCACAGAAGAACTCTGACATTAAAAAAATTAAAATCTAGTTTCTCATACAACATTAAAACTGTTGTTTGACATTTACAGGATTGTTTGGTACAGATCTTCTACTGGATTTAGGTTGGGTTGCTTTTGGATGAGAATTTGAAAGGGAAATAAAATCTTCAAGAGAGTCTTAGAAGTTGTCTCAGAAAGTTCAAACAAACAAACAAAAAAAGAAGTTTGTGTGATACTTAATCACTATAAAGACTTTGATTTTAATTCTTGATATTTGCCAGAACTTCTAAAGCATAAAAAGAGAATGGAAAGGGCTTAGCTATTGGAGGGTTTAGGGTTATAATAATGTTGATGGTAATATGATTAAAAATCATGAGGCTTGGTAGATTCAGTGATTCTGTGTTAGAACTGAAGACAAACCTGAGAAAGTGTGATATTTCTTGGATTTCAATTCTATGGAATGAACTTGCAAATTCAATTTACTAATCTTACCTCAAAACTCTCCAGACTGGGTGGGAGGTAAGAAGTTATCAACCACCACCACCAAAAAAACCAAAAAAGGCAACACGGATTTTTACATGATTAAGAAGAATATGCAGCTGATTTTAGGGTGTTTTCTCTTTTGCTTTCTTATGGCCTACATTGTTTCTCAGTTCTTTGTCACAGAGTGGTGATTACTGTTGTCTTACAGAAGTATGTGCATACTCTATTAAACTTTTCAGCTTCTCTAATTTATGTTCTATTTGGTTGTATTTCTAACATCTCTAGAGACTTAAACCACTTTGCATCCCTGTTTATATATCACTTATTTGGCATATAAACATGGGAATACTTTTCTGCAGGAGCTTATTCCTTCAAATTTCTTCCACTCATACTGCTGTTGGAAGAAGGGATTTGGAGTTACTCAGGTTAATTAGGACTGTCTTCTGAAAATAGTTGTGATTCACAAAGACACTGAGTGTTTTAAGGCTCTAATAACTAAGAAATGGATGTCTGTCTTGAAAAGGATCAGCATAGCTACAGGAAACCATTCTGGACATGCAGGGGGAAGTTATTACACCTTGAGAAATAAGTTGGATAAAGGACAATAAAAGTGGTAGTAGAACATGACCTTGAGAAAACTGCTAACAGCTCAGGAAATAGTTTCTTCATTGTTTTTGTTGGTTGGTTTTATTTTTTGTTGTTGTTTGATTTGAGTTTTTTTTGTTGTAGTTTCTTTTGGTTTGGTTTTATTTGTGGCTGGTGTTTTGTGATTTAGGATTTGGAGGGGTGTGGGCTTTTTTGTTTGATTAGTTGGGTTTTTGTTTGTTTGGTTTGTTGGGGTTTTTTAATCTGATGGAACAGGCAAGAACTGTGTGAATTTATCAGTAGCATCAGTTGTCAGAACTATTTTGCACATTGAAGTAGTACCATCTACATTAATATCATAGCAGTGGAAGAGACCATGTATATCTAATTGGTCTCCCTGAAGAGCAGCAGTCTCCCCATATTTTTATTCTGTCAAGTTACGCAGTTCTGTACAACTGCCCACAAAGATGTGTGATAGTAATAACCATAAAAAAAAAATAAAATCAAATTAGAATCTTCAGCAGAAGACAAAGATTTTTGGAAAATGGTTTCAATAAATGTCAGTTTTTAGCAGAGCAGTGGGACTGAGAACTGGCTATTTTCAATGAATTTGTCCATTTCAGTATTTTATTAATGAAAAATTTAATTACATGCCAGTGTATTTTTTTTTCCTGTGTAAAACCCAATTTTATTTTCAGTATGCATATTTTAAAGGTGTATAAAAATAATTAAAAAAAATCAGAATACTTTAACCAAAATATTGCTTAGACTCCAACTTTTAGAGTTTGCAATGTTGAAATACTTGAGAATTTAACAATATGCCAAAACTTCCGTGAGGCAGAATAGATTAGTTTTGGTTTTGTTTTTTAACAAAATCATCATGTAAGTACTCTGTTAATAGAAGAAAAAGAGTTAACTCAGTTATAATGCCACTCCAGCTAGTCAGGGAACCAATTACTGGTGAATCAGGATCATAAACTGTTTTTACACCCTTGTTCGCCCTGTGCCCAATGTTATTCTTTAAGCATACTGTGTTTCTTAAACTTTATGCAACTGACTCTTTATATGGGTTTTTTGTTTGGTTTTCATTTGGTTGGTTGTTTGGGGGGTTTGTTGTTTGGTTTTGTTTGGTTTTTTTTTTTTTTTTTGTTTTTGTTTTTTTGTGTGTGTGTGGGGTTTTTTTGTTTTGTTTTTTTGTTTTTTTTTCTTTTTTTTTTTACAAATGCTTATATTTTCAAGTGTCTTTATTTACACCTGAAAAATATAGCTGTGGAACGCATTCCATTTTCTAAGCACTGGGCTGTTGGTTTTTTTTCTGCTCAATTTATGCTTATCTAGTCTATCAGATACAGGTTATCCAGTTGAGATACACATAATGGATGCTGATAAATTCCTGAGCACTGGGTTTGTTTCCTTAAAGAAAATACAAGTCTTCTTTCTTATAGATCTACAGAGGTTTTGGGTAGTTTGCTAAGAGCACTAGGAGGACACAGACATGATAGTCTTTGCTCTCTGATATGATTATTGTTGCCTTTAACGGCATTAACATTAGATGGAGTTAAATTAAGACTCTCAGAATTGGGAGTACTCCTGGATCCACTGCATATCTTAGTCATATCCTGTATTTTACAGAGTCACAGAATATTGAGCTGAAAGAATCATTGAGACCAACATCCAGGTCTTATTCTGTTATATCCTAATCCTCCTCCAAGCTCAAGTTTCCAGTGGAAGTGTAGTTGAAATTTGTCATGTGTGGCAGCGTGTTGCTTAGTCTAACCAAAATAGGACACCAGGATTGTGACTCTTCTGAACTTTGGACACCCCCAGTGACATTTTGAAGTAGTTCACCATTAAGATGATTCTGAAGTATGCTGTCGGACTAAGAATTTTTTCTTTCTTCTCTAGAGTTGTAGGTCTTGTTTTGTATTGAATATCTGTAAAAAATCTATCTGAAGGTATATGGTCAGTGAGACAATGACAATAATGTGTTCAAAAATAGTAAAAAAAGGCTTTTGAATTCTAGAAAAGTTCAATTTGACAACAAACTATCTATACATAAGCATAAAACACAACATTAAATAAATCTATGAAGACTGAACTTTCCAAAGAGAGAACCCAAGGTGAGAAGGAACAGAAATAAATAGGTTTACAAATACTTTTCCTCCCTATCTTCTGTGTCCTGGCAGCAGATATTCTACTTAAGGTTTCCTCTCAGCCTGGGAACAAGGTATTTATGAGAATAGCAGCAAAATCCATTCAGCAGTCTCCAAGTCCTCAGGAAACACTTCCTTTCTGTTTTCCAACCTGAGGTCCAGCTGGGTGTTTCTTCCCAGCAGGGGCAGCACAGACTGCAGGCTCCATACTCCCCTGGTGTGTATTCAAACATCTTTTCCCAGCTGAGAGTATGCTTCTGTTCATCCTGCTGTTCTGTTAGAGATTCCACATGGCCCAAGGGGCAAAAGCTAAAACAAGGTCAAAGGTCCATACAAATACCTTGAGAGGAATATTGCACAATAAGGTACAAACAACTGAACAGAATGGGTTCAAAGATGTAATGCACTTTCTGGCTTTGCATGTGAATTTAGCTAGCCCATTCCCACTGGAAAATGAAACAGAATGCAAGAAGAATCGTGTGACCAGGAACATCCACATTGCAATGCTTTTGTTTGATGTTTTGGCCTTAGAGAGTACAAATGGTCTTTGCATTCAATTTAAAGGGTAACCCTTTGCTGATTACTGCTAACTTCGCTGCTATACCTATTATGTATTGTAAGGCTGGCTGGAATTTCTGATCATAAAAGCAGTATTTTTCTGGAGCCAGAAAAGGAGGCAGCCTAGCAATTTTTTTTTTCTATTTTTTGGGGGGGGATTTAATAGCAGTTTTGTCCCAAGCCAAGAAATTTCAGAATCGGGAAGTTGTCACTTCTCCTGTTTTCAGTTTTCTATTTTCTTGACAGAGCTTGTATGCTGACTTTATTATTTCTTCTAAAGTCCTTAAGCTGTTTAGCATTCTGCTATCCTACAGCTCAGAGGTGTTAGTGACACCATGTTGCCGTCAAAATAATGATGACATTACAGGAATGAGTAAATACATGGTGGATGTCACACATACTTTCTCTCCTAGCAAAGAATTGCAGCTAGAAGAAAGAGAATAATGTGTGTATAACCCTTAGGGAATCTCTCTGGTCACTCCTCTCCTCCTTTCATTTTTTCATTATCATTGACATTTCTGAAAGTGGAGCCTTGTTAAAGACTTTGGCTTTTATCAGTGGACTAGCAAAATAAGGTTTCCCTGAGGCATAATGCATAGGAAAAAAGGATTCATGTGAAACACTGTAATAATATTGTTGTGATGGTATCTTGCAAGATGAGGCAGAGCGGAGTAATGTACTACAGAAGTTATTTAAGAGTTGGAATCTAATGTCTTTACCTACTTTGTCTTCAGAGCACATTGTCCATAAAGTGCAGTGCTACTCAGTAAGTAAATCGATTGCCACCTAAGCAAGAAAGGGTGACTTTTGTAGCCAGGATGGTCAAGGAACTTGGACTGTGTTCTTAATTTAGTCACTTTGTTCCTGTGAAGCCTCACAAATGGAAAAATGACATTATACTGTTTCAAACGTTTTAGTGTGTTTATGCCAAAAACGTGGCACAGGTGGATGCCTGTTAGATATTATCTGTGCTTATGCTTTCATCAATCAAATCCCCAAGTTTTTCTTGTACTCTAGCTCTTGGACTGCCCTCTTCTGGAGACCTTAAATATGTCCGATGCAACAAAATCTTAAATTGACCTACTTGCTACAACCTGTCAAGTTACCAATAGACATCAGTCTGTTCTTTTCAACTCTAGAGTGTAAAAAGTCATCAATTTGTATGCAAAAGGCATACAAAAGTGTCTCTGGGACAGTCTGCAGCTCCCTAGCTTCACTTTCTCCACGGGCAAGGTACAGTCTCATTTATAAATATTGGCAGAGGCTCCTGTGTGGTAGGATCTCACTAATCCACAACTGGTTGGATAAAATTTATGATTAACTCAAAGATCCTGTGGCACTTCTCTGTAGAAGTATAATACATACCCAAATTCAAGACTGTGCTGCAAATCAGTGCAACAGCTACCCACTGCAGGAGTAGCTCTATGAAATAACCATAATGACAATCAAATCTAATGTATACATCAAAAGGTAACCTAGGCATGTCTTTAATTCTGTTTGTGGCAATGTATTTATTTATTGCCAGAGATGCTAGGGGTATACTAAAACAAAGTGAAATCTATTTCTAGTGTGTCTTCAGATTCCAAATAGGGGAAGTTTTGAATCACAAAATAAAGAAAAAAATTAAAATATATAAAATGCTATATTTGTTTCCTCCCCTGTTATGCTTTGTTTTCTCCCCTGTGGATGGGTTTTATAGTAAGAAAGCAAATGTTAGCTTGTTATAAGAAGTGACCAGCCATCCACTGGATATCACCTTTTCAATTGAAGGGGAAATAGGATTCCTTTTTACCAAAACTACTTCTCTTATTTGTGTTAAACATATGCATTCACTCAGTAGATTCTCTGCAGCAGATCATAAATTAAATATGAAATAATATGATAAAATCCATGCACAATGCACACAGAATATAAAAAACTTCGTGCAATTACTGCTGAGCTGTTGTATTCACTGTAATATCAACTCAGACAAAACTAAAAATCCTCGCTATGTTTTTTCTTCAAAAGTAAATAGGGCATGATTTGGAGGAGTTTGGTCATGGTTGGTTGTGGGTTTTTTTCCCTTGCTTTTCCATTCCTCAGTCCAGAAAGTGACTTTGTTTTAATAAAATGCAGTTTATTATTGCACCTTACCAATAAGGCAATTAAATGCTTAAGGCGGGAAACTTTATTCAGTTCTTTGGACATAGCACCAGAGGTTTGGGTGATCTGAATTATGTTCTTGATTTGACCAGTCATATGCCACTATTCTTTGACCACATAGTTTTTGTCTGCTTTGTCTCATAGAACTTTCCATGCTCCCACTGGCTCTCTGCTTTTTGATATATGTCATCCATTATAGTGGAGGAGATCTTATTCACCATGTTGCAACAAGAAATGGTGGTAAGTCCTAATCCTCAGATGTAATGAATATATAGAAAGGTGCTGATTTTAAATGAGTGTGCAAAACTGCTTATTTTAGCGTAGGAAATGGCAAAATTTGTATAATCTAAGATCAGAATGTTTTCTTTCACAGCCTTATAGAGCTGCTTTATTGCAGTTATTGGCAGTGTAGTACATTGTGTGGCACAGATTTCCCTTCTTTCTTGTTCTGTAGCTGCAGACTTCTGGTTTCATCAAAACCTTCCCTAGCTGGAGAGTAGAACCCACCTTGCTCTAAGTCTGTATAGACTTGGTGACTGTCAGACTGCCTTCAGCTTTGTCTGCTGAACTGTGATTTTTCTAAAGCTTGACTATCAAAAGAAATGCAAAGATAGTAAAGGTTGTGGGGCAAAGCTACAGGGACAGACATCTCTCTCCTAGGCAAGGAAGCTCCATTAATACATTCATTAACAGCTAGTCATGTGCTACGACCAAGGTGACAGCATTCTAGAGAAAGAGCAGCAAGATATTTCTCTTAAATGTTCCAGTTTAGTTTCTCACTCCAAAACTGCATTTTCTGTTAGCACAGTTGTTTCTACATTTGCAGCCTCCTCAGTGTGCACCATTCTGTGAAACACAGATGAACTTGATGGATTGCTCCTTCCTGTGTGGCTATGGCTGCAGAAGCTGGCATGTTCCAACTTTCATTACATGCACATCTAAGGTGAAGACCATTAATGGAAAAGGAAATGATGAATAAAGATGATGTTAGCAAAAAAAGGTCTTAATTAGCCTACTAGCTAGTTTGAACCATTGCAAATACTAACAATTAATGTAACTGGATTACACACATGAATCTTCCAAAACTTGCAAATGTTACCAAATTTCATAATAGATATTTGGGAAGCAGTGACAGAGTTTGATCAGTATTTTATTTGCAGGCATTGAAGTCTGTCTCTTCTGGGGAGAAATCTGTTCCTTTCAACAGCTCATTGTGCAGTAACTAATGAAGTAGAAATGGTCACTGTTGAGCAATATTTTCTTAAAGTAATTCTTTCCTTCCCTGGGCCATGCCAAGTTATTACCTGTATCAGTAAAACTATCTACAGGGATTTTATAGACTTAGAAGAGCTGATGGTATTCATTAAAAAATCTTCTACTGTCTTTTCTTAAATCTGTCTTTTAGTGATTCACATTTGTCATGAACTATTTCAAACAGATGATTCTAATGATGGCAATAGGGTTGGGAGCAGGGAAAAATGTTTCAAAATGGTTTTGTTTGAAAATATTTTTCTTGGTTTAAGTAGGTGTTGAAAAATGTCTAACTTTATATGGTAAAATAGCTTTGTGTTAAATATTATGTGATTATATGTCCTTATAACTCTCACTTTGTGTCTTAGTTTCAAAAAGGGCAATTGCAGAAAGGGACTCTGGCCATAATCTCAAAGATCCAACATAAATTATTTATTTGTAAGGCCAGATACCCTTCCTCACCATCTGGCATTTAGCAACTAGGTGTAGTCAAGACTGAACTGTGTTCAAAGGAATTTTATATAGCGAGATGACTAAAAGACAGGAACAATCTGCAGTACAAGATTTGAACTCAGACCAGAGGGAATGTTGAGAGGGTTGCTGAACGGTAGACAAAGCAGGTAGGTAGTTGTTTATGGTTACTGTCACAAAGGGGTTTGTTTGTTATTTTTAGCACTTTTCTCCTCAGAGTTCACTCAACAAAGTTGAGCAAGAAATGCCGCATCTAAAGGCTCCTTGGAGGTTTGGTTTCAGACCCCAGAACCCTTTGTTAATTAGCATTTCTTCTTGACCTCTCTCAGACAGTGGAAGGAGCTGTGGTGCAGGTCTCAAAGTTCTCTTCGTGGTGTTTTAGTATCAGTCCAATTTCCACAGGGCCAGTGTTCCCCAGAGCAGCAAATATGCTCCCTGGACTCCCTTAAAAATTAACATCCCTGATCATTCCCTTCTCAGCCTTAGTTTCTGACATTTATTCTATCTGCAGTAAAACAATTTGTTCCTTCCATTTCTTTATGGACAGACCATACTGTGATGGCCAGGGGTGTCTCTCCATTTAGATCACAGAGAAATAAAATGGACCAGATCAAGTATAAACAAAATATGACGTCAAAGAAATATGTAACATCCAAGCAGAATGTGTGCTATTGTGGGTTACACAAAGACAAAATCTGAATAGAAAAAAGTTTAATTTCATTGGAATGTAAAAAAGGTATCAGAGAAATTCATTCAAGTGCCAAAGAGAGGAATAAATATTTTCAAAGACTAGAAGTCTGGCTATGTTAAGGCTAGAGCTATATTAGGTTAGTAATCCTTTATTGTTTGTTCCTTCTCCAGATCAGGGTTCTTTTGTGAGGGCATAGCCTTTGGACTGTGATTCACATTGAATGCAAACAGTATGGGGCTGCAGGAAAAAAAGTAACCATACAATGAATTGAAAATGAATGTTATATTCCTTTTAGTCATATGTTGATCAATCATTGATTCTGGCAGTTTGTAGTCATCATAAGATTTGGCCTTTTATTAGGAGTTTTTAGCAGAAGCTCTCACGCTGAGAATTCTTTCTTGAATAGTACATATTGTAAATGCTAAATAATACTAAGAGGTTAGTTGCTGGAGTAAGCCTATTTAAATTTAGAACTATTTAGTTAATTAGTTATATTTATCTTTTTAGTTGTGTTTTTCACTCCACTCTTGCAGTGCATTGATTGTAACTGTTTTCATGTGTTAGTGAACTCTGAGTATGAAAACAAGGGAGAAGGAGACCAGTTGCGTTACTGTGTCTTATCTGTGAGATTCAGAAAGAATATAGCATGAATCACATACATAAACAGTGTGGAGTTTATTATTTAAAGAGCTATTCCAGCTTCAAATTACCATTGGTAGCTACAAGCTAGAGATCAACTACAGATCAGCTGTCTTCTCTCTGCCTTAAATTATTCATATTGCGACTTCTGTTGTTGACTCAAAGTTTTCTGTGTTGGAATAAGTATTTTAAAACTTTGGAAGCAGAAATATATATATAAAGACTACTGTAATACCTGTATCTCAGCAAAGTTCAGATACTCCAGCAACAGTGTAAATGCCTATCATCAGAAATGGGTGACAGCAAATAATGTACTTTGTTCCTTTTTCTAGGCTTTGACTGAGAGATGGGTAAGCAGAGTAAAAAAAACTGTAACAGTGGAGATTTCATAGGAACTGATGGTACTGAGCTACTCTAGAAAGCAGCTCTTGAGTCTAGACTTAAAAAAATCGTAGTATCTACATGTGGCAAATCCTTGTATTTTTCTGGCAGTGCTGTTGACGAGATTTCTGTACATGAAGTAAAAATAACAGAAAGCTTTAAGTTTGTTCTGCCTTTTTAATAGCACATCATAGGAAACCATTTGTGGTGCATATGAACAAGTAAATCAGTCTTGTGAAGCTCGGGGGTGAAACTACATGTTCATGAGCACCATCCATTGGCATTTTATTTATCAGATAGATCTGTATAGATCTGGAGCACTTCTGTAACAATTGTTATTGGACCTAGTTTGGGAATGTCAATGGAAGGGTCTGGAATTTGAAATGGTTTGCATGTGCACAGATACGGACAATGGGAAATGCTGTCAGGGAGCCAGGGTGTCTCTGTATTAGCAGTGAGTGCTGGATGCCCACTACTCACTCTGCAAGGGAAACCTTCCCTCAAGAAATCATCCAGTCAAGGAAGTCTCTGAACCCTGGTCTTGATAATAAAAGCTCTGGTGAAGTAACCTCATTCCATGGTTTCAGCCACAGATACAGCTTCCTTCTTTGGGTCTGGCTTGTTCTTAACTCAGTTGTTCCAGATGATAGCATGACTATCCTGGAGCTGATTTCCAGGGCTTCAGGCACTGGCCAATCACTATTTTGGCTACTATGTCCCCTGTCTCTTTTCCTGGGAAGCTTCTAGAGAGCAGTTGTTACAGAATTTCCTCTCGTCTGCTTCCCAAGTGATGTGTTCTGACCTCCATCCACAGTGCCAGCAGGTGCTGAGCTCCTGAGGAAACA
>JAWWMO010000001.1:7507566-7520216 GCA_035047845.1 Dendrocincla fuliginosa
GAAGGTACCAGTAACTTAACAGTATGGGGTTGAGGTCCCTGCCCTGGCCACGTTGAGCTTAGAGTCACAGATACAGCCTCCCTGCCTAGAGGGGCTCACAGGGTAACCCTGGCTTTAAAAACTCTTTGTGTGAACTATGGCTCCTTGCTATGTACTGTAAGACTACACAAAACTCACTGTAAAAATTCAGCTCTCTGCTTATACTAGAACAGAAGAATCAGCTGCCCAAACCTCTCTGCAAACTGCTGGAACTCTCACTGGGCTCTTGTCTGCTGCTCATGCCCTCTTACCTTCCTGCCACGTTTTGGTGCAGGATGAGCACAGTACAGTGGAGTTGAACCACACCTCACACACAACCCTCCCTCCTCTCCAGGTCCTCAGTACCAGTCTGGCTGCTGAAGCAGGCTCTAGCTCTCCTCTTTATGCTAACAGGCAGTATTTTTTCCCGTGCTGGGTAATTAAATAATGCCTGGGGCTGGAGAATAACACAGTATCTGGGTTTTTTGCATACCCTCAATTCCTCACAGCAAGTGTTTGTGAAATAATGGGAAGTATTATGGAGCAATTTGATTTCATGAATTGTTCATACTGATGGCAAAGCATTCCCTAATTATATAATAAACATCTGTCCTGCTTGATTAAGTATCCTCAGAACAGAACCATTTCAGAGAGTCTTCTTTCACTTGCTTAACCAATGCAAAGATCTTAATTTTACCTTTTTAAGTGGTGGCTGCAATGTTTGCTGACCTTCATTAGACAAAACTAAAATGACAACAAGGAAAATAAATTGCTGAAATGAAAAGGTGGTTTGTAAAGTCTTTAAACTGTCCATTGAGCTGAAGCACAATACCTCAATAAGAAGATTTTGGGGCTACCATGTAGTCTTACAGAAAATTCTTATGCTCTTGGAAAATTTAGGTTTGATTTGTATACTTTCCTGAGATCAGTAGCCATAGCTAAAATGGTAGCAAATTTCTAGTCTAAATGCCCACAAAAGAGAAGGGGTCAGTTCTTTGAGTTTTGAGCTTTATTCTTTCTAAAAGCATTGAAATGCATCACACACTGTTAGATCAATGGACTGCAAGGGTAGGAATCTTCTATATGGAAGCTTACAGCAGCCCTGCTAGGACAAGTTACTGATGCAGCAGGGTTGGAGTATTTATTCTTTCATGTGCTTCCCCAGTAAAGTCCTAAGTGTCCTGAAAGCAAAGGGCAATCAATAACTCATCAGACATAATGTAAAATGAAACTAATGTTCAATCAATTAGGTACCATAACCATTCCATGAAGGTACCAATTAGAAATAAAAATAGTTTAAGTAATTAAGCAATCTTTTAAAAGCACTTGAGGATGGGAGCTGTTCTGTTTTCACAAGTGGCATATTCTAACGAGGATCTCTTGTCAATAGCTGCCAGAGATGCATGGCTTCAGATGCTAAACTGGGTTATTCCCACAAATAGTACCTCTAGCATATTGAGTTCCTTTGGATGCCAGAGTGAAAGATTTGTCATCTTCATTTAAATGCATTTCTGGTGTTCCTAAAGGTGTTTTTTACATGCCTACATGTTTGAGAAACACAGTGAAGATAGAAGATATAGTAAGATCTATTTCATAAAAACCTATGGCTTAGGTTCAATTTGCTCTCTGCTTCACCTGTGTAATACCTTTGAGAATCAATTAAAGTTTTTGTGGCACAGCTGAAGGAAATATATTGGTCCTATTTATTATTATTAATTTATTTTTTTACATCACAGCTGAGGGATTTTAAATTTAGAAGTTCAACTCTTTTTTTTTTTCTGCTTTTCTTTCAAGTTTTTCTTTTAAAGAAAAATCTTCCAGAATCTCTAAGGAACAGAAGCTAGAATTTAACCACCTTGACTACTTTGTCTCCTGAATAATTTGTGGGGAAATGCTGTTTTCCTTTACTGTGACAAAATTGTGGGCTAACCTGAAATTTGTTATTGCTTCTCTGTAATAAGAAAAAATTCTTTCTCAAAAGAATAGGATCTGTGGATGAAACATATCATTTACTTCAAGGTTATTACAGCTGGTTGAAAATATTCTGTCCAAATAAATTGTGGAAAAATGAATATTTTCCAAATCAGGAGTTTTTGGACTTTGTTTTTCTAATATTAACTCTCTAGGGATATTTTTTTTTTCCTAATCAAAAAGCACAATGATAAATCTGAATATTTTTCTTTCACATAAAAATATTCTCATTTGGTTGAGCTGACATAGGACATTAAAACATAGGACAGCTGTGACATGCTTGCCTTGTCTGCCTTATGTCTTATGACAAAAATTGCTTACTGAACTTCAAATATTAGGAAAAAAAGTCCTCCATGCTTTAGAAATATCAGTTACTGTCCTCTGGTGTAAGTATGGATGCTCATCTAGTTGGACTAGTGTACTGAGAGGATCCTGTGAATTCCAAACCCTCTGAGACAGGAGACTTAGCTGTTTAAAATGAAAAATCACATGATCAAAGACAGCTCCTTTGGTAGTGTTGCAAACAGCAAGAATTAGATTGCATCTGCTTAGGCCAGCCAAGTCCACCGTGAATAGAAGGGAATTAAAAATGGAAATTGCAAGATAATATTAAAGTTCATATTTTACTACAGATTTACTCTTATGTTTCTCTTTACGGGAACTATGATAAATATCCTGTTTACCAAACAGAGCTTCTTGAAGTATGGAAAAGACTGAGGGCACACATTTTGTTCCCGTTAGAGAACAAAATTATTTGAATTCTGCAATGTTGTTAAACCATTGTGGGCACTGTGTCTCTCACAGAGAGAAAGAATGAGAATTAAACTTCAGTTTAGTCATTCATGAGCACCTCAAAGATTTGGAAAGGGGGAGAACTGGGTCCCAGCGTGTAAGGGGTTAGGGCTAGGGTTGGGGTTAGGGTTGTCAGGGAGGAAATAGAAAGTTGATAACAATGACTTTTGGGTTTCCCCTTTCTGACTGTGCACTCATCTTGTCCATGTGGAATGCTTTACTAAAAATGTCCAAACTTTGGTCCCTGGTGACATATGTGTGGGTTCTTCATCTTTCCCTTCCTGAGGTGTCTGTTTTTCCTGATGGACTGCATAAGAGTCCTGTATTCCATACTACAATGCTTGGATAGCTTCCTGAAGGGTCCGCTGTTTCTCAGCCAGAAAATACATTTTTGTGTGTGTTACACAGTATAAGGAAGATTGAATAACTGCAATGAACTTAAAAGAGACTGAAAGTCTTGTGTTGAAGAGGGTGGAGGTTTTTTTCAGGAGGAACTATTAAAATAGAAGCTTCCTTAGATGTATTTATTACTGCAGAGAAAATGAGGTGTCAAATAGCCAGAGTTCTGATAGCTGTGCTTTATTTTTGGAAAGCATCAGAACTATTATTTCTATCAGTTTTTTTTTCCTCTAAGCTTAAAATTTGTTACTCAGTGAACCTTTTGTTCCCTACTATATTTTCTGAAGCACTGCATATCCCAGAATGTAGATTTGGATTAAAAAGGGGGCAAGGTGTAATGTGTGGGCATATGGCTACTGTTCCATATATAGAATATTACCCTCAGCAGTGTTAACATTCCAGCTGCAGAGATCACTCATGCATATGCATAATCCTCCAGGAACAGAAAAGGTAGGATTATTGCATGTGTCTAAAAGTCTTAATTAACAGATTTCAGCAAGGTGAATGGTTGGTAAAGCTTATTGCAAGCATCACTTTAGGAGTAGGTCTGTGAAAAGCTAGGATATGCAGGAGGTGGACTGTATAATTGCTGTGATCTAAAAACCTATAAAAATGTTATCCGGTTTTTATTGAGGAGACATATATGACACGTATTTTTTTTTGAGTGAAATGAATACCAAGCTGCACTGGACTTCAACCTGCCTGGAAGCAGAATTTGGACTTTCTTTTCTTTTTTCTGATCCACTTGAATGAATGGAGTCAACAGCAGAAAATATGAGCTTTTTTAACAGATGAAGTGCAGGAAGGCATTTAATTAAATTAAAGCTCAGAAAATGTTAAACCTGTGAAAGGAAATACTTTTTCTAGGCTCCATGTAATTTCTTTTCATTGCTTCCTGAATGCATTTCAGACATAGGTATATGACCAAGCTACTGTGCCAAACTAACCAACAGACAGATTTGTCACCTCTGTTGCAGTAACTGCAGTAACTGCTCAAGTGCTTGCAAACTCCTCACTGGAAGACTACCTTGCCAAACTTGCCAAATTCCTACAGATCTGCATCAGAGAAACTGAGCCTTGGTAAGCCCATTCCAGCTATAATTGTGGAGGTCTGTGGCACTACTCTGCTCCACTCCTTTTGGTTGTAAGTAATAATGGGCAGCCTCCCATCCAACTGGAAGAGCGGGATTAGCAGAGTCTGTATCACTAGTTGTGATTTATTGCCAGGCAGGGTAGACCTGGCTGCCAGATGGGCTATTGGGAGGGCAAACAGAACTCACCTCTCAGCTACTCGGGGTTGTCAGCCAAAAAAAGGAGCCCATTGTTGTGTCCTGATGGTTTCTGTCTCACTGCTGACAAGACCAGTGCTGTAGTCTTATCTATTTGTCGTGCTTTTGGGCAGATCACATGCCATGGTGATAGGAATCCCACAGCTGTGTGGGCATGCTGCATGTTTCTTTGCCTTTTTCTTCCCATGGAACAAACACTTAAATTTACGGCCCTAATTCTCCTCTTTGACTTTTTGGTAGGTACTGATTTTTCTTTCTCTTGCCTCTCTCCTTTACCCAACAATCAAAAGTGTGATTTTGTAAGGAAGCTCCTGCCACGAACCTCTCCAAAAATCTAGTTCTGGAAGCAGGACCACTTCCCTGGTACACTTCATAGTCATTGACCACATGTCAGTGCTATATACAGATGATGAAGGACATAGGAATTTGACACGAGGGTAAGGCAGTGTACATGACATGGTGCCCATATATATATATATATATATATGGGATATATATTTATGGATTTATGGATTCAGGGTGGTCCAAGGTTGTGGTGGTGTCTTTTTCAATTGATCTTAAAACATTCATTCACAAAAAATGTGCATGAGTGTTCTGCTGTATGCTGGAAGATTTTCCCACCAGTTGAAGGTTTTCTGCTTTAAGGCCGGACTTGAAGTTTTTCCAGACTGCAATCCATCTGTATCTCCCATTGGAAAGATATTTCTCCCAGTGCAGATTTCCAAGGAACTGCCCTGGAAATATTGCATATTGCAATAAAATATGCTTCTGCATGCACAACTTACATGTCTTTCACTAGGTTTTTTTGCACCTGACTGTGTATTAGAATTCAGCTTTTTAGTGAAGGGGTCTGAAATGTTTCTCACCTTTTAAACATTTTACCTGTTCTCTCTCTGGTACATTATTAGAAATCTTAGCTTAGGAAGGTGCTGTTTGTTGCTTTGTCTTGTTTAAATTAAATGATATTTCACATATGGTGCTACTGAGTTGATTACTACATTTATCAAGGCTTCAGTTTTTGAATAGTCTGCAGAAGCACCCAGGAATTCCAAGTATCATGTATGTGTGAAAGCATTGGGTCAAGACAAATTGTTTTGAAATGCCATACAAATAACAGTCCCGAAAACTATATTTCACTGGGTTTATCTGTGTATGTGACAACTGTGCTAAAATAATCTGAAAGTGCTCCTCCGAGTGAAGTTACTGCTCTCAATACTCCTGACAAACAAAACAATTTCTTTCTTTAGTAGCACATACTCCTGTTTTATTGTGTCTCGTTCTTGGAAGCAGGAATGCATTTTGAGGGCATGACACTGCAGTGAGATCCTGTGGTGCATATGACATTGTGACAAATGGCTACATGGCAGCTTAGAATATGATAAAGACTGTGGCCAATATTGCTCAAACAAACAAAAAAATACCCCAAACCCAAACGAAAACCCACTGGAAAGAAACACTAGTATAGTCTCCAGAGAGAAATCTAGAAATCTTCAGGGGGGCCCTCAACATTTTAAAGTTGTACAAAACCCTTTTCCACACCACCCCATTTCTTCCCACCCCAAGAGAAAATCTCATTCTGTGCATAAAACATAATTCTCTGTGGTGGTACTCTTGATTTTTGGTTGCACATTATAAATGTAATGAAGAGGAGCATTACTGATGAAGTTAGAAAGCAAGAGTCTTTGCTGACATTTGTGGAACATCACTGCCAACAGGCATATGTAAAGATTTACTGTTTATAGCAGTGGTAAGCTATGATGCTGTGCCTCTGACTCATGGGAGCTATATATTTTGTTCTTTAATGCTCATTAGTGTTGTAGGAGGCTCAGATTTTAAAAGGGTTTGCCTAGGTAGGTTGTCAGTTGGTGATGAACATAATTGGTGCACTGAATCTTTCTGACAGCTCACAATCATAATTATTTTCAGAATATCAACAGAAGAGCTGTAATGCATGGTTTATAGCATTTAGCTGGTGGTTTGTGCAATGGTGGGCTTTGTTTCGCAGACATATCTACCACACCAAAGCAATTTTCTATTCTCTCACCTTCTGTGGCATTTTCTATCTAAAATCTGTTCATATTACACACTGCCAAAGCTATGGGATTCGCTAAGATTGCATGGGTGTAGCTGAAATCTGCAATTTGGTGACAACATTTTTAATTATAGATTTCATAGCTATAGCATCTCTCTATAGAAACCAAAAGTTTAATTACAGGAAAGCAATGCTAATTAGGGAGGGAAATACTACAGCATTACAGTAAATAAATGCAACTGGGAAAAAGTTATTCAGTTTGCTGGCTACTGCCAAATGCTCATGAAGATTTCCATTTTCCCTCAGTGATCTCTGATGGGATGCCCTTCCTGCCCTCAGAATCACTGCTTGTGCCTCAGCAGCCAGAGCCCCACTTTGACTCATGGCATTTGACCCTCGTGCTTTTTCCCTGGGGAATGAGGTCCTTGTCTGATCTTATCTGTGAGCCCCAGGGGGTCATGGCCATCAGGAGGTGCATTACACAGGTCTTCAAGACATAGGTGGAGAAGTCTGTGCCAACCAGTCTACAGTGCAGAGCTGCAAATATTTCGGGTGGAAGCTTTTTTGCTGAAAACATCTGCCTGAAGAACTGCTTGCCTGCCTCAGCATAGCTGTCTGGGCACATCGTGCTGCTGGTAGTGCTGGCCTCTGCCTCCTTGATGGCCAGATCCAGATCAAAGGGATGCATTTTTTTACTTTTGCTCTATGTTATGTGTCAATTACATATTACTATATATTAAATATTAGACATGAAGTCTAAACTTGATACAATAGAGAAGGTCTTCAACAAGTGCTACAAAGATTAAATCTTTCTACCATACTTGAGTACAAGAACATCATAACACTTCTCAAGGAATTTCTAGGTAGGCTGCTTTCTCAAGTTTTCTGTGAGGAAATATCAAAACACTTAGAAACTACCTGCTTCACATTCAGTAAAAAAAACGCAAAAAAACTCAGGTAATTTCTGGTTTTCTGTAAAATGTAGTATGGAGTGAAAATTATTAGTCTACATCATGTTTTCCCCTCCATCTTCAACCCAGCATATTCATCTGTAATTTTTAATTTTTCAACATTTTCTACTGTTTAAAAAATCTTCACAAATATGACACAGTCTTACTGTACTGATGTTTTTTCCTGTCTGGAAAAAAACATAAAATTACAATATTTTTCATATTAACTAGGAAATAAACCCCCACCAAACCAAAAGAAAAACACCAAAAAATAATCAATCATTGTTTTCATTCAACAGTGATAAAATCACTGTTTTTTGGGACAAATGAAGACTCCCTGATTGTGGAACTCCAATGAAAACAGAGGCTGTAGTCCTAAGTTAGTTGAACTCTTGGAGAACTCTGTGCTACCCTTCTAGTTTTTATCAGTCCCAGCACCTTGTGATGTGTCTGAATGTCCGGGATTCATGGACATGCTGTGAACCAGCAATGACTATTCAGCAAGCAAAATCTGTTCTTCAGGAATTGTAACCAGCTTATGAATACAATGACCCAGAACAGTCTATTCAAAACCAAACTGCCTATTTTTAGAGTGACAAGAAAAAAATATGACAAAAAGAGGGTACATTGTCATATTTAAAAAAAAAAAAAATCACCCTCCAACTCTCAACAGATGTACTTAAAAGAGGCCACACAGAAAACATAAGACTCCGTGAAAAAAGCTGGATATACAAAGGACACAAAATATTATAGAAAGTTTGTGAACCCACAATAATTTCATCAGTTCTAGTCTGCTGGGTTTTGCACTGGCATATGACTTTTAGGACTCAATAAGCGTGGTGTTGGAGTGATAACAGTGCACACCTGACTTGAGAGTTATTTCAGTAGGGATAGCAGATACCTGAGAGCAGATTCCAAGGTTGTATAATTTCTTGAGGCTCTAATGCATTTTAGCTCTGCTGATTTACATCTGCTGAGAATCTTATCTATGGGAATTCCTTGATGCTCAGTGCTATTATTCTGACACCTGCCAAAATGTCGATGGGAAATGGACCATAAAAATATCACTCCTTGATAGAAATGAATGTAACTTTAAGATCAGTCATTTGTGTTAGCCAGATTTTGTTCTCATCCTAATAGGACTTTTAAATATCTGTTTCACTGCCAGGACAAATGGCTGAGCATTAACTACTGCAAATGAATGCAGAACTATAAAACTTCAGTACAATCATCTAATTTATTTCTTAATTTTCCGTTAGTATTGAACCAATCTTCTATTGAAGAACATTGTGGTGTCAGTTGGGTGCTATATATTTGACATGTGGAAGAAGAATCTGTATTCTTGAGAATGCAGACTTATGATGATTTTTATCATCACTTTAAAAATACTTCACAGAGAAAAGTAATTCATTATTTTTATTTTATGGTTCAAGAATAGGATGTTTAGAAAGGTGAAGTGACTTTTTCAAGATATTCAGTGAGGGGAAATAAAATATTGTTAACATGACAATGGTATTTTATAATACATGTCATTTTATAATAAATGTCATTTTATAAAATGACAAAATTCCATTACTTTCAGGAAGGCCAAAATTTCCTTTGGAGTCTTAGATATAACCTATATGTCTAGTTCATAACCTTGTTTGCAAGGAAAGGTATTCTCAATCTTTTGCCTAGCATGGAGCACACCTTTTAATAGCAAACTCATAACTTCCCTGGGACTGCAACCAACGATTTCATCAAAAAACAGGGTTTGAATGTGAGTTCATATTTTTAGCTGTAAGAATAGAAGACTTATAGACCTCAGGCTCCGCAATCAACCACTGGTTCCTGTACAGCTGTTTGATAGAGACCATGCTGAAATTTACCACTTTGCAGTAGCATAATAAACTGTGGGTTAGGTATCCTTAAGGATTCCTAAGCAGTTCTTGACCTTTTGTCACAATTTCTTTTTTCCTGATGAAGTGGTTGTTGACTGTGCCACACAGATCGTTTCTGTCTACACTCTAACCTGTAAGCATCTACGGCATTACAAGAAGGAAGAAATTCTTCACTGAAGGGGTTGTCAAACATTGGAATGGGCTGCCCAGGGAGGTGGTGGAGACACAATCAAGAAATTACTGAATGTGGCACTTAGTGCCATGATCTAGTTGTCAACGTGGTGATTAGTCAAAGGTTGGACTCGATGATCTTGGAAGTCTTTTCCAACCTTCGTGATTATGTGATTCTGCAGCGAGGATGTACAAACGTGGAGCTGTGGATAGTCCAAAACTCTGGCAACTATACAAAATGAGACCTGGAAAGAGTGAGATAGTATAGTCAGCATGATTGGCAATGAGTGCTATGTTCTACCACCAACACCTGCAAAATAAGAATATAAAAGGATTTCATGGGTAAACTTTGGAGGTGTGTATTTGAAGGACTTCTCCCAGGTATTGCAGCTCAAGAAGGAACACAAATGTAACTAGTGAAAGATGGCAAATGATCTCTTGGAAGTTATGAGTGTCAGCAGCTTGTTGTGGCAGTGGTTCTAAATAGTCCTTCAATCCGGTACTTGTAAAACAACGTTAGCTCACTTGCACATTACTTATCTCTTACAACATTCTTTTATTTCTCTAAGAAATATCTGGTTCTGTTAACAGCTCCAATGGCTTCCATAATATGTCTGTTCAGGAGGATTTTATTCAGAGTAACTGAGCCCAGAGTTTCACAGCTTCATGGGTTTTTTTTCCTCAGTAGAATTGTCAATGAGAAGGTCTCAATTTACTTTTTTTCAGATTAACTTCTGAAACTGACTTTCTGACAAAAATAATTGTGAAAGAGATATAAGAAAAATGTGTCATAACCAGCCACTTTGTTAACAAAAAGAACAGTATTTTTACAGTAGAATGACACAATTAGAGAGGAAAGTCACACATTTGACCACAATTAGTATGTATTGGTTGTGCAGTGATCTGCACTGACTGTGGGTTATTCCATGGTCTACTTTTTTTTTTCAATGTATTTTTGGCATGTGACGTGATTTTTTTGAGGAAGGTGGAAATTCACTTTTTGGGCCCTCTTTGGACCTACCTACTCACCCTTTCCATCCCTGCTACTTCTTTTTTCCTTCCATTGTGGATTTGCCTGTTAGGTTATGCATCACGCAGCTGAAACCAAATAACTAAACTCACCAGAAACTAGCTGAGTAAACCTGAAGTAACTCTGCCATTTCTATTTCATCTTCCCTTGGCTTCTGCATTTCAGAAGTGCTAGAACCATTAGTCTGCTGTGCACCAAACCTGAATGTGAGCACAGGTGTGGGTAGAAAGTAACCAAAAAACCTCCAAAACCCCAAGAATTGGAGTAAATATTGCTGCAAGTTACAGATGTAAGTCTATATGTGGTATGTGGATCACATCCACAGATGTATAAACCTGTATGTCTCTTTTGCTGATCCATACAGAATTTTACTCAGTATTGGTTGCAATCTCGTTTATTGTTTCTGCCTCCTGTATTCTTTTTAGAGCTACAGATAATACAGAATTTTTTTAAGCTCTTCTGTCCCTGCACACCTTCAGCCTTTGTAAATAAGGTGTTTCTCTACAGAAACAAGGGAGGCACACGTGGAAAACTTCATTAGAAGTAAATTTTATGTGTGTGTTTATACTCAGGTTCTTTAGAAAGTTACAATTTAATTTTTTTCTATTAATTGAGGAAAACTAATACCAGATCACTTAGGCATGCTTCCTAAATTACTTACTTTTATACTTGCACTCTCCATAGCTATTTTTTTTTTTCTGGACAAATGCACTGTTTATGACTTAGTTATGAGAAAGACAATATAAAAATCTCTCTCTAATTACAGTGGATTTTGGGTTACTCCAGACATCTAACAGATTTTGTTACTCTATTAAATGTATTTTCTAGTAAGTTAGTTTTCTATACAATACATCATATAAAATATATGGGGTGTTTTCACAACAGATGGAATCAATTTGCAGCTTCTAGTGAGTTAATAGTATGTTTATTACATTCTAATAATATTACTTTTTGTGTTTAATCTGTGATTGAGTTTTTTTGTATTTGTTTGTGGGGGTTTTGTTTTTTTTTTTGTTTGTTTGTTTGTTTTCATTCATCTCCTTGATGTCTTTTTAATACTAATAGTTGGAAATGTTCTCATTAATAAATTGTTTTCCAGGGATTTTGGTATTTTTGGAGGGGCTGGGTTGGTTTCCCTAATTTTCTCTGGTTGAATGGATAAATTCTCTCGATGGCTATGTTGTAAATTAAAAATAATTACACCAAGGTCTGTGGGTTATTACGTGGAAGGGAAGGGTAGATTTCACCATGCTACTTCACAGCTGAGAAAACTCAGTTCTGTTGTTACCAGAAGATGTATTCCAATATCTTTTACAAGAGGAAGAACATTAAGACCAATTTAATTTGATGACTGTTTCTTTGGACTTGTTTGAGACATATATAGATATGCTTTTATTTTAGTTTCTTTGTTCAATGATTTAGAGTAGTACAGTATGTAGGTCAGAATTAAAAACCAAACTCACAAATATTTGAAAAAATCTTCAGAAACAATCTGATTACAGCATAGTTCCAGCCTTCTCCCATAGGACCCCTCATCAGCAATATTCATGGAATATGTAAACACTTCACCTTAGAGTAGGGAGGAAGCAACCCCTGGTCAATTGGTCCACAATCATCAGTGCACCATAAACAGCTGGTGGTGAATAACTCTCATCCTTACTGAGAATTGCAGCATCCACAGAACACGGTGCCTGCCAACTGCTGTGCACATCCCTTTGTTAAAATATAAAATAAACATTTTTCAGTTACAGCGATGCATCTGTGTGTTTGTAACCAGTTTCTCAAATTAAAATAGACAGAAAAATGTGAAAATGGAACGGATTAAAGATCAGTAAATATTCTGGCAACTCTGTTTTACAGGGAGACGTGAAATAATTATTAAAAACACGAGGGAATAGCAAACCAGAATTAAGGGAGTTGTGTCTGTGGAAGTGGGAAAGTTTGAAAATGGAAATAGCCAGTGGTGTCTTTAGAGTTGCAAGGGAAAAGAAGAGAAAAGTGAGATAAAATACTTTCTATTATAGATAATAAAATCAAATATTGTCATAAAATTGTTAAATTGCTATTGTGACCAAATTATCCAACTATTTGCAAAACGTGTCCCAGTTTACCCAGGCT
>JAWWMO010000001.1:7520316-7561510 GCA_035047845.1 Dendrocincla fuliginosa
CTTTTTGATGTCAGAGCCCTGAGCACCTCCTTAGGCTTTAATTGCCATGACAAGTCTCTTCTGGGACCACCAGCCACACCCTTCCATGGGCCCATTTCAGGTGAGCTCAGGGCTCTTGTCTGGCTCTGCTTGTTCCCTGCTTGTCCGCATCCCCTGCTGGCTCAGCCCTGGCCCTGATTCTGGCTGGTGGAACCTGTTTTTGTCAGCACCTGGCTCTGCCCACCTTGCTCAGGTACCGTGTTATGTTGGGGAGGCACAACTTGTTCTGGGGTCACCTTTTGCTCCTGGTTTGCTCTCCCCTTGTGGAGCAGCATCTAAGATGGGATAACTGATAGTGTTTCAACCATCATCAGATACTGGCGTGGAAACAGTTGATTTGACCCCCCAGTTGTGATGTGTTTGCAGAAACTTTTGCTTTGAATTTGGTTGTTGTTACAACTGAATGCTTGCTACATCCCTCAAGCAGAAATTTTTTTCTTTGTGTTTCCAGTAATAGAGAATTAAGTTCGCTATTTTGTGTTTCTGGTTTGCAGGTGTCTTATTTTCTATTTAAGTGTTTCTACTCTTACAGTTGGATTTCTGTGGGTTTTTTTAGTTGGTTCAGAACTAGCAAAGAAGAACATGTCTTTATTTCATGGGAAGAGTGAAAGACATTAAAGCAGAAGCAAAATATGGTTAAGGATATAGTTTGCTCCTGATATCTATAATCTTTTTTTTTTTAAAAAAAAAAACAAAACAAACATTTAGTAGTTATACAGTTTTTTCTTTTTTTTTTTTTTAATTTTGAAGTTTACATCTTCATAAGTTGAAGTGGAATAAGTTTGGTTTATTTTAGATGGATTCAGAAAAACCTTCACAAAGGTGTATTTGTGATTCACTGCTAGTTTACATGCTCCATGGACAATGAATGTCATAGGCAGATCTTCAACTTGAGTGCCACCTTTGCTTCATTTGCTGAAACAACTTCAGTAAAGTGACTAAGGAGTCAAGGTAGTAAACTTCCCTGCGTTGTTGCAGTTCTTAGCCTTCTTGATTCCTTTAGCCTTTTTTATTTAGGGCACTTTTATCTTTCTCATGGTGATGAATAGGAATTTCTCAAGCAAGTATATGTGCGACTATATGTACATTTTTATCCCTTTCTGTGAAGTGATAAACTATCTTGGGAAGAAATCAGTATTTTCCTCTTTCTATAATTACAGTAAATTTAATAGGTTACCTTTCTTAGTTGTATGTGGTCCTGATGAGACTCAAGTGAAAATGTTTATTTCTTTCTAGCAGTAAAATAAGCTCCTAATATGCCTTTTGAGTTAAATTTAACACTTAAATAGATCACAGAATGGGATTTGCTCACTTGTTTTCAAAACTTCATGCTGCACAAATCTGTACATCTGAAATGTTTGCCCTCTGTGTGGAGCTAAGTGTTATTAGGAAGTATTGGCAAGGACTGAACCCAGAGCAGACCTCGGGGAACCCTGTTCGATGTTAGACTGGGAAGACCTACCAAAGACCAATGACCTACAAAACATGCCTGTGCATGTTTTGATTAGGTTTTTTGGCCTTTTCCCCACCTTTTGTAGCTATGCACACAGCATATAATAATTTCATCTTCACTGTGTTTTCCCAATTTTGTTGAGGATGTCATGTAGAACAGTTTGACTTCTTTCCCCTTATCCACTTAGACTGTCAGGGAGGGAAATTCCATCGACTTAATACAGTTTGTTTCTTGTCACTTTGCTATTCTTTCAAGGTTTTGTAAATGTTTTTTTTAATTTGCTCCAGTATCTTTCTGGATACTGAAATGAGGCAGACATGTCTATGATTTTCTTGTACTTTATTTTTTTAAAAAAATTTTCCCTCTAGTAAAAGTTAAAGACTAAGTTTTGTGTTCTACTGACCTGTGATGCATCATCTGCGCTCCAAGTCATGGGAAATAATCGCTAATGACTTGGAGATTGCTTTTATTACTACTTCAAATTCTTGAGGAAGCTATGGTTACTTGGATACTTCCATCTTATTCAAATATTGCTTAATCTCTCCATAAATAGATGAATACTGGCTATAAATAACCATTTAAATTCTATTTTCAGTACTATGAATGACAGGGATATATTATTGAGGAAGCAGAGACTAAGTATTAAAAAGGTGTAGGGAGGAAATAATTTAGACTTTTAGGAGTTACTAGCTCAATTAAATCCTAAGTCATAAAAGAGTTATAAGTTAAGGTCATATGCAAGAAGTTCTCTTTACTTAAGAAATAAATCAGGTCATTGGTTGGAGTCTTTTCTTAAAAGTTGTGCATTGTACCTTTAATTTTTTTATAGTTATTTTAAGTTCACAGAGGGGTTTAGCTTTGCCTCCTTGGCTTGTCTCTGTCTGAGGCCCTTACTCAAGAATTACGTAAGCTGTGGATTTTTGGAATCACTTTGCACTATTTAGTCTAGGAAAAAAATGGAGAATATTGTACCTAATTAACTGAAAATTAAATAACATCTTGCAATTTGTATAAAGTTTCTCCACTGAATTAATTTCTGTAGGCTTTTTCCTACCTTCATAATGATTTTAAATCTAAAAGGATGAAATGCTTAATTTGAAATTCCAGCTAATTAAAGGAATTCTGTATTTTATTGATTTCTTGCCAGAAGAGAACAATTTAAAAGCAAGCAAGATTACACTAGGGGAAGCAATAGCCTTTAGCATGCCTGATAGGGTATTTCAGCATTTGAGTTTGAGAGTTTTATATGATTTTGCCTGGTGCATTTTATTCTTATGGTTTTATCTAAGGTCTAACTATTATGTAAATTTTAAAGTAAAAGAGACAAAACTTAGGTTGCAAACACAAAGGAAAATCTTCTACAAAGTAGAAACCAGAATAAATAAATTAGATATCCTACTCAATCTGATATATATTTTAAACACGCACTCCTGATGATATTCTTAAAGGTCACAGATGTTCTCAAACGCCAAGTTACCTTTTAGATAAAAATGTTGATTATAATGAAAGTGATTGTAAGTGTGGTTTAAATTGTTCTTTTCTTTGAGGAGTGTCTCTTGCTCTCTCCTTTTCCTGTTAATTCCTGTGTGCTAGCAGGAGAGAAGCCTCTGCTACAGCTGTGTAGTAGGTGGCATACAGTAATACACTGTATAGACAGTGGTAGTAAAACAGCCTTTATCATATATATAAAATATATACAGTAAATATATATATTTGCACTTTGAAAATAGGCTTCATTTGGCCAAATGTAGACTTGGCTCCCTATTCTTACAATGTAGCTATTAGAGGTCAGACAAAGGTTGTCTGTCAGTGGAACCTTTCAAGGATATTCCTGAGAGGACACGAATTTAGGCATCTAAAAAACAGGAATGTAAAAAGCATTGATATACAGACTGTGTTTGCTGTAATTGCAGCTAGAAAGCACATGTCCTACAAAACACATCAAAGCTTTGGCAAAGTAAAAGAAGTATAGAGTGTGGAAGTCATGGATTTTATACCCTAGACCTATTATTATGTAGTTGGTAACATTGTTGTGCTTTTCATATCACTGATTAATCCTGAGCCCCACTTTTCCTCTTAAGGAGAAATTTATTAATTATTACAAATGACTGTTCTCAAAGTTACTTAAGGTAGGGCTGAGACTAGAATGAAAGATTTATAATGTAACAACACCTACTGTTAATTTTTTTCCAGCACAGAAAGACTAAAGGACATTTGGATCTGGACATTGATTATTCCTTTGTAAAGACTTTTTTTTCTTTACAAAAAAGAAGGAGGGAAGAAAGCTAACTCCAGTCTGAGATAAATTTTCCAGTCTTCAACTGAAATATGTTGTCCCAATTTTAGATCTAGCTCTTTTGAACCAGATTCTTGATGCAGTGTTGGACTGCCTGTTTTGAGATGGGTTTTTAATGGGATATCTGAAATTGTTGTAGGGAAATAACTTTTAGAAACAAACGAAAAGATCTCTTTTGGCTCTCAGATAATTTCTAGAGCATTTAATGTATCAAAGTAATCCTTCAGTAAAATAAAATATGAATGAAAATAGGCATTCTGTGCAAACTGACCACACTTGCATGGTCTTTTCGTGTGGCGTTTTGTACAAAGCTTCCAAGTTTTCATATATATATATATATATGCTAAGCACTGGGAATTTCACTGCATTTGTACTGATGCTCTTGTATTGCATAATGCAAAATGCTTTAGGTGCACTAACTTGTTTGTTTTGCATAATCATTTAGAAGAATAAAAGTCAGAGTAAATACCCTCCTGAAAAAAAAGAAAAGTGGAAAAAAAAATTGGTTAAAAAAATTGGTTCAAGTACCTTGTGGTTAGTAATATCTGAAAGTGAGCAGCAAAGTTCCATACCAAGCCAGGACCTTCTTGCTGCCCCCAACCACCCTGGGTTGTTGCCAAGCACAGGACTACATCCCAGCTGCAGAAATGGGAGGCTGTCCAGTGCATCTCACACACCTGCTGTACAGAGACAACCCCATTTTGGAAATAAATGGAATAAACAAGATTTCTTGCTCTACCATAATGTATGGGATAATTCTTGGAAGGAAATCTGAAGCACGAAGCAGTGGTGTGCACAGTAGTTGTATTGGAAGCCTTGAGAAGACAAGATGATTAACCACTGTAAGTGAATCTTTTGAAGTGACCCATCCTCGTAGCTACCAAACTACTTGAAATTAAGTGTTATCTCACCTAAATAACCAGATCCTGTTTCTACTAAAATGAACAGCAAAATAGGTGTAAATATATTTAGATTTCTGGTTTAATTGAATTTCTTAGAGGAAATGCATAGGAAAATCTGACAGCTAGAACTAATTTAAGATGCCAAGTTTTTGCTTCTGTTCTATGTTATTTTATATTGTGGTTTGGTTTTTTTTTTTTTTAAATTAAGAAATCAATGAAGGATACAGCCAATATGGTGTTTCTGTAGAAACAAAAATCTCATCTGTACAATAATTAGAATATAGATAGATGTTCCAGATGGTACACATGCAAAAAAAAGGCTAGCTGTATACCAGATGGTATTATGACCATACATAAAGCAACTGGATAATCATTGTAATATTGTGACATGTCATATTATATGAATAAATACTATGTTTTCCTGAGAACAAAGGTAAAATCATCAGTAAATTAAACCACACAAGGCAGATGTGGCACCTATCCAGGAGTTACAGTTCTACAGGAAGAACAAAACTGGAATAGGAACTCGGAAGCTTTATTTCTTTAATTCATTGCACTTATGAAAAAATATGTAATTCTAATTTGAGTAAAATGTGGTTTACACAATTAATGTTAACTTAGGCAACTTTAAAGTATTTGGAATACCCTGTATTTCTAAAATGCAAGCAACCCCCCCCCCCCCCCAATACTCAACTATTATAAACATTTGTATTCCTACAATATTTTTGTTTAAATGCAATAGACATTTAGAATAAATGTGTTATTGCAATATGAAAAATTTTCAGATCAGGGTGGCAAGAGTCATTGACAAGACAGAAAAAGTGGAGTGACCTGCACTGTAATATGCAAAGCTGTGCCAGTATTTGTGTAACTTCCTGTGCAAGAAATGGGATGGTTTGACTTAGAGAAGTGCAGTGGTATCAGTATGTAAGATACATAGTAGGAACATGTTGCTGGTGAAGTATGAGGACATAATTTTAAATGTAAGATGTTTCCAATATGAACAGTCAGCCACAGCCTAACAGTTTCTCCTGAGTGACAAGACAGATCACTTGTTTCTTGCTTAAATTAGGTCATTCTGATATTCTGGGCTTGATAGTCAAAAAATGGACCCCTTTAGTATTGATACATAAGAATGAAGTTGTAAAAGAAAAAAACTTAATGTACCAATGCAGTTTTGTTTGTTATTGAAGGACATGACAGCTATAGTAGGAAAACATTTCTGTGCTTATTAGACATACTACAGTCTCTAATTTATTAATAACCCTGCAAGTGAAGTAGGCTATATGTTTTACAGGGGAGCACTGGGATGAAGGCTACTGTGGTCATTGAATCTTAGCCATATACTTGGGGGCTAGCAACAAAAAAACCCAAACAGACCAACTCCTAACCCTCCCCAAGCCTTTAAAATAGTACCAAATCATCAGGCTAGAAGGAACAGCTACACATCCAGTCTGATGTCCATATATCTCATATAACATTGACTAGAACACTGCCATTGATAAAAGCAATTTTTCTGGATAAAGCCTGTTCTCCAACTGAACTGAAGGTTTTTGGAACAGTGAGAATCCTCTGTTATCTTAAGCAACTTACTCTGATAACTAGTTATTACAGGTCTAGTTAAAAAACCCCAAACAAACAAATAAAAACAAACCCTCAAAAAAACAAACCCTCATAAACTAGAAAACTCCAATTTTTCAGTTGAGTTGTCTGTTTTCAAGTATTTATTCTTTCCTTACTGCATTTGCTTTCTGTACTGTCTTCTGAGGATAATTGCATGCAGTATACAAGTCACCTATCTTGTTTTTGAAGCTGAAAAGAAGCTCAGTTTCTTATATTACCCATTGTTAGGAATTGTCTCCTCATTTCAAAACCTTATTTCTAGACACTGGATCTTTGTTTGAATAGCCTCGTTCACAAATTGATCCATTTCGCTTTGCATGACTTTTTCTATCCTCAGTTATCTTTCTCCTAGTTTCTAGCATCCACCAATGTTTTCAGGAATTAGTCTTCATCCAGACTTGATGAATAACGTGGTGCGATATTGATCTGTGTGGAAGACTCTTAAACTGCATATAGCCCTAGCATCAGGGAAATGGCTTTTGGTATGCAGTGTTTTCTCCAGCATCTGGATCCATTGCCTTTATGGCTACATCTGCTCTGCTTTTTTAGCAGCTAAACAGTTGCACAGACAGCATAACTTCAGTAGTAGTTATGTGCCAGTGCATGGTCTTAAAAGATGAGTCTCCCATAAAAAGTGGAAGTAGTTTTTAACTTCTAGTGCTTTTACATTTGGATATGTTATGTGCAGGGCAACCTGGTATGCTCAGAAGAGGTTATCAAAGTCTGTCTTCTCAAAAAAACCCCATAAATAACAGAATGTGTAAATAGCTCCATTAATCCTAATACTGTTAATACTAAAGTTTCCTTTGCACAAAAAGATACTGACTGGTAATTTTCCCTACAACTGCTTATTAGTAGTAACTTTCAAATCTTTACAAATTCAAATGATACATTTGTTAAGATAGCAAATTAAATATATCTGTCTCTTACAAGTTTTGGGGCACCTGGTCCAGTGACTTGCCTGCAGAAATGCTTGTAATGTTGTAACCTACTGATCTGGTAGCTCTAGGATTGATGAAGAGTTGATCTACACAGGCATGTAGATTCCTATTGAACACTCCTAATGTTTTAAATCTGGAAACTTGGACCCAAAGGAGAAAAAAAGGGTTTGCCAACTATGAGAATGAAGCTAAAATATAATGGGAGTCTTTTGGTATATGATAGAGACAGTACCCATCAATGTCCCGAGGGAGCGATATAGGAATGATATGAACCACCAGGGAATAACCATGTTTTCTTTTCTTACTATAATTCTACCACTCTGGGAAAAAGATAATTTGCTTTGGACACATGGTAAAATTCTCAATATCTACAGAAAGATATATCTCTATATACTATATCTCAAGGAATTATGCCTCAGCTTTACTGGGCTCCATGATATAAACATCTATGTTCTGTAGCCCAAAAAGCTACATTGAAGAAACATTCCTTTAATGTGAATGTTAGTTCAAAGTAGGGAAAAGATTAAATAAGATTTAATTAATGAAGACTAATGGAGAATAGATCATGAATTTGAAAGAACAGCAATGAAAAAGGTTGACAAAATACTTCTCCATTAATATTAACAAAATAGATGTACTTGCCCATCCTTTACAACAAATGGCATCTTAGTGCTTTGTGTGCTCAGAGAAAATGCTGTTATTCTGTACCAGTACTTGCTCCTTCTGTACATTCACTGATACCCATCAGAGAAAACAACTTTGTTTTGCATCAGACCATAGACAAAAAATTACCTGAGCGTCAAAAGCATAATCCCACGTTGCTGAGAGTTTTGTTTCCTTGCTTCTGCCTGCTTCCCTTTAGTTCCAAGCATTGACATGGCGTGATTTTTCATTTTTCTTGTCACCCTTTACTTCTGGGGCTTAGAAAACAGTAGGAAAATCTATATCTAAATATCTACAGAAATAGATTTAAAGATTCTTTAGAAACACATTTAATATTTAAGTACCATCTAGAGAATGACTCACAAACTGAAGTCTGGTATTGTTATGTGAAAAAACCCACTCTGAATATTATCCAGAGCCAGTTTTCTCTAAAGCTGAAGGTCAGCTCTTTATCACAGAGAGAAAGGTACTGAAGTTTTGCAGAGAATATTCAAGCTGTAACAAGTGTTACACAGCAGAATTTGTTGGGGTTCGTTTGTGTTTGTATGTTTTGTTTGCTTTTAGCTTTTTTACAAAGATACCATGATAAATACCCATCTCATATTTTAGTTACTCTTGTGATCTCCAGCAATGCCACACTGGCTGATTTATCCCACTTTAAGTGAAGCTATGGCATATTAGAGATGATAAGCAGGATAGCTTTACACTATAAAGTAATTAGCATTACCCCCACTCCCCCCACCTCGATAGGGGCTGTTTTTCCCTTCTGAGAGCAGAGGGTGCCTCAGCTGTGCCCAGGCTAACACAGCTGGGCTTTGCAGACCCCGTGGGGAAAGGAGCTGATTTCCAAACTGAGCAGCTGCACATCATTCTTGAAAATAATTTAGCAGTTTTCTCCTCATTTAAACTGAGCAGGCTCCAGAGTTTATTGAGACACTTAAACTGGGGACAGGAGTAATTTCTGTGTGTATGAACACACATCAGACAATTTAGGATTCCCTTCATTCTTAACCTGACAGCGAACTGCCAGTGCCAGCTCAAGAACAGTGAGTGCAATGTAGTGTTAGCACAAAATAATCAGACACTTACTGTAATAAGTGAAGTGTGGTTTCAATGAGTAGTATGATGGGAACTATGCTATAGTGCTCTATTTTATAAAGGAGGACAATGGACTATGATCCAATTGATTCTTTTTTTTTTTTAACTGTTTCTGTGGAAGTTCAACTTTTTTCTTTCAGTCAAATATTAGTAAATAGGTGTAAAGCAAAACATTCTAGTTCTTCCTCAATAAGTAGCTTGAAATACTAGAGCAGGCTATTTCGTTTATATTCATTACTATGGAGTCGTTAAGGTCTTGCAAAAAGAAAACAATTATTTTTAATTGTAAGTTTGGCATTTGCAAAATTTCTTGTAGATGGTTGTGAATGGAGAGACTTTTGGGGGTGACTTTTTTCTTCTGAGCAGGTTATTTCAGTAAGCTGGTGTTTTCTGATCAAAGGTTTTATTCCTTATCAAGATTGTGTAACTCTCAAATAGAGATTCCTGAACTATCCTTGTTTTTTCAGATATAAACTGATGGCCTAGGCATTTAGGAAAATTCCAGTGTCCGGGATCATCTACGGACTCTGCCACTATTGCAGCAGACTTGTCGAGAGTGAAACACGGGTGCACTAAAGTTACTTGGCCTGCTTTTATTGCTGACTGATGTCTGATGGAGAAAATGTACTAGCACATTCTATCAGTCAAGAGGTAGAGGTATATCTTCCCTGTCTTGTGAACCTTACAGTCATTTGAAAATAGGAAAATTTTAGTAGTTAATAAAAATTACATGGTGTTACGAAAAAATGATTTTTTTTTTGCCATATTTACTAAACCTCATAAGATATGGACCCATTTCAATTTTATTTGTAGACATCAAGTGAGGTGACAGCTTAACTAGGAGATGTACTAAAAAAGAAAAAGCTAAAACTCAACTTCTTTTTAAAAACAGTGGTTTAATTCTTTTTAAAATGTACTAGTAGAAGGTATTTATTTATATTTTACTATCACTTCACTTTTAACTCATTGACATGCAATCATTATATGTTGCCTAATGGGTTTATTCCTGCCTTCCCCAAAAACCAGTATGTTGACAATATAAAATTGGTGAAATATATAATTACCAGAAGGAGAAGATTAGAAATCTAGATTTATTTTTGGTTTTTAAAACAACACTTCCACTTTGTGATCAGTGACAGAATACTACAATACTAATAATTTTAACTTCTGGAACGTCTGTGTTCCTGTCTATTCTTCTAAGTGAATTTTGAGGTATCTTTAATATTACTGAAATCTTACTGCAAAAAAGATTTTCTGAAGCAGATGAGCAGCTAACCTCTAAAAAAACCCATCACTTCCAGCTTTATATGGTTCTGAATGAATTTTAAACTCCTGAAATCATCTCCTGTTTCAGTTAAAGATTCTATGTAGGATACAAATAATGGGGGTTCTATAAAAAAAAGTGAGACAAACCTGAAAACTGATGTGTTCCAAGAAAAAAGTATTTTTATTCCAGAGGTTTTGTGCATGTGTTTGTCAAATAACGTGGTGAGAGGCTGTCCTTCCAGAAATTAAATCAATGACACAAAACATTCAGTTTTGTACACAATCAAGTAAGTAGTGGGCTTTAGAAGGTCTGTTAGCAAGAAAAGGTATATTGGGCAAAGTGTTTGATTTTTACTTTTTACTTATTTTTCAGTAAGTCAAATGTGAAAGTGGGGGGAAAATGTAGGAAAAGAAGGTATAGGTCTTGCCTATGTAAGTGCTTTAGGAGGATGTCTTAAGCAAATACCTTGAGGTCACCATAGTCCATCAAAGCACAGCAGCTCTTGGGTGGTCATAGAGATGAATATAAGTACAGTATATTGTTGAAGCAAATATATGTTATTGAAGGTATATTCTGTGTAAGCCTTCCATAAAGGTTTGTGGTTCAGAGGTGTTTCCACACAGAACAGCACCACAATGAGAACATCTCACGAGGTTTGGTAACCCTTCAACCTGCATGCCTGCTGTATTTGAGAGCAAGCTCCTTCTTCTTTCCTTTTGAAGTTTGTTCAGGTTCTTCTTTGTGAAGGAACACAGGAAATCTGACACTTTGTTTTTTTTTTTTTTTGCAATATATTTCTCTGCATAAGTGATGTTGGTGACTTCTATGAGTTATTGTTTTGATTTGAGTAGCTTGAACTCCAAGAGCTCTGTATGAATGTGTACGGCTTGTGAGGCTTGGAAAGGGGGTGTAATTACTTTGCTTTAAAGATGTGGATTCATTATTACAGATTTCTTAGTAACTGTTATGTTCATAGTTATAAACACTTGTATGTATCCTCAGGGAATATTAATTTTCTCTTTTTGCTCACAAATAAAAAGCTTCAACAGCAATGGTGGGAGGTAATGAACACTTGATAATTTTAAGCATCCCATATCTGTGTTAATGGGCAAAAGTACACGCACAGGCATTTAATTTTGAATGTGTATTGCCAGTTGCTGCCCTACAAAACAGAATTCTATGTAGTGTACCTGAAAGTCCAGGTAAAGAATGTTTCTTTAACAGAACAACACTGCTTGTTCTTTCTTTGCAGCCTTTAGCCCAGTGAGAGTACAACTGAAAGCTTCTCAAGAGGTTCTCAGATGGCTGAATCATAAGGATTCAGTCTCTTTAAAGCCTCTGGAAGAACTGTGAAGGAATATTGAAGCAGCCTGACCCTGAAAAAGGTTCCCATGTTTTTGTAACAGAAATACATTGTGTGATATATATCACATATGTGAGCTTGGTTAAGCCAATGGGCTTTTTTAATTTTCTACAAGAACACTGGAGCAGGAAAACTAAAAAGTCATCTTTTGTTTGTAGGGGATGAGAGAGGAATGGGAGGCAAAGAAAGGAGCGATGTGGTTTGGGGGCTTTTTAATTATTTATTTCCATGTAAATATTTCCCTGAACATTTGAAACATCTCCTAGTGACTTACTGGGGGTTTTGGTGTACCATTTTGGGTTACAGTGTCTTTTGAGCTACCCTTATTTTCTGTGAAGGAAATGAAAAGGAAAAGAATTTGAAAAATGGTGACATAGGAAAGAATCAATTTGTTTTTTTCTTTTCTAATGGCGGGGGGGAAGCTTTTTCTGTGTGCTTTGCCCTTTTATATTGGCCACATAATAGTGAGCCAATGAAGAATTATTTTCTTTTTCTCTATTCAGTGTCTTTAAACACGTGGTCCACCCAGGAAAATCTCATTAAATTTCACCTGACTGCTATTTTTCATTGCAAGAAACTAGTAGTTGTTTTTTTAAAAAAGTTTGTTTGACCTAACTGTATTCCAGCAGCCAAATATAATGAACTGATTTCACTGAGAATTTGTTCTCAGGACACAGAATCCTTTAACAACTTCAGTCTCAGGAGTAACAGAACAGTCACCAACATCTTTGCCTGATACTTTTGACAAGGGAAAAAATATGAAGGGTTTTGGAGGGCAACAAAAAGAAGTTCTGTAGAATGATTTTATTTTTTGATGAGAATCCAGCTAGTCAGAGCAAGGAACTAACTGGAATGTGTCTCCAAGGCAGAGTAGTACAGCTAGCAATTCTGTTTCCTGCCATGCTCAGTGCCCTTTAGGCTACAAGCTGAAGGTTTTTTGGACACTGAAGTGGTAGGCAAGTTATCAGAAAAGTCAGAGGAAGCAGATTTTTATGCTAAATGAAAAAATGCTTTACAGTGAGTATCTGATGACTGTTTTTTTCCCAACTGTGTTGCGCTAATAATGCTGTCATATACAGTGGCAGGGCTGGTATGGAAGTGATTCATTCCAGTTAGGGACATGTTGCATAGCTCTTTTCCACCTCTATCCTTTCTGCTGGGAGCTGCATTATCTGTGTCTGCTGTGAGGGAAGCTCTTCCACTGCTGTTTCACTTCCATGAAGAAGGGGAGCAATACATCTTGTAGTAACTCTGTGGATGACTCTTAGGCAAATTATTTTAATATTCTTTTAGCAAACTCACCCCTGCATAATAGTAACTAAGTTTTATGATGAAATATTTATAAAGTCTGAAAACCAGACTGCTATGTGTGCTTACATTTTCTTGATCATTCTTTTGATGGCTGTCTCTTAGTATTCAAAATCTGGTTTTATTTACACTGATGTAAATTCAGAGACTTTTCTGAGATGCATCAGGTATGTATTGCTGAAACCCATGGCATGATTTATCTGAAAGGTTGAAATAACAACAAAGAGCTGTAAATATTTGGTTAGTTGGACTATTGCAGCTGATTCTTTCTCTTCTGTGGAGTGCATGTAGTGCATAATGAGGTGCAGAGGGAAGACATGGCAACTATTCTCAAGGGATTTATGTAAATAAGAAGTATTGGCACTTTGCTCAGCAATATTAAGTTTCTGAGCAAAATGTTAAATTAAAAAAAAGTCAGGGAAATGGTGCATAAAATGTGTATGAATCAGGTCCTAGCTCAGTAATCAGGTCCTAACTCAGTAATCTAACTCTTGGGGAACAATTAAGGCATAACAAAGTCTCAAGGCATTTATCTGTCATTTTTACTGGGACAAGGGGAATTAAGAAAAAAAAAAACACTAATGGCAATCTTAATTATACATACCTAATTACAAAAATTTCGCAGAATAGAAATGCAGAAAGGGAAAGCTTCCTAATGCTAATAATGCTGCTTAGAAAATAGCATAAACAAGGCTAAGAGCTTGGAAGAATCCCTGATGAAATCCTTCTTTAATCTCCTATAGGAAAAAGAAGCATAATTGTAAAGAAAACAAAAACAAACCATTGCAATTCTGCAACCATAATTTTAGTAAAAGATAAATGTCTTTAGCTATAATGGAATCAAACACAAATTACCTTTCTTTAATTGCAGATACTTACAATTTTTTGTATATGAAATATTCGTATTTTCAAGAAACAAAGTAGCAAATTACACTATTTCCACTAGTGTAAGATCCTGCCTCAGCTGTAGTTATAATCTTAAGAATTCAGAAGCATTTTGATTTAAATCTGTATCTATAATCCAAAATGTCTTGGGTTTGAAACTGGAAATGCCCATCTTGGAGACTCAGAGTACTGAAAAAAGGGAGTGTGTCAAGAATAGTGACTGGTGGATAGAAAATTAATTAGGCCATGAGGGTTTATGTGAGGAGAATTAAAAGAATTCTTTTCAAGTGAAGAAGTGCCTTGGCTCCGTGGTTCAAGACCCACCAAGGGTGTTATTAAAGCAGATGCCAATGGAGGAGCAGTGCCAGGGATGAGTGAGGGTGCTGGATACCAAGTGCTGGACAGCAGCCTGGGCAGAAGGGCAGGTGATGAAGAATGGACTGTCTCACCAGCTGCCTGGGGCAGGCACGGTCTTTGGATGTGATTCAGGGGAAGACATGTCTGGCTTTTGGCTTGTTTGCTCTTTCTGGGGAAGCTGGGTTGGTACAAGAGGCTGCTGAGCTCAGCCATAGTTAAAAAGCATGGTTTTGAACAGCAAACAGCTGAGAAGAATGAGGTGAAATCCTGGTCTTGTTATAAGGTTTCCATTTGTAGCATAATAAAGGTTAGATAAAAGCATATAAATTGGTATATACCCTGTCCCTCTTTTCACACAGTTAATACAGTTTCATTGCAGGCTACATTCCCTACTTCCTGAATGGCCAGAAGTCCTGGCAGCAATCGTTAGCCAGCATTGAATGTGTGTTTTACCTTGGTAAACTCTTCTGACTCCTGCTGGTTTTGGGGCTGGGACTATGGAAGAAACTTTTTGTTAAAGACTACGTCTCGATTTTTTCCACTTAATCCTGTCAGGATGCTGAATAAGGCAGGGTTTTGTTTTTAGCTCACACGTTGAATTTGAAGACAGATTCATGAGATCATATTTTTTATTTTATTCTTCCAGTTTTGGACTAGGAGGGGTGAGTGGTACAATGATTTACTATTCCTTTAGGCATACAGACAGTGGGAGCATATGGTTCTGAATGTCTTAAAGGTAATTCACTGTGTCACCTAACCACCATCACTCCTATTGGGAAAAGCTATCAAGCCCTTACCTGGCAGAATTTAGATGTGAAACACGTAAAGGACATTTCAGAAAACACATAAAATGCTTTTGTCAATGAACTTTAAGTCTAGTAAGATCTATTTAATGGTGTATGTAGCAAAGAACAAAAGACTTCTGATAAAGAACTGGTTTAAGAGCCAAAATTAATATTTTTCTTAAGATCGGATAAACAGTTACCCTTACTGAGGAAGTCTGTGGTATGAAACCTTTATCACATCAAAGAATAATGAAGGGTGACATTTAAATCCTGAGCCTTTCTAAACAGTGACTCTGAAAATGAAGTATTACTGATGTCTTTGACAAGAAAAATATCTGAAAGAAAAAGAGATGTAGCACAGAGATAAGCTGTTTATTTTTACTGACCTCAGTCAATCTTGTCCTTGTTTTTTTAAATATTTTACCAGTCAACATGCTACAAAATATGCCAGTCATTAGATCTGTCAGAGGGAGCAGCTTGGGTAAATAGAAGTGAAGGATTAGCAGAACTCTATGAAAGGCAGAAATAGTGATAATCTTGCAAAAAAATAAAACACAAATAGCTAAAAATTGCCTTTTTCCAGCATGCCAGTGATATAAGAAACTCCAATGGATGTGACTGGTATGCTACGAAGTTAAAAAAGAAAAAAAAAAAAAAGTTGTAGAACTTTTTTAATGTTTCATATTTGAAGTAGGAAGTTAGTTGAGTTTTGTATTTTGGGGTTTGTTTTCTAAGGTAGTATATATATGCAGTAACAATATATACCCGGTCAAACTACATTAAGTTTTAAATTTTATTTTTTTTAAGTAGCTACTTGTACAAAAAAGTGTCAATGCAGAGGTGTTACGTGAGAAGGATCTTGTCAGTTTGGTATTGCTGACCATAAAATAGTTATATTTGATTCATCTGTACAACAAATACTTAGGAATCCTATGTTCTCTGTTCACCTTGTGCTTGTTTACAGATATGGTGATGACACAAATGATTATCACAGCAATAATAGAAACATTTTCTTTCCCTTTTTTTTTAATCTAATTTGCAGAAGAAGGGTTAGTTTATTTTATCCAAAAGTCTCTACAGTCTCTTTAGAAACATTAATTCATAGAATAACAATCTGATCTTAGGACATAGACTAGTAATTTCATTTACAGGAATATGGTCTTAGTACTTGATCTGTTCTTTAATTAATCAACACATTGAAGTATGTGCTGAAGTGATACTCATTTCTTAGCTTAGCAAAGTTGGTTTTCTCTTGTAATGAAGGTTAATACACATTTAGGAGTTCTGAGGAACGGGAATGTGGTTGATGGCTAAGCACCACAGTGAAATACTTCAAGCAGTACCTTATTCTAGATACTGTAAGTTCTCTGTGATGCTCATAGCAAATTGTATAAAGTGGCACCAAGAGCCTTGAAGCCGAAAAGGGTGTAAGATTTTATCTTGTCCTCAGCTAGTGGCCAAATTAAGCCTTACTCTATGGAGGTGAGAGGTGCAGGTCTGTCACCCTTTTTCTGGAAGCAAGGCTTCATGAAGTGCATAGGGTTGACATAGTGAAGTGTATTATACATTAGGTGTATACATGAGGTGTATTATCCATTATACAGTGTAAATTCTACAGCTTTAAATACAGGTCATAGATATAGAATGGTTTGGATTGGAAGGAATCTTAAAGATCATCTTGTTCCAACCCTCCTGTCATGGACAGGGACACCTTCTATTAGACCAGGTTGCTCAGAGCTCCATCACACTTGGCCTTGAACACTTCCAGAGATGAGGTATGCACAGCTTCTCTGGGCAGCCTGTCTCAGTGCCTCACCAAACTCACAGTAATGAATTTCTTCCTAGTATCTAATCTAAATTTACTCTCTTTCAGTTTAAAACATTGTCTCTCATTCTGTTGCTACATATGGGTATGCCAGTTATTTTTTTCAAACTTTTAATTGCTTTTAATTTTAATGCTTTCAAATTTGTTTAGCTCAAAATATCTGAGCTAGGATATTAAATAGCTGTAATGATTTTAATCCTCTTTTTCTCTTGGAAAACAAATTTTTATCTTTGTACTAAATATATTTTTTAAAATGGAAATACTTAGTTATATGGTGAAGAAGGAGAAATCCAACTGCATTAAATGAGAAATGATTGCTTTTTGTCAAGTTGCATAGGTTTCAGTCCTCAATAATATAATTATTAATATAATAATTATATTATATATATAATTATTTCCATGCTTCTCTTGCACAGCTGGATAGCTTTAAAATGTATATGACATCAAACAGTGATAATGAAATATCAGGGAAGGAAAATATGTCAATTGAGGTGAATTTGGAGGTGACCGACTTAGGAATCCGAGTACATTCTTGGAGAAATGAAGGCACTGTATTCTGCAAACAAGCTAGTAGGATTATAAAGTTATTCTGAAATAAACATGGATATGTGAGGATATTTCAAGGTATTTAAAAGCCTTTCAGGGTTTTCCTAGGGTTTATTTTCTATTCTGTCTACTTTTGAAGTCAACATGTTTTACACATATATCTGAAGAATATGCTAGACAAATTCTTTATTGTGAACATATATGGGTGTTCTGGTAATGAAAGCTCAACAGTATTATTTGAATACATTTAAATATAATTCCTAAGATATGATATCTATTCCTTTTTCTTGGTACTCATGGAAAAAAGGCAGTATCAACAGGTTCCTGGATAGCTGAACCACATGTTAAGTTCACTTAAATGTTTGGTCTAGTTAAAAATGAGCAGTACTGAGGAAACCTGGCAGTAGAAGTGAAATTTTAAATCCCCTAATTAAAGTCCTCCGTAGCAGAAATTGTGTTTCAATTATAGGAACAAAAAAGGAGACACTGTGTTTCAGAGCAATAGCTGAGCTACTGCAAAAGGCTGTGCACCTTTTGCCAAGGAAGTCAGAGGAATTCAGCTGCTGCTGCTGCCGCCACTATTCCAAGTTGAAATCTAGCTCATGTCTTGTTCCTTCACTGCCTCCTGCTTAAGTACATACACAGGCACCTGATCTTCAATGTTTGATAGAGCACTTCTTTAGATTAGCTAAGTGGCTTTTTCCTCACGCTTATTTGTGTATTTTGTATTTTTTTGCCACAGTTCATACTTACAGTGAATGCGTATCAGGACATAGAAAGATGATATATCACCTTTTTTTAACCATGCTGGAATAAAAAATTCAAATAGTCATTCAAACGGGAAGCATACAAGCTGACCAGTTGTGTTCCAGTACCAGGTGTGATGCTAAGAATCATGACTTTTTTGTTTGTTTGTTTGTTTTGTTTTGTTTTTGTTTTGTTTTCCTTTTTTTAAAATTCTGGTGGTTCATCACAGATGTGAATTTGATCATCCTGGTCTAGTTCTTATTTGGGTGTGGGTTAGTCTACATGAGTTAGTCCCTTCTATAACTCATTATTCTTGGCTAGAACAGTCCTGACAGTGGAGTAAATCTTTAGGTTGGAAACAATATGGTTTTTTAAAAAGCTGAGTGGAAACGTTTATATGGAACACTAGTTTGCTTTGAAAGAACATCATTTTTCATAAGCACTTGCAATGTATCACATTGAAAAAAAAAAAAAAAGGAAAAAAATCATTTTCTTATTTCTTTCTTATTTTTTAACTTTGTTATGATTACGTCTGTCTTACTGTTCTACAATATTGACTGTTCTACTTGACTGATTCTTTTGTTGTGCTTGTATTAACTATACTTTTATTTTTACTTTTTTTTTTAAAAAAGAAATTTTATTGTCCTTTCCTCAATCATCTAATCACTACTCCTACACTCTATAAAAAAAAAGCCCAACTCTATATAAATCTTTTTTCCCTGCAAGACTTAGTATTAATGTCAAAAGTACTTGTTGAGGGAAAGGATATTTCTTTTTTAGATCTTTTTATATTAAAAAAGGAATGCATTATCAGTTAAAAAAGGAAAAACAACCTTGAAGACAGTTCTTATGAGATATCCTTTATACTGCAATACTTCTGACCTGTCCTTTTTTTCCTTTCAATCTGTGCACATGAAATTCTCCCTTTTGTTTGTTTAAAAGAGCTTGTGTTTGCATTCATCAAAGGTATATGAAAGAGGAATCAGAAATTTCAGATAATTTTCATCTGGGTACCAGAGGAGAGAGTAGAGGTAAAACATTACAACCTTTGGAAGTTTTCATGAGACAACACTCAGAATTTTAAATATGTTTCATACTCTTTAGTATAATAATACACCTTATGTGTTCATGTATATCACTGTAAAGTATGTAAAAAATGCCACTTGCTGCTACTAGATTTGTAGCTGAATGGAGAATTACATTTTACAAGTATTTTACACCTTATTACATAGAAGCATAAATTACTATAAAAATGCAGGATTGTAGAAAATTAGACCCAACAGATGCAGCTTTTCCCATCTAATTCTTGCTACATGGCTCTGAGGTTGATCAGGAATTTTTATAAGGGGCAATTATTTAAGATAATTGTTTTGTTGGGTTTTTTTACTGAATGTTCTTGAATCATTATCATTTTTATGCCCTAATTACAGAATCATTTCCTGCCAAGTGAGTGGTGTGGTTACTCAGTTGTTTTTTTTTCCCTCTCTGTCTTTAGTAAGTACAGTGAGTTGTGAGCTCCAATCCCTGCCATTTGCAAATCAGGAGGGTCTTAATATATTGCAGTCACAAAAACAACAGACCACCAAAAAGATTTTGTGCCTTGAGAATTTTGCCTGTAATATGGGAGGAAAAGCCTACCTTGTGTCATCATGAGATACACTGAGTATGAGCAGTAAACTTTATTTATTCAGACTGAATAAGGCACCACAAGTGGCAAGTAGGTTGTAGCCTTCATTAGTATGTGTGGAAAATTGTTGGGATTTTTTTCTTCCACCTTTTTGTTCCCATATATATTTATATATACACCACTGCAGTTTGAAAATATGCCTGAGCAATTATCTTTAAATTCATTAAATAAGACCAGAGAACTCAAAAGTATGTGAAATATTCTCTAAGTGCCTCCTACCCACCCCCCCCAAAAAAAACCACAAACAAACAAAAAAAAAACAAACAGAAAAAGACCAAAAAAACCCACAAAATAAAACAACAAAAAAAAAAAACCTCTAAAGAAACATTTACTTAAAGCAGAAAAGATCAGCAGTGAGATCTGTGTAGCTTGTGTGCATGCCCACATACTATAGGAATTTGAATGGAAAATCTGGGGTTTATATGCAGGATATCTTTCTGGTTTTCCATCCCTAACCCAAGTTTCATCCTGTGTTTTTTAGTTTAGCAAATTGTGACTGAATGACTTCCCTCTGACTCAGTTTCCCATCTGTAAAATGGAAAGGATCCTAACATACTGTTAAAGTAATTGAAACATTAGTTACAAAAAGAAATAAATCAGAACTAGAGAATATTAGTTTACCATCTATTAATTTCTGTATTTTGCTGGTTTTTGCTGTTAGAGCCTATCTCAATAATGCTCAAGAACTTTGAAATTTGTCTGATGCGTAAGAGGAACAAAAAACAGATGTGCTTCTGAGCTTGCTGAAAAGCTGGATTATTTAAGGACAAGCATGTAATTTTCTTAGAATTTTAGTGTTCACTTGTAATTAACATCGGACTATCCTAGGGAAACATGCATTTCTTTGATCTTTGAATGCATCGGTGTGTTCCTGTGTACTGCAGTAAAATCACAGCCTAAAAAATATATTCTTCTGACTTTGGATGCTTTGTAAAAGTTCCCACATGAATTGATGATGAGAGAAACTGCATATAGTGATCTGGAAAAGTTTTTAACTACTACTTGGGTAACTTCTCTTCTGGATTTTGGTTTTGGCCTTCATTTCTGAGTCTTGTCTTGTAGAGATCAAGTTTTACAACCTGAAACAGTCAGGGCCTTTGTAAATGACTTTGGGATTTGATCCAGCTCAGTGGGGAGGGAGGGGGTTTGGGACAGGGGGTGTTTTGGTGGGTTGTTGTTTGTTTGGTTTGGGGTTTTTTTATGAAATTATAAATAACTCCATGTTCATCGCTCTGCTAAGGAAGCCCTAAAAGAACAGTTTAGTTTTAGGTAAATGCAGTGCAGTGGGTCTGGTTTCCCACCCAGTGGTTCTCTCAATCCTTGCTCCTCAACAGGACAGAGGAACAAAATAAGATGGGCAAGCTCACGGGTTGAGATGAAGGCAGTTTAATGAAAAAGCAAAGGCCGCACGTGGAAGCAAAGGAAGATAAGATTTATTCTCTGATTCCCATTAGCAGGCAATGTTTGGCTACTGGGAAGGAGGTATGTGCAGTGGTTGCTTTGGGAAACAATTGGCTTATTAATGAAACCTCTTCCCCTCCACGTCACCTGTCCCCTGCCTTTTATTACTGAGTATGATGTTGTATGGTATGGAATAACCCTGTGGCCAGTTGAAATCAGCTGCCCCAGTTGTGTCCTCTCTCAAACCCCTGCTCGCCCTTTCAGCCTTTTGTGGTGGGGGGATGTTTAGGGCTTGTAGAGAATAACCTTGTGCTGTGTGAGCTCAGCTCTGCAATAGCAGAAGCTTTGGCACTTTAGCAACACCATTTTAGGCAGAAATGCAGCACAGGACACTATATGGGGTGCTGTGGGGAAAGTTAACTCCATCCCAACCCAGTGCAGCCGTCAACCAAAGCAACTCTAGTTTCTTTGCCAAGCACAGCAGCAAAATAAAGATGTTTTATTATTTGCTTTTATTGTTAGTGTCTTTAAAAGACCATTAAAAATAACAGTCCAAATGTTTCTGTGGTTTGTGGGATCTATATATGTCAGTATTAAAGTGAGTCATACCATCACAGTCATGAGAGGTTATTGGCATTTTACTCTAAAAGAAAAACCATGGCTTGCTTGAACTATTTTTTTCTTTCTGCTTTAGTAACATCTCCATCCTAGGAGCTATTATAAATGCTTATATAAGAAAACTTTCACAAAGCAGAATTTCATCCTTTATCAAGTACTATATTTCACTGCAAAATTGGGTTTACTGTGAATTCTAGAAAAATATGTTCAAAGTATTACACTGTGTAAACCTGTTCTTGGTAATTGCATAACACATTGATCTTGGTGAGTCAAATATCAAACCATTTCCTGAAGATATTCATTTGAACCACATGTATCTGAAACCACACAGGCAATTCCAGTACTTAATAATGTCTGTGGGTTTACTTCATAGTTAAAATTAAAGATAATTGTTTTCATGGGATGTCAGCAGTATATAGGTATGTGGTTGCCTCTTCTCCTAGTGAGGAAGGATGGCTTTAAAGCTTCCAATGCTAACAGGGTGAGATAAGTGCTGTCATTGCTGGGATTAGCAGCTGTCCAGTTTATCACCATTCATTTTTTAAACTTAGACAGCTCACTAATACTTTCTGTATCCATATCCCAAAAACTGCAGTGCTGACAGGGATGGTACAGCTTTGATACTAACTCAGGCCTCTGGACCGAGTCTTGTTAGGCTTTGTCTAGACTTGTCTCGATCTGCCTAGAGCTCTCTTTATTTTTGTGTAGCTGATAGAAACAAGTGAATTTCTCTCTGCATAGAACAAATATCTGTGATCTTCACATAATGGAGTATGGCAAAAGAAGCTTGAAAGTGGGGACCTGGAGTAGTGCAGAGAAATGTGGGTGTGACATGGTAAGAAAAGTGACACACGGTGATACTGGAGACCTCAGGAAACAACTCACTTGTGACTATTTACTGATAAAGAAAAAAAGGTGTGGGAGCTGGACAATACAGACTTTAGGGTATGGAAGAACAAGTATCTATTATATATAAGACACTCCATATGTAGTGGATTTAACTGTTTAGTGGAATGACAGAGCAATGAAGAAAAAGCAAATTGTAAAAAGTGGTAAGATACGAAGATACAAAAATATCTCCAAATGGACCCTAGAAAGAGGAAGAATAAATTATCCTTCTGTCACCCAAGAGGAGAAAGAAATCCCTTCAATCAGTATTGTATCTTTTTCTCTGGAAGACTTGGGGTGCCGACAACTTTCTGTCGGACTCCTTGGGGCCTCAAAGTTTAGCCAATAACCTTGGCACCAAGATGGTTGTGGAAGGGTAAACCATAGCAGTGGAGAATGGCTAGACAATAGGAATTGTATGTCTCCATTTTGAAGATCTTTTTTCTCTAATAGTAATCATTTTTTTTTTTTTCATTTGTCTGTAATGACTAGATGTGGAATTATTTGATTAGATGGTGAGAATTTCAATTATACGAGCAATAATTCTTGACTGTGCTCATTAAGAGTGTTTTGTTTTGCCCAAACAAGTCTGAGTCTATCAATACCTCCCCAACTCCTATATTATTGTTATAGTTCATAATTATAGAAGAATATATTCAATACTCATTGTACCAAGTAAAAAATAGCTCATATTATTATTTGCATGTAATTATATTGTCAAGAAAGAGGTGAAATAATATTTCTCTGTCTTTTCAATAATATCTGCAGTATTGAGTTCTAAACAAAAATTTTAACTATATGAGCTCTGGGTTATGTTGGTTGCTTGGAAGTCTCTCACCATGTGAAAAAAAGAAAAATAATAATTAAAAAACAAAACAAAGACAAGACAGAACAAAACAAAAAAAACCCAACACGTGTAACTAAAAACCTTGTGTTCAAAGGTTTTTCTGGGAACTTATTATACCAGAGCTACATCTTGAGGGATATAGGGACACAGCCAGCATTTAATGAATTAAAGGGTACAGGAAGTAGAATGTGGCTGTATTACACAGGGTAACCAAGCTGAACATATCCTTTTCATTAATTTACTGCAAGCTGCAGATAGCCATGGTAGGCAATAATAAATTGAACTCCAGACCTAGCTTGCTTTTACTGTAGGGGGTGAAGATACCTCTCCAACTTTGAAGCACAGTTTAGGAGGGATTACAGCAAAGGAAGGGAAATAATTGCACTAACTGAAAACATTGTTATTTAAGCCTATGTAGACAAACAGTTGTCATTCTGTGTCAAAACCCACCTAATTAGAAAGGTAACTCAGCCTGCATTGAAATCCACTGCTTTCTGAGGTCTTACCTTTTCCGTTCTGTAGTAACGTGGATCACTCTCCATGACTGGCAAAGATGAAATCCTGGATCTCATTCTTGTTAGTCTAGACTAAAACTGGCCTGCAGGAATTTTTTCATCTTAAATCTTCTTTTTTCTTTTTTTTTTAAAGAAGTATGTACATGATAAAGTGGTATTGATACTGATCTATGTGATATTTTAGCAAGACAAGGATTTTTGTATTTATTTCTATGGTATAAATCTATTGACTGATATAATGAGCATAATTAAAACCACTTAACTTACTTTTGGGTCAGTTTGATTTCACTGCTAACTGCAATGTGTGTGTACAATAGAATTTCCATACCTTTTTTTAGTTTTGTTTTTTTTTCTCCTAAATTATTACTGAATCAGTGTTTAATACCTGTAGTAGAAGGTAGTTATTAAGCTCTAATATGAAGCTGTATCTCTACCAAGTTCAACATACCTGTGTTAGGACTCAGTTGAATTGTAAGTAGGAAAGCTAGTTACAAAATCAGGGGTAAAGAAGACTCAATTAATTAAGGGCCACGGAGCTACTAAGCCAAATTAGGATAGCATGAATTTGAATTGTATAGATATGACAGTGGGGAAACAGATTCAGGCTGTGGCATTTTATATTGAATGTTATTGCATAGATAAAATAATTTTTCAAACAACATTGTTTAATCCTACTTTGATTCCCCCGTTTTAAAGCTTCCTACCAAAAAAAAAAAAAACCCAAAAAAACACAACCAAACAAAAAACAACCTTTTTTTATTTATTTTTCCCTCCCTTAAGAAATGTTACAAAATGGTTTGGAGTCCTAGGCTTGTCTTCATAGGCCAATTATAACTCTTTGGTCTTGTAACTTCAGAGTTGCTGAGAGGCTCCCATTGCTCTGGAGAGCATGGAAGATGCTCAGAGTCTGTGTAATGGTCTAAGGGAGACTGTCATTTCACTCCTGACTGTTTCAGGAGTCTTGTTCACTAACAGGCCACATGTGTAGCTGTTGCACTCAGCCTGTTGGCTCTCTGCTGTGCAGTTGGCAGACTCTTGGGAGGCACTGTGGAATTCACAGCACTATATCCGAGACAATTATTATATGGCATGCTGCTACAGGCCCTTCTGATGTACCACATGGTAATTTGTGTTAATGAGTGTCAGAATTGTAGATGCTCTGCTGCTGAGCATTTTAGACCACACGTAGAGAATTCCAACGAATGGCATGTCCCTTGTCAACAAAAACTGTTATAGTCTAACTTATACTTCATCCTTTTTTGTGTTTTTTTTTTTTTTCCACTCCTGCATAGGTGTGAACCACAAGTTGCATTTATTCAGAAATACAGCTCACAGAGAGCATCAAATTCCAGTCTATGTACCATTCCTTAACATGTTTGACTTAATTAGTTATCTCAGAATCCAATTTAATAATTTCTGGGATAAAATAAGTATCCTTTGCCCCTCTGACAAGGGCAGACTAGGTGAAATTCAAACAGTCTTGTAATGACAAAGCTAATAATTAGTAAATAACAGAAATAATCGATATTGTACAGACACCATGTCTACAGGGTAATTGCAAATCAGTAACTGTCTAACACTTCTCTGGTGTGCCACTGAAGGATTTGCTCTGTGTAAAGAGATCCTTCAGTATAGAGGAATTTGTTAGCTATTGAGTAGGTAAAGGTGTTTTCCCATACAGGTTTTAGAAAAATCTAATTCATTTTTCTCTGCAAAAGCTTTCAATCTTCAAGTGTTCATGGACTAGCTCTCATGAGTACCTGTGAAGCAATTTAGAAGGAAAAATAAAAAAAAGCCTGTATGCATGAGGCTTGGATTTGCAATACAGCATCTGTGCCATCACCGACTATACTAATTTGCAGATGTAAAATAACACCCCAACAATAAAAAAAACAAACAAACAAAAAAAAAAAACTAACTTACTGCAGAGGTATAGAGATAAGAGTCCAAAAGTCCAAGTAACCAAGGAGACACTGCATTATGTAGTTAGACAAAGATTCTAAATTATGAAGAGCTCACCAGTTAGCAACTTGAGAAGTGCAGTCTCAGCATACAAGTACAGTACCCAGTACTGAAAGAATAAAATAGTTCTTTATTTTGGTTTATAGTCAAATATATTCTGTAGGACTGACAAAGAAATTATTTCCCATAACTTCTCCATAAAATATATTCTAGAAGATATTTTCCACTCATAACCACCTAGGACATCTTCATGCTGCTTCTTCCAATAGGCTCTACATAGTCTACCAGCATCTGTATATTGCAGGAATAAAGTCTAATTTCAGAATGAATGAAAGTTGGAAAATATTATCTCAGTTTTACAGAAGGACACTGGACAAGAGGATGATTAAGTGACTTGCCAGCAATTCACACCACAGAGCAGAACAGCAAACTGAGTTGCAATGGCAAGTTCTTTAAATGCTACCTTTGTAAAACATGCTGTAAGTGTCCATCATCAAGTGCACCTGAAAAGCCTGAGCATTCATGATGATTGATTACATTAAACTCTGCCTGCTGTGGTCACAGTGGACTCCTCTGATTTATATCACTTCAGGATCTACTCTAAATGTTGAGTAGAAATATCAGCTTGTAAACTTCATCACTTTCCTGCAGAAAAGCATTGTGCAAGTCCTTTGCAGACCTATTTACCTATTTCTGAATAGTGGAGGGAAGTAATTTTTTTACTTCGTATTTGCAGGTAAATGCCAGAAATTGAAAGTCTTTGAAAAGGAAAATTCTGTTATCTCTGAACTTATTTCATTATGGTTCTTTGAAAAGATAATGCTAATTCAATCCAAACATTCTATTTCAATGAATCTACTACTATCTACTACATTCAATGGTAGTATTATCTTTTCAACTTATAACTTCTGTAATATATATGCTCTTGAAATAAAATTATATTAAACCAAAAGTTATAATGCTTCATATTGATACCAAAAGATAGGGTTTTTTGAGGAATTAAATTTGTCAGAATCAGAACATTGTTGCAAAATGTTCTCATTTTGGTGAAAATATATCTTCTGACAAGAAAATATTCCATTGAAAGCTTTTGACCTGCTCAGATTGTTTCTGAGTGTACCTACTGTGAAGCCAAAACACTAGGGAGTACTTTCTGACTTTTCTTAGCATTTGACACAACCAATATATGAGAGAAGTTATTAAATGCTAAGGCAGAGCTAAAGCTTGTGCTGTAGAAACGTTGCCCAATTAATATAATTATTGTGTGTTCAGTGCTGCTAGTTTTGAGAGCTTCTGAGAGTGCAAACCAGCCTCTGCTCTTGCTGTCATGCATATCACCAGCAGATGTAGCATTAGTGCCATAGGCACAGGCCAGATAATCCTGAATTTGGAAAGCAAAGAATGTCATGTAATTATTTTGCAGCCTAACATAATGTGGTCTGTTTGGGAAGCCAAAAATACGCAGCACATCTTTTCTGTTGATGTTTTACAATAAAGTTGACAGCCAGATAGCAGTAGGGTGAGAGAGGCAGAGTGCTGTGCAGAATGTGTATATGCTGTAGTGGCAACTCACAATGCAACCTATAGATACAGCACAAAGGAGCACTAACAGCTCTTCAAAGTAGACATGTGAAGTCGATGGCATTAATGCACACTGAAACATTGTATTGTCATACCAAAAATGAGCAATACCATTATCCATCCCGTCAGTCTTTCAGCAGCAGAAAAAAGTCAAAGAACTGCTTGAAGACAAAGAGTGGGAAAGTCTTTTCCCTCCTTGAGCAATTCCAAGCTGGCAGCAGTAGGCCAAAATTCAAAAAATGTTGGAGTATTACTCCAAATGCCAAACCATATGTTTTCAGGCTGAGGTTATTATCTCATTGAGCCTTGCCACCTCTCCTTTGGTCTTTTTCAGCACGTTGTTACCCTTTGTTTTCAATAGATCCCATCATATCATACATATCATTTCATTCCTGTTTTCCAGCCTTTTCTTCCATTCCCTTTCTTATGTTCCACTTGTTTCCAGTTTTCTCTCACAAGACCAGTCTCACCACCCCACTGCTCACCTGCTGTATTGCATTTAAAAGACTTTTTTTCTGAGAAGATTAATGCATCAACTAAAATATCTAAAATGATTGGCCTATACTAAATTGTTCTATTCCTTGTGTTGCACTGATTCATACATAGCTAATTCAGGAATTCTTTACAAGCTGCTTTCAAGCCAAGACCATATTTAAACGGGTGCAGTAGTTTTATGGCTCATGTTTCTTCCATACTATTTCTCTGGATCCTCTCTTGGCCTTAGGGATAAATGTAATTGCCTACTTTTTAGGGAATGTTTTTGATCTTTTATACTGTCAATTTTGATTCCTGAGTTGAATAAAATTGGGTATCATAATAGTTATCACTTGCATGTTGGAGAGATTTCAGTTGAATGACTGACACCATGACTCTCTATCTTATCATTTTCTTCATTTAAATTAAAAGAAATTTAAAATCTGTTGGGCACTTGGTGATGACAATGTTGACAATGGTAATAACTAACAGTAGCCTTACTAGTTTTCTCCAGGATATTTTACCATCATGAATGGGAGGCAATGATAAGGGATGGCAAGAAAATTAGGTCAGGAAACAATTTTTCCAAGACATCATCTGGGCTCCAAAAAACATGAAAACTTTTCATATTGCATGTGTGGGTCAGATATAACCTTTTTTCTTTTAAATTCTGGATTTTCCATCTCACTATCAGTAGTACAAGATGACTAAGGATTAGCAGGCAAGTTGGCTTGTACCAGAGCCCAGAATAGAGGTGCTTTTTTTGAAAATAATAACATGAAGACAATATCAGGCCAATAAAAAATTATAAAAGAGAACCTGAAAATCAATAGTACAAAATAACAATTCTCCATCTCAATGAGATAAAGTCAATGCATGCATATTGGCACAAAGTGACTTGCTATGCCACTGCTATCAAATTTTATTTGCACTCTATAGTTCAGGAAAGGAAAGCTTTTAAAACTTTTATTTTTGAAATTCAAAACTTCTCTAAAAGAAACTATTTGCTTCTTACCTGTGTGAATCATCACAGTGGGAGAAATTGTAGATTACACATCATAAATTGATACTGGAGTTCAAATGTTATTAGAGAACCTTCAAGCTAGGTTCCTTTTGGCTAATGTTGTCATTTGGATTGCACAATAATTAGGAACATAGTAATACATTCTTCCTCATTCATTGCCTTACAGATAATAACCACATATTTGATTACATTTGATTACATTATAAGCAATGTGCTCAAACCTACAGTGTATCCCAAAAAAAAAACAATAGAAAAGCTTTTTGAATGTTATTAAGGTGTAAAACAAAGTCATGTTAAAAAAATGCATTTTGCTCCTAAGTTCTAGCATTTTTTATTAAAAAAAAAAAAAAGAAAAAACTAATCTTCAGTCAGTGAAATGAAAATGGGGGCAGGGGCAGGTAGGCTTAATAGCTGGTAAAAGAAAAAAGAAAAGCAGAAACTGGCATCCTTCTTTACCATTTTTATGATAGAATATTTTATTTTTCATCTTAGGGTAGGACAGAAAGATATTCCACTCTCTGGAAAATCATCATAGTAAATGGCAGACCTGCTGATTCAGAAGTACTGTTTTGACTTTCTCTCTCAGTGTTTTTCTCAAATGTTTCCAGATAGTTGTAGTCCTTTGTATCTGATTTTCTCTACCTGTTATGCACATTATTAACAGATCTCCCCCAACAGAGGAGGGAGAAAGTTCTGATATCTACACATGGCTGTAGTAGCCTCTTGATAAACAATTCCCTTGGTACTTACACATTCAAGACATCTGTCTCACTTTGTCTACAAATTTCAAAGAGGCAATATCATGGTGTGGTATCAAGGGAAAAATAAAAACAAAATGTGAAAGTTGAAACAACAGAAAAGAAAAAAAAACAGCTGGAAAAAAAATGCTGGAAAATAGTTCAAACTCCTTCATTGGTGTTAATATTTAAAAGTGTGTTCATTTATCCTTTAGAGTCTTCTTCTCTCTTGTGTCCCCAAGTAACGAGTGCTTTTATTATCCAGACTTTGTGTTTGTCACTCTCCATCATATCTAAACTACAAACTGCTAGAGTATACAAAAATCTAAAAAGGTTTCCTTGGAAATATTTTCTGAAATGGGATATTGTTGTATTAGTTGATATTTGTGGGAGCTGGGGAGGTAGTGAGAAGCTAAGCATTGATGGAGGACTTCAAGACTGAAGGTTTCCGTGGGGCAAATGAGAAACAAAACTAAGAAGAGCTATGATGCTGGAATGGCATTATTCTAATAATTAAAGACCTTTCTGGTGTTGCTTTTAAAAGACTGACTTGACAAGGACACTGGCTATAGTGATATTTTAACTGGAAAGGATTGCTATAACTTGCCTTTCATAGAAAAGACACACCAAGCTCTGGCATCTGTCATTTATGTATGCAATATTTATATTGCATGTGTCATTATTGTATCTGATTACTGTTCAAGGACTGAAAATACAAGTTATTTCCAAACCAGGAGCATTTTAGCAACACAGAACCTATTCACCATCTCAACAAAGCTGGGTGACAAAGGAAAGAGAAGTCCATGCATCATAACCTAAATCCTTAAAATGGATTTGACAGGAACCTGTGTAGTGATGAAAGCATGATATAATGTAGTTGTTCACTGCTGCTTCTGCAGAGTTAAAATGGAATTTCAAAATGTTATGCTTAAAAATGTTTTCAGCTAACAAGTACACAGTTAAGTAACATATATCCTGCAGTAAATTTGAAAGGTTGTTTATGGTTATAGGAAAATATCGTATATTACAAGCCCTACCAATGTCAATTATTTCATGTATTTTCTAGGTTTGATTTAGTTAATGTTGTCATCTGGATTCCACAATGATTAAGAACATAGTTCTTCGCTCTTCCTTGTTAGTTTTTCCTGGAGTTGTATGTCAACAGCACGTAATTTCTTGTGAACTCTCAGGCAGAAAGAGTTCATAGGAGTAGAATACAGTTACAGTTAGATGCTTGTTCTTTATTAAGAGGATTAACTGAAGAGTGATTTTCAGAGGAAGGCTCACCAGCATTGAAAAATAAACCGTATTATATCTTTCATTTCTCCCGGTTTTCCTGGATTTCACAACAGATCTCTCAGCTTTCATCCAACCTCATCTCTCCAACACAGTCACTGAACACTCAGTGGCAGCTCTGCTGCAAACCACATCCCAGTTTCAGAATTCTACATGTGTATATGTGAAGAATTATGATGGCACTGAACCCTGAAAGGTCATGTTTGTCATTGGGATGACATGCTTAGGGTACAAATGCTTCCTAGCATTTTGCCTATAATTTTTGGAACTATTTAAAAAGGAATGATTGATGGCAAGTTCTGTGTTATCCAGAACACATTCTGTATGCCACATTCAGCACTACGCTACATGGATGTCTGGGTTTTGTTCCCCAAGGTCACACTGGTAGCCAGACTGCTTCAGCTGATGGGCAGAGTTGAGCTAACAAACCATAACAGTATTAGGCTCAATGTCTGAAGCCAGCCCGGGAAGGACAAAGGATTTCTTGAAGAACTACATATTGTCGGTAAGAGGCCATTATTAGCATCCAAGGTGTCCAAACAATTAAAAGGTTCTGGGGTTAGGTTGTTTGAGAGCAGGATAATCTTCTGCACTTCTTAAAAGTGTGAGTGTAACTGCATGAGAATTTGAGTTTGAATCTTTTGAAACAAAATCTACTGCAAAGTGTTCATGTCATGGAACAGTCTCCGAAGATATGAAAGCACAAATTGGGTCATTTTTAGCTGAAGCCATGGGAGCAGGTGCAATCCAGGAGTGTGCCTACTGTCGTCTGGCTGCTAATAGCATGCAGTTCACAAAACCAGAATAGAGCATCTGTAAAAGAACAAAACTCTTGAAGCACAAATAATTTTTATGTCTTATTGTCATCACAGTTGTTTTGCTTCTCCGATCTGTTTCATTTGGGCTGCTCTAATAGAAACATAGCCAGTGGCTGTTTCTACATGTAGGATAGTAGGCAGTTTATTTCTATGTGTTCACTACCTGTGTGTTTAATAGGTGGCAGAGCTAGTTGCTACTGGTAATTGGAAATCTGACAGAACTGTTTGTGTGGACACTACAATAATCTTTCCCAAGGACCTTCAGGACTTTCTAGTAGTGGGACTGGTAGAGGGTCTTGTAAGTGATGCAAGAAGTTCTCAGGAATTCAGTGGTCTGTTTGTGACAAGCGCAGAGCCTGCCTGTGGCTTTGTCTGCATCTTTTTCTTAGAGAACTCTTTTTTTTCCCCCCAAATTGACAGCATTCCCTGAACAGCACTCTGGGTTGTGAGAAAGTCACAGAATCCTTAAGAAAATCTTTTGCTTTCCAACATACAAGACTTGACTGTGGGCTGGCTCTCAGAAAACTCCTCATCTTTAAATTAATTCACAATACCCATGTGCTAACAACAAGTTCTCACTGTGCCTGTGCTGAAGTGCAACTAAGAGAATCAGATAGTAGAGATATCACAGTTGTCACAGCAGTTTCCAGGCTTCTTCTTCAGGGAATTTCCTCCATATGTTTCTTCTGCAGGGATCCTCTTTCTTGGAGGAACTTCTGGCAGCTTGCATCTGCAGGTGAGGGGTGGCTTCTGGAGGCTTTTGCTTCTATCAGCTCTGACAGTCAGCTTGTGTTGGCAGTTCTTGGAAGTGCCTAAAAGTCTTATTTCCAGTTTGCTGCTGCTACAGATCTTTTTGCAAAGGGATCTAGAAGCTCTGTAGAAAAGTCTTTGAGCCTGCTCACCTGTGGTGTCTGTTTGCCCCAGTCTCAAACTTCGTCTGTTTTGGGACATCTGAGCCCTTGACCCAGAGGGAACTCTGGGAGGGGTATTCAGCCTTCAGCTGCAGGTGGTGCCTGGTGCCCCTTGCCTCTGGGAGATGGGCTGTCACTGAGATACCAAACCACCAGGTGGAGGAGCTGTGAGAGGAGATAAGCAGCCTACATATTTCCAGGGTGGATGAACAGACTATCAATGGGGTTTTTAGAGGAATGTTGCAGAGACAAGAGCCTAAGCCCCACTGTGGGTGGAAAGAAGGACTTCTAGTGACTGTGCACAGAGGTCAGCCATTATGATAAGGCTGGAAATGTATGTATATATGGATCCTGGCAGCAGGAGGAAGGCTCCTCCTCTGCCTGCAGAACTGTAGTTACAGTACAGGCCATGTTGGACAGGGCTTTGAGCCAACCTGGTCTAGTAGAAGGTGTCCCTGTCCATGGCAGGGAGGTTGGAACTAAATGATCTTTAGGGTCCCATCCAACCAAACTATTCTATGATTTTCTTAGCCTTCTTTTTGCTGCCAGAACCATCCTTGTTGACCTTCATGTCCCTCTGTTCCAAGTCCACCTGAGCTCGGGTTTTCCTAACCCTCTCCATTTACACTCGGACAACGTGTCCGTAATTCTCCTGGGTAGCCTGTCCCCTCTTTCATCATCTGTGTACCTCCCTTCATCCTTGGAGGCCTCCTGCCCACTTCTTACAAGCTGTTCCAGTGCCTCATCACCTTCACAGTGAAGAACTTCTTCCTAACATTTAAGCTAAACCTACCATGTCTCAGTTTAAAGGTGTTACCCTTCGCCCTTTCACTACAAGCTGCCTCTTTGGCTCTCTTGTAGGCCCCCTCCAGGTACTGGAAAGCTGCTAGAAGTTCTCCTGGGTGCCCCCTGTCCAGGCTGATGAGGCAGCTGATCAATTCTCAGGGCCTGAAGGCATCAGTGAGGCTTGTAGTTCTGCCCAGCCCCGCCTGTGACACTTGCCCAGGTGCTTTGCTCACAGATGTGGGAGTTTAACCTGGCCCTGAGCTGTGCAGTCAGTCTGTGCCTGTCTGAAGTCCTGTTCCTCTTGCCTTGACTTCCTGATTTCGTGGACCCCAGACCTACACTGTAAGCAGTATTCCCTCAAGGCTTAGTCTTCTCTTCTGGGTGGCTCATGAATGTATTAAAGGCCACTCTGGTCTCATTTCCTGCTGTTCCTGGGCTGGTGTTCTGGACAGTCCTTGGATACGACTTGTTACCTTGAGTTTTCTGTCTGTTTGCCGAACTTGCCACTGCCACCATCTTGCCATACTCAGGTACAGAGAGACAATGCATTTACCCAGGGAAATGGTGACTGTTCAATGTATTTTCATTGTGTGATGAGATCATGGGATGTGTAGGCAGGGGGAGAGCAGTGGATGCTGGTTTAGCTTGACATCAGCTTGTAAAATATTCATTTTAGTACAGACTTTTTCTGTGACAAAAGTTGCTGTTTCATTTGCTGATTTTTGTGGCAGTTTTTTGTTTGTTTTTTTGTTTATTTGTTTTGGATTTTTTTTTGTGGCTGTGTACAGTGTAGACAAGCAGACAGAGATGAAAAATGATTGGTTAATTTTAATTTTTGTAGCTATCTCTGTTAATTAGAGATAACATAATCGGATTGCAGTAGATGAACCAGAGTGTTGACTGATGGTAGATATATGCAACAGAATGCCATCCCTTTCTAAAAGAAACTGTTCTAACAAGAATGCTGTGGTCTGATTTATTTTGTTCCTATTTGTTTGCTGGGGAATAGGGAGTTTAGTACTGATGGTGTGAGAGTATAAGGAAGTAAAAAAGGCAGTATAAAGTAGTAAAAAATTTTGAGGTTATTAGCAACATTCTTGACTATTTTTCACTGCACTCTGAAGTAAGACCTTGAGTTGTTGTGAGGGACAACAACGCAACAAATAAGATGATGGCCAAACTTATGTGCACTGCAAGTTCTGACGTATTCTATTCAGCTGCATCATGGTAAATTAAAAACGTGAGCAGTACATTTTGCATTCATCACCACTGGAGCTTGAGTCAGTGTGATTCTCGGAAGACAACAAACACCCTTAACTTTTTTGTGTTTGTTTAGGGGTTAGATTTAGCTCACAAACACCTATGGAATCCTGTTTGTGCCATAAGGATAAAAGGAAATTTTGCAAAGAGATGCTGATAGGAAGCTCCACATAATTGCTGAGAGGATATATTTAGATATGATGGGATTTTATTTATCTTAACCTCAGAGTATTTCCTTATTCCTGTGGCTCTTTTTCTGTAGGGACATATTTACTTCTTGCACTCTTCATCAATTTTCATAGTTAATGGCAGAGACTCCCATGCTGACTCATTAGAGCTCTTTTTCCTCATTTAAAAACACAGGTTGTTGTAAGAAAATCAAGATGGTTGTAAGAATTTTCCACATACTCCTTTGTCCCCTTTCTATTAAGGATGTCCCCTCTACCTATACAATTCAGCAGCTGAATGAGAATCTGTTGAACCTCTATAGTTGCCAAAAATCAGACATTGTACCTAAAAGATTTAGGCTTTAAACATGTCTTTCTGGGTACGAGTTCAGCTATTAGAATACCCTGGGCAAGAAAAAAATTGGTAAACACTAGGGAGACAAGGGGTTGTGTTTGCATTAGAGAAGTATTAATAATTGTGTAGCAAATCCAGCTTTAAGACAGGAAACTACAGATTTTCAAATTACCACAAATGACTTTGTGAAAAATGTTTCCAAAACTGGAATAGAAAGGTTTTTTAAAATAAAATAAAAATACCCCAAAGAACAGAACCCTATAAACAAACAAAATACACAAAAAGCCCTCAACATTTGATGGACCGTAGGGCTTTTAATCAAGTTTTATGATGTGATGCTCATCATAACAGGGGGCTAAACCTGATGACCCAAAAATCACTTTGCTCTTTATGAAAAAGTTCATAAAAACTTTTTCTTCATGAAAAGGTCATGGAACCTTATTTATAAAGGTATTTCTTGTTAAAGGAAATAGTTATATTGAAAGACTGTGGAACAAATCAGGGCTCAGTCTATCCATATTTATTTCACTGCTGCAGGTTACCTCCAGCATAGGTTTAATTTGTAACTAGGATTGTATCATCCTAAATTTACTTGGGAAAGGTTCACATTCATTTAACTCACTTTGGCTCAGTCATTACTGGCCGCTTCACAAAGAAATACAAACTGAGGATAAATCTACAATAGAGCTAGCAACTAAACTGAAACTGGCTAACAGTAGAAAATATCTCTTGAAAGAGAATTGGAATAATGATTTTTTGTTGGGGTTTTTCTGTTTGTTCCTGAAGATGGGGCTTTTATTCAGTTCCCAGCTATTACATTTTCACCAGTGACTGCTTTCCTTTCCTCATGGCAGAGTACTCTTAGCTTATAGAGAACAATGGAAAATACAGTACTTTATTTATTGACTGGGTTTGATGCCAGGCTGGGAGTTGTGGACATAACTCACTACAACTCTCTGTCTGGGTTGGAATAGTGGAAGGTTTAATCTCACTGGGTGCTGGAGATCCATGTTTTCTAGTCCACCACCTTTGGGTTTTGCCCCTTTCTTTCTCTTCATATCTAATAGCTGATATATCATGATGTATAAAAAAAGAAATTATTAGTTGCATTAAAACTCGCTGTATAAATAGCAGAATATAAAATTAAGACAGCCCTCCAGAGAGATTCATATCCCCAGGCTTCCTAATTACTCTAACTATGAAGATGTCTCCTTCAGCAGCTTCCACTGGTTCCAAGAGGTCATGGGGGAATTAGCTAGTGCTATTTTTAAAAGTCAGCAATTACAACCTCCATCTACATAATCATGAATTACATAATCTGCATTCTGTCCACTGCCTACACAAGAGCATTTTCCAACCCAGGTGGTATAATAGCTGTAGTGAAAGAAACTTCAAATCAAAAAGGGTCAGGGAAGCTTAAATCTATGGCTACTTACAACACGTTAAAATACCAGACTGAATTGGAAACTTGCAGCACCGGGCATTGCAACTTGATTTTTTTTTTTAAATTTTAATTTCCAACTTCAGTTTCATATGAATTAGTGCCACAGAAAACCCCTACAGAAGATGTCACCACTTGTAATTTCTGGTCTTGTAATCATGATTTCAAGGATTACTAGTGAAAGCTGTGGGTTTTTTCTGAGTTCTTCTTTGGAATATATATGCTTTATAATTGGGTTTGGCATTTTATTGCCAAGCATTCTTTCTTCTACTGTTGGTGATTTGACAATGTCTTATGATTTGTTTGTTCAAATAATGACCTATAAAACTACTTGTAAGTTATTCTACTATCATGTAGAATAATAATATAAACAAAAGATATCTTAGAGTGTGTCTGAGATTTACTTCTTTCTCCTATTTAAGAATTTCATCATGTCTTATATTTTCCCTAGTCTGATTTAAAGAAAATAGTTTATTTGGAGAAAACAAACAAACAAGCCCTTATATTGTATTCAAAGCCATTGTGCTGTTTTGTCTGGTGTTCTTTTCAGTATTTTGAATCTTTATTCATAATATACTTAAGATGCACAGTCTGTTTAATATTTGCATTGCTTACACTTCACTAAACAGAAAATAAGCTTGTAAGATTTTTCTTCTTTTGACATCTTCACAGGGTTCAGTTGCTTATAAGCATAGCTTGACATGAACAGTAAAAGTTAGACAGTCCAGCACCCCTACTTAACAAATTCTGATAGCAAAATAAATCAACAATGCAAATATATGGATTGACTATTAAACACAAGACAACGCCGTGAATTGCTCAAGGTCTGCTTAGGGAATTCTACATGCTACAGTTGCAGAAATTGTCTTCAAAGTACACAAATAAGAATCATGTTCATTACATTAAAAGCAAAATATAAATTCTAGCTAGAGTGACAAATAATTCCTCGAGTGACTTTTGTTCACGCACACCCCTCTTTACTTTGGAATAGGTCTGGGGTTTTTTGGGTTTGTTCTTTTTTTTGTTTTGTTTTGTGAATATACTTCAACTTCTCAGTTTCTATGAGTGGTTCCTGACTGGAGCTTTGTAATTCGCTTTGCATGTGCTATCAATGAGCATGCAGCACCTGACTGTCTCCTGTCTGGTTGCATTATATATTCTAAAATCAGGTCTCCAATGAATATACTTATAATTTTATATTTGAAATGCACTTGCAGGTTACCCTTTTCTCAATATTCAGACAAACTTTGGGATTTAGGATATATCTGTGTCTTTTATATTTTACTTGCTAGAATATAATGAAAATACATATGCACACATTCTTGTCATGGCTAGAGTGGCTTGACAAGAGGTAATAGAGAAAACTAAGAAAATAATGTGAAACTTCTTAATTAATAGATTTCTGGTTTATCAAGATCACATTCTTCATGCCTTTTTGTTTCCTGTGGCTTTCTCCTGCTGATTGAACTAGGAGCGTTCAAGCAAGTTAATATACCATGTAACTTGAAGGACATATTATTAAATGTTACACCAAGACCCTAATTTTTATGCAGCAGACACAGAGGAATTTAGATATTCAGCTATAACTGTCTGGATAACTTCATCAGCTATTTATCAGTTTAGCAGAGATATTCCTGCTGAAGCCCACTAAAATAGGAAATGGCATGGAAGATGCAACCTCCCAATACTATAGGAATTATCACGCCAACTTTCCCTGTGAATAGAGAAAATAATTTATCATTTTTTCCACTTTTACACTATGAAGAAACACAGCTCCTTTAGATTTGTAGCAGAAAGAAGCAGGCCTTTATTAAGACAGAATTTAAACTTGAGAAAGAGTCAAATTTCCTTGATTTATTTCCATTTTTGGTGCCTGACTGCCAGTGTCATTCAGGTGGGCGCATGAGTTGCTCATTCCTGCTGCAAAAGAACAAAACGATTGGAACTAGACTTTTTGGTGGAAGCTCAACAGATCATAATGCTCGAGGCAATAAAGATTTCTGAAACAAGATTATGAGAGTAAGCTGTCACATACAGCTGGACCATGTGTCTGCTTGTGCCAGATCCTGAACTTTTATTGTCTCCAGAATGGACTCAATTGAATGTTATCCAAGGACTGGGTCAGGTCATTTATGAATGCCTATTGCTCGTGCTTTGTCAGTTGTGAAATAAAAAGCATGCTTTTTGAAACCCTTATTTCTTGCTAATTATAGAGAGCTAGCCTCAAAAGGTTGAAGAAAAAAGGGTTTTATTTTAGGAAAAAAAGAAAAGGAATGGTGGAAAAAGCAGAAGGGATGAACAGATGGTTCTTGGTCAGTAGGTAAATCAACAGAATTTGTCTGTCTAAAGAGGAATGTGGGATTTGTGGTAGGGACAATATGATGGTTTTCTAATATTCTTTGCTGAAATACCTTTTCCCCCCTTTTTTTAATTGATCAGATGTCATAGACACAGCTATATTGTTTCAACCAAGCATTTGCTGAAGGATGGGTTAGTTTAAATGTGAATTTTTGAAATTCTGGTAACTAATTACGAATCAGATTCTGCTTTATGATTTGGTATCCCAGAATAGTTCTTATTAATAAAGGGTGTAAAATCAGAAATGTCTGATGTCCTCAATGACATGCAAATTACCTCTGCACTTGAATCATAACTAGTCACAAGAAGTTATATTTTCTCCTCTGGAACAAATTTCCATACAGTATATATTTCATCCCAGAATGCACATTAGTAAACTGCCTGCTCTATACCTTCTGACTTAATGAGGGTCAAGTCTGTAACAAAGCTGTTGCTTTTCCTTCACTGCCTATTTTCAAAATATTAACATAGTAAGTATACTGAATGTACTTTTAAGGAGTTAAGCATAAGTGCTTATGAATGTTTGTTGGTGTAAGGGTGTTTTTTTTTTTTTTTTCCTGCTTTCTTGGGGATTTTTGATTTTGTTTGTTTTGTTTTGTGTGGGTTGGTTGTTTGTTTTAGGGGGCTTTGGAGTTTGGGGTTTTTTTTTGGGGGGGTGGATTTTTTTGGAGAGAGTCTTTAGGTGTTATTTTATTTTTGTTTGCGTGTTTTCTTCAGTTGTGCTCCTCCTTCACATAACTTATATACAGAACATTTTTCTATGGTTGACCAGGCAAACACATTTCTCCTAATCCCACATTTAAGCACATTACAGTTTTGAGACATGGACTAAAAATAGGCTACAAAAGCCACTTTCAGATAAATTTTTTGCAAAAAAGTAGTTTGTCCACGACCATTTCTTTAGCCATACCTCAGTCAGTCCCTGAAGGATGCAATGACTGTTGTCACCACGGTGTGATGGCAATGGGCTAAACATGTCAGTGCCACCTCTATGGTTGCGGGGCCTGTGACTTCTGCACTCAATGAACTTTAAAGGTAGGTGTAGAAAATGATATCTCAAGGTGTTGTGGCAGAAAAACATGCATTATCCAGTAAGTGGTGACAGCAGGATACAGCCATCATGATCTTGAGAAGCTGGAGCAAAACTGACCTGAGCACTGCATTAAAATCATGCCCTGTGTAGAACTGGGGCTTGTGGTGCCTGAAGGTTTTCCAGCGTGTTAGTATTTCAGCAAACCAACAGATGCATCTTGTAGAACCCCCAGAAATGATGTTGCTGGGAAATCAAAAGTACCTCGAACAATCTTGAGTGAAGGTTTTCCTGTTGCTTTCACAAATAGTGACTCAAAATATAAAGAAACTTCTAGGGACATGAAACAGTTAATTGGTCTGTGTAATAAATTTTCTAACCAAACTATTTAAGTGGATCTGTAATACGTGATTTGGTAATTGTTTGAAATAAATATAATGGATTGATAGAAATTAGGATTTTTTTTTTTTTGAGGAAAACCATATAGAAATAATAGAACACATCAAAACTCTTTCACTTAATAAGTCAGAATTAACTTACTGAAACTTGCCATTTTTTGACCCCTTAATTTTGGCCAAAAGCAGCTCTTGCTTTTCACCTCTTCACTTCCTATTTATAAAAAAGAAGATGTGGAATTTGAACACAAAAGGCTGGGAAAAGTTGGAGATTTCTTGAAAAATTTGTCAGTCTGATTATGATGTTTGACAAGAAAGAACATTTCTTAGGAACTTCAGTTGCCTAAAATATTAAGATGAAAAAAAAATTTCAGTTTGAAGAGCAATAGTACCCTTTTAAATTGGTGTTCACAAGATATGTTTTAGGGAAAGAACAAATGAGAGATCTTTCATATTGGAGGCAAGATACTTTTTTCCCTTCTTTTTTTCCCATCTAACTTTGAAAATGGGAAAAATTAGTTGTATCTGTCTGACTTTTCAGTAGA
>JAWWMO010000001.1:7568703-7624060 GCA_035047845.1 Dendrocincla fuliginosa
CTTCCTTTTTTGTTTTTTTTTTTTTTTTTCATGTTGTAAAACCCCTACCTTTTATGCTTTAAAATGATTTATTCTGTTCCTAATCCCCCCTGTATTTGTGTAGAATTTCTTCATTATAGTTGTTGAGTCATTTCTCATAGAATTTATAAATGAGAAAAGTCATTTTACTTCAAAGATGAAGTAACAGAAGCTGAAAGAAAGAACGTGCAGGGCTAGAGTGGTCTCATCTCTTTGGCTGTTAGCACATACACACATATGAACATAACAACCATTTATTCTGGAACACTCACATTGAATTGCTAAGTCAGCAAGACCACATATCCTTAGAATATGCTCAAAGACTGAGCTGATCTGCGAAATACTTGCTGTCTTTTTGCTCTTACCCTTACTCATCGATTTTGAAACACTTGAAGTAAGGCTCCAGTCTTTCACTTTTCTATAAAATGTAGACTCTTATAATAGCATGATAACTCCTAATAATAACTCCTTCTTTCTCATTCTTCTGAAATATGATAGCCTTCCTTTTATTAGAAAGCAAGAGAGGAGAGGCTGCTCTGATTCAGAGATGAGGAGGCTGATCCCTCACTTCTGTGCTTCTTGCCTGTGTCACATAACCTGCCCTAACATGCTTATCTTCTTCCAGCCCAGCTAATCCTTTTGCAGGTGAGCCATTTTTTTCTCAGACATTTTCATTGCTGTAAGACTGAAGGTAAATGCACATGAACGTAGTAGCTGCAGTGTTCTCTTCCCAGGTCTTTGCCTTGAGATTTTTCTAAGCCTTACTTTGGTTCTCTAAATTTTTTTCTGCATCAGATTTTCAAAAGCGATGAAGAAAAATAGGAAAAGACAGGATCTGAATGCATCCTAGGCTTTTGTTAAAAGGGAGAGTTACCTTATTAGATGTAGAAATTAAACTGAGTTAGGTGACTAGTGAAAAGTCAACTTCAGTATGAACTTTTCTTCTTTTCATGGGAAGGAAAACAAGTTGCAGTCATAGGAAAAAATTAGGAATAGGAATAATTTGCCATTTCCAGAAAGGTATTTAATCTTCAACACTGGATAAATTGTTCTGGGGTTTATTTTCCTGTCACTGTCTATCAGTTCTGCTGCAAGCTTTCATATATTTTTGGTATTTCACTTTCATAATCCACCATTTCTTGTGGTCAGCCTCTTAGTCTATACAAGGAGAAATGCAAGGGAAGGAAGGTTGTGGTGCAGCAAGTCATTCTGTATTATATTTTTGAGGTTCAGTAAGGCAAAATTCGAGGTCCTGCACTTTTACCTCAACAACCTCATGCAGCACCAGAGCCGGGGAACAGAGGGGCTGGAAAGCTTCCTGGCAGGAAAGGACCTGGGGGTGCTGGGTGACAGTAACTGAACATGAGCCAGAGTGTGGCCAAGAAGCCCAGTGATACAAGCCCAGTGGCATCGTGGCTTGTATCAATAATAGTGTGGCCAGCAGGACCTGTGATTGCCCTTCTGTACTTGGCACTGGTGAGGCCACACTTCAAATCCTGTGTTCAGTTTTGGGTCCCTCACTGCAAGTAGGACACTGAGGTGCTGGAGCGAGTCCAGAGATGGGCAGTAGAGCTGGGGAAGAGTCTGGAGCACAAATCTGATAAGTGACTGGGGGAACTGAGGGTTCTCTGGCTTAGCCTGGATTAAAAAAGACTGAGAGACCTTATTGCTCTTTGAGACTACCTGAAAGGAGGCTGTAGGGAAGTGTGGGTCTTGTCTCTTCTTCCAGGTAACAAGTGACAGGATGGGAGGAAATGGCCTCGAGTTGTGTCTGGGGAGGTTTAGGTCAGATATGAGGAATTTTTTTTTTCATGTAAAACACCATATAAAGCACTGGAACAGACTGCCCAGGGAAGTGGTTTAGTCACAGTCTCTGGAAGTGTTTAAAAAAAAAGTGTGGATATGGCACTTGAGGACATGCTTTAATGGTGACCACGATGGTGGTGCTGGGTTGAAGATTGGGCTTGATCTTAAAAGTCTTTTCCAGCCTTAACAATTCTATGATTCTATATAGTAAATTCTTCTGCTTTCATCTGGTGCTGTAAGTGGGGAAATATGAAGTTAGGCAAGCAGGCTGAATTTCTTGATACTTTTTATGCAATTCCATACTGATAATTTTCTGTCAGTTGTCTAGTGCCTAGGATTTTCCATGTAGATCTGATAAGTTCAAGAACAAGATACAGATTTTTAAAGGGATGCGGAGATAAGTACAGGCACATGGACACAGACACAGAAGTGAGTAATTATCTGTTCATTCCCAGTATTCTCTGAAGAACTTCAGGTTGCAGGTGGTTGGTAGCTGACACATCTTCAGTTGCTACTCTTTCCATATCAACATTCTCTTGGGGAAGAAAACATGAAAACAAAGGGTTTTTCAGTTAAACTTGTGCCAGCAAAGAATATCAGCTGTATATAATGTAGGGCATCTCTGTTCCTCTCCCTTGTTGCTTCCACTTTCATTTGTTTTCAGTAAATGAGAACAAGCTCTATCAAAAATGTCTTACATTTTAAAGGTAATCCCTTTGGAAATGAACGAATGAGACGTGCTTTCACGGGAGACAAAGTTTTAAAAGCCTTTCTTCTGTGCTATTTTCAAACAGTACATTTTAAAGAATAAGATCAACATTTTGCCTTTCACTGTTTGGCAAAGACTGAGCGTCATCTTTTGTCCTGTGATTTCTGACAGGTCTCAAGGTGAGTAACTCGGGTTTTTTTTGTTTGCACACACTCAGGTATAATGATGTTTTCTGTACAGTTCTGAGAACAAAAGGCTGTCCTTTTTACAGGAAGTGGGGTTGGAAAACTCCTCAGCTTAAAGCCATGTTATGACTACAGCATGACAAGCCATGCCTTTGCTGTTGCAAGCTAGCCATTGTAGGTAATGGCTTTAGCAGTTTGCTAGATACCTCTGTGTAACAGCTGGAGAAGTCTTGTCACATCTGTAACTAGTGCTAGTGTGTCCTGGTGTGTCTCCTTATTCTCCAGTTGCTTTGGTGAAGATGAGTGTAACTTCTTGGCAGGAAAAAAAAAAAATCCACAGCAATCCCACCTCAAAGAAGTGATAAATTTTTCACAAAACTGGCTTTCTAGGGAAATCCCTCCTCTCCAACACTCTCTCCAAAATGCCTCAAAACAGGGATGTCATAATTCACAGTGGCACTTGTAATTCGCGTAGGTTCTAATCTGGGAATCTGTGTGTCCTGTTCTGTCTTCAGTCTCTTTTTGACTGATGCACCAAAATATGCTGTCCAGGCCCCCCTGTGGTTGTTTCAGCTTGGAATCATGACTCAAAATAAAATCTTGCTGTATAATTTACTTCTTGTAACAGAAAGAAAACAGAAAAAATGAGTAAGAACCCTGTATTGAAAATAAATATTTACATTTTAGATTGTTGCTTTGTTGATGATGTAAAGCTGTTAGAAGCTTACAAACATCTCTAAACTGAAGAAAATTATATATTAAAACTTACTTTAGTGATGAAAAAAAAGAACCCTCCTTGCCACCCCCACAAAAAAGAGCTAAAAATAGCACTCTCTCCTCCCTCCATAATTCTAGATTCCAATCCAACCTTTTAGGTGTAATGGAATGAGATTCACCTTTTTTTGGACACTCTTCCCCTTTCTTGCACCACTGCGCAAAGAGCGGGAAAACTAATAATGTAAAGAACATGAAGCAAACTACAAGTTCAATTTTGCTTGTTGTTGAATTAAGCCTTTCACTTTTGAATAAAGGAATTAATCAACTTGCTTTATTTAGCAATCACAGAATGGGTCAGTTTGGAAGGGACCACAGTGGGTCACCTGGTCCAACCTCCCTGCTCAAGCAGGGTCAGCCTAGGGCACATGGCACAGGATTGTGTCCAGATGGTTCCTGAATATCTCCAGTGAGGGAGACTCCACACGCTCTCTGGGCAATGTGTTCAGTGCTCAGTCACTGCACAGTCAAGAAATTCTTCCCGATATTGAGGTGGAACTTCCTGTGCATCAGTTTGTGCCCATTACCTCTTGTCTTATTTCTCAGCATCACCAAGCAGAGCCTTGTCCATCTGTTTGCCACTCTCCCTTCAGACACTGATGGACATTGATGAGGTCCCTTCTCAGTCATTTCTTGTTCAGGTTGAACAGGCCCAGCTCCCTCAGCCTTTCCTTGTAAGAAAGATGCTCCAGTCCCTTAGTCATCTTTATTGCCCTTGACGGGACCTGCTCCAGGAGTTCCATGTCTCTCCTGTCCTGAGGAGCCCAGAAGTGGACACAGCACTCCAGGTGAAGCCCCTTTAGGGCTCAGTGCAGGGTCATGATCACCTCCCTTGACCTTTTGGTTTTCCATCAGGTCAGCTCCTGACCTGTACTGATTCCTCCCCAGGTGCAGGGGAGGAATCTATTTGCCTTTGTTGAATTTCAGATGGTTCTTTTCTGCCCATCTCTCCAGCCTGTCAAGGTCCTTCTTAAGGGCTGCACAGCACTCTGAGGTATAAATCCTTCTCTCTTTGGTTTTCACTTCTACTCTGCTCAGCAATCAAATACATTTTGGTCTGACATGTTTGATATATTCAAAAAACCTTCACAATCAGAAGCAGACAAAAAACAGTTTATAACTTTCAGCTGGAGAATTTATATGCACTTCAACAGTGGGTTCATGATATGATGCATTTTGAAAATAGATCCAACAAGAACTCTAAAAAATGCAGATATTTTTGCTTCAGCAACTTTTTTTGAGCTTTGTTTTTTTATGCTCTTGTTTTAGCTTCTTATCATAGGAAATGTACCTCAGAAAGTTTTTCATCTTGTTTTAATCAAAAATCTGGCAGATGGATTACAAAATGATTGGTTTGATTCAAGATATGTGCAAGTAACTCCTTAGAAGTTATGAATTCCTCATTCATCCTCCATTAAAATAAAAAGCTCAGATCTGGTATTCCTACTCTAATCCAGTACTATGGAAATGCAGCAAATTTCCCTGTGTTCCTTGAACTTGGTTACAAAGGTCTTCTACTCAGTGTGAACTGATGCCACAAGTGAGCTGATTTTTATTAAATGTAGCTTTATTTCTCAGGGGTAAGATGCTGAAACTTTCAGTATGCAGTCTTGAATGCCTTGCTACATGGCTTCTGCATTTTAGTGTTTTCAGCAAGCTTCATACAGCCAGCATGCATAGCAGCTTCATTTCCTTGACCAATCTTTTAAAAATGAACCATTAAGCAGCAGTTCTAGTTTTTCCCTAAGGTAATCAGCAGTGAATTTATTAAATGACTTGTGATTTGTCAAGTAATGCTATTTGATGTTTTAGTGTTTCATAACAGCACTAACTTTTGAACAAATCAGGCACAATGTTTTTATACCTTCTTGGTATATTAAGTAAATGTAATTCTCTTTGTTCAGGAATTCTTTCTTTTCATCATTTCTGGTTGTTTATAAGTGCATATTCCTTACATCAACTTGAATAACAGTTTTAATGAATGCTGCAAAGGCAGGTGGAGAGGTTTTTTTGGTTTTTTTTTTTTTTTGTTTGTTTGTTTGTTTGTTTTTTTTGTTTGTTTGGTTTTTTTTAACTTGTTGCCTTTTTCTATGTAAGTGATTTGGAGAAAGCTTTGCCTAAGTGCTCCCAGCTCTAAATTGCACAACAGGACAGTGTTAACTTAAACCCTGTAGTTAACTTGCAGACATTAGGCCTAAAAATGATAGGTAAATGTAAATGTTTATAGGCCTAACCTGTAAAGTGGCAAAGCTGGCATTTTTGCAGAGCAAACATTTGCAAAGTGGCCTAAAGAGGAGCTCCATACGGCATCTTTTCGTCCAAGTGACTCTGCACGTTAATAGTGAGTGAGCTCGCAGGCCTTGCAGTTGCTGTTTCTTTTCCCTTCTTCCCTTGTGCTAGGGAGAGACTCTGCAGGTAGATGGGTACTCTAACTATGAGGAAGAAGAGCATAATGATAGTTTAGTCTGTGAAAGGTTTAAAAACTCTCTTCTAGGCTATAGTGAGAGCAGAAGGATACTGCATAGGCACAGTTTGTGGTCAGCTGTGTCATCATTGTTTTGTCTCAGTGTTGTGATGACAAAACTTGACTTTCTCAATGCTTTAACTGTCTGGCTCATGCAGAATTTTTTTTTCTTTTCATTCTGGTATAAAATGGTATTTGAGGAAGCCTTCATCTGTTTTTTATAGTGAAGCAGTAGGCTGGTGCAGAGGGTAAGGTGGGCACCACTGTGAAGTACCTGTTCCTGCAACGTGAAATACAATTCCTGCAATGGGATATAAAGGGCCGATAAAAGGCTTATGCAAGAGGAAAACCAGTGTTGGCAGAGTTGCTCTAAGTATGTGGCTGGGCTGTCATTCTGGTTTTCATGTTGTGTAAAAACAATGCATAACACTTTGTCAGAAATGTCTGTCATCAGCAAAGGATTTAGTTCTGTATTTCTTTTCTCTTTTTGATAGTGCCTGTCTGTCTCCTTCAGCTGAATTTGCTTGGGGGTTTTAGCATTAGCTGGAAAGAAATACTGACCAATCTGTTGCCCAACTTCTCTTATTTGCCCTAAAGGCAGTGAACACAGATATTGTGCATCTGTATTTGTAATGGGTCCAGCTGAGATGGACTTACTTTTGTCTGCAGCAGCGCTCTTAATTTTCTCCACAGGAGCACTCAGTGCTGTGCTTTTCATTGGTATTTAGGAAGGTGTTGGTGACATACTAGTGTTTTGGCTACTGCTGAGCAGAGCTGGCACAGCATTATCACTCTCTCTCCTACATTCCCCCCTCCCCAATAGGCTGAGGATGGGCAAGATGTTGAGAGGTGACTTAGCCAGGGCAGCTGACCCAACCTGACCAAAGGGTTCATATGGTATTCCATACCATATGATGTCAGCTCAGCAATAAAAGCTAAGGGAAAGGGAGTTTGTCTTCCAGAGAAACAATTATGTGTACTGAACCCTGTACATCACCTGCTGATGGGAATTAGAGAAAAAATATTTTGTCATCTTTTCCTTCTGTGTGTGGCCTTTGCTTTTCCTTTATTAAATTATACATATTTTGACCCCAAGGATTTTTTTTCCCCATCCTTTTCCATCTCCTGCCCCTCCTGCTGAGGAGGGGAGTGATAGAACAGCTTGGTGGGCAATTGGCATGCAGTCAAGGTCAACCCATGACTGTGGATATTAGAATAAAAAACTCAGAGTAGCAGAAAACCCAGAACAGTCATTGTTGCTATGGTGAAAAAGTCAAACAAAATCATTAAAATCCTTCTTTTTCTCAATATGGAAAGACCACCCCCATAGCTTCTCTTGTTTTTAGTGAGGCTTGGAGATGTCCCATGACTTGCACATTATTTTTCTGTGAATAGGACATCTGTTCTTAATTTTGAGTTGTTAAGGTGATGGATGTCTCAGATGGAACTGTGTGCTCAGTAAAGCCTGGCATTTTAGGCTGTTTATATGTCTTATGTTTAACGGCTAAATAAATGTTAATTGACTTCCTTGGTCTTTCAGTTGAAAGATATTACTTCGAAACAAGTAGGAAGAGAAATGGCCAAAATGACAAAGGATTAGGGGACAAGATCTGCAAAGACTCTGTCCCTCTCTACCCTCACAGGGTGCTGCTGGCCTAGGAGGGCTCTGCCAGTGATACAGTGAGCAGCAAACAAAACACAGTGCTTCAGACAAAATAACTTCTATATCGCCTTGCTGCTGCTGTCTGCTATATTTAAGCCTGCTGGCAATTAGATGCTTTCATGTATGAACAAATTTCAGTACACCAGTACAGCATGGAATATATTGTAAATGGGAGTGGAAGCAAAGGGATTAACCTGCAGAGAGAATTACCAGTGTGTCACTGCATTGGATTCTCCAACATCCTCAAACACAATTTCAGAAACTATTTGGAATATATGGTTGGAAGGAGATCTGGTGTGAATATTCATGAAAGTTCTGCCTTGGGTGGCAAAAACCAAAATGCTCTGACCCAGGTCACAAAATGATCAAATAAATTCCAATTTGTGGAAAATTTTTGTTAGCTTTGTGACACTTGCCATCAGTCTCTCGGCAGTATAAGTCTCCATGGCAGCAACCTGAATAATTGTTCTACTTGTATGAAGCCCTTAAAGTAGAGTCTGAGACTAGCTTTGAGTGACAAGCTTTCAGAGGCCATTAGTTGCATGCTTTTCTTTGAGAGGTCTCAAGTTAGTGTGCTATTTCTGCACTTACAGAGTGAGATTTTTAGGAAAGTGACTGCTGGTCATTCCCAAGTTGTTACTGCTGTCCACACAAGTCAATCCTGCTTTACTGAGTTAAAAGGGAGCACCACTAAAATGAAGACATTCCTGAAACTCACTAAGGACTAAGGAATCTGGTCTTACTGGTCAATGGGGCAGTAGACATCTCACAACACCAAAAAGGCTGAGATACTAATGACACTTCCATGGACTCTTCTGGTAATGCAACACCTATATTTTCGAAGCCTCTGAGCCTAGCATCTGCAGTCCAGTGGCATGCCTTCAAGGGTACTGAGAAGCTGTGTGATGTCATTGCAAGGCTGCTCCCTGTAATTTGTGAAAGGTACTGTCAAGGGAGAGGTCCCTTGTTGCTGAAAGTAGGTAAACTTCACATTCTTCTTCAAAAAAGCATCCCATAAGAGACACATCCAGGCAGACAAAGGACAAAGTGTCTGGGAACAACATAGAATCATAGAATATCCTGAGTTGGAAAGGGTCATTGAGGTCCAACTCCTGGCTCTGCATGGGACAGCCCCAGGAATCCCACCATGTGCTTGAGAGCATTGTCCAAATGTGTCTTGAACTCTGACAGGCTTAGTGGTCTGATGCCTTCCCTGGGGATCCTGTTCGAACACCCAACCATCCTCTGGGTGAAGAATATTTTCCTAATATCCAACATAAACCTTCCTTGAAAGAGCTTCATGTCCATTCCCTCAGCTCCACTTAACTGATCCCCAGAGAGAAGAGCTTCAGGAGGAAGCTGCAGGCTGTACAAATTTACCAACAAAAAGCAGATTGTACTTGGCTGCACCAATTGTTTTCTGTGATGAGATGAACTGTTGTATGGGAGGAATGGAGAAAGGCAGAAAAGCATATTGTTTACCTTAGATTCATCACAGCTGTTAACATGCTTTCCCATTGCATCCTGGTAGCCAAATTGCTGAGATACGGACTATTTAAGTGGAAAATTGGGTGGGCTATTGTGCTCAAGGAGTTGTAATCAAGGCCACAAATTCCTGCTGGCAGTTGGTTTCATGTGGAATCTCTTGGACACATTCTAATAACTGCTAAATGGGATCAATCTGAATAATGACACAAAATGCCTGGTCAGAAAGTCTGTGAATAACCCCAAAATGAAGGCAGCATTCAATACACTGCAGGACAAGGCTACCTTCTTATGATAGAACCAAATTTCTGTTTCTGTCCACCACTGTTATGAGAGAATGATCAGAATACAGAGACCCTGGCAGTGGGACAATGCATCCCAATCTCTCTGTCCAGGAAAAAGTAAGGCAGCTGCACATTAGATGTGTAGATGATTTTCTCTTGTATTTTCATAAGACTGAAAATGAGGAATAAAAGGCTTTCTTGATTTTATAAAGGCTTCAAATTAGGAATTTGTTTTCTCAGGATCAGATTCGTTTAGTTGTGATTCTTGTCAGGCTCAAAGATAAATTCACAATGCTTCCAAAGTTAACAGGAATACTAAGGATAAGATACATAGGAGTAGATTTATCTGGGTAGGTAGGGAAAGGAAGAGAGAAACTTTGCATAGGGGATCTGAAGAGGTGCATTGTAAACAAGTTCATCCAATAGTTTATTCTGATGCCACATAATCCTATATCTTTTAAATGTAATTTCTGCACACTTTTACAAGGCAGGAAGAAGTGATTTTTAGTTGTTATCCATACCCTGATTCAGTTGAAGGCATAGTCTGCCCTGCCCAGTTCTATGTGAACAGGAACCCTCTGAGCCTGCAGCAGAAACATTTCCCTTTCTTTTTATTTTTTTACCCTCTCCCTTCTTTAGGATCATTTTCTGAGCTGGAAATGTCCAGTCTGCCTTTCTACCTGCCACTCTGATTGTCAAGTTCTTTTTTATAGCATTGCTGTCAATATGCCACTTTAAAAAAAGAAAAAAAATATATATATTTTTGATCGAAGCATGGAATATTTTCAGGCAAAATTTACCTCCTGTATGGTGCTCCTGGGGAATGATTTGCAGGAATATCATTGAACAAAGACATTCTAACTCATTATAATTACTCTGAATGCAACATGCTTGAGGGGGGCCCTGAGGAAAGCAGAAGGATGTACAGTGCATAGATGTGTCAGAAATCACAGGAAAAATGTAATTCCGACCACCAATTAATGTAGACTAATTGATTATGCTTTAGTTGACCTTGATTATCCATTAAAGAGTGTCAGATGGAAAGTCAATATAAATGACAAAATGTAAAAGTGCATGTACTGTAAATCAGGTACATTAGTGACATCTGTCGAGAGTTCACAATGCTGCTCTAGGAAGATGTTCAGGATTTTAATGCTTTTCTCTCTGATAACCTTTTTACACAGCGTGTTAGTCTCACTGCGGCAAAGTGTCTCTGGCAGGGATACTAACTACTTCTTAAAAGGCAGTTAGAGTCAATGCATATTTTTTCTCTAAATAATACTTTTGAACATATAGATGTGCCTTTTTTGAGAGAATACATCCCCTGTAATGCATAATAGTATTTTAGTGGTATGTGATAATTCTCACTGATGACCCTTCACAGACACGTGTCCTTGGTATCAAACCTAATGCAAACTAGTCTTTGCAGCTTAGTGCAGTCTAGATATTTTGCTCGCCATCTGTGAGTTTTTGTATCTACAGGTGGTCTAGGAATCAATGTGCAAAAGCAGGAGAATTGGGGGATGTAATAAAGTAAATTCTATGCATAAATGCAACTTACTACATGGGTATTTTTTCTTCCAAGTTCACACCTCTGGAAAGAGAGAGGGAGTTGTGGAAGAAGTTGTTAGACTAAAGTATATTAGGTAACACAAATACAGGGAAGAAGAGATACTGTTTTCCAAACAGCTGACAGTCAGTCTGCCAGTTCTGGGTTTCTCACAGTCTGGATTTCTTTCATTCAGGTAGTTAGCCAAATTTGTAGTGATTACTCCTGAAGCACATATAGGATCAGACAGAGGAAGACCAAAAACTTAAAATTTTCTTATCTTTGGCCAGGCTTTGTAGTATTGAAAACAAACCTGAAGCTGATCATAGTATAACTGTGTGGTGCATCACTTGAACAGCCTATTTGTTTCAAATCTGCACAAGGCTGATATTATTTAAATGAGTAATCATGCCCACATAGTAGTTTTAGATAGAACTTGCCTAATGCTTTAGCTGTCTTTGGGATTTTTGCCCAAAGCTGTATCTCACCCTGAGCAAACTGGGAGCTCAGGTGATAGTGATCTTCTTATATATTAGGATTATATTTGGACTGTAAAACCTAGATGATTTCATGTTTCTATAATGGAGTTGCCCAAAATTCTCATTTGCAAGCAGAAGTTATGGGGGAGGAGGGATATAATAAGTAATAAAAACAATCATCCATGACCTGAATATTAAGGTGAGCTCTTGCCTTTCTCAAATAAACTGTTCTCCTTAAAATATATATATATAAATATATATATAAAATCTATACCACATCTATTAATCTTAGAGAAAGTATTTCAGCTGTGACTTTAAATTACTAGTATCTTCCTTGCATGTAGACTAATGAACTGCAAGTCCATGCTGCTACTGTGTTCTAAAAGCACTTTCACAGCATAATCATTTTGAAATAATATTTATATTTACATTTACAATGACTTGTATTAAAACAGCTCAAATATTCAGGACTTGTAGTGGTCTAGTAAAGCATAACATTGAACAGTTGGTCAGGTGCTTTGTGTTTAAAATGTGAAAATAGTAAAGTAGTGAGAAATCAGACTATTTTAAAGTATCTCCGAAACATTTATTTAAAGCAATTGACTGAATTTGTTGATGCTTACATTATAAGTAGATTCAACAGTTTAATGTATTGCTTATAAGAAGACACCTTTTCAGTTAATTTTAGCAGTTACATTCAATCAAGTAATGTGGAAAATCCAGCAAGCTTTAAACAGAAAACAAGTGTCTACTTCACTAGTACAGCAAACGTACACATCTTTAGAGTCCATTTTTAAAGCATCATTGATTAAGATGGATTCCTAGTGCACAATGCCCATCAAATATATGAAGTGCTCTTCCTTTTAGAGTTTTCCTATTTATCAGAAAAGGAAAAGCCTAATTGGACAGTACTTTAGCAAACGTGTTTAATATTCCACTATGTCTACTTGACAGAAAACAAAAAGGAGCACGCAGCACCCACACCCGCAAACAAACAAGACAAAACCCCCAAACCAGACATGTTGTAGTAGTAAGTTTAATTTCATTTATCAAAATTTATAAAACAGACTGAAAAGAGCATTTGTGTCCTAAACTTTTATTTTAATCCCTCTTACATTCTTTAGCTAAATAATAAACACTCCGCAGTACCTTCATAAATTACTCTAATGCATGCTTTTAGCTGTTTCATGATTAAATGGCTGGTTTTCTTTAAAAATAGAGATTTTTTAATTTTTTTTTTTTTTTTTTTACTAATGATATTAGAAATTAATGTTTGATTCACAAAGAGGCTTGGTTGATAAATATTTGTTTTCTAAGTATTAATTATGCTATATTTATATTAACATAAATATAGCATAAGAATTTTCTTAAAATATTATCACCATACTTGCTGTTATTGTTGGTGTTAAAAAGACATTTAGATTCATAGCACCAAAATAAAGGTAATGCTTACAGCTAAATTTTTCTACTTTGCTTATTCTTGGAATATAAATGCATTGAAAGTAATATTGGACTGGTAAAATAGGAGTGAATATTTCTCAGAAAAACTCACTTTGTCCTCAGAAATCAAAACTAAATACAATCATGTTCTTAGTTTCAAAATATTTTTGTTCTGCATGCATTGCTTTAAAGTTTTATTGTCAAGAGATAAAAATATCATGAGTGTTGATATGGTTCTAAAAGTGTCTAGCTTCTTTAAAACAAACAAAAAAATCTGCTCATAAATGGTAAATAATATGACACATTGTATTGTAATTGCTACTTCAGTGGGCATTAATATACCATTACAGAAACAAGGAAAATACTTGTGACACAGAATATTATATTGAAACCAACTCTTGCTTCATGTTTAATAATCTTTTTAGGGTTGAAATGCTGACACACAGGATTTTTCCACCTGCTTTACTTTTGATCTTAGTAGGGAGAAGTACTTTTTACATGTGGGTATACGTACACACATGCAAGTATGTACACATATACACAAATGTGTGTACACATTTACACATAGATATTTTACCTGAATATTTTGATAACATTTTCCATCTTGAATGCAGTCAGAGTGTAACACCTCAATGCCTTTAGTTTCTGTGGTTTTACACCTTGTAGTACACAGCCACTTAACTTAAAAAACCCAACCACAATTGCTGTTAGAATTCCCTTTTGTGTGGCTGCATGTGATCCTGGCTTGGTTCAGAGGAGCTTGTGTGCTATCTTGAGAGACAAGGATAAGCTGATAAGCCTTCCAGCTGTTCTGGTACAAATTATTTGTGCAAAATGCTTTCATTCTCTCTTCTGTAACAAGGGCATCCTCTTTGCACTGCAATCCATTTAACTTACTGTAGAGACAGCTAAAAGGTAATTTGATCATCTTCTGCAAGTACCTACACAGGAGGAATGTTTTTGACGGTAAAGGACTCTTTACTAAACCCTTTTTTCTGCTAGATTAATTTCCACTACTGAAGCCAGACAAATGAAATTGAAAAGAAGGTGTAACTTATACTTGTTTTCTTTTTATTTTTTTTAAGCAGTTAGCAACAAGGACAATTAATGTTTGGAATCATTTATCAAGCGAGGTTATGAACTGTTCATATTGTGCAAACTTTACAAGAGGGTTGGATAACTTCCAAAATGTGTGCTATAATTTTAACCACAAGGTTACGGGTTTCACACAGACATGTCTGAGTGAGGTTCAATAGAAGGAGGTCAAAGTACTGGTTCTCAGTTGTTGCTGCTAGCCTACAAATATTAATCTTCCTTTCAAATTACTCTTGACAGATACTGTCATGAGCTTTTCCAGGCGCTTAAGTCCTGAGGCAAAACTCGCAGAAGACTTTCAGACATCAATGGGCTTTGGATCTAATCCATAGACAGCTAGTTTCTTCTGGGAAACATGGAGGAAAATGTGAGTGAAAAGTTTTACACATGTATTAAAGCAGCAACCAGGGTTTATTATAGCAGTGGCATTTTGAGAGAATTGAGGGGACAAAATGAGTATTGGAGGAAATTAAAAAAGCCATCTCTTCCCTGTCCTGTAGTCTCTCAAATTCAATATGGAAGGTAGTTTGTGCTTTCAGATATTAAAAGTCATCTCTTCAATATGCTGTAAAGGAACACACACGTTGTCTCTGGACTACCAGACCTTCACCAGATTAATCATGGCATGTTGGCTTACCCAGTCATGTTGGATATTTTGAACACCTAGCTGGTGTAATCTGTGAATGAAAGTTATATCCAAATTAGAATTTATTTTGTAGACCAGAAAGAATGAAATATACTTATGCAGATCTTTTAGGGAAGATGAATTTCACTTTGGTTAAAAAAAAAAAAACAATAGAAAAATGTAGTAGCAGTCATGTGGACATCTGGACTACTTTGAAATGCATACAGTGGCATTGAGTGTCAAGAGCACTTCGTAAGCAGATGTGAAGTTTCTAAACACAGTATTACCAAATATAAGTTTTTTCTCCTAAGCCAAAAATGGAAGTTTGATGCCTCTGGTAAGAACAGTACTGAATTTAAGTAAAGTTACTGAAATGCAGGAGATAGCTGGTAATTCATGCTTGGCATCAGTAGCCTGAGCTTAAGTTTTACTAATCACTACAAACTCCAGGAAAGTAAGTGGAAAGAAAAGACAGAATCCCTGCTGAACACCATGAACTTTTGAATCCCTGAAGAATTATATGCCTTGCTCTGTATATGTTCTTGAAGCTAAATCATCTCCTTTCCTGCCTGCTCAGCTTTGTCAAAAGCTGGGTCAAAATCCTTGTGAGATTTATTTGTCTTTTCTACATTCAAAAGGTAATTTCTCCCTTTTTGCTCATCTGTCCAACATCTGTCACATTAAACTTTTCACTATTATTGCTGCAGATGCTAATTTTGAAGCTCAGCCTGTGTGTGCCTTTCCTCACATCTCTTTATATTGACTGATCATTTTTTGAGGAAGCAATTTTCTCTCTTACACTTGGCTTTTACAGTTTCTTATGCCACACCTCTGACAGTCCTACCCTGTGTGGGATTCCTCTGATGAATATGCTTATCTGGAATGTAGGCACCTAAGTGTGAGCCCATAGGTTTCGTTTGTAGCAGATAGACTGAAGTAGATACTTCAGTGTTGCCATTCATGTTATTTCAAAGTAGAGGCAGGGCTTGTAGGGGGTGATCCTGACCATTGGGTTGCCCTGATCTCTCTGATCTGCAGAAGTCTGTGTTATATGAGTCTGTGCCAAGGCTGATGAAATAAGTCTTGTAACACCAACAGCTGTTCCCGTGTCTTATGCTATTGACAATGTTCCTGTGCACCTGCATTCTCTGAAGAAACTAAGTTTGCTTAGGTGAAAGCACTGGTCAGTGGCAACAGAGGCCCATTAAATGGGACCTATTTTGCAGTGATATTCGTGAATTATGGTAGCTTGATTGATCACATGCTTTACACATTCTTCTAAAAGAAAGGATAAGTTAGTTCTCTTACTGAGCTTTGTTAATATTCCTAAAATTAGGAATATTAGATTATCCCTATATCTACATCAGTCCTATCTGTTTGTAACTGAACTGTTTTAGTCATGTTTTCCCCATGGCCGTACAGTTTCCTCAGACTCCTCAGGAGAGGGGAAGGTATTCACACCTTCATCAGATGTTTCATTTTGGATGTTCTTGATGAGACTGCAGTTCTTTTGCTTGTAATGTCTTCTGATGTATGTAAAATAACTTATCAAATTTTTGATTTTAGAAAACTAATCAAGAAAAATAGTCTTTATAGCCTGAGAAAAATAATCCATCCTTGATTGACTCTTCCAATACCAACTATTTTTACTGCAACAGCGGGAAATAGTTTAAGTCTCTTTATAAAATGCAATGTCCAGAGAAAACCACTCTTTCCCTTTTTCCTTTCACATCAACAAGCCCATATAGCCAGATGACCCCAGTCCCACTGTGAAATAATTTTAGCTTGTCCACTTCTTATCACTTGAGGTTTTCTGCTGATTCCACAGCTGTATTCCTTGTATCTCCTCCCTGCATGATACCTTTAGGTCTGCTCCAGTTTAGTTATTTAGATTTTATGCACAGGGATAAGTTACAGCTCTTTGATACAAAGCATTTCATTTTCCAAGACACCCCACAGATATTAGCAATTACACTGGAATACAAAAGCTTTTCATCCAAGCAAATAATTTGTTTTCCAGTAAAGAATACAAGATCTCACCTCTGAAAAGGGATTTTTTTGTTGTTGTTTCTCTCATAACTGTGAATGACCTGTGAGACCCATCTGGTCTTTCCACAAATGAGAGAAAGAAAACCCTTCAAGGGTAAAATAATACTTCTTCTATGAGAAAACAATTTTAAATTAGAAAAGTGTTTGACTTTATAACACTGCATGTGTCTGATTTGAATCACTCGCAGCTTGTACTAATACACCCTCTTAAATGTTATATTGCATAATATCTATGTAGAAAGTATAAAAACCTTTCTCACCAGTAAGCAATTGCATATGGTCTGAAAATTAATCCCTCACTACCAGAATACATAAATAGAAAGCCAGATTTGTTACTGGGCTCCAGCTGCTTTGGGCTTCTCAGACAGCACAAAATAACCATAGATCCGACTTAAATGCTCAGCTAAAGTGGGTTTACGGCTTCTTTCCATTTCCAAAGCAGTGGAAAGCAACTGGAGGGGGCTCGTGAATCTGGCCTATTCTGCAACTTGATGCCACAACCCGTGTTGTACAACAATACTGATAGCCCAGCTTGGATGCTTCAGTGCTTTCCAATTGCTAACTGCTAGAATACCTTTTTGAGCTGAGAACCTATGGTTACACAGGTGGTAGGTGGAAGAGTAAAGAGGAGAGGCTTCATAGTATTAAGGGTCTAATGCATGTATAACTTCCCCACAGTGGAAATGTGTGTCCTGAAAAAATTTGCATTAATCACATAGCATGGTTCAGATAATGGTCAAGTTCCAGCATGAATTATATTGGATTCTCAGAACTGGGAAGTCTTGTTCGTGCTCTGTCAACACTGGCTTATCCGGGTCTGTTTTATGTGTTTTGAAATTGATTCAGAATTTACAGGGTCAGTTACTAGCTCACAGCTGACACATGAACATTTCTTCACAGATTTATTTAGTTTTCATATCATACTATGTATGTCTCTGGTACTTTTAATTCTGTTCTGAGACCATAAAATGCTCTGGGTTGGTAGCCCATATTTCTGTAATCCCAATATTCAGTTACATATTCAAAATAAGGAAAGAAATCCTGGCTGTCCATGTGAACCACCTATAAAGAATAGCAGAAGAAATATTGACAGATGGAGCATTATTTTCCCCTTGCAGGCAGAAATTTTCCAAACCATCTGATGTAGGGATTATGTAGAGGAGGATATCACCTACAGCAATGTAAATTTGCATGAGAGTTAGGGGTGTTTAAGCTAAAAGGATTCCAAGCTGTGATGCTGATGTCCCAGCCAGTCAGAAAAGACTCCATGCCAACTGTCAGATAAGTTGCAGGAGTCCAGTGGGGATAGTTTGGGTCAATGTCTTGAGTTCGGTACTTGGATCTGCATCTTCTTCCCCCTGTTCCGGTGGATAGGACTGCTCTGTTCAAGGTCAGCACTCTTACTGTGCTGTGAAAAACACCTAAATGGTGAGAGCTGTGACAAGTCCTGCCTGGGGCCCCCACTCATTGTCTTGAGAATGACATTTATGGATGCAAGAGCCTGAGCTATGGTGCAGTGATGAGCCTGTACCTCATCTTGATATTCCCTTGACTTCCTGGGATGGGCGAGGATCCTGCCCAGGACCTACCTATATGTGGCAGGTGGGTTGTGGCCAGCCCTGGTTACTAATTCTAGTCTAGCCTGGTTTGCCTTCCTGGGGGTGCAATATGGGGTCTGGTCAGGGAGCGAGGGCACCGTGCTGCCCACCAGCTCTGCTGGCCAAGGCTTCATCAGCATGGCCCCTGCCCCCAGTGCTCAAGGATGTGGAAGGAGTTGACATTATAAAAAATGTTATGTTGCTTGGACTATCCCCTAGAAGTTAAAAGGTGGCAAAACTGAAGAAAATGGTTGAGATATGGAGGTTGGAGCAGCCAATACCTGTAGACCTTGTAGCATCTCCCTGTTGTGAGCATAAGGTCCCAGCATCATTATCCTTGTCTTGACAGCCGGTCTGATGTGGCACAGACTGCACAGCAATGGCATGTTTTTGTTTTGCCAATCATAAGATCTTGGTACATGCTAGTCTAGTACAGTTGACACAAACTTTTGTATATTTCTATTTTGTATATTTGTCTACAATGGCCTATTGTATTCAATGACCAACTGCTGATGATATTACGGATATTTCTGCATGACTTGGTACAGCTTTTGATGAAAGAGGATTAAGCTAAAATGTAATACCTTGTGCTTGCCTCAGTCCAAGACATCATGTGCAATTTCCACAGTTCAGCTGATGGAGAGAACCTTGACAATCTGTCATGCCATGAGATAGGTCAGAGCCTGGAGGAAACAATGAATTCCAGAGTTACTGATAAAGGTACTTTGTGCCTAATCATCTGTTTACATTCAGAATCCCACTTGCATGACAATCTCAGGCTGCTGTGAATATTGTAACACACCCAACTTCTTGGAAGAGAGCTTAATTTAAGTGCACAAAAAGAATGCATATATTAATGTAATATTGTAGTCATTTTCATCAGTAGTTCATTTCTATATATTTTATAGTAGATCCTAAGGGGAGAAAGGATTGTAATTTTTTCTCAGGGCAAGCTTATAAAATACCTCATTTTAACTCTGTTATATGTAATGAACTATTCTATATATGTAGTAGGAGATCAATTATCTATTCTCTTTGTTCAAATCTTTATTCTCAAAATTTAGATCACCAAAATATAGTTTGTTGGGGGTTTTTTGTTTGGTTTTGGGTTGGTTGGTTGGTTGGTTGGTTGGGGGTTTTTTGTTAAGACTTTTCTATGGGAGTAATTGGGTTAACCTTATTCCCTACAGCATCCAGGGTTGTGGTCTCTTTTATTCTTAAACATTATACAATATAAAATTATGTTTCCAAGAGGAATTAATTTATTAATAAAGGAGCTAATGAGCTCTAGTAACCATACACTGAGGAATCCACAATAGTAGGGCTGGAACCAGAACAGTCTTGATAGGCTTTTTCTTTTTCATTTTTTTCCCCCACTCGTGAAAATGCTTGCTGATGCTTCCAATCAAGCCAACTTCATCCTGTATCTCTCTCCTGCCCAACTCTTTTGACCTCTGCTTCAAGAGCAGCTTGCCAGGATGGAGAATTCATGCCTAAGTCATCATTTTAATCAGGCTGATGCATTGCAAGGAATTAATAACTTCATCATTTCTCTGGTACTATTCAGCTTACTGTTATTGATATTTGAGGTTACTGGAAAAACTATGAAAGTCCCCCTTGGGGAAAAAATTCTTATTTTTACTCATCTCCTTTGAGACAAGACTTGCATATTCTGTAACCCACCAGCTCTTTCAAGATGTGTTATCTGTTTGCCCTGGGGGCGTGATTCTGGAATCATTTACGTCAGTTTTTAACTGAAGTATGTTCAGCAAAATGATATGTTATTCCACCAGTAAATCAGGTTACCATAAAAGTCTGAACCAGTCTGTATTTCATACTTAGTCCTCAGGTTCACATTTCTTTCATTAGTGCTCCCCTCTCCTTTTCTAGAGAGACCTGCTTTTGATTTACAGTAGTAACCTTCTGTCCTGCACCGGTTTAGCCTTTGAACCATTACTTTTTCATTTTTAGCCTTGGGCCAGCTGTTTGTAACCTTTTTGTCTTGCATCAGTGGTATTCAGCCTCTTGTAGTTTACAGCAATCATGTAGCAATGACCTTATAAACTTTCTGTACCTTTCTCCTTCTTGAGTGTTCAAATTCACATCTAGCATGGAGTGTATTGTTCAGATACTGCTGGGCTCTCTGTTTTCAGCAAGCACAAGTTCCACTTCAGCAGTCTCTGGCCTCTTTCACTTTGGTTTAAAAAACGTGTTGGAACTGAAATTACTGAGGTAGCTTCCTCAACCCTTTGGTTTATAGGCTATGCTTATGCTATTTCCATCTTGAGATGTTAATGCCTGTAGAGGAAACTGTCATCAGTGTTCAAAGAGATTTTTACTGTTTCTTTGTTTTGTGCCTTCCGTGGGCTTTGTCAAGTAGGTAAAAAGAGAACACTTCTGTCTTTTAGAAAAAAATAAAGAAAAAAAAAGTGCAGTAAATAAATCCAGTAGTAAGAAATTCAGTCCAGAAAAACCAGCAACAAACTGATTCTCTTTTACAACTTTTGCTGTCATTTTGTTAACTTCAGATTGTATCTGGTGCAGGTTTCTCCATTTCAAACTCACGATAAGTTGATTTAAATATCAGAAAAATGTTCAACACTTGTTGAGCTGACACCATATGCTCCTATCTTCGTGATAGATGTTAGAGAAATAGGCTTTGAAGCAGGAGACAGACATTCACAGAATTGTTTCACAGAAGAAGGCCATGAAACTGAAAATGTATTGCATGGCATGCACAGGTATGAGGACTTGCCCATCTTGTCCAAGAAATCTGTCAGGGGCTCATCACACTGCTAGCAGGGTTGTAAATTATAAACAGCATATAAAGCTTAAAGGTGATAATGGAATGCTTGCACCCTCATGGCTTTACCACTTCCTTAAATACAGAGATCTCTGATAAAAATAATAATAAGAGACAAAACTAAGGCAATGAGTTCTTTTAGCATAGGTGTTACGTAAACAGTTTGTATTTGAAGATACTTCAAATTTTATTTTTATCTTTGTAAAATTATAAAACAGATTATATTAGATGTTTTATAAAGTCTAAATCTTTGGAGTTCCCTTTACCTTGATACATTTTCTTTGAAGTCATTTGCTGCTATTCTTAGTTCAGAATTTTACTTTTGTTCTAAAATTCTAGAACTACAGAGAAGTTTTTAAACAAATTGTTGTGTCCCATGATTGCAATTGAGCTGCACAAATCAGGAAATTATCTCATAAAGATAGTAGGTATAAAGGTAACCTACATCTTTAAAAAGCCATTATTTTCACCTGAATGCAAATGTTAAGATTGCTATTTTCAGTTTCTGATTTCAAGAAATGCTCTAAGTTTAAAAATTCTTAACAGAATACTGTCCATTGGCTGCAAAATGCCTTGATCATAATTTTATGTAAATGGATGAAAATAAATATCCTTTTCCCCCTCTCTGTTTAGTAACAGTTTTACTGAAATGCACTTACAGTTTAGTAGTCAGAGTGAAGATTTGCCTTCATGAGTTTATGACACTTAACATTTCTTTGTTGTAATTTTTTTACAGACTTTTTTCATGCCTCAGTGTATATTCTTTAACTGGAATACAAAACCTATTGACATTTTTCTTCATTGTGAAGGACATTCTTTTTTCTCTTAATGCTTTGGATAGTTGATAGTGTGTATTTAAAGACCGGAATTTGCTTTGGCTCTTCTTGTATGACATTCTCATTAATATTTTTTTGTTTATTTCTCCTCATTTTTCATCCTTTGGAAAATGACCTTTTGCATATTTATTGCCTGGTTTCTGGGATTTTTGAGTAAAAAAAAAAATAAAAAAGAAAAAAAAGCCACATGGTATATACCTAGATTCAAATGATTAATAAGTATATTCAGTGTGGAGGACTAAAGCAGCAATATCCATGATCTGAGTCTCAGGGTATAGCGAAATACAGAAGAAATCAACAGTCTGTGGCAGAAGGTTTGCAGTAATTTCTGATTAAGCTGTGGCTTTTCAGACTAAGCTTCAAGAGTTGGGGTAGCAAACCAAACATACTGAAATTTCTGTGGAAAAAGAAACACACCATAAATGTGCATCAAATGTGTATGTAGATGTATAAACAGTCTAATTAAAAATCTTTGCAAACTCATAAAATGGCTATTATTAGACCAATTACAATGACACACTTTTAACACCTGCAGCAATTTTGGGAATAAACTGGTGTTTTCTATGTACTTACACAGCTTGTGCTCCTTTTATATCTTAAGATCAGCGTTCCTACTCTCCCTCCTAGTGGGGGAGGATTATGGTAATTCACCTTGAGTCCTTCACCAGAAGGATTATGATGTCAAAGATGAAAATTACTTACTACTCATTCTAGGATATGCTGGGAGCTATTTTATGGTTTTTCCAGAACTGTATATTTTGCTTTTTCATCTTTGGTCTGCAATTCCACAAGTGTGGAATTTAGTGTTCTAGCTGAGGATTTCTGGTTTTGTCTTGTGCTGGTACTTTCAGAGCCTTTACAATTATCTAATGTTGCACTTCTCCATTCTGCGTTTTTGTTCCAGGGTCATAGTTCTCTCTGCACAGGAAGGCAACTTATTATTACTATCTGTTAATTACAGATAAGCATCAAAATTACTATAGCAATAGGCTTTATGCAACACAATTGCTCAAAGCTAAGATAAAACTAAAACTAATTAGGTAATATTCACCTGGTCATTAAACAATTGCCATCACAGCTAAACAAGTTTTAACAAAAGCCATGGGCAAGTCAAGCCAAATGAAGCCTGACAAATCCGGAGACCTTGCAGAGCTCGTGCAGTCCCTGAATCCTGTTGTTAGCAGTAATAATACCATATTTACTGGACTTAGAGGCTACAATGATGTGTGAAAAGAAATGGGAAATGGGTGTGCTGTTGGTAATAAGAAAATTCAGAGGTGGAATCTTACATACAGTCTTGTCTCCAACTCTTTGGATGCAAGGAAGTGATAAAGATTTCAGAGTGATAAAGATTTACATATGCTTTACTACTCAATATGCATTCTTCATCTTGCAATGGGGATGTTTTCCTGTCTGAAGAAAATATGTAGGATGCCAAAAATCTAATAAATATGTATAATATTCAACTAAAACATTTTCTGAAACTGATTGGTTTAGTCTCTCAAAGCCTTTTTTTTATTAACTGTATTTTTGCTATAATTTAGCTTAGAGTTATTTACTGTCATTTTAGGAAAAGTCGCTTCTATACAGAGAAAAGTAATTGCTTTGATAGCTTTTGACAACATTTGTTCAAAATATTTTTTTCTGAATGTTTAGAAAATCTTAAAACATTTGGATTGCCACAGAAAGAGCATTGATAAGGTAGTATGATAAGAGCTGCTATACAATATTGTCTTCATGTTTGGAGTGGGTTTTCTTCCAAGTCAGAAGTGTGTGTAATAGGAGGCTTCTCACTTTCCTTTGTCCAAATATTAGAGAGTTTTAAAAATGAAAGTTTCAGCTGTTCATGCAGTAGTTATCTCCTACAGTCTTTAATCATGTGCTATCACACTGATACTTATGTAACATAATTTGATAGGTATATATTTGATTATTTTCCCACATGTGGCATAAATATAGTGTTATCTCACATTTAAAAGCATCGAACATGCTACACTAATGACCAAGGAGTGGCACATCTCTGGAACCCATACTGTAAACAGAATATATGTGATATACAATTGAATGAGTGGGATCCTTTTCTATACTTTTTGAGTAGTAGAAATTTAAAATCTATATAGATTAGAAATGAATTATTGTAAGAAGTGTTATCATGCTAGAGGAACATCTGAGATTGCATAACAATCACATGCAATACTTAAGAGCTACTGCCGGTGAAACAGTCAGTGTCAGTAGAATCAAAATCAATGTTCTTGGATTATCATAACAGTGAAAGTCTTATAACCTATACAAGCTTTTAAAGGTTTTTAAAGTTTGTTTCTGAGATTGTAAAGTTATAGTTTCTCTTACAAATAGTATGGCATCTGAGCAAAAATGCAAGGGAAGATTTAGTGGTAAGGTAGGATAACTGGACCTTAAAACATCTAGGGCCCTGTCACCACAGCTTTGGTAACCAGCACTTGGGGTGAAAGCCCAGATCTGTCTCCTAAGCAGACACAGCTTGTGTCATTCCTCCCAGAGAAAAGAGCAGCAGAAGAAGAAAAAGTTGCTGAAACTTGGTTTCTTCTGCCAGGAAATTAACTACAATTTCTCACCTCGCTCTTTTGAAGTAGATTCAGTGACACGCAGCACAGTCCCATAATTTTGCTTAGTTGTGCCTGGTATGGTGCGTTTCCCATCACCTGAGAGAAGAGCCTCGTGGTGCCCACGGCCTTTACCTCAAAGGTGAATCCAGGCCCTTCATATTCTCATGGAAAGAAAGAATTGATGGAAAAAGTGAGGGAGCTAGCAAGTGCTTTTCTAGTGAGATTGGAAACGCAGATCTTTCTCCTCAGAGGGCATTATAGTGCCCATTAATGTTAATTAACCTTGAAAGGGTATTTAGCTAAGGGTATGATCTTCTACATTTAGTTTAGGGAAAAGAAACAGACCATTTCTGTAATAATTAGAATAGTCAAACTTTTCCTAAATTTGGGTCTACAACTAAAGTACCTCTTGGTTTGTTTTTAAAAGACATTTTGCAGACATATTTTTAATTAGTAAGATACTAAAGTGGCCATCTTCTAAACCACTTGTAATACTTACTCAAGGTTTCTTTCTTCCTGATATACAGCCTTGGATATGCAGTCAGACGTGCAAGTTTTGTATCTACTGGATTTAATTCGTAGTATACCCAAAGGACAGGTGGCTTAAAAATGTTTTTTTCATCATAGTAGAGTAGATTTTAACTAGGAATGATGATTGTTAAATTCGTTCACTGCATATGAGACTGCAACAGGAATCAAGTATTTACTGATTCCTATACTGGCACTCAATTTCATAGGTAATCTGGATTTTTAAATCACATCAAAGCCTAATGGAACTCAGGACACCTTAAAAAGAAAGAACTGTATAAGTCCATGTTAACGGGGAATGTTAAATCAGACATTTTCTATGGGCATATTTTATCTTTGTCATTGAAACGATAAAAAGATGATGGAAAAAGAACATTTGGGGAATGAAGAATTTTTCTGCCTCAAGATTAGAGCTTTCATTATGTTGCTCTAGGTGAGAGAAATTCAAATGCAGAACCCATTGCAGACTTTATCTTTGTAAAGGCTGGATCAAAGGAAAATTAATCTGTTACATAAGAATCACCAGAAACTACTTGATCAAAGGATGACGCTCAGGCCTCATCTAGTCAAGTTTTGAATGTCTCTAAAGGTAATAACTTCCCAACATCTCTGTATACCTATTCCAGCATTTGACCTTCATTATGAAAATCCTTTACCAAATAGTCAGTTGGATTTATCCTGGTTATGATCCCCTTTCATTACCTCTTATTTTCCTCCTGTGTATTTCCAAGTCTTGCTTCAGCTGCCTCTTGGACAGTGTTCTCTGAGCCCAGCCACCTCTGTGACACTCCACTGGACCTGCTCAAATCTCTTTCTCTGCCTGTCATCTCACCAGAGAGCTCAAATTGGTCACAGGAACTTCACATGTGAACAAAGTGCTGTGGAGGGGGGGGCGGGGACAGATCACTTTCACTGACCTGCTGTCTACACTTTTGGCAATGCAGCCCTAGACACTCTTGTCTGTCTTTAGTTGGGCTTTTATTATCCATAGTTCAGGACCACGATAAGATACATTAGATATAGTGGGAAAAAACCCATCATGTTTATGTGTGTATGTGGTGTGTCAGCTACCTTGTCTTGTTTTTTTTTGTGGTTAGTCCTTTCAGGGTAATATATTTTCTGATAGTTGCAATTCTATAATAGCCATGTATTTCTATATACCCTAGAGCTGTAATGCTCAAAGAAACTATCGAGTTGGATCTTGCAAACTCTGCAAACATTCCATAAGCTAGTGTGTGGAAGGGAAAGAGGAACATGGAAAGAAAACTTTGCTACAGAAAGAGGTACCAGTGGTCAGTGCAGATTAATATTTATTTTGAGTTTGTATTGAGACAGTGCTTTTCCAGTGGAATTTCTTGGGGTAGAAAGCTTCTGAAAGCTTAGTCCTTCAGATAAGGTTAGAAGTCATGCTGCAAATAGTGGTATTCATTGTTAATCTGAGTTCTTTTCATCAGTGGTAAGGTTATCTTTTATTTACAATCTGATTACTTAAGTCCTTTTTTTGGATATAGTATCATGGCTTTACAGTCTTTGCTGTAGTGCTTTTTATGCCCTGAAGACTTTGTCAGAACAGAAGGTTCAGCATTTTTACTATGTGCAGGCTGGTCTGAATAGTGCGTGGAAAGCATATATGGGATACGTGTTTCACACTGAATATGCTCACTCAAAAGACTAAATCATAAAATAAAATTATTTCATTGTATTTGTATTTTGTTACCAGCATAACAAATATGGTAATTATCCTTATAACCATATGCTGTTCAATGGCTGATTCATTCTTGAAAGGAGATGCATTTTAATGAGGGCTAAAATAATTTATATGCACAGAGGAATTTGCAAATTTATGTAGCTCTTTGAGAGCAAAAATACTCAAACAGTTATACTGGCTGGGGCAGAGGTAAATCTCTTCTCTGTGGCTGTTATGGGGCTGTTTTGGGTTGGGGTGGAAACAGTGTTGTTAATACAGAGAAGTTTTCATTCCTGCTGAACTCCGCTTACACAGAGCCAAGGTCTTTTCTGCCTCCCACTCCATCCCACCAGGGAGTTGCCTGGGAGGGGACACAGCCAGGACAGCTGACCCCAACTGACCCAAGGGACATTTCATACCACGACATCATAGTAAGTGTGTAAACCTGGAGGAAGAAGAGGGAAGGGAGGGAAGTTCGGAGCGATGATGTTCATCTTCCCAAGTCACCATTACATGTGATGGAGCCTCGCCCTCCCTGGGGATGGCTGAACACCTGCCTGCCCATGGGAAATGGGGAGTGAATTCTTCTTTTGCCTCACTTACACGCCTAGATTTTGCTTTACTTGATAAGCTGTCTTTATCTCAGCCCAGGAGTTTTCTCATTTTTACTCTTCCAATTCCCTCCCCATTTCACTGGGGCAGGGGGAGCAGCTGTGCGGGGTTTAGTTCCTGGCTGGGGTTAAACCATGACAACATTTTTTGATGGTTTTTAATTTGTGAAATACACTTGGTTTATTGAACTGGCTAAATCAACACAGGTGCTTTATTGAGTGACCCTAAGTTATTTTTATACATAATAAAATTAAGTGTGAGGTGAGAGTAATCTGTTTAATTGAAGAAAATGGCAACTTGGGTTTTTTCATTGTGTTGAAATGTTCTTCAATGTATTAGTGTAATTACCTGCATCTTAAAGTAAAAGGGAGTTTATATATTTCACCCTGAGCTGAAATAATAAGACATACCAGTTCTAAGGAACATGATGTAGAAGTCTAAAAATAAGCTTCTTGGTAAACATTTTTTTTTCAACTTTTTTTTTGGCAGGTGGGACAGCTTTGATTTAAGAGCTACTTTTCTAAAGTAGGGCAATAGAAACAATAAGTTATGTATCAAGTTGTCTCAATTAAAAGGATGGGGCTGTATTAATTTTATAACCCATTAGCACTCATATGGTTTTAATTTACAAGGCAACTTTCTTTTTCCTTTAGGAAAATTTGCTTTCATTTCTTCAGGGGATCTTCAGTTACATTTCTCATACTTGGTATCAGATTTCACATAGTGTTCTTGAATGTAATTTAACATATATTTTAGTATATGCAAATTCTAAATTTGCTGTCTTTTGCTCTTCAGAGTTTTCTTATGCGATATTATGTCCATACAGGTAACAAATCAAGTTCAGTTTCCCTTTCACTACATATTTATGTATTTTGTTTACCTGGAATAACATACCTTTTGTGTGTGTGTGTGGCTATCTTACACTCTAAACCAGGACATCCTGGCTTTTTTTTGCTATTCCTAAGTCTACAAAAATTAATCCGCTCCTGAAAACATTTACCTGCTCTCTGCTTTGCTGAGTCAGTCTTTGGAGCAACCATAGCTGAGAATCCAATAAACCTTTCAGGCTGGAAAAATTACTTTTCCCCTCATATGAGTATTTAACATATGAAAGTTGCTTGAGGCATATCCCGAAGCATTGCTCAAATGGAGCTGCTGTGTGTCAGTACTACACTGGCATATCTTCTCTGCTCCCTTCCCACACATTTTTCCATGTACAAGTAGGGCAGGAATGTGACACTAAACCAAAAAAAAAAAAAAAAGAAAAAAAAGAAAAGAGCCTGATCTCTTTGTTGAGGATTATTAAATGTCATGCCTAGAGATATGTAGACCCCCATCTGTCTCATACACAAATGAGAAAAAAACAACAGCCTACCTTGTTTCCTCAGTGAGATAATGTTCATTTGATATTATTGCAGTTTATTCTATTTTAATTTGCTCCGTTATCTTCAGCAGTCTGGAAATATCAGTTTCTCACTGGAATCTCTTACACTGTGTTTTTTAAAGGAATAACATAAAAAAGCGAATGTGTAACAGTGTCAAATTCACAGGAAGCTCTTCACATTTTCAGCCTCATATATAAACTCTTCTTATGGATTGAAAGTGATCTCCAGGGGATGTGCTACAATAACACTGCTCAAATTTGGATAATTTGTTGGACTGTGCATCATTCACTTGTGTCTAGGGGTTATTCTTCTATTCCCTGTTGTTTTCTCCTTAAATGCATTACAGCTATTTACTGCATTAGGGCCTGACAAACAAAACAACAAAAAAAGTTCGCAGTTTTTCACTGATGAGGTTTTTTTTTTTCTATTTTTCACTTTTTTAGTACATTATCCTCAAAACTGAACGTGCATGGAAATGTCTTCTTTCTCACTGGTTGTGTTCTTTCCTGTCCTTCATGTTCACAGATTTCAGTCATAAGCATAATTTAAATAATCATATATTGCCTTTCTGCCATTTTCCTTCTCCTTGTCATTACTGTACTCAGGAAAATATAATCGTACTTTTAAATAGAACTAAAAAACACAAGTGAAGGAACAAAATATGGGAATTCTTAATCTTCAGAAATATTCAACTAATGCAAATAACATGACAATACTTGGACCCAGCAAGTTGTTGCATAACATGTTGAGGGTGATGGACCACCAATATATATTGAAGATAATGATGCAGAAATGAATTGTTCTGAGCAAAAAGGAAAACAGAATGAATTTATCCTGTAGACCTCATTTTGTTTTTGTTGTTGTTGGAAAGCTGAAAGTGATAGTTCTCAAGCCAAAGGTATAAATTTTCTTTATCCTAATATTCCATATAGCTTTTTGAACTCATTTTATTGTGGTCTTTTTAATTATTATTATTTTGTTTTCTTTCTCAATTTTGCTTGGTCCAGTTTTGATTTTAGTCTTGTACATGAGTTTGGTTTTGGTTTTTGGTTCTTTTTGTTTGTTTGGAGTTTTGTTGTTGTTGGGTTTTTTCCTTCAGAAGTTTCAGTGGAAAGTATTCTTAGCAAATTCAACTTCCTGGAATGATAGCAGCATCTAGATGCTTGAGAGACTTCCAGTCAAACTTAGTGTCACTAAGATGAAATTTCCTCACTGATTTGCTTTGACTCGTTTCACAAATGTTAAGATTCAGTTTTGGTTTTATCCCAGCACAGAGATTTAGCACACAGTCCCAAGAGTATCACACAAAGTTGTAAGGGGTTTAGTGGAAGATGTGGAGACTGTATGGGATGTATTAGTGAAATAAAACTTGCTGCTTGTCTGTCACGATGTTGAGGTGTCAGAGGTGAGGAAGGCTCACGGTTATTATCTTTTCCCCCTGTGGCTTTTTGTGCCAATGCAGAGGCACAGGGGCTTTGTTAAAGGGTTGGAGTGTCAAAAGGTGGGTGTGACCACAGTGGCTGAGATTCTTACACAGAATCACAGGCTGGTTGAGGTTGTCAGGGACTTTTGTAGGGCATCTCATCCACCTCCCCTGCTCAAGCAAGGTCACCATGAACTTGTTGTTCAGGGCCACATTCAGATGACTTTTTAATGTCTCCAAGCCTTGAAGCAGTGGAGGCTGGAAGAATACTCAAGGGAGGGATCACCACATATATATATAAAACTTAACAATAAAAAAATCCCAAAAGATAAATTGATAACCACCAAGATTAATTGCATTAGGACAATATATTCTCATTCCCACTTTCAGTTATTGTCTAACTTTCAAAGCAACTGAAATAGGTCAAACACAATCGCTGAAAGGACGCAGGAAAATGAAAAGAAAGCGCATGAGTGGATAAGTAGACTGAGGAAAAAAAATATGAATGAAAAACAGGTAAGAAAATGATAATGCTCTACAAGATTCAGAAATGGTTCTCCTGGTTTATATTCTGCTTCTCACAGACTGGAGGGAGTATTTTATTTTATTTTTCTTGGGTAATTTTATGCATAAGTAATAATGGAAGGAATTCAATATTGCCAAGACAAATGAATGTATTTTGGCATATATGTAGTTCATTTTTATGGTTAAATCAGTTTATAGATTGCATATATAAGACTTTTCAATATATGTTCTCTCGTGCATTTTTTGTTATGTGTGCTGGCTAGTGTTACTATATTTATTAAGATTTACTGGTCCTTGCTATGATTTACAAGGGAGAAAATTAGGAATACTGGAATAGTTAGTGCTGTGTCCCTGTGCATAATCAGGGCTCAAGTCAATTGGGAAAAAAGCCAAACAAGCAAAAAAACCTCTACAAACTAGCAGATATAAATAAAATCTTTCTGATATTACTGGGATCCTTATTTTGAAACTTAACCTTTGAGCTAGGGATAGAATAAAACTTCTTTTGCTGAGAAGTAACAGATGTTTAATTTGTTTAATTACTTTTTGCAAAACTGTACACTGTCCAAAAAAAGATCATGAAAGGACCAATAGCAGTAGTTATTTCACAGGGAGGTGTTGATCAGTGTGTAATAAATGAAATTCGAGGGGAGGGTTTTTTGTTTGTTTGTGTTGTTTTTCATGTGCTGTGTGATTGATATTAATACTGTTAAGGGAAGAACCTGCTAACCCACGAACTGGTCACTTAACACTGAGGTTTCCCTTTGCCTGTTTGCCGTAACTCCGGGCTCCATAAAGGCTTAACAGGGCACTGATATTAGTTTAGCTCTCTATAATGCCCAAACACTTTTAACAATCACAACTGGGAAAATAATTTGTTACCATATAAGTTTCTAACTAGCATGAAAATAAGAAGAAAATGCAAAATATTTTCAAGTGGGCCACATGAATATACCAGTTCTGTCCCATCTGAGTGGGAGAGACCTGGAGAACTCTCCACATACTGAACTCTCAACATACTGAATTTTCCCTTTACAAAGATTAAACCCAAACCAACCAGCAAATAAAAATAGAAAACATTGGTCTCATGACTGAATTAATTTTGTGTAATATTGCCAGTTTGATGTGTCTGTAGCCCTCGTCTGAAATGTTTTGGGGTAGATAAAACGGAGGCCAGCACAGTTAAAAATGAACTTAAACAAATACTTTGAGCACAACTGTGATGTACCAACAACTTTAAGTGGCTGATTACAGCTTGCCTGCTTAATAAGTGCAGCAGCTGTGCTAGGATAGAAAGAGGCCATGATGATGTGCTGCCACTATAAAATGACAGTAAATAAACCAGTTTCTCAGTTGAATTCTGTTCTCAATTTCTACCTTATTCACTGCCCAAATCAGAGTTTATAGCATTTGTGCTACAGTAGTGGCCAAGTGCACAGTGAAAAGGAAGGTGCTTTTTTTAAAATTTATTTCTAATGTACAATATAGACTACTTTTCAGTATTTTACAGCCAAAATAGACAGAACTGCTGGGAGAGGCCAGGGGCACAGAGAACAGAGATGACTTATACAAGGTCAAACAAAAGATCTTCAGAGAATAAGGAATTCAGCTTAAATCTCTCATCCTTTCCCTTTACCATAAATACATCTGGCAATAGGCTTATCTCTAAAAGCTGAGTAAAGAGGCATTGTCAAGTTTCTAGAATTCAAATTCCCGTTTGAATTATTTTTTCTTATATCTACCCATAACCTGTGTAATCCTTTATTAAAAACACTTCATTTTCCACCAGATCATTATATGAATCATTATCAGCAGAGAAAGGCTCATGAGGTTACTAACAATAACAAAGCCGAACATGTCAGTTATGAAAGAAAACACTCTAGAGCTCACACAGATTTCTCTTTCAAGCTTCTCAAGAGGCATTAGAAACAATGGGAAAATATTACAAAAGTCTTACTTTCAGAGGTGTTGAACTGCCACATCTGTTGAAGATCAGTGGGAGTTACAGATGCTGTGTGCCTCAGTACATCAAGCCAATAATTCTAAATCTAGTTCAGTCGTTGTCATCTTTAAATCATAACAAGGCTAATTGTACACTCCTTCCACTAACCATTCCATTAACCAAACATCATGTCACTTAGGGTGCAGTATTCAGAGGTGACATTAGTTATGGCCAGAGTATCAATTTAAATGGGAGGAAACTCCCTAAATCCATACTGTCAGACAGATTTCAAATGCCAGAAGCTCCAGGCAGAAACTTAAGGCATGTGACAGTATGTATGAACATGGATATTTAGAAGAACTTTGATCTTTTAAAGCAACAGCAATTGAACCTTGGGCTGTCCACCTGAGCAAAGAGTGTTGACATTGAAGCATAAGTAAAAATGATGCCTGACACGTTACAGGTGGAACTGCCTTGGAGCTGGAGTAGATTTTCTCTGAAAAAATCCTTGAAATGTATTTGTGTGCTCCTTTGGGATCTCTCTACCTTTTGGCAGAACCAAACAATGGATGAATACATCTTCAAAATCTCTCTGTTGAAAGGAGGTGATGACTTTTCTATTGTAGCTTTTCCAGAGTGGTTCACTTTGAACTCTTTTGTAGTTACTATACAGCATTTGCTTTGCATGAATTTTTGTTTTGTAGGTGCAAATGTCAGCATATTCAAGTATTGAGGGATTTGATTTGGAGAGTTTTGAAAGACAGGATTTCTTTGTCACCTCTGTCTCCCCTTTCCTAGCAGAGTTAGGTGTTTGTGTGCAAGCCTACAACTCAGCTGTGGGAGAATATATTCTTATGATTCGTATCAGTTTTCCTTCCTCCTCTTCACCCCTATCCTTGTGTCATTCTTATAAGCATCAGCAAATTATTAAATAGCTCAATCATGAACTGACATGCAGAACATGTTATACATAGCTCTGCATGTACAAAGGTATTCTCTTTTCCTTCAGATCTGCAAAAAATCAGAGAATTTATCCCCTTAAGCAGCCTCATCACAGTCCCACCATCACGATGATAATCTTTGCATCTTTTCTACCAGTGACTTTTGCAAGGCAACAGAAATGGAGCAATTTCTTGTATCTAGAGAAATGGAGCAATTTCTTGTATCTGGAACTCGCAAGTTTTCAACAGACTTATTGTTTTTTTGCATTTAATGAAAAGAGTAGATTGCCCAACTCCATGAAAGAGGAGTGACTTAGACCATGAAGCAGGAAGCCTTAGGAATCCGGTTGTAAAGGGATCCAAAGAGAAAGGCTGCTGCTTTGCACACCAAGGTTTTAAAAACTGTGTCACTCACCTATCCTTTCTCAGGTGTTCAAGCTTAATTAATCTTCTTAAATTGCTGAAAAAAAAGAGAAGTCGTAAAACATTATTACGAGTAGAACAGAATGTATTCTGCTCTTGAGTTAAGAATTATCATCAGCAAAAGGCACTTGTCACAGAATTAGGGTTAAGACCTTAGAACCCACTCAGTAAGAGGGTTAAAAATTAGATGGCTCCCTGAAGCAGGTACTCTTCTTTAAGAAGGCACTCTAATATATATAAGTGCCTCTCCAGGTATAAAGAAGGTTTAGCCATTATCTCCAATTAATATTCCCTTCTGGGATGAACCTTCTAGTTGTTCATTTTATTTTGACATGTAAAATACAGTTTGAATTTTGTTTGTTTAATGTTAAAAAATATTTGGTTTTTTATTTGTCAAATGTGTCTACTGGAATCAGGGAGCTTGACATTGAGAACTGCATCTGTTTTTAGATCATGAAAGTTGAGGTTTTCCATCCTGTATTTGTGTTTGAGTAGCAAATTCTTACTACAAAAAGTCTTTGAGAAGTCTCATAAGGGAAAGTTGCCATGGAGACAAAGAAAAAAATGTTCATTTTTATTCATGAGTTATTGTAAGGGAGGGATAGCCTAATTAAAGCTGTTTCAGCCCTATTTATCCACAAATATCTACATAAAAAGATCTTGCCTCAAGTGAAGTCCATTCCTCAAAAGCATACTGTTTTTCCCATGTACTCCAAAGAACTAGTCTGTAGTTTTCCACGACAGCAGTGAATACTAAATATTCTAAATTAATGAGCCTATCCTTGCTGTATATTTGGGGGAAAAAAATTAATCACAGTTGCCCCTGAAACAGTGTTTCTGAATATACTGTTGAGAATATATACCACATAAGAGATAGTAAAATTGTTCATTTAAATGAAAAGAATGAGACAAAAGTACACTTCCTTTTTATGTAAGTGCACATGTGTAAAATATCAGCCTAGGGCTGATGTGACTCGTGTTTCAAATTACTGAATAATTGATGTTTCTGTCTTCTGGATTTATCTAGAGATTGCTTAAAGCTCTGCTGTTTCTCCCTGTGTAAAAGATGTTAGTTCCATCTTTTCTCTTTACCCTCTCCAATCCAGCACTGGAGCATGCATACATTAGGTTGTTTTACATTGGGTAAATAACAGCTCTGTGTTTCAGATGCTACATTGCACTATCAGACATTTCATCACAGATATGCATTGTCCTTCTGCTACCTGATGTTTGCAGTAAGGTTGTTTTGCCCTTCAGCTTCACGTTTTCTTGTCAGATGGGCAGAAGTATTGTACATGTGTCCTTATTCTGCCAATGGACATGTAGTTGCTTTATTGTACCCCTCAAATAATTGTACAGCTCAGCTATAACTGAGCCTGAGGAATGGTACAGAATCTAGTTCCCATACTTGTCTCCCTTTATTGTGAGCTTCCATTTCTTATTTATGAATTTGTTTTGTCTCAGTATCTCGTGGTTCACAGTGGGCTCCAGTAGGTTACAAGTTTGGTTCAAGACATGAAATTAAGTTGGGGCTTAATGGATCGTATTAATTTATTATTGCTATCCAGATGACACAGCATCTGTTCGTGCAGTGTCATTTGCCACTTGCACTAAACAATAATACTCTGAGGTGTCTGAGGTTGTACAACTTTTTGAGAACTGAGTACTATATGGAACAGCCACGTCAGTAGTTTCCTGGCTTCTGAGAGCTTTTGAGTGAGACTGATGAAACTGGACATGTCAGCAAGGCATTCAGGACCCACGCAATTTGATCTAAAATACATTAAAGTTGTTTTCCAGAACTGGACACCACATTAGAAAATTGTCACTTTTATTTTTTTCCATTCTTTATTTTTTAAAAAATCTGCCAACTTAGTCCCAGCCAGAAACAGAAAAAAAATGAGATAACAAACATCCCTTGTATTATGGTCTGTTTAGAGTACAAGCAGTTAAAAAAAATTGTATGGAGGGACACTTCTAAGCCTCTGGATGAACATAATTTTTATTGTGAAGCCTCTCTTTTTGCCTTTGATAGCTGTGTTTAACTTCAGTTTCTAATGTCTCAGCCTGGGACTTAGATTGTATTTCGTATTCTGGTGAGCTGACTTTGAGACTGACCTAATTCCTTAAAAATAAGAAAAGAAGAACAGGTCATTGGGGCTTCTATTTCTTTGCTCTAAGTAGGGCTCCACATTTCAGACAAAAATAAAGAACCAGAAGTGCAGAGTTAGCCAAAATGACAGTAGTTTTCAAGCATACCTTCTGAGACTGCATGTTCTTTGTAATATAAACAGAATAGATTATAATGTTCCAATTTTTTACATTTGCATAAGCCTATTCTGGTACAGCTTTCTGTTTCTGCATTACTTCTGCTGAATTGCTATGATATTTGGCAAAAAACTACAATGTGCATTTTGACTTTTATTCAAGGATTATTATTACTGTGATTGTTATTGAGCAGAATGTAACTAATCTACAGGTGAATAAATGGGAGGGGGGCGGGGGGGAAGCATCACTAACACAACACCCACTAATATTTACAATACCTTGTATATAATGGTACTTCAATCATGTTCTATTATAGGCAGAGTGCTTGCACATTTCTTTTTGCTCTCCTGTTATATTGCAGGCTATATAAGCAAGAGGTATTTAGTGTTTTTAGGAGTTTAGTCCCAAAAAATATCAAATCCCAACATATAATTCTGGATCATAACCTGAGTAGATGGATCCAAAATATTTCTATTTTAAGGGAAATGAAACTGGACACAATAACTAACTTCAGAATAACAGGATTCCAATCAATGTTTGATAAAGATGTAAAACAACAGGGGAGTTGTATTTCTTAAATAGCTTCTGTGATTTCAGTGAGATGATATGAAAAGTAAACAATTGGGTTTACTGAGAGTTAGTAGCAGTGTCTTTCTTTTTTCTGTCTCACCTGCTAACTGGAAAACTGTGGGAATCTGACTTCAGTGAGCTTCATAGCAAATCCACAGCAAAGAAAAATAAAGGAAATCAATTTGCAAGATTTTTTTTTTAATTGCTATTGATGAGGCATCAGCAGCTAACTGAGCCTGAGATGAGCTTCCTGTTGGTGGTCTAAGGTTAATTTGGAATTGTCCAACTGCATATGGGTTTCAAAGAAAAAAGCAGTAACTTTGTGTGTATGCCAGGGGAAGTTGTAATTAATGCAGTGCTCCCTGTCTGTGCAGTACTTCTCAAGGGATGACAGGAAGTGCACCCTTAGTTTTTAAACATTAGGTAAACACCATCAAATGTGTATGTGTAGAGCTTGAGTACTCCAGAAGTAAAACGGCAGAAAAGCACAGCCTTCCTTTTAACCAGACAAAGAGAATTTGATTAAATATCTTTGCTAATTAGATCTAGGAAAAATGAATATGAAGCAATGTATATCGCACCTAGTGTAAACTGACACAACTTGAGATGGACTATGCTGCACTGTTGGACTCCAATGTAAATTTATTATTTTATTTTGCCCTATGTCATATGAAATTGGACAAACACATTCTTCAGAAAACAATTACAGTAATTTAATGCCATATAGAATTTCATTGTTCCCTCCTTTTCATTATCTCCAGTTCTTCTCCCCATTGCTTACTCTTAACTATTGCCTCCAGAGCTTTTCTAGTGCCTCAATTAACTGCTTTCTCCATTTTCATACTGGTTCTCCTCCATTTTCAATAATTTTATTTTCTTTTATCTTCTTCTATGCTTCCACAGTGCAAAGCTTCCTAGGACTGATACGTACTTTCACTTTTCCTAGGAGAGAACAGTTGGAATCTCATTCCATCTTTTGTAGCACTACAATACGTTGAGTTGTATTCTCTTCCCACCCACACACACCCAAAGGATTTTGCGTTGATCTCTGTTGCTTTGGACACTTTGTTGAAAGACAGGTAACATTTAGTGCTGGAGTTGAAACCTTGCTTAATTCAAACAATTCACTAAAATTAATAGAAAATAATGAAAAAAAAACAAAACCAAACCACCACTCAAGCGAAAACAGTAATGCCCAAAACACGTGTCTCACATGGTGTGATAGTTATCTATAGTCTGTGCCACAGCTACACCTGGGAGGGTGTACCTGCCTGAAAGGTAACTGAGAAGGGCTCAGATCACTGATAAGGATGACACCATGTTATCCACAGTCCAAATCAGAGTACAGTGCCTTATCCTAAGGTCCAGCAAGGAGGAAAATACTCCAGTGCTTCCTCCCAGGAGACTGTAATTCTTTCTGCACAGCAGCTGAATGTACTGACAGTTGTTCCTCTGGGATTGTCTGAGGATCTTTCTACTGAATAGCAAGTTCTCGTTTTTCATGTTGGTTTTCTGTCACCAATACGCTGGTTTGAGCAAAATATTACTGTCAATGATTTAATCCAATCGTTATCCCTTTTATTTGCTGCTGCTGGTTATTCCCTTCTGTTACTTTTGGGCATTAGTCTCCAGGCAGAGTTGATTGCTTCTTCATCTTACTTGTGGGTCTTATTAATCCTCAGGCAATTCCCTTCCTTCCACTCATCATGCTCTGATCAGTCTTGCTTCCCATTTCTTATAGTTAGTGGCTATAAAGACTGCTGCATATATATGTTTGACAAGGTCATGGCAGCACAAAAGGTCCTGCATACTCCTCCTGACATGACTTATTGCAGCTAAGACTTAAAGTCCTTTTCAAATTTTCCTTATTCACTTTATTATCTTTCACATATTACCAAGTAAATGGAGTGATGTCTTCATTCCTGCTTGTTGACGATCAGGTAGCATTTTTTTGCCATGATAGATCTTTCCTACAGGAAAGAGTGCTGAACATAGAATTGTCTTCATAGATTCTTCTTTCTTCTTGGATTTGGTGTATTTATTTATTAGTATTAGTTTGTTTTATTCCAGAAGCTTTCAAAACTTAGTTTGACTTATGGAATCAGACTGCCTTCTGAGCACAGTTGAGAATTCTGGATGTGTTCCTCAGTTTGCTATAGATGATACTTAAAATACCAGCCCTGCAATATGAAATGTCAGTATTTCTTTGAAATCATTCCTTACAGTTATTATTATTATTATTTCCATTCCACTCACAGCAGTGTTGGGGAGATTTGATGCTTCTCCTGAACAATAGCTTTCACATTCAGCATTTAGCAGAGTTGATGCATGTGAAGTAAGAGCACAGTTGAAATAACTATCTGAACTCATACACCCTTCTCTTTCTGAAAGACCTGGTTTTTTCCCAGGTCTGAATTCAGATTGCTGCCAGGGCAGCAGAAGTTGTTTGCTGGGGACTTTTTATTAAAGTGATCAAATTTATTTTATTTCAGCATTCCACAAAATGAAAACTAGCATTAAATGCCTCAAATTTCCCAAGCACCATTTTCCTCAGGGGAAAAAAAAAAACCAAAACCAACCAAAAAAAAACCCCAAAAACTTAACACAAAGTACCTAAACAAACAACAAACCACACCGAAACCAAACAAAAAATACCACAACAAAGCCAATCAAAAACAAAGGATTTGTTTTCTATGTGTTATGGGAAGGGAAGGAAGGGAATGTTTCTTCAATTGTTACTCTTGAAAATATGGTATAAAATTTAAAAGGGGGTAAAAAAGGCTATTTTCAAAAGTTCTTTTAAATATCTAGGATTTTATTTTCAAAAGTTCCAAAATCTTCTAACACTACCTTGCTGAAAACCATTGGGACTTAACTGAATCTGTTGATGAAGTCTGGGTTCCGAGTGAGACATAAATCATCCAAGACACATAGGTGCTCAATTCTTATTGCTCTCTCTGCAATCTAGGCATCTAAACACCTTTGGTGCCTTGGGCATTTCTGAAACCAAAGCAAGTACTGAGTTGCTTTTGTAAAGTACTCCAAATGTACTTTATGTTTGGAATAGTATGAAATAGAATCACATACATTCCATATAAATAGAATAATCTTCTTGTTTGATATTACATCTGCACCATAAGATCCTCAAAGACTACAAATGTTATCATGTTATTTAGAAGCGTGGAAAGGTTCTTATATTTATATAGTGATCTGAAAGAGGCTTTGCATTTACTAACATTTTTAAATAATTGCTTACTTCATTAGATGCAAGGTTTGGAAGAGCTAATTGCTATATAATTTACTGTTCATTTGTTGGGGTTTTTGTTAGTGGGGAGTTTTTTGTTTGTTTTCTTTTCTTGGGTTGTTGGTTGGTTGGTTGGTTGGTTGGTTGGTTACATTCAGGGATGCTCTTTTTTCTTTTTTTTTTTTTTTTCAGGCAGGGTGATGGAGGCAACCAAGCCAGAAGTAAAGATATCTGTTTGCTTTCAGACTGTTCATTCCAATTTAACAGCAGACCTTTGTTCTGTGCATCAAAGGAGAACATTTATGTTCTTCTACACTGGATGTATTTCAGGTACTAACTGTTTTCAAGATAGTTGGTTCTTGTTTGATGTCATTTGCGGTTCCTCATGACCATCAATAACTTTCCTTTTATTAGTGCCATCTCATTCAACTTTATGCTTTTGCAGTAGATATTCAACTTTATGTTCTAGTTGTGATTTGAGATTGCAACAGAAATAAAAACATTCCAAGAAATAATACACACTGTATGTATTACTTCCCATTTATTTTGGAGAGCTGTGTATTATTTACAGTATGTATCTTCAGCTGATGATCCAACTGCAGTTTTAAGTAATATAAGAATCTACTGGTCTGTTTGTGGTGCAGGATGGAGGGGGTTTTTTGTCCTCAAATTTTCTCCTCCTCCCAATATAAATGTATTACAGGCAGCCATTGTCTTCTCCCTAAGACAATTAATTCTATGTTCTGTAAGAAAAGTTCTGGACCATTAGATGTCTGTCTTGTTCTTTCCAACTGCAAGGGTTTCAGTTTCTTGTTAAGGGTTCTCTCTGAGGAGTGGTATTGTTTCTTCACAGGAGACAGATTGAATCCCTGGTGGCCAGCTGGAACTTGAGTGTGTGGGGCTATGCTCCAGCTGGTTCCCTTATGGCAGTATTTCCTCTTCTTGGTAATACCCAGCAGGGTTTGCATCCTCAACTGATTTCCAAAACATCTAACAAGGTTTTTATTGACCCCTTAACATTTTACACCCTGAACTTGACAAAGTGGATTTGCAAACATGAAAAAAGTTGATTTATTTTTTTAAATTATTATTACAAAATGAACAAAGAAAAACCAGTTTTATATATCTGGGTTTTTTTCTAACTTTGTGGTAAAATATTATTGTGTGTCTGTTTAAAACTGCATATTTATAAGTAAGATAAAAAAGAAAAAAAAAAAGGTTTAACTTGTCTTATTTCACTGACTGCTCTCCCCTGTATTTACTCATCTGTCCAGACCAAGTTCCAAAATTCAATGAAAAAAGTGGAATCATTTTAATTTCTTACATGAACATAGAGCAGGCAAGAAAATAAAAGGTGGAGGACCATGGATAGTTTGCACTAATTTACCTAAGAGAAAATCAATCATTTCTTTTTATACTGAGCAGCCTGTGGGACAGAAAACATAGGGATTATATGCCCCCCTCTATTTTTTTTTTAATTTATTTTATCATCTCTTGGATATTAAATGAATCTCTTTTCCTGAAGTGTCCTGATATATTGCAACTTATTAATGTATGACGTAGAGAAGAAATCTTTTCATTATGTAAGATGATAATGCTCTGCAACACAATTTCTTAATTGCTCTTGGTCTATTCTGAGAGTATATTACAGAAGTTTTGAGTTTTAAATACTCCCTTAACAAGTTCATTTTTTATAGACTGGGTTCTCATTATCTTTTAATATTCTGTGCGCCATCACTTCTTTTTGGCAAGATGGTTTCATGACCATTTCTACTTAACTAAAAAGATTTCACAACCTTCTTCTCTGTTTTGGTTTGTTGCTCTTTATTCAGTATGCTCTTCAGTTTAACGTATTGTTTTAGAAGGATCTTCTCTTGACATGTCAGTAAATTTAAAAAGATCAAAAAAGAAAACCACCCTAAAGTATCTTTTCAGTTGGAAGATGCAACATAAACACAAGCAGCCAGTCAAGCTACCTCATACTGAGGGTTTCAAATTAAAAAAATATATGGATGATGACTTGGACTATAAATAATGAGAGAATATATCTCTACCCCTGTCAGAGAAAACCTGAAAATAAATAAACAGGAAATCACTGAGTTCCCTCAAGAGTTTCCATGGGACTTTTTGGGAAGAGGAGGATTGTGGGTTTGGTTTGGGTTTTTTTGGCAGGGAAGAAGAGTGAAAAATCAAGGTCAGGAATAAGATGTCACATGATTACATGATTAATTTAAACATTAAAAATACTAATTCCTTTTCTGATTCTCATGAGTAAAGACTTTGGCAATCCTCAATCTCCAGGAATCTGCTAGGAAGAAAATAATTGGGAAAACAACCATTGTATACAGTAAAGTTTATGGGGTTGAGGTTTACTGTTATAGGACAATAGCAGTGGTCTCCAGACTTTTTTGATCATAACCCCTATCAGTAGAAACTATTTAAACACACACCCTAGTCTCTCTCTCTCTCTCTCTCTCTCTCTCTCTCTCTCTAAAATACATGTGTAATTATAGTAATTCTGCACATTATAAAGCAAACCAAAAGAAAAAGAAATTTAAAAAAGGTGAGATAAAGATTAGCAATATTTTAACAATAATTTTTACAGCGCAAAAAACCCTTCTCTCACTGAAAACAATATTTAATAATAAATATTGTAAAAATGCTGTTTATTACGCTTAATTATTTTTTTTAGATTTTGGTTTAACATCTTGCTGTAACAATTTCAAGGTCTGTTTCTAAATTTTCATACTTCGTTTTAATCACTGTCATAGCTGAAAAAAAGATAGCTCAAATATACATAGACCCAAATGGTAGAAGTGCATTATTTTCTGTGCTTGCTGAGTCATGATACTTGTTTTTCAGTCCCATCAACCAGTTATGCAGGATTTTTATTGAATTTCAGCTAGTGAATTTCCCCAACATGAATCAGTTGCTCTTGCAACCTAATTGAAAGGTGCCACATTTTTTATATTTTTAATAAATGGCTTCAAAAACCACTGACAGTTTTCTTTCCGAGAAATCTTAAACAGGTTAGATAAATCTGTTTCCAGGTTTTCTATGTGTACAGATAGGAGATTTTTTTTATAGGTGACACATTCTTTTCAGCAATAAAATCCCTTGATGATGAAAATCTTTCCAAAACTCACTTTTCAAAATGCTCTCTCCGTAACGTGAGGTTCTTTGGAAAAGCAGTTACTTCTTCACTCATTGTTAAGACATCACCTTTACCTTGAAGGGACACATTAAGTCTGTTTATTTTTTGGAAAATATCTGCTGTGTAGCAATCTGCTGACAACCACTTGTCAACACAGAAAAGGTCAATAAATATGGAACACTTTTGTAGAAGAAAAATGCATACCTTATCTTTAATTCTGACAATTCTTTTGAGCACCAAGATAACCAGAAAACCACTGTGTGGTAGAAAAGATTTTCATGGTCACTCCATCTTTGGAAAACAACGTATTGTAAAGATTATGCTATTTAAATCCCTATAAAATTTACCACACTGATGACATACTGTAGAACTCTGTGCTCTAGTGGCTACTATTTCTTTGCTGCAAGCAGTTTGTCTGTGAAGGATGTGGTAAAGACTTCCATGTGTGGTGCTCTCTGTAACTTTACTTTGGGAACCTTTTTTTTTTTTAATCTAGTAAAAGCAGACATTCCATCAGTGGTTACACTTGCACAGTTTTTCCATAAAACATTGTTTCTATTAAAGAAGTCACTTACCGTTGAGAATATATCTTCTCCAGTACGTCTTCCCTTTAGTGGCTCACAAAGCAGTGGTTCTTAATGCATTTCATTATTGAAACAGACTCTAGCAAATACCGTAAACTACGACATGTTAGAAACACATGCACTTTCAGCCAGCTGTATAGGAAACCTATACTGTATAATTTGTTCTAATATGTTTCTTTAAATATTCAGCAATATTTTTAACATATTTCAACAGTATCTGCTGAAAAAAGGAATGCATTTTAGTTTGTTGCTGTATTGTTTTCTGCGTATCCCAGCCATTTCTACCATGGCTAATTTGTCTTTTGCTCTTAAGAAGAAACCTCAGAAGAGACTTATGAACATTTATTATTAATTTTAGTGAAGTACTGGGTTAAATATCACATGACTTGAGACTATGTTGATTACATCTGATTAGATTGTCATCATTCTTCCTTGCCAGTATGACTGAGAAAAAGCTTTTTGGCTACTAAGAGTAGGAGAAATGTCCCCTCTGCCATTTTATTGTTGTTTGCTTGTGCTCACATTATTTTCAAGTTCAGCAATGTGTCCATTCTGTGAGAGTTGCTTTAGGTGAAGCTAGACAATATAATCTGTAAATCTGTTTGAGCAAGGACATGTGAGGCACAGCATGTCACAATGTGCTGAAAGTGAGCAAAGGACTGAGGGCATGATTGTTACCTCCTCCACATTGCCCAGGGCACCTCTGTGGCCATGTAGATGACATGGGATTTTCTGACATACAGACAGAGTGGGTTTCTTTGTTGTTGTTGTTGTTGTTGTTTTAGGGGTTTTTTTAGATAAAAAAAATATATAAATCATGATTCTGAAATTTTCTTCCCACACCCCTGAAGCCACCATGAGCCACCTGGGGTGTGCACAGCCCACTTTAGAGACCACTGTCCTATATCATAAAGGTAAATGTACTTCCTGTAATTAACATTTTTCCTAGTTCAAGTTCCAAATTGGAAAGCATGTTGGATCCTGTGGTAACAAAAAAAGGGTGAAGTGTTTTCAGCATTGTCAAGCCCAAATGTTCAAAAGGCACAGATCAAGTGCCAGAATAGCCAACTTAAAAATAACAAGTTTTTAAGGCTGACCTTGAGTCATGTAATTCCAAGCTTTGTTCTGTAACTAGGGGTGTGAGAAGCATTATATATACATATATATGTATGTATATTTTATATAGGGAAGGATTCATAAAAGGCTTGTCTCAGGGACTTGAGGCTTTTAAGTCACTAAAACTCATGAAAAATCTTGATAGTTGTCAAGACTGTGTTTTGTTTCTTTGCACATGGGCGTACAAAGAGTTTTTTCCTCATATGGAATCTGAGAAAATCCCTGATGTATCATGTCTAATGTAGTTATTTTTATTCTGAACTTGCTCTGAGTTGTGGTTCTGACAGACCCCGTACCTGTGCAGAATCCCACTGGTGGTTTCTCTGTGAAAGGGGAGATGTGAGCATGGCACCGTGCCTGAACCATCCCCCTGCATTCTGCACTGATAGCCTGTAGCCAGCCTGCAGGCAGCATGCGTATGGTTTGTCTGCAAGTGCCTCGTGGCATATTAAGCTGCCCTGTGGCACAGAGGTCTGTTGGGTGCACCACGTGCACTGTAAAGTGCTCTCCAGTTGTGCCTGAGGTTGCATTTACACGTGTCGGTCTCCAAAGGATGGTGGGTCTGGTTTTAAAAGCAACTTCAGAAGGCTAAATAAGCCTCATCTGAGCACAGAAAGTTGCTTGCTTCCACTAAGAGGTCAGTACAGAATTTAGGTTCTAAAATTCATTGAAAGGTGATTGTAAAAACACAGTCAAATTAAGGACACCAAATAAAAACTTCACCAGCAAAGAGCTGGTGAAAAAAGCCAGAAAAAGTCATTCAGTGTGCAGTGATATGTCTTCTTTTATTACTTTGCTGTTTATCTAATAGTATCCAAAAAAAAATGCTATTAACTGTGAAAATCTTTACAAGCTTGTATATGCAGTTATAAGACTTGGATTTGAATGCTTTAGAATCATTGGTCTATATCTGCATGGGTTTTTATTAGAGGAGGGGAAAAAATCAGATGGACTGTTGTCAAATTCCTGATGCAATGGTTTTATAAAGTCCAATAGCTAGGCTACTGAAAGTCTAAGGAAAAGCAAAAAGCTGAGGCTCAGTCTGGAGAATACTCAGAGGGATGTTAACAATGTGAATAAATGCTTGAGAAGGGTGAAACAACATGAGGGAGAGATTCTCTTCTCATTGGCTTCCAGTGACAGAACAAGAGGCAATGGGCACAAATGAAAACACATGAAATTCTATTGGAATGCAGAAAAACTGCAACAGTGAGGTTGGTCAAACAGTGGGACAGGCTACCTAGAGAGGTAGTGGAGTCTCCATCCATGGAGATACTCCAAACTCATCTTCATACTGTCCTTGACAACCTGATCTAGCTGACCCAGCTTGAGCAAAGCGTTTTTGTACCAGATGATTTCAAGAGGTCCTTTCCAACCTAAATGATTATGTAAATTATTCCTCCCTGCCCCAGGTGAAATTTTAGAAGGCTGCCAGATATTATGTGACAAAACTTCCTAACCTCCCCCTGCAAATAATAATAATAATAATAATAATTTTAAAATTCACTAGAAGAAATAACTGAAGAAATGCTGTATTTGCATGTTATTGTTGCCTGGCCCCAGTATCCCAGATCATCACCTGCAGTACAATTTTTAGTAATGACTGGTAGTGGGAATACACTGATACTTTTATGCTTTAAATACAAGGATTTAAAGGTAAGCTTGCCACACTACTGCACAAAATGAAGGAGAACAAGTTGTGAAGAATCTTTATCAGAACGTGGTGATCTAGGGAACAGAAATAATTTCTTTGCATTGTTTTAATCTGATGTCTGGAAGATTGACACATGTGCTAATTTCTTTAGGGAAAAGGATATATCAGGAAACAGAGTGATAAATGTGGGTACCAAGATGTAAAAGGGCCCTTTTGCAGACAATATTACCATTTTACTTTTTGAAATACTTTGCAATCCTTTCTCTCAGCACGAATAATACATTGCAGTGATGAATTTCTCCTAGGCCTATTCACATTAGAAGAAACATTGTGGTGAGAGCAGATGCTCTAGTCATGATGGCACATTGAGAAATTGTCCATCAGATGGCATGGTAACAAACAGCTTTCACAAACAATCCAAAATATATCTACAGAACAAAACCCTTCCTACAGCCCACCTGCTCAACAGAAAATTCAGGGAAAAGCTTTCAATATGTTTTTTTTAGAGATATCCTCCCAGGAAGATGTTGATGAACTGGGGAATGTCTAGAACAGATTGCTTTATGAGGGAGGAAGATAGAAATATTGGTTGTTTCAGCACTCCCAGAAGTGAAATTTTCCCAGCTTGCAGAACAATTCAGTCTTGATTACTTAGCAGGCTTTGAAAATATTTTAAATTATGTCTGTCATACCTGCTGATATGGAAACTATTGAGGACCACACTATGTTATCCTGGATCTTTGCACTAATCCAAAAGTTCCCTTAAACTTGCTTATCAGTTCCTATTTTCAAGGGAGCTGATGAAAAGTAACGTAAGTTCTCTCTCACCTGTATTATACAGTGTGTTCACAAATTTGGTCTGAAAGCTAGTGGGTTTTGCTTTGCTGAGTGGTAAAAATGCTTTGGGGTTGTGGAAAAGTGGGTGGAAAACAGAGCAAAATCAATAAAAATTGAGAGTGTGTGTGAAGTGAGAAGCACTCATACTGAAATAGAAAGAACGGAAGCAAAAGAATAAAAAGGACTGCTCTCAAAGTAAACGGACGTGGAAACTCAGGAAAACAAAAGGGGCAACAACATGGTGAGGGATGAAAGGGCTGAAAAATAAATGTCAAGACAGAAGAAAAATTCAGATGAAAGGAAAAAAACTTCCAGGATTGTAAGCTTACCAGAAGGTCGATATTTTAACAATGAAAAAGAGTATCAAACACAAGGAGCCAAAAGAGTATGTGCTGTAATGACAGTGGGTCTGAGAGATACATGTGCCTCTCGTGACCTGAAGCAACACTCTCACCCTCATTGCTTGAAGTCTGCCTCATTGTGTTTGGAAAAGTAGTCTGGACGTAAGCTAGAAAAATAGACAGGTACTGTAAGATTGATTTATTTATGTCAGCAGAAGAAGACGATATCACAGCTTGAATAAGAACTCTACCTTTCACATACGGTAAGTAACATATTCAGCTGCTGAAAGCCAATGCAGAACCATTGCAACACCTGAACGCTGTCACATCATTGAAACAGCTTCCTAGTGGCTCCTGAACCCTATTTTAGAAATTAATATTTCTCAAGGTAACATTTCTTGGGAAAGGCTAAGAGTTTTACTTTAGAACAAAGAGTAATTTTCTTGTGCCCTAAATAAAAGAGCTTTACTGGTGTGAGATTTTACTTTAGATTAAAAAATGCATTCATGGGGAACTTTAAAGTCAGTACATCAGAATTTGCCACATCGATGAACTCATGAGAATCATTTGCAAATATGTTTTAGATAATATTTAATGCATGCCTTCAGAATTCTCTTGCTCTGCCTGTCACTTTATCTTCTCACTTCCTCCTTCTTAAGGGTTTGTTGAGTTTTTCTTGGGATTTTTTTTGCTTCTAGTGCGAGCTTCATGGATTTATCGTGTTTCAAGTTTCAGCTGCAGACAGCTGCCAAAACAAGTAAGTAAGCACCATTTTCCAACTCAGCTCTGCTAGCAGCTTTATAAAAGCTTAGTGAAGCTTTTTGCTTCAAACTGGAAGCACTGAACCCAACCATATATTTCATAGGGAAAAGTACATTTCAAGTCACCTTGAGTCTGGCTGGGAGGGAGTTAATTTGCCCCACAGCAGTGCTTTGGCTGCTGTTGAGCAGAGCTGGCACAGCATCAGCACTGTCTCTCCTACCTTTCCCCCTCTCTGGGTGTGGGCAAGATCTTGGGAGGGGACCTAGTGAGGGCAGTTCACCCAGATGCACCTAGGGGATATTCCATACCATATGATGTCTGCTCAGTAATAAAAGCCAAGGAAACAGAGGAGGAGAGGTGTAGTTCATTATGATGATGTTTGTATTCCAGACCAACTGGCATGGTTTCTGAAGCCCTGTTTCCTACAAGGTTGCTGGACATCAGCTGTTGGTGGGAAGGAGAGAATAAATACCTGTAACTGTGATGGAACTAGAATCAAATCAGAAATGGACTGCTGAGTCAGGATGGTATTTTTATTTAAACCCAAATAAGAAATTAATCATGTTTGTATCCTACCTACTGACCCTGAAATGAATAGCATGAGGAAACAAGGTTTGCTGGTTAAGCTAAAGGTTCAGCATTATTATTTTCAGTGCTTATTTGGATACATATATGTATGTATGTGTGTGTGTGTATACACATACATAATACATGCGTTAAAATAAAAATAAATCCAAACCCAGCAACAATAAAGTCTTAGTGTAGGAACCTATAAGGAGACTGTACTATAACTTCATTTAGCAAATAGGAGGAAATAGTGAAGTTAGCATTTAAGTACAAAAAAATATAGAGGGAAAACCAAATTAAAATTAAATTAAATCAGAAGTTGCTATAAATAAAACTAATGGTTTAATCCCTTTGGTTACTAAGCAGGTGAGTTACTATTCTTCCTGTAAATTCAATTTTCAGACAAAAGAAAGAAAACATACAGTTTCTGAAGATACTTGCACAAGAAAAACAGAGTTAAAGAAAATAAAGACAGAGAAAGAAATGGAATTTAGAATAATAGAAGGCAAACTTTGATGACACTACAGAGAAGATAGTTAAATTGGACTGAATGCTGACTTCTAGGTTGTGGCTTGCCCAAATCATGTTTATTTCCCAGAAAAGAGGAATTAAAAGCCATGAGACAACATTCCAGGAAGCCTGATAAGTGAGAGAAAGGTTTAACTAATGGAACATTAATGTCTCTTATGTAACATTTGACACATTTTATATTTGGTTAAATTTTATTGAAATTAGAGAGGAAAATAAGTTTTGAAAAATTAAACTTCCTCTGCCGCTTGTTGTGGATTAACCAAAACTGTCAGAAAACAATGTCAAAACAACATTTAATTTAACCAGAGCTTGGAAAATATTCAGTGTTACAGCAATATTACTGAATGTATCTGAGGACCAACAAATGACTCCTTAAAGCCTGTAAAAAAAAAAGCAAAAGGTATTTAGATATAGGAAGGCCCCAAAAAAGTTTAGCTGAGTTCTTGATCTATCAGTGAAGAAGGCAAATTTCAATAAGAAGGAAAACATATTAGATTTGGAGGATGTCATAAAAATGTCATGCCAGGGTTTATCAACCAAGAATCTGTCAGTCTCAGCAATGTAAGTACAAATAAAAAAGAATTTTCAAGTCTCGATTTTATCGTATCGAGGTCCAACAAGAAAAAATAAATATTTGAAGATATTAGTATGATTTGTTTAATCAAATAATTCTCAATAAAATAATACATTTACAGAAGGTTTTCTTGAATTTTAAAAAAATAAATCAGGAATCAAACATGAGTTTTTATTTTGATATATATATTTTGGTTTATTATTTTTTTATTTATATTTTCTTTTAGCATATCTGCTTTGACCAAATCTCAGACTAGATTTGAGCCAGACTTGTGATCAGAAAAGCATCCAAACAGTAATTCTTTATTTATCTATTCCTTATTTCATGATAACTGATCTTGAGTATATTGAACACAATTGAACTGGGAATTGAATTAACCTGTCTATATGCCTTGGTATATAAGACAGGTTGTGCCAGGTTTCCTATATTCCTTAATACATGATTGATCCTGGTCCAGAAGTAACTAAATTGCCTGCAAATAAGAGCCGTTAGGGACTACGAGGATTTAGGAGAGGGTCTCTCATGAACACATTGTATTGAAGGTCATCAGGTGAAGTACATGAGGCTCAAAGTCAGTGTTTTAAGAATTGGGCTTCAAAAGGAAATGCATCGCATTGGGATATCTTTGTACCCTTACAAAATAAACATTTGAAAGAATGGTCTGGATATTTTATCAGCTGGTCTGGCTTCCTGAGTGGTAAAGGCTTCCAAATTTTTTTCATCATTTCCAATGGTGGACATTACTTTTTTCCTTTATAAGTGTGTTATCTGTATGGTGTCAAGTCAAGAATTTTTTAGCATTTGTTTTGAATTTTATGGAACTTCTGATTTGATCTGGGGTTTTTTTATTATTATTATATTTTTTTAAAAATTTCTGTTTTGGATTGTTTTACAGCTTGTTTAGCCAAACTTATGGATTCCATCCTGTTCATGGTAGCAGAAGTAAGTTATCCACATTTTAAAAATATTTATTTTATATGTGTGTGTCTGTGTATGCATTTTAATATACTAGTTACTTAGTAAAGATATACAAGATATATTTAGTTACATATTATATATATATAATAAATATTTATAATTTTTATTTAAAAATTAAATTTACACAAGATGCGTGTATCTCACAAGGTTCATGTTTTATGAGTCCGTGTGATTGGACCATATGAATGCTGAAAACATATGTTCTTCTCTCCACAGGATACATTGTCTCATGTTATTTGTGTGACAACTTAGTTCCACCCAAATATACAGACTGGCAAAGAAGCCCAGAACTAACACCAACTAAAGCTAATAGGGATCTTTTTGTTGAGAATAATGAATTTTGAGACTAACCAAGTGCCTTACTGGGTATACCCTATGAATGGAGCAAGATTGTAAGTGGAGGATTTCAGGGCTGTGAGTGGTTGACATGAAAGGATCATAAAAGAAATCTCAGTTCAGATATTTGTGTTGCCCTCAGCAAAAGTAAAAGTGATCAGAAAATCTTAGAAGAAATCCATAGATTTTTCTCTGATGAGAAGTCTGAAATTGTTTTGGTAAACACACAGCATTGCAGGCCACAAAACCGTAAATGAAATAAAACCATGAGTGAACTGCAGACATAACATTGTGCAGGACAAATTATGTCTCGCATATAGATTAAATCAATTTCATGCCCAATTTATTAGTGTTGTCACGGATGGCCTGCTTTAAGTCAGAGCGTAGGTGAATTGAGTTGTTCACCTAAAGCAGTATTTTGTGGTCCTTTACAGTAGAAATGAATTACTTTAGGGAGAAAAAAAAAAAAAAAAGATGTGAGTTGAAAGGGGAGGGGGAAGGCAAATTGAGAAGGGCATTTGTACTTTGCAAACTGCTGATTCACTTCTATAGATAAGCAGATCATTTTGAAACACTGGTGGTACACACTGGCACAGGTCGCAAATGTGACTTCTATATCAAGCCTGCCTTCTAAAAGAGCTAGCTACTGTATTCAGAAAACCTCCAAGACATGTCATTTGAAATTACTGTTAATTAATTTCTATTACTGAATCTAAATTTGATCCCACACACAGCAAAGTTCAAAAGTATTGTACAAATGAAACAGAGAGCTATGAGCTGCCTTGAACCACAAATTAATATAATTTGTTATATAGCATCATGGTTTTACGAGGATGGAACCAATTCTCTAAAAATTACGTACAGAACTGATTTTGAATTTTGTTTATGTCACTGGTAAAGTGAATTTTGTTGGCATCACTCCACTCCCTGTGCATAATTGTCCACTGCATAGCCCCTCTGCAGGACTGGCATTGGATGTGACAGGGAGCCTCACCACTCTAAAGTGTCCCAGTAATGATATAACATATGTCTTGTAGAATGTTAGCACTGAAACAAAGTTGGCATATAGGATAAATTTAAAAATAACTGCTATGCTAGTAGTCAGATGCTGGAAAATTACATTAAACTTACTCTCATCTTTTTAAAGTGGTAAGAACCATGGAAAAGTAACAGAAGGCATATACAGAACCGTGAAAGTGTCTTTTGATTTCAGAGTCCTAATCTTCTCCTCAGTGGGCCAGTACTGTTGCAGTTCACCCACCCAGAAGCAGTTTTGTATCCCAGGGTGTGTGCATAAAAGACTTCAGTCTTTCCTGACTGCACTTTCCTGAGCACTCAAATCTAGCAAGAAAGGGTTTGTTCAAGGTAAACAAAAAAACCCACTTGACTGAAAATATAAACCAGAATGTAATGCTTTCCTTTCTTTATTCTCAATTCGTTCCTTGGGAAGGCAAGTGCCTCGATGTTTCATGTGGTTGTTTTTATTGTGCTTTGTTTTGGGTTTTTTCCTCACTGCTGCCCTAGTTTACTTCTTGTATTTCATGATTAGAAGCTATTGAGGCAGCCACCAGGACCTGCTGTCATCTGCTGGTATCCTAGGGCATTCTCAGGCTAGAGCACAATACTGAAGCAAAACTTACTGCTTTGCTGAATTACTTTCATCTGTTCTTAGACAAGAGAGTCAATCACGTCCATACTTCCTCAGATAGACCTCTCTGCTGTGTTTAATGCTATTGACTGCTATTACATTGATCCACTCTGCCAAGCTTCCTTCCAATTCAAATATGGTTGGCCACATTGTGTTGTGAACTGTGGCCTGACCACAGCTGACTCTCAGCGCAGATAATGGCAAATCCTGTTCAGTACAGTTTAAGTCTTGGCTTTGGATCGGTCTGGACCTGTGTGAGAAGGGCTCTGACGCCAGAGCTCTTGCCCAGACCCGCCTTACACGGTGCATTGTGTCTGGTGAGTTCTGGAGGGCCACAGGCAGTGGTTAGTGCAGTGCCCTCCCTTCCTGACCAGACCATTCCCACAGCCATGAGCACATCCCCATGCTGGGCTGGGGACACTGATGGAGGTCAGGCACAGCCCAGCCCACAGGTGGCCTCACAGGGCTCAGGTCGAGCTGAGAAGGCATCTTCTGGGATGAGGTAGGGTGGGGACGAGGTGGTGGTAGCATGTTAGGGCCAGCTCCTTGTCAGTATTTTGGTTGTGTGTGGTCTGTGAGGGTATAAAAGCCCAGGTTTTCCTTTGTTTGGGATCCCTCCTCAAGGGCACCAGATTGGGCTTTTGTTTTGTGTTAATTATATTGCACCAAGATTATTTTAAGGATCAAGACATGTGAGACTCTGCTATGGGAAACCTGGGGTAAGGCCCATAAGGAAACCTGGTGTGACTCTGTGTGGTGTGTGTAGCTGCAAAGGGGCTTTGGTCCCAGCTCAGGTGGTGCAGGTGTGACCTCCAGAGTGGCTCCTGGACAGACAGACAGGGAAGTTTCCTCAGCAGTATATAGCTTTGAGAATCTTTCATAATTCCGGCAATAAATTGTTTCCTGATGTCAAAATTGGTTATAGCTTAAGGAAGAAGGTTCCTGTCACTCATTAGAATATTAGTTGAATATTCTTCTCTGCTGCAAACTTCCACAGCATGATAAGGATTTTTATGTTCAGATATGGTGATTTGTTCTTTTTCTTTTTTATATGTTCATATTGTTTTATTTCTTTGGAATGTATTTATAAATGTTAATGAGGACTAACATAATTCTGTAGCCTGTGGGCCTGGCTGTTGAAAAGATCACTTCCTTTGAGTATAGTCAAGTAACACTTTTCCTAGTGCAAATGACTACTTTTACTTCACAGAAATTATTGGGCTTCCTTTTTTTTACAGTAGGTGAAAATGATAATCAGGTATTACTGGACTTCCAACCCAGCCTGAGTGAATTATGGAAGAAATTAGCGTGTTTAATTACAATTATCAAGCACCTTCTTATTTGCCTTTGTGAGTCTAGGCTTGCTTTTTTAATATGGTAAGACATTGCTACAGCTGAAATGAATATTAATTAAAAAAAACAAACAGTGCAATTTATAAGAAATGTCATGAACAGAAAGCTGTGGTAAACAGTAGATGAGCACTATCATTTTCTATCTGAACTTCTAAGTGAATAAATTGATAATGGGAATAACAACTGTAACACCACCTACACTAATCACAAAATAATGGCATAAAAATTATACATAATATTCTATTTCCTGCCATAAAGTATTTTCCTGCCATAATGTCAGAATGCAGCACCTTTTAGTCCTTTTTTTCTCCTGTTCAAAAATTGACTCTCAGTCAAGGAAAAGAACAAAGACAGAAAGCACTCCAGTAAACCTGCTACTTCAGCCCTACATTTGTGTAACCTTTCAAGATTTCAACTTCTTATTAATACTTCCAATTTCTATAATTCATCAAATTTTTATTTGATAGTGGAAAGGAACCAGTTTCCTCTGAAAACTACCCAGATCCAGAAAGAATGTGTGAAAGCCCCCTGGCTCTCCATTTCAAAGTACAGCTGAAAAAAAAAAAAAAAGAAAAAAAGAAAGAAATCCAGAAAGAGCCAAACAAACAAAACCACAAAACAAACAAACAAACAGCAAACTGCAAAACAAAACAAAAAATCCAAAAAACCCAACTACCAAATACTCAGAACATTTCTGTTACCTGATAAAGTTTCAGTATATAGAAGGATTTAGATACTGAAAACAACTAAGAACACAAAGTAAATATTTCACTGTTCATTTACAGCAACCAATTTTCGGGTCACAGATCCATTTTTTTTTTTTCTCCGGGTTTTGCAAGCCAGACATACCTGGGTAAAAATGAAGCCCTTGTGATTTTGTCCTATTTTAAAAGTGAAGGGGTTTTTTATATTATATTATATATATTA
>JAWWMO010000001.1:7629530-7749649 GCA_035047845.1 Dendrocincla fuliginosa
CAGCTACTTTGAAGGAAGGAGTTTTCTGTCATAAAAAAATAATTAAAAAAATAATATTTTTTTGGCTCTTCTCTTGCCCCTGAGTTTAAGTTCTTTGACATTGACATATTAAAAAAAAAAAAAAAAAACAGAAAGAAAAAAAAAGAAAAAGATTTCATTGCAAGTGTTACTGTATCTCCTCCAATTACTTGAAATGTAATTAAAGGTCTTCCTTCAACAAATGGAAACATTATTGTGTTTCAGTGAGAAGGCAGTCCAAGCACAGAAAGAACAGGAAGACAAAACAACTGAACGACATCTCCTGGCAAGCACGTCTTGCTAAATATTGCTAATTTTTATATGAAATGTTTTTTTTATTATTTTCAAGGGGAAAACATTCTTAGCAAGCTTTGGACAATGCTCTCAGGCACAGGATGTCATTCTTGGGGCTGTCCTGTGCAGGGCCAGGATTTGGACTTTGATAAACCTAGTGGGTCCCTTCCAACTCAGGAGATTCTGTGATTCTAAGCTTTTCCTAGAGGTGACTTTTCAGAGCCAATAGTGAACCACTAAGACACCAACTAACCTTTTTTTTTTGTTGTGTTTTGAGTTACTGTTACAGAGAGCTAAACATCTGGTTTCAAGGCACTAAATGAAGCTGACATTTTTCAGATTTCTTGACCCTGTGGAAGTCCAAAACTTCATACCTGGAAAAATCATATAGATTTTGCTCCTGCTGTCATTCAGCCCATACAGCTGAAAAGTCCCTTACCTGCTAAACAAACAAGAGTGTCTGATACAAAGCAAAAAGTGATTCCAGATCACAAGTATGTGCAAAATGGAAAGATGCATGTAAATCGTCAGCTAGAATAGCTGAATATTTTATCCTTTCCATCATCACTCCTTCTATTTTTTTATTTGCAATTTTTCCATGATCTTCAATTATTGGCAAAGTCTGTGAGACTTCATGTTCACCTTGAAGTTGTTTCTCTGTGTCTGGTTGATATTCCCTTGAAATATGGGTTTGAGCTATTCCGATATTTTATGGGTCAAAGCATCAAGGTAGGACAATCAATAGATTGGGAAGAATTTCAGCATACACAGTACAAAAAGTAGCTGATAGATCCACAATTTCAGGATCTCCTCCAGCTGTCTACAGAACACAGCAGTGTAATTGCTGATGACAGCATCAGTCACCACATCCAATCTCACCTTCTTCCATTCTCCCTCTACAGCAATTCACAGCTGCAGTACTTGATCACTGATGTAGAATAAGAGTGATAATAATACTCATGAAAGTGCAACAGTGGAGTCATGAGGGCAAGAGGGACATGGAAGTACAAATAGAAACCCTATCCTGACAAGATATAAAGATGAAGGCAAGAAGAAACAGACTACACAAAACCAGCCAGAATCCTGGGATTAAACTCGGGGGTGGGGAGACAGAGTAAATAATAGAGCACAACCAGCACAAGGAGAGCAGGTAGGAGACCATGTTTGGGAAAAACATGGGATGTACCTGTGATAAGGGAGGTTATGAGGAACTACAAAGAGAGAGAAGACAAAGAGAGGAGGAGAGCAACAAGATGAAAACACGCATGGGAAAGCCATGCCACTAAGCACTACAGCATCTTCATCCTGGATTTGCCATGTAAAAGCTTAGTGCAGCACCTAAAAAATAAATGTGCTATAATAAATGCTAATCTAAGGAAACCACAGCCATAATACAAGCATCCTCTCAATTAGCACTACAGTTTAGCTGTCTGTACCCATTGGAAGCAAGTCAGTTTCCAGAGGAAATTTTTCCATCTGCAGATATTCTGTGGCTGAACTGGTTCATTTCTATGCAGGAGATACAGGCAGTGGTGCTGGTCCAGCAGCTTAGTCTAATGTAATTTGATTTCAGTCTCTCTGAATGGAAGGTTTTTAGAGAAGACCACTTCCATTCAGACTGAGCAGTCAGGACAGTACGATGGCTAGCAGTTTTATGGTATGAAGGCCAAAATTTTGAGCAGAAAATAAGGTTCACTAAAAATAGACTTATCCATGACAGGAAGTACCCTTTCCCAGCAGTAGTCGTAGTTTCCATCACAGTTACACAGTTTTAATATTAATGTGCAAAGTAGGAAGTTAGGTAAAATGTCAAATTTACATTTCTCCCCTTCTTTGAAACTTGCTTACTATTTCTCTTAGCATTATAATAGGATCTAGTTTTGCTCCAATTTACTACTTTCAAAGCCAAATTTCCTTCTATTGGTTTATTACTCATCCTACTGCCTCAATATATCTATTGCATCAAACAAACAGGTCAAACCCATTCCACATAGAAAAAAGAAAGATTAAAAATAAATACAAAAATTACAGAATCCCTTCATTTTCAGTGTGGTTTGCGTTTCTTCTCCTTACAGATAATCTATAAAACCAGTGCTAGATTTCTTCTTGTTGAGCTACAAAATTGTACATGGCAGAGCAGTGCAAAATGTTTCACAAAACATGTGAGTGGTATTGCCTACATCAGTCTCTCTGCCTGCAAGTGCTTTTTTCATCTGATTAATCCAAATCAAGTTGCTTAAGCCTTCTGGCTTCTCTGGAAGAGGCAAAGATTTCTGATGTTGCTTTCCTTTCCTTTCATCAAATGTCTGCGATGCCGCTCTGCTGTTTATACAGAAATATCTGGTCTCATGACTTAAGTTTATAACCCTAACAGGATTGTAAAACTGATATTACTCAGTGTAAAATTTCCCATGAGACCCAGACATCCCTTTTGTTAGTGTCTCAGCTGCAGGGGAAAATGGACAACAGGACCTATACTAGCTCCCATTTCTGCAGGTTGAATAGCATGCTTTTATGGTAAATTAATACTAATTTCTTGCAGCAAATCTCTACACTCTAATAGTAATTAGACATGATTTACACAAATGCTGTGTATTTTAATACTGTGCTTTGTATTTTAATACTGTGAAGTTGGCCTCATTTGCCTCATAATCATTTATATATATTTATAGCCCTATCAAGAATGTTTTGGTATTTTATTTTTCAAGTATTTTTAACTAGACTTAGGAAGGATTTATTATGTTAAGAATTTGAGGATAAGCAAGATAATATACAGTATTAAAGAAAAATACCAACAAGGCAAAGGCCAGAGGTACCACTTCAACAGAATGTACACATTCTGTTTATTCTAAAGCACAGGAACACCCAGGCATAATGGTGATTACAGGCGTAATGGATTGGTTTGATTGCTTATTTGAGAAAACTCCCTGTTTTACATTAAATTCTGCAAAACTGTTTAAACATTGATTGAAATCTCTCAAATGGATGCATGGTAATCCCACTCTTTATTGTCTTCATTGGCTTCTAATGACACATTGTTTACAGAATCCAAAAAAAGCCAGTTTTAGCTCTGTTTATTCCTTACATCTCTCTGCTAAATATGCACTCTAGCTTGACTCATTTTTGTTGCTGTCTCATGTTGAAAGTCAGTGGTTTAAGGATTGGGCTTTAAAAGGAAAAAATATCCCATTGAAATTTCATTGCCTCAGAACATATGTTCAGATATTTCTAACAGCCTTCAAACTAAAGAAGAAAATGTCCTTAAAGGAGTCACATCTCTTCAAAGTGATTATTGTGAAGCTACCACTTGCCTGTGTTTTAGAGGATGTTTATTTTACGTGCTTGTGGTCTCTTTGTTACCCATTGTGACCTCTGAAATGGTAATATACGAATCATTTACTATTGTATTTTTAGCTGTTACTGCACCCACAAGACTTTTTATTATCAGCAGGAGTGGAGGTATTAAAGAGATTTGTGGGCCTCAGAAGGCTCAAAGCACAGTAGGGATGAAATTACAAAATTATATTGTTATAAAATATATTTCTAAAACCGTGTACAAAAGCCTAGTGTTAATGAAAGTAATTGATAGCAAATACTGATTTCTTTTTACATCACCAACAAAGCATTTTTTCGGAGTAATAATGAGCCTCTTTTTAGTAACAATAGGAAAAAAATGAGTCTCATGAATCATTTATGTGGCCTCATTCATTGCTATTATTACTTCTGCCATCAAATATTTTGGGAATTCAGCCCCTTTTTCTCTCTGTCTTTACATCTCATGTAATGGTCTTTCTCGTGCTTTTCAGAAGGAAAATTGAACTTTCTTCTTCTTTAATGTACAGAGAAGTACCAGATCTTCCATTCTGATTTTGAATAAATGTTCTTGTTGCTGAAGCTTTTAGCTGGAGGAAGCCATAAAAGATGAATAATTGCTAGAGGAGAAACAAGACTGGGGAAGTAAAACTCAATGTGCAGAAGAAATCCATTTCCGAAAGGTCAACACCTTCAGCACAGGATTTGCCTAAATTGGACAATTCCATAATATTTTAGCTGTCAGTAATTCCACCATACTGAAGATACTCAGAAAGTCCAATGAAGGTGTCATGCCCATGTAGTCGGTTTCATTACAGGTAACATTGCATAATGCTTAGAGCAGGACAATGAGCACAAATAGACTCTGCTTCTTTTGGACTTTGTCTAAGCTCATTGAAGCAAGCAATTTAACCTTTTCTACTTAAAAAGAAGAAGGATTTTTTTTTCCTTAAAAGCAGAAAATGTAAAGGGGGGTTGAACTAGATGTTCTTTAAGGTTCCTTCCAACCCAAACCATCCTATGACTCTTTAAGTAATCACACAATTGTCACCTCTCAATTGATCCATGTGTTCTGCAGGAGGCTGCAGGTAGAGACTATTCAGAAACTGTCTCCAAAGGTGTCACGCTTTCTCTTTGATTGACTTTAAGAAATTGGGATTTTTCAGTGAAATATCTATTTCTATTCTAATTTTGTCAATGATAACATTCATCTTCACTAATGTCCAACTCATTGTGGAACTGCTGTTTTCATGTCCATGTTTTAATTCTGGTTTATATCTACCTTTATTTTATGTGTTGCGTTCTTCAGAAATTATTTGTGTACTCATGATCTAGAATTAGCTGAGGGTGGTTTTTGCTTTTTTGGTTGGTGGGGGTTTTTGGGCGTTCTGTTTATTTTTTTAGTTTGTTTGTTTTAATGAATGGAGTTGAATATATTAGGCATCTAGAAAAGAAGGTTTTTATAAATGAGACATGCTGAGCTCAGTCCACTACACCAGATTCCCAAGACATAACGTACATTACGAAGATAATCTCTGTATAAACACTAATTCTAAAATAATAATAATAATTCTAAAATTTTAGTTCAGTTTTGGTGAGGTTAAACTATAACATTTGCAACTTCTTAATTTTTTTTTAAATGCACACAGTGTTTAGTTTGAAAAAAAAGTGTGTTCATTGAAAAATACTTAGTATAACCTCTCTAAGCCTCATCTTCTTCTTTTCTGAAACTTTCATGGCAATTTTTACATCCATCTTAGAATTCTTAGATTTTTGGATGACTGGTATTGTATTCCTACCAAGTGGCATGCTGACAGTTAATTTTTTTGCATAAAATTTGTAGCTACAGAAACTAGATTCTGCATTTTCTCATTAAAAAAATGTGGCATCTTCCAGAAGCAATGCACTTCGCTGTGCGTCTTGTCACTATCAGCAACATTTTTAAGTTAAATAGTTGTTTAAAAAGTTAACAATCATTGCTTTTCTTTCCTAAAATATAATAGCAAGAACCATTGTGCTTTTGTGTGCACAATATGACAATGAAGTCAAAAGGGTTTCTACTCCAAGCAGAGCCACACAATAAGATGCTCCTAAGGCACAGCCTTATTTTAAGCAAATGGTGTTGATACAAACTGACTTTAAACATCTGAACAGCACCAAATAAATACTTCTCTTTAATAAAATATTTTTTTTCAATTGTGCTAATCAAATATCACAGGGAACAGTTTCACAACTAAGTCCATACTGCCTTTGTGTGCAGGGTCCTCACTCTTTTCATTATGTTGATTTCCCATTTAAGCCTCTACCACTATTGGTCATAAAGCCATGGTTTGGCTTAAACCTTATCCACCTAAAATTTCTAGTGGAATATTTTCAGGTAGATCAATACCACAATCCAATTTCTGATGAGACTGTAGAGATTCTGGGCGCTGGCACAAAAGCATAGGTGGGATTTCAGTGCTGGAGATATGAAGGATGGATAGCAACAGACTTGCCCTTCTGTGCCATGATAGCTCCATTGATTCCCTTAAATATATTGTGAGACAACACCTTTATCAGGCAACGAGGCATCCAGATTTCTGGAGGCTGCTTCTTACCCCTGTGGGAATTGTGTAGAGAGAAAAGTGGTGTCTGAATGTGGAAGGAGCAGAGACTGAATGCAGAGTCCCAGAGCTAAAAGAAATTTTTGCTCGGATCCCAAGATTGCATTTGCAGCTGTTCCTTTTCTTTTTTTTTTCCTATATGTTTCAGAGCTCATTTCTTCCATTAGAAATATGCTAAGCACAAGATTAGGAATAACTGAAAACACTAAGTGGAAGCTGATTTCAGATACAGCAGTGAACTCTTTACCTTACAATGGTCCACTGGTGATTTTTCTTAGAAACTATCATAAAATATGCACTTTTAATCTAAGATCTATTACTGAAGTGTTTACTTAGTGGACATATCTGAAGGAATTAACATCTCTCGTAAAGTAAAATTATTTTTGTTCTACATAACATACACGATGTGATAAGTCATGCTCCATAATAGAAGTATGACATGAATTAAGAAAAAAATAATAAATGTGGATTAATGAATGAAAATCAAGTAAATCTAAAAAAAATTCAGAAGTAATCCAATTGCTATTTTTTCCTTCCTGACCAGTCTTCTAAAGAGGACATCCTTCATTCTTTTAAAATGTAATTTCAACTTAAAATGTAAAATACCGTTCACCCACCTATTGTATGTTAACTATATATATTTATATCTTTATGCTTAAAAGAAAAAGAAAAGTCCAAAAAAGCCCCTCATCATGATGAAAAGTCCTATCATTCCAAGTCAGTCAAATCAGTATGTAAACCCATCCTTTTTCAGTCCCTTCTGTATTTTTTTTTTTCTGTTTGTTTTGGGGGAATATTTTTGTTTTGTTTTTGCTTTTTTATTCTTGGTCAGTTGTTGCAGGCTGTAGACAAGTGCTAAGTTACTGGATTTTCATGCTCTGGAAAGCTGCCTTGAATCTCTATTCCAAAGCACAATTCCTGTCTCCGAGCAAAAAAGAAACAGAGAAAGCGATGACCTTTGCAGCTGCCATTTTGCAAAAACTCTTCAAAGGTTGTTAAGAGAGAAGCCAGAAACCTGGGACGGTGAAATAGAAGAAAATGAAAATCTTCAGTGCTGCAGGGAAAAGTGTTGTGCCAAAAGATGGTGGCAACATATCCTCTGCTGGGTTTGTGTGGGCTCTCTGGGCACAAGGAGTGGCAGCAGCAGAAGGTCATGCTGAGATTGCTTGTGATGCTGCATGACTCATTGGAGAGAAGAAGAATGATTTTCAGGCTACAAATTCCAGCATTTTAATCTTCTCGCTGGTCTCCCAGAGACTCGTATTGCCTTCAGCACCATGTGGAAACACGGTTTTCTCTGGGGCTCTGATTCCCTTTTCCAAAATAGGCCCTCTCAGCAACTCAGCAGTGAGATGTTAAGAATTTAGAGGACAAACTGTAAATTTCCTGGAGGAGATCTGCTGCAAGAGAGGTGAAATGACTGCAGCTCCAGAGACTGAATGTACCTGGACAGATGGGACACCTCTGACAGACTGAAGCACTCCACAAATGGCCCCATATCAATATTCCAGGACAGGGAAGGCACCCCTGGACTGGGTAAAAAAATCAGGGCTATGGAAAAGGAAAGGAAAATACTTCTTCAGACAGATATTCTCAAACTGCCAACACCTAAAAGAGCAATCCTAGAAACCTGAGCAAGGATGATCCCATTTTACTAAGGTCAAATGGAGAAGCAAAAGCCCCTATTAGGAGTGATAAGAGACAGCCAAATTGAATAGTATTGGAAAGATAACAACAGAAGCAAACAGCCAATATCCAAGCCATCTAGACTTTCCTAACACAGACCAGGGCTGGACCTGCTGCAAGTTCAGTATATTTTCTCCTGAAAGTTTTTCTGCAGAAAAAACCCTGTAGCCCCCACAAGCCTCAGTGCTCTTACAGTTTTTCTACAATGCACAGCCAGGTCATCTTGCAGTGTTCCCTGTTCTCTGTCCTTTTGGAGCTGCTGCCTGAGCCATAAAGTGAGACCCTGCCACAGCTTTTGCTTTCATGTGTGAAGAACCACAGGAATTAATTCTAGTTGCGGTGTCCAGCCTACCTAGGGATCCTTGAAGCTATTGTTATTCAGAACATATGTTCTATGCTGTGCCTGAGTGACCAAATATAAATTTGCATTTCATTGATACAAGGTTTTGTTTTTTGTGGCTTTGAGATAGCTGGTATTCTTTCTCATGGGACAGAGGTCTTCAGGACCGCCTAAGGGACATCTCCAGAGGTTTTTAAGTACAATAAGGTATTATTATTTGATGTAGAAGGAATTGAATCAGATAAGTTCAAAACATACTAAAGAGTATAAACATCTGATCATTCAAACTGCCATTGTTTTACACATAAACATGCAAAGTAATTGAAAAAAAAGGAAAAAAAAAAAAGAACAAAAAACAACACAACCCACACACCAAGAAAGAAATCGCAAAATGCCTGCTAACTACTGAGCCACCCAAACACCTACTTATATTAATGTTCTATTTTGCTAACAATGGTTTGCACCTCCATCCACCACAAGCACTTGAGTGTGTCACCCCAAAATACATCTAGTTTCTAAGAAAGACTATTGATTCAGAGTTGTGAAAGATATATAAATAAAGATGTCTAACAGGTAAAAGAGAAATCTGTTCACCCTGCAATAATACAATTCTCTTCCTGGAGTACTCTCACAGCTTTTGAACATATCTCAGTTGTGCAGGGACAGAACTGAAAGTGCATCAAGGAGTCTGACTGGTGGAATTCAATGTCTGAAGATGGAACTCAGACATGAGTTTCCAACACACCAGAGAAATTGCAACAAAGTCTGTAATGTTTGCAAGTCAGTATTGCAGTTTTACTCTTGACCCTACCTAAAAGCAGGAGCTGATTTCAAGTTGTGGTGTGGTTGTGTTCTGAAGATGGGGCAGAAGCAGCTTCCATACAATTGGTCCCAGGTTTAAAGTCATGAGTAGTAGTAGGTCCATGAGAGGCATCTGGACACTCTTCACAGCTTCAGCACCCAGGTCCTCTCCCTCCAGCTCTGTCCCACTGCACAACAGGAGAATGCAGAAGAATGCAGGACACCCTGCAAGATGTTCCAGGGAAACTGAACTTGGACTGAAATAGGTGGTTTCTGTTACAGCCAAGGAATGAAGGTTAAGAGCAAAAAATGCCATTACAAGTATGACTAAGCAGGGAGATTTATGCTGAAGAAAGACTTCAGAAAAAGAAAAAGGGGGGGGGTTGGGTCTTAGAAAGAATTAAAGAACAGCTGAGTGCTCCAAAAATACAGTGTTAACAAACTCTAGCAGCAGCAGCAGTATTCCTGTGCCAGAAACTCAGCTTCCTGTTATAGGACTCCGTTGCTATAGAAACTTCCAACTGGGAGCTAAATAAAGTAATTTCTATGCTAGTGTTGGTGTCTGTAACTTCAGCACCTGATGCTAACCAAATTGTGCTCAATAAACAAATTTAAACTCTAAAAGTCTGCAATGAGTTCACAATGTTTTCTATACAACTGATTAATCCCAATTGATCTTGGCTTAGAACTCAAGAGCATGAGAAATCATAGAAACAGATAAAAGACTACTCTGGACAAATATGCCTCCCATTTTATTTTTATTTCCTCCTTCTGCAACATACCTCTTTATTCTGTCTTAGCTATTTTTTTTTTTTATTTTGAAACTATCTTTTTCATGGCTAACCTTGTAGATGAGCCTGACATCTCTGATCCTCTTTAGACAAATTAATTCTGCATTAACCTGTGCTTGCTCTTTCATCCCTTTCATATTTCATTAAACATTTACTTCAGGTTAAAAATTCGAGAAGCTGAGCACAAATCCTTCTTCCTAGATCTCCAGCACGGGGTCTCAGGGATGAGACACAAGGGACAAGTTAGCAGAAGCCTGCACAGAAAGCTCATACCGTGGGAGTTGTGAGAAATGCTCATCTCCCAGGGAATGTGGATGTAGATAAATCTAGTGAACCTGGATGCCAAGACATTTAGAGTTAGAAATAACTATTTAGAAGAGAGAAATTGTTACTGTTATTACTGTAGCACTTTCCTGTACTGACTAGAAAACAAGATCACCAAACGTTGCACCAAACTCTGGCATTAAATACAAGTAGAGTTTATTAGAATAGATAACACTGGTGCCATGAGTAGTCATGTAGGACAGATATAAAAGTTTTTTATAATTGCTTTGTTCCTGCTATAACAGCTGCTCGAGTACTCCTACAACACATGGCAAGATGGCAAGAGTTGAAGCTAAAAAAGGTGTCACAGAGCCATGGCAGTGACTGCCCTCCCATTGGCACATTGGTCAGTCCTTCCCCTTATGGTCTAAGTGCTCAAGCATGTGAAGGAATGGGTTAAACACCTGGGCTATATGGCACTTCTGGGGGAAGAAAGCAGAAGAGGAATGCAACAGTGGTGGGAGGTGGAGGTTTTCCTCATACCCAGAAAAAGTGAACAGCAACAGAGATTGCCTCATAGATGAACCAAGGAGTCTGAGTGGACAAAGACGTGTGGACACCAGAGGATCATTCATTCGAACCCAGCACGGGGACTGAAAACCAAGGAGAGAGAGAGGCCAGCAAAACAGCCCAGCAGTTTCTGTAGGAGAAGGTCCAGGAAGCCACACCGCAGTGCCCAGCAGCCACCGGTGTTTGCTGGGACAAGAGCAGCAGTGGCTGCTGGCACAGGGTTGTCCAAGGCCTCAGGGACAGGCTGAAGCAAGAGCAGGGCTTGGGCAGACTTTGGCAGAGGCAGCTCAGATCTGCTGGCACCTCTCTGACATGTGGTGGGTGGCTGGGCTTGGGCAGGGGGTGGCAATCAGCCGGGTCCCCGTGCCAGGTGGCTGGTGACATGTAGATCCCTCACAGGTTTGGCAAGTTGACACAGGCAGCTGGTGAGCACGAGCTGCTCAGTGGCTCCCAGGCAGAAGCAGGCAGGCAGCCAGGCTGCCAGCCAAGTCTGGAGATAGTGGGCTCCTGGCCCTGACAGAAGAGAGAGGTCTAGCTGTTAGAGCTACTCAAAGGACCTTGCTTGAGAAGAGCTGGTCAATAAAGTAGAGAAAGTCTATGTTTTATCAGTGTCCATGTAAACCAAGGCATTATGCATGAGATTAAAATCTTTGAAACAAACCAGGTGAGTTATGCTGGACTTTGAAAGGTTTTGGTGGTATTTCTTTCATCCAAGTCAGTACAGTGATATCTTAATATAAAATTAGCTGGGACTTTGGAAGAAGAACTATACTGTTCGTATCTTGTCAGAAGCAATGTGTGTGGGATGTATATGCATCCCAAATATATATATGTATGCATGTGCATTCACATGCATATAGGCATATATATATGTAATTCCCTGTTCACTGTGTTGAGATAGTGGCTGCTCCAAACTGAACTGAATTCTGCTGCTCACACCACAGCCAGGCATTAAGCTGATCTTGTTGAAGTAAATGCAGTCCAGGAAGACACTTGCTTAACTTAAAAGTTGTGTCTGCAACCCCACTGACTTCAGGGGAACCTACCCACAAGCTGAAATTGTCACATATGTTTGAATGCTGTGTTGAATAAGAATGAGCTGAAATTCACACATTAAATTGGACCATACTTAACTGCTGACACATGTAGGAGATGCTTCCAAGCCTTTGGATTACAAAAGAGCCCATGAGGAGAAGACAGGGAATTATCATTAACTATTTCCTGTAGGGAGAGATTTGCCTTGGGGAAATGAAGAAGACAGGAAGGTCGGGGTCCTAAAATGGGGAAGGCAGACTTTCTAGGCATAGAAATATATTTTGTCAATAATGAGATGCAGACACCTTGGGAGGGAAGTTCATAGCAGAGAGTCGTAAGGGATGATCTGGAATATTCCTATCACTGGGATTGTTAGAGAGCCTGGGGATTTTAGGACTGTACTTTGGTCATGCAAAAGTACATGCAACTCCACCCTCTTCTTTGGTGAAGCAGTGGCAGTTATTGTTAACTCTAAAATATAAATAACCTGCAAATGGAGATGACTTGCCTTTTTTTTTTTTTTTCAGACTGGACTGAAGGAATACATCCTTGAGTGCTCAAGAGGGCTTTGAGAGCCTCGCTTTGAGCAAAACATGAATTCTTTTTTCTGACAATTCTGATGTTTGTTATTCTTATAGTGTCTATTCTGTGTGCACAAGTTTATGGAAGGCTTGAAGGGACACTGAAGTACAGTGATACAGAAGCAGAACTACCTGTTTTCATAGAAGTGTTGTTTTTTTCCTTACTGCTTCAAGATCTAGTCTTTTTACAATCTACATACATAGTGAGTCACAGCTGAACTTCCACACTGTTTTGTTGTCTTTGCTATATGCTTTGCAAATAAGCCAAAAGGGCCACACTTCAATGCTTTTCAAAGCTGGAAAGCAAAGTTTATTACCCCCTTCCTTTTTGTCCTTGTTATCTCAGTCTCTCCAGTCACCAAGATATCCCTCAGTGAGTAGGGAACAATATTGTTTATTTCTTGCTTCCAAAAGCTTCTAGGAAATTTAGCTTGCTTTTTTTTTTCTTATTTGTCACTTCTTTCCTCTTTGTAACACTATTTCACATTACCTGAGAGCTGTTGTAGGGAGTATGTATCTCTAATTTGTATTCCTGACACTTAAGTTCAGACACTTAAAACATCTTACACTTCCCTGACATGGCTCTCCCTTCTGGCAGGATCCAAGCTTTCAAATATTCACAAAACCAGAAAGCTGCAAGCTGATCTCTTCCCTGCCATCTCTCTCAGGAACCATGCCAAGCCTTCAGGTCTTTTTCTGGTGAAGTTACAAGGAAAGACAGGACTATTTCACTTCCAAAGGTCCTGCTCAGGCTGTGTGCAATGAGTTTCAGGCAAGGAGGTCCCAATATTTGCAGAGACTGACTGAATTGGTGGTGTCCTGCTGAACCACAAAGGACTTTGCCTGGAGAATTATTTTCATTAATAAATGGGCAGAAACACATTTCAGTGCAGGATTGTAGCCATGATGATGATTTATTTAGAAATGGAAAAAATCTTAATAATCAGTATTTGCCCATATATTGTAGAAAGAGGCAGGCCCACATTGATGATTTGCACTATTCATTCTTTCTCTGAATTCTCAAAGTTTCACAAAGGCCTGTCTTACCATTTTTCATTATTAATCTAAACAAAGTGAAACAAAAGAAATAGTGTGATAAAATAAACTATGCCTTAAAACATGCCTACTTAATTTTATATGCACTTGGGGTCATTGCAATGATTACTTACAGCATGTTAACTTTAGCAAGCACATAATTATTTCCAGGATCAATGAAGAACAGGTCATCTTTCAATACACAGGAAGCTTAATGACGGATGAAAAGTTAAAATCTGAATTACTCTGAAATGAGGGACTTCAAAATATATATCTAAGGGCTTGCAGGTTACTAATATTATTTGCCATCTAAATTTAAACAGAAAAGTCTAGTTAACCATTTTAATATTTTGAAATATTGGGTATTACTTTACCCAATAATCTGGTGTACCTAAGCACATTTTACTTCAGAGAAGTGATAAAAACAAAATAGTATTTTGAGGACATAAAATATATTTATAAAACAAGTTCATGTTCTTAAGTAGGATAATGGTAAGAAGTTGCGGAAAATGGTTAGGTGTTTGTGGAAAGAGTTTCTTCTACTTCCCATCTTATATATTTTTTTATTTATTTTTTTCATCTCCACCCCACATTAAAGAAAAGAATAAAAAATAAAGACCTAGAGGAACAATATCAAATTTCTACCTGTTCATGAAAGAAACACTATTGCTTCACTAATTTCTTTTATAAATTTGACCAAGTATTATCTTTCCTATTTTTAAATTGTGCATTTTGTTTAATTTGGAAAAAAAAACTTTTAACAGTTTCTGAAAAAGTATTGTGAGAAAATAATTCCTTACAGGGAACCCTTTGTATCTCTAAGGGGCAAACTGAGCTGATACTTTCAACTCCTCACATGCCTGTGATGAGACAGCTGGCAGCAGCTGTTGAAGTGGGAAAGGGTATATCAGAGTCTGCTTCCCTTAGTGCTGTTGGGTTTCACCTCTTGCTTGGGATGTGGTTTGGTGTGGATTTGCAGCTGGCTGGGTCAGGAACTCTGCGAGCAGAAAGAGGTGAGGTTGTCTTAGTTTGTTTTCTTGAGCTATCCTATTACCAAGTGTGATTTTTGTAGGTTTCTTTTTGCTAAAAGGATAACTTACCTATTTAACTATTTCATTCTTGACTTCTGTTTTGGCAGACTTGTAAATTCCTCTCTGTGTACCCTTTCCCTTTTCTCCTGCATTTTGATGGCATATGGGGTTTGGGAAGCTTGGGGAAGAGGCAGAAGAAGGAGGTGAGAGAGGTTAACCTTGCTTTGGAAATGCCTTCATTCTAAAAAAATGATGGTGTATCTTTTAAAACACCTAATTCTTTCTATACAAAAATGAGGTAACAGTCTCATCAAAAGAAACACTTTAAACTACCTTTCTAGGGCTTTAGAGGGTATCTACTAGAACCTGTATTTGAATTCATGAGCACTGAAGCAGAAACTATTTCAGCTCTACCTAGCTCTAAAAATAAAGTTTACCTTGCTGAAAGTCAGTGTCCCCTTTGTCCATGGACAAAGGCTACAGTATTACAATGATTTAATCCAACTAACTACAACTCTGGGAACTGGAGAGCTCTCTGAAATCTAGTGGAGATACCTCTGCCTATATTTTGATACAGAGCTGTAATTTCTGTTGTATGGACATGGTGTGCTTTCTCTAAAGCAAGTCTCCAAAGTCTAAATACATATGTATTTAAGCATTTTTAACTGAATGGAAATTAATATAATGAATGCAGGTAACAGTAGTGAGATACACCTTATCAGGGCTTTAGATTAAACTATTGCAGCTGGAGGGGGAAAAAAAAGAGAAAGAAATGGAAATCGAGAAGCTGTGAAGATGATGGCAGCAAAGGTGAAAACACTGATAACAGATTCATTTAGACAAAAGTGTGGGGGCAGGGACACTTCTTGAGGCAATTATCCTGTAGGATTAAATTTACTAAGAAGCTTCATTTATGGCAGCTGAATGGGCAAGTGTGAGAGAGGAGATCATGGGCCTACACAAGGTCTGAAGTACCTTTGGGAAGGAGTGCCTGGGTTTCTTAAAGGGTTGAACGCAGCTATCTACGAGATAGCTTTGCCCGGGAGGCAAAGGCTTCAGTGGGACAAGTGTAGAACTGGAAGGTAATGTACGATATTACATGATGTTATGATATAGAAATATTTCATGAAGTTGTCTTAATGAGTTAAGAAACATGGGACTAGAATTACTTAAATCTTGGTTTATTTCATATGGACAGTTTGTAGAGGGGGATGTTTGTCAATAGCTCAAAAGAGTAAAATGAGGATTTAAGTGACAACATGGCTCAAACTGATGCAATTGCCAAATCTCATCAAGTAACAGTTGGGGATGTCCAAGTTCCCTGAGGGATCTAAGTCAGTCAAAAATATGTGGGGCAGTGGAAATAGTAAAGGCAGGATGCCATTTAGATCCCCGTCTTTAGAGCCAAGTCCATGTTTGTGGCTACTTAATATGAATGAAGCAGTACTGCTCATGCCTGGTTAAGGGAGCATTTGGATGTTTCAAGTTCTTAGTAAGTGAGTGGATGTAGCACAGGCCTTCGAAGCATAGGAATTAATATTGTGAATAAGCTGGGGAAAAGAGAAGCTTATGACTTGAGTAACCTCTAAAAATATTTCCTAAAATCCTCATCTGAAATGAAGAATGCCAAACACGTTTTAAAAACTGAGAAAGCGAAGACCTGGGTTCAATCAGGTACAGTGTTTTTTCTTGAAGGACTGGATTTTATGCAGCATAGTGACTTCCACATGTACCCAACCATGGTGTTGAGGAATACATTCAGTGTAGGTGGCTCAGGATGCAGCTATGGGTTGAGTTCTGGGTAGTGGGAGCCTGAGACCCAGGTAGGAGGCTGTGAACTGCTGACCCTTTGGCTAACAAAGGGCCTGGGTACCTGTGGCATAGCCAGGTGAGGGACACTCAGAGGCACGGCCATGATGATGTCTCAGGAGGAAGAGTGAGATTTTTGGCATGCCTGGACTGTGAGGGGGTTAAAGCCCAGGGGTCCTCCTTGAAACCAGACATCTGGAACTCTGCTAAGGAAAACCTGGGGTTGAACCTGTGAGGAAACCTGGTCCCTGTGAGTGAGGTGTGCAGAGAGTCAGGAGGGGACCCACCAGGATGCTGGAGCCACTGCTGCGAAGGGGCTTTGGTCCCAGCAACGAGTCTGTGGTGGTGGGAGTGTGACTGCCAGAGAGTCCCATGAACAGTCACACTGGGAAGTTTGCTTAACAATAGGAAAGAGATATCTGGTTTTGAGAAGCTCTTGGAAAATCCCTACAGACATCCTAACTGAGATGTTAATTTTCCTTTCAAGAGCCTCAGGCTTGTCATTGACATTAGGGGAGTACTGAAGTGCAACAGCAAATGTTCAGGCAGGTTGCTGAGATTATCTGCTTTGCTAACCGAAATACAAAGAGGCAGAACAACACATTATTGTGTGTGTGTTATCGCTACCCATAAGGGTTATTACAAAGCAACAGAAGAGTGTCAGAGAGTAGAATGTACACTGTTGCGTAGAAAAAACATCACATGAATTAAATGTGCTTAAGGAATATGAAACCAGTATTTATACAGCAGCTCTTCTAGCTGGAACCTCAAACACAAAGCAAGAATATGAAGCATTCTCAGTGATCGCAAACATACTAAGGGCGGTTGTCTAATTCCCATCCACTGCAGATGCTGACAGACAGAACAGGAGATCAAAGCTCAGGCTTGAGAAGTCACTTTCTCCTAGATGGATGTTGCTTGATTTCAGGCAGAGCTGGCAATGTTCTCTCTCTGCTTACACACTTATAAGCTCTGTATGGCTTGTCAAGCCAATAAAGTCTCACTGAACTGAGACTGCTTTCTAATTATGGTATATGACAATACCTGTGGAAACTCATTGCCTTCAATAAAATTGCAGAGGTGGAACTGATTGGGAGTTAGTGAAGGATCTGGTAAACAATGCTCAAGAAAGAATAGGATTCAGCATTCTCACTCTTAGTTCAGTTCTTTGCACAGAGCTAATGAGAAAGAAATCTAGTAAAACACCCTGTGTGATATGAATGGTGATGCAATCCTGCTGAATATAAAGATGCCATTGCTGCAAAGAGAGCTCTCAGCCCAGAAGTATGAGTTTATATAATCAAGGGAGCCTCAATGCATCTCTAAGAATGGTTGTCTTTTTTTCATCTTTTAAACCTAAAATCTTAGTTCTGTTTTGTTGCTCCAAGAGCACTGCAGGTGAGTTTTTAGTCCACGCACTGTGGAAGTCATTATTTCTTGCTTCTTCTTACTTCTTTAACATTTTTATTTTACTCTTTATTTGCCCTTTTATTTTTGCTTTTCATTTTACTTTTTATTTGCTGTGGAGAAAAAATACTTTTCCACATTCTTATATCATTAGTCCTTGATGAACACTTCACATATTTTTACTAAAGGTGCAGTGTGTTTAATGGCAGGTTTTGTGTAAAGAGTAACATGTTAGGGTATTGAATAGGAAAATAGATGTCAGTGTATAAACAGGTTTATCTGAATGTATTTTTAAAAATGCCAAATGTGGTTCCAAATCTGTTTTGGAGAGTCTTTTGAATCTCATTACAATACAACTTTGAGGGAGTTTGGAGATCTGAAATAAAAATAATTAGCTCTTTCTCTTAAGGAAATTTGCCCTTGCTGACAAAATATGAGTGTAGGCCAGTACAATTCTTGCAGTGTTTAGTACATGGAACTTACTGCAAATCTAAGAGTAGGTCTCCCTCCAGGTGTGCTTGAAAAGACTCAAAAAAAAATAAAAAATTGAGGATTTGGTCTTGAAGTAATGATGTAATGATGTAACCCTTATATCACAATGAAGAATAAATGTTTTTATTTCTAAATAAAATCGTATATATATATATTGAAATTTAAGTATTTCTGACCCAGAGCGTTACTTGACCCCACGTATAGCTGGGGTGTACTGCTATGATCACAATATAGGGGGTGGAACTGGTGTGTGTCAGAGCACACATGATAGTCAAGGATGGAAACTGACTTTTTTTTCCCCCCAGGTTTTTCCCTTATTAGTTTTTTTTTCAGGGCAAAATTAATAGTCATATCAGGTTTGCATGCTCATCTGGGGCAGTTGGACTTTGCAGTTCACTGCAGCCAACTCCCTTTTTCTTGAGATTCACCTGACGCTAAACTGAGATCAGGGAGTAGCATGGGATGTTCTAAGTGATTCATTCTAAATGGTCATTGCCAAGCAGAAATAAAACAGCTGGAAAAAATCTGTTCCCAGGACTTTGTGAACCTCCCCAAGTCTACATTTGTGATGGCTCAAGCAGTAACTTTCTGCACAAGTAGCAAATTGCCAATCCAGCTGCAGTAAATAGGGTGCTGCACAAACAGGTGTCAACTGAAGTGTGCTGAATCCATCCTGTCATAGCTGAGGGAAGTTTGGCACAACCTGATCAGGTTGTACATTTTGAATCTGTTAAAGGAATGAAAAGTTTGGGGTTTTTTTCACTGCTTTAGTATTATTCCTTGCTATTCTCTCCCTCATTTGCTCCAATAGTTGTGCCATTAACGTTTCAAGTTCTTAAGTAGTGATGAAAGATCTAACTTGGCAAGTGTTTTGTGGGATTTTTGGTTTATTTTTTTTTTGTTGTTGTTTGGGTGTGTGGTTGGTGGTTTTGGTTTTCTTTTTTCTGTTGGTTGGCTTTGTTGTTGGTTCTTTGGGTTTTTTTTTGGGGGGGTGTGTGTACCAGGTTAAGTGTTTCACATTGACTAAAGTGCATAAGGTGACAAAATGAAACCAGTTTCGAATCAACTCAAAATAAATGTTCTTAGATTTATTGTCCCCCCTTACTGGATTTAGAGTGATGCAATTGATGTCTGTTCTACTTTTCCCAGGGTTCAGTAAAGTTTCCAATGCTTCAATGAGGTGCACTGAGAAGCAATGTGGATAAAGCAATTTTGCTCTGCCTATATACTAACTGCTAGTGCACTCTTTCTTTATTAACCTGACATTACAACTTTGCCACTCCCTTTAGAAAAAGTATCCTAAAACACAACAGGGCTTTAAAAGCCTAGTAAAGTCTTCAAACATATTTTAAGGAGTACTGAGTTAATGCAAGGGCAATATCCATTTTGTGAATGCACACCTAAGAAAAAAGCAGCATTTCTGCACTTTTCCTCTTAAAATTATACATGGCTACATTTGTCCTGGTTACTGGCATGTCCACCAAAACTGCTACTGTCATTGGCAAAGTGAATGAAGTGTTTCTATCAGTAACTGGTCATAATGGAGCAAGCAGATTATGCAAGTGTTAGCCAATCACAGAATAGTTGTAGTTGGAAGGGATGATAAAGATTTCCAGTTCCAGCTCCCCCACTATGGACAGGGACACCTTCCCCTAGACCAGGTACCTCAGCGCTCCATTGAACCTGACCTTGAACACTTCCAGGGTTGGGGCATCCACAGCTTCTTGTGACAACCTGTTCCAGTTCTTCCTCTTTTAAAAATACCTCTACAGATCTTATGTTGTGACTTACTTCAGATTTCTTTTTCATTTTTTTTCCCCTTCCTTCTGTTCTGTCTGTTGGTCATTACTTTTGTAACAATCTCACTCTGAGTGAAGTTACCAGAAGCCTTTTATCTTTCATTGCTGTTCATCTCATAACTTTGTAAATCTGGCATAACTTCAGTGGTGTTCTGTGGGGTTGGCTGTCTCTATGAGTTGAACCCTTACTAGTTAAAGGAATGTTGATAACAATACAGTTAGCAACACTCAAATCAATAGAATTTGACTCACATGCCTGTCACAAGTTTTTTGTCCTGTTAGTCATTTCTTTAAAACCAGTGCCACCTTCGATAATATTTTCATTTATACTAATGAAATATCATGCTGTGTGATTGTTGAATTGCATTCAAAAAATTAAAAGGTAACACCTTGAAAAATCGTGTTTTCTGAAGTGGCTTATAGTGTTCTTGTAGTCCATCCTAAAGAACTGCAAGAGAAGTCTTATTCCAAATTCCAAGACTGTTGTGTGTGTATACCCATACTCATATGAATCTGTCTACACTGTCAGTAAGTAGGAATATGTTGCAACACCTACTCCAGTCCAGCAAACATGGTAACTGTTAATATGACATTGCACCTAACCCAATAAGCTCTACCTCTGAGCAGGGCTTCCTGCTTCCAATCCCAAGAGTATCTCAGCCGCAGGCAAGTTCAGCATCGTACTGTACTGTGTGACCACTTAAATGCACAGTCTCTGCACCGTGGTGTGGTTGGGCCTTTGGACTCTGAGGATCCTGAATCCAAAAAGCTGCTGGAAATGTGCGGCACTGTGGAAGTTGTGACCATGAGGGTATGGTGACAGTCACATCAGTCATCAAAGGAGCTGATGACAAAAAATTCTAAGGGAGCATAATCTTCTGCAGGCAAATACGGCACAGCATGGGCAAGTGCAAGGTTCTGTGCCAGCAGGGAAGAAATGCAGTATGACCCTCCTATTTTAAACCTGTATGTCTCCAGAGTGTTATCATTCCTGCACGAAGTCATGAGGACAAATTGCACTGGTAGAAATCAGTGCAATTGGAGGAAACAGCAGCAGGAGTGTAGGATGTACTCTAATCATGGACTCATGAGTGCAAGGCCCATTGAAATCACTGCTGGCCATCTCATTAAAAAGTGCTGCTTCCATTAATCTTTGTATTAGAAACTCTTGGGATTTAAGTACTATGTAGACATGTTTGTTTGTTTGTTTTTTTTTACAAAATGTCTGTCAAAATTCCATGTAACAATTGTTGGTTTATTGCATTTTGAATTTTGGAAGTGAAATTGAGAAGCTTGTGGAAAATATTCTCAAGGACAACCTTAATATTTAAACTAGTGTGGGAGGGCAAATGTTGCTGGCTCAGTTCAGATGTGTCATAGGATAAGGGAGGAGGTCTGTTGCTCTATTTGGAGTGTTGGACAAGGCATAAATGGCTGATACACAGACTAATTTAGACAGGAAGGACCTTTGGAGTTCATCTGGACCACTTCTGCATTCAAAGCAGAGCTGGTTTAGATAAATGGTTGACCGTGACCTTATGTATCTATTATAAATTCTCAAACTTAAACTGATTTAATATTTGAGGAGCTGAAAAAAGTACTTAAAATGGATTTATCTCACTGCATTTTTAAACTCCTTGACTGTATTTCATTAAATGGTGTCTTGTGGATTGTATGCTCTGTATTGGTTTTTCAAAGAGGGATATCCCTCACTTGGCATGTCCAAGTCTTGCTGTTTAGTACTTGGAATAGGGTATTGGGAACTAAGATATTGAAATGATGCCCCTCCTACTGAATAGAACTACTATTTTGCATTGGCATAGAAGTGGTGGGATTCTGCTTGGAACCTACAGTCTTCCTTTTTGCCTCTTAATTGAAATTAGCTTTAGTCTCTGATTCCTGACTGATTCCATGTCTTCATACTGATTGCAGGAAGCTAATACTGGCAACTGGCTTCTCATTTCCTAGAAGAGGAGAAATATGACAGATAGCAGCCCTTTCTCTCTGATCTCCACTGAATGTGTTGCAGCTATGTTTTGCCAAACTGTGACTTTATTTCTGTATATTTTCCATGGATATTGTGGTGATTAGTAGCACTATTAAACACCTCTGAATCCTTGACCTGTATTGGCTCTTTTAAATAAGTGTCTCATTCTTTACCTTTTGTACTTTTTTCTGTTCTCATAGCTTCAAAGTGGCATTGTGTGTATTAGATATTTATGCATTACATTAGACTGGAAGGTCTCAAACACAGAAATATCAGCTGTACAAAGCCTGGCTTGCTCTGACTTCTTAGGGAGGCCTTACTTTTGCAGTGTGAAATACAATTTACTGAAGCTCCTGTTTAAGTGGTATAGTACGCTTAACTTGATATGTTATTTGTCTTGCTCTTAAGGAATCTTAGATCAGTTTACATTACCTGGTTCACATTTTTTTCTGTGCCTTAGCACAGATAAAAAAGCAGTAAGGACTTAATTTAGAAAGGTCAAAACAGTAAACAAATTTAAAAGGGTCAATATACTTCAGAGTGTAAAACAATGTCAGGCAGTGGAAGGATCATTTTGGTTCTAATTCTCTGCATCACATAAAGGTGTAGGTCCTTCTTAGACTTCCCTGATGCTAACGAAGCCAGACAAGGGCTGACTAGTGAGACTGGGCTTTGCTGTTGCTTTAGACTTCTACTTTTCCAGCAGAGTATTTCAGTGTGTTAGTGTATATAAATAGCCCTTACAGAGCAATAGCACACAGTTGCATTACTTGCTATATGCACAGCAGAGCCAATTAGTAGTGGTGAGTCTGTTCAGTGGATTTGATTTGGTAGGATGTGGGGTTTGTTTTGTTTTTTCCTCTTCCACACCTGTATCCTGCATGTGTATGCTCCACGTATGAATGTTACAATTCTTAATACTGGAAAACTGCATGCACCATGAAGTAAAGAGTTTGCTTTTGGTAGCTATTTCGGGGGCCAATTGAACTAGTCCACTGTAGGCAATGACAAATTAAATTTTTGAAGAATTTGGTCTTGGAGGATGGGAGAGGGGAATTTGTTTCTTAAAATAAAAACAGTTTCCTTGGAGGAAAAGCTTCCAAATCCATGTTTTCAGCTAGCTGTGTAATCACAAGCATTGTTGAAATGTTTTGGGCCAACAAACAAATCCTATGATGATTTCAAGGCAGGGTCAATTAAAATAAACGAATGTTTTTGCTTTCTAGGGAAGCTTTTGTGTCAGTAATGAAACAAATTATGATCTACTTCAAAACAAAAATAAACACAGACTACCACCAGCTTTCATCTGGGAACAAGTAGCTTGTGGAATGGCACAGAAATGTATGGTTTATGTGCAAATCTTGTATTATTATAGCTCTAATACTAGCACTATTAGTCTCATTAGATTAATTATGCTTGAATTCAGAGAATTTGCTTATTTGTAGAAGTCCCCATTAGTGTGAAGCAGGCCTATAGCAATGAACTCAAATAAGGATTAAGAGGCATAAAATAGAAGATTGTGGCTGGCTTGTATACATTTTGCAGTGGGCGCTTTACAGCCTATATCTATCAAAACAGTGACAGATTTTGCAGCGTGTTGTCCTTTTTTGCTATGTAACCATGTGGTTTAAGTTGGGAATGTACTGCTTTCCTGGCACAGTGAACTTTTAGGTAACAAAAGAGTTTCTCCTGCAATTCTCTAAAGTCATTAATAAAATCACTCAGGAGTAGATGAATAATTTTGTTAAACTGTGTCTGTCAGGGACATGTAGTTGGGGAATCATTGCTGTGACGTGACCTTAAAAAGGCAGAAGTCTCCCCATCTGGAGCAGCCTGCAAGACTAAGATGCAACAGTCACCTCCATACAACAAATGATCTTTTCTTCTTCCTTCTATTCCTCATGTGTGTTTAACCACTAATATATTTTATGGGACTGTGAGCTTGTCCATGTAGTGACCCTACATACTGATGTATGTAAGGGATCCTTGGTGTAATATTAGTGAATAAACTTGATATTAAGGGTTTCTTTCTGCTTCTCTAACTCACAACCACTCATAACTGGCACCACTATTACTACTATTATCAGTAAAGACAGAAGAAACTGCTCTGCTATCAAGGTGTGCCAGTGAACTCAGTGATGGAGTGATGGCAGGTGGGAAGGGTATTTGAGGAAAGGCAATATGGGTGAAAATAATGCTCTTACTAAAGCTTGTCAGCTGGCAGGACAGAGTAGAGGGTGGCCAGGCATGTGTTCTGCTGTTCTAACAAGGGATGGGATCTGAGACTGCAGCGCTGGTAGTGGAACAAATAATATGTACCCTTAAATAACAGAGTAAATGTATCAGCTGAGGAACTTCTGTCTGCAGAAGGCAAAGCAAGGGCTTTTTTGCTACAAGTATTAATTATGCATTTTTTTTTTTCGTGCTGTTAATTCATATATTAGTATGTTTAAGGTATTGTAAAACTGGTATGTAACTTGGGTGCGGCTGCTCAGCATCTGATGGGATAAATGGATGACAGTGTTGCCAGAATACATAGAAGGCAACCTTACTGATAATAACCAATAAAGCAAAGATGGCAGTGATAAGAGTGGTATATGAAAATAAGCAGGGGCACTGTGAATGTTAGTCACAAATATATGTATTACTGGGAAATGATTCTATCACTTTATGTTCTACAAATGTTCCTGTAACAACTTGGGGGGATAGTATTTATAGATTTTATTTTTTCTTATCTCCAAAACATCAGTACATAATATGCTATAAACATATTGTTTATAAACATGAGTTTTTGCCACATGATGGTGCTTTGAAGGCTGTGAGGAGAAAGCTGCTATTAATCATGTGTATAGGTTTACTTTGTTGTGTTGTTTGTTTTCTAAATTGTTCTATTCACCTCCTGTCTTCCTGACTTTCGTTTGTAACTTCTGCCCTGCAAATTTATACCCCTTTATGTGACTTAATACAAGGAACTTAGGAGCTCATATGAAGCTTCCATCCCCAGAAGCAAACACCTTTAGTTCAGGTCTTATTTGAAAACAAGCGTTAACAATGTTAAGGGGAGAGGAGCTGTTCATGCATCTGTGCAACATGAAATGGAACTGAGCTTTAGAAATATTTGCAAGACTATAATTTTATCTTCAACATCAGACATATCAAGTTGTTTAAGAAATGAAGCTTAAGCAGCAACCTGGCTTCGAAAAATCTTTCCCTTCTTTCTGAGGCTTGGATGAAGATCACAAGGGTACTATGAGATGTCCCACATATACAACATACATATAATATGTCACATATATACAACATATACAACACACTGATAACACATTGTTAACACATTGATAACTTCTTAAGTTCTTATAGAGCTAACTATATTAGGTACTGATTTGTCCACATTTTTTGTTGCTTTGGTTGATGTGGACTAGTTGCCTGCAGAAGAAAACTAGACCAGCTTTTCTACCTGTATCCACAGCCTTCTGTGAGCCTATCAAAGAGCAAAGCAGGTTGGACTTGGCTGTATTCTATGCAACTGCAATGAAATATTTGCTGGTGTCCAAGCAAGATAGCTGATTATAATCTTTAGGTAGTCCTTAGTATGTTTTCCTGCCTTGTCTGGTGACAGAATGATACATTCACCTGATTGTGTATCTGCTCTTGTTGCAAACTTGTCAAGTGTAAACTGGTAATCTTCTGGGGAAAGGGAAAAGGAAGGGTAGAATTGGTCTGACAGGAATGGATGTTTACAGCAATATTTTTTTATTTTTATTTTTGCAATATCCACTGCTACTTGCTTTCTAGGATAATGGAATTGGCATGCTTCCTACCAAATCTACAACTGGCTTTAGAAAAGTACTGTAAGTGTAAAATAAAATTACTTCATAAAAGAAAACTGAGGATGTCAACTGGAGAAAAGGGGGACGGGGAGGGAAGGGGAAGCTAGAGTTGTCCATAATTTGTAGGGAGGAAAAATTCCATATTTAAAACATTTGCAGGAAACTCCTCATTCTTTGAGAGGTAACTTTGATAAAGACAGAAATGTTTTACTGTGCTTTGAACAGCCCCTCAGCACAGATCTCTGTAATGGCCCATCTTGTACACCAGCTGAATGGAGACCAAATCAGCCAAAGGCAAGGGAAAGTTTGGAGGGAAAATAAGACTCTTAGGTTTTGCATGGTATCATCAGTATAATTAGGTGGAATGCAGCAGATGTTTAAGCATCATGCCCTGTTGTTACTACATTTCTCCAAAAAGAGAAGAGGTCATTTAGGGACTTCACATATTCATATGTTTCAAGCAGCTGTGAAGAGGGCTGTTATTTTGGGGACACCTTTAGAAGCACAAAAGGCAGTTGAGAAGCTGTCTCATCAGTGCACCTAGAGCAGAAGAGAGAATTTGTAACATTAGAGTAGCATTTGGGGAGAAAACATTCTGGTGTCATTTGTTTGTGAGATACCTTACCAAGTAGCTGTAATAGTTCACCTTAAGAGAATGTAAGGAATAAAAGATTCTTGAATCCATGGGTTATTTTATTGTTAGAACATAATAACACTTTTTTTATTATGGGTGCTCTGTCAGCAGAACCAATGCAGCCGAGAGGTTGCTCACTTTGCAGGGATCCTTCCCTGGAGCTGTGAACCATTTTTATATTTTCTTTATGCCAGAGCTTCTCTGGGCACAGCTTTTAAGCCTCCAGTGCCTCTGGAGTCACTGAGCAAAAATGAGGCTTCAGATTAGAGGTGGTCAACTCAAAAGCATGAATCTTCCCCTCTTTCACCATTGCTCTCCTAATGCGTAGGGAAACTTCAGGTGCTCTTCCTGTTCCTCCTTCCCATTCTGATCCTGCTTGCTGTTTCCTTCCTCCTCCTTTCCAGTTGACATCATTCTTTTGTTTCCTTTCCATTACTTGTCTCTCAGATCTTTTCTTGCTGCCTTTGGTATCCTCCATGTTTTTCTCTGGTCCCAGCAAAATAATTTGTCCAACTTGAGAGTCTTTTCAAGTTCTCTTTAGTCAGTAGTGCTTGCAGAGTACTTAGTAAAAGTTTGTTGCCTGTAATAGATATGGGTAAATTATCAGTTGAAATGTATAATATGGAATTCTAATTAGTGTTACAATCTGAATGAAAACAAAGAGCCCTCTCTTCCAGCTCAGGTTTTCTGTTGCCAGTCAGCATGTTGCTGACTTTGAAACTTCTGGTGTTTTCCAGAGGGAAAAAAGTAGAGTTGTACTGGATGTTCCAATGCTTTCTCTTGCTATTTCTTATAGCAAAGGTAGCAATATACCACTGTTCTGAAAATGCTTTACAGCTGTTTTGCACAAGACTATCTAGGCAAATAAGGTAACTAAGAAATATTACATTTCTCCTTGAAACTCCAGACACAGCTATGGCAATGTGTGTATGTATATGTTTATATATATATAGCTAATTTGGCTAAATACACAAATCATGAATAATTGTGTGGAAAATCAGAACCTCAGGTGGTGAATGTTGTTGCATGTGTGCAGGTGATGTAATGGGAAGTTTTTTTGTAGTCTAGATCCTTAATGTGAGTATGAAAACTCTCTAATGCCATTCTGTATTGGATGTTTTTAACAGCACAAGACAAACACAATCAGATGAACAGTTCCTATTCTAGTCCACAGATCAGTTTGATAACCAGCTGACCTCCTAATTGTAACTGATGTACACAACAGGACTCCTACTGCCCAAGAATTTGGCTCTGGTTTTTACTATAAATTTCCATGAATGCATTTTTAAAAATGCTCACTGAAAGACAGACTGAAAGCCACAATGCTGCTTCTGTTTGTACTTCTGCACCTACTGCTGTCGCTTTCTGAAAAGTGTATTATGTCAGCAACGCAAGTCTTCTATCAGAGATTTATACACCAGTCTAATGTAAATTTAGGGCCTAAATACATGGTGTGCTTTCTCTGAGACCTATCCAGGTCAGCAGCTGTAGGTGTCCTCAAAAGTATACATGTGGATATCAGTAGTAGAAATATTTTCTGGGCCCTGTTATGTCAGAAGACCAAAGCAGCAGTGACATTGAATTTCTGTCCTCTACTTGAAAAGATGAAAGATTCATGAAGTGGATGCAGAAATACAAAGTGTTGCAATGGAGAACATTAGTGATTGCATCTTGGACTTTTGTTATGCTGAGTTTACAGATTTTTCAGCAGGTGGGAGATTAAATTAGTACAAAAGGAGCAATTGAAAACAGTTGCGCCAAGCAGTGCACAAATACAAAATCAGTGTCTGATTTGGTCCCAAGGAGTTTAAGTTATGTGCAAGAGCAATGATTAAGAGGCAGGGAGAGTAGGGGCAAAGTGAACAACGGGTTTCCTGTCTTAGTCATGTTTTTATGTTTGGCTGTTTTTGTGCTTTTTCTGTGGGTTCAGATTAGGAAGAGGTGCATTCATTTAAAAGACACAGGGAGCTTCTGTTAGAATAGAATGCTAAAGTAAAAGATTGGAAACTTCAATCTGACTGAAGTAAAGACTTGCATAATTTTTGCATTCTAGAGATGCATGAAACAAACCACAAGGCACCATTTTGGGAAACATGTTTGCTCAAAAGAGTACCAAAGGAATTGTTTCAGTCTAAGATCCAAATCATTTATGGCTCAGGCAAAGGAGTAAATGTTACATCAGGATTTCCTTGTTTCTGCGTTTAAAACAAAATTGGAGGAAAAAACATGTTGCTTTCTATCTTGTCCCTTGATGTTCAGTTTGTGTTCTCAAGGCTGAAAAACATAATCTCTGATATTTTTAGTTAAAACTTGCATTCTCAGCCCAGTGTAGTATTTAGCCTTCTCTCTAATTCCCTGAAGGTTGCAAACATTGCTTCTTGCTCAGTGTTGCTTTGCAGCACTGTTGAAACTGGTGTAGGTTACAGCTCACTAGCTGTACTATCATAGTGCAGAAGGGTTGATGATCTGTAGGGACAAAAATTATCTCTTTAATGCACTGTTGTGACTATGGCAGAAGCAGCAGACTTTGGGACAGTCTGAGCCTCTCTCATTTTAAATTAGGAACATGAAAACCAGAACCTCAGATGGTACCTTGTAAATTAATTGCAAAAATTTATTTTGCTTAGCAGAAGGTAGATTTTCCACCCACTGCCATTTCTCTGCCTCCTCTTCTTAAGGCAGAACACTTGCATTTGAAAGTAATGATTCCTTTAGCTCAACACTCCACTGCATCAAACTATTTGAGTAAAACTAGGCAAAAGACTATAGGCAGACCTCCACTTAGGTGTGCATCTCGTGAGTGCTGTGATACTGCTGTCCAGCAGCATTGTGCGTTTTTAAGTGGTGCTGGCAGGGTCTGGGTGAATGCAAGGTCTGGGAAAAGGATGCTTGAATATCAGTAACAAGTAGTTCAGCTCAAGCCCTAAATCAGAAATCTTAGTGATAGACACAAAGGGCTGGAATTTAATGGTTCCAACATAATGTTACAAATATTTTAGTACATTGAATTATGCCAGCTTTTGCTTCACATGTGCCTTCAAGAAAACACTAACTCCTTTTAATGGATAGGAACAATGGAGGTTAGGATTCATTAACTGGAGAGCAGGCTGCATTAAAGTAAACTAGTAAATTTTTAATGTGGTAATTGAAACTTCCCCTGAAAATTGTGGACTAATGATTTTTCAATGTGCACAAAATATGCATTTGTATTTACCAAAAAAAAATGATAATTCACTAATTTATTTTGTGCATGCTAAGTTTCACAGGAACATTCTGTGAGATCCACATAAATTCTGAGTTTAGGAAATATGGCCTACAGTTTATTGCAGGACTTGAAGTATTGTAAAAAGGTTCATAATGAGGAACAGTTTGTTTAAGATATCCAAAACTATGGCTTAAAAATATCAAATGATTTGGATGTCCATCTGGAATTCAAGAGTGACATTCTTATCTGCATTACACATGAGAAGACACTGGAATATAAGGACCACTCAAATTCAATAGACTTGTGAAAGAAGTTATCAACAGAAAAGATTGTCTCAGAACATTGTTCTTTCTCATCAAGTCCACACACATTCAGCTGTTTTGTGAGGGTTTGTATTCACTGTACTTACTTGAAAGTGCAGCATTTGTTACTTTGCTTTAAGCATATTAGCAATGTGGGTATAGGACACAGATTTATGTCTGAACCTGACCCAAGCTGATGAATTGACTCAATAAATGAAGTGGTGTATGGAACCTATGGGCTAACAAACATACATGTGAGAGCAAAAGATGCATCTGTTCAGCAGGCATGTAGGGGGGAAATGAAATCCATTCTCTGCAGTTACTCAGGATAGAGAATCACAGAATCATTTAGGTTGGAAAAGACCTCTGACATCAGCAACCTGACACTGCCAAGTTCAACACTAAACCATGTCAGTAAGGAACAAATCTACACATCTTTTGAGCACATGCAGGGATGGTGACTCTACCACTTCCCTGGGCAGCCAATGCCTGACTGCCCTCTCACTGAATTATTTTTTTTTCTTTTACTAATATCAAATCTAAACTTCCTTTGATGCCATTTTCTCTTGTTCTGTCAGTTTTCACTTGGGAGAAGAGACTAACCTCACCAGGTTACAATCTCCTTTCAGGTAGTTGTAGAGAACAATAAGGTCCTCTCTGAGCCTCCTTTTCTCCAGGCTAAACAAGCCCATCTCTTTCATCTACTCCTCCTCCTCCTCAGACTTGTACTCCTCACTCTTCACCACCTTGCACAAACTCTGCCCACCCCTGTCTTCTGATGGGGTAGGAGAAGGTCCCAAAGTGTGTTGGTGACTTGGTTTGTGCTGTTTAAGTTTTTTTTCACAGAAGGCTGCTACTCTATCATCATATAGACCACGAAAATAATAGGTGATTCTTGTTCCCAATATGGACTAAACTGACTCCTCTATGATTCCATACCTTTGCAGAAATGTGTTTATGTGTACAAATCCACATGCTCTGTCCTCCTATCTTCTGGAGAAATTTATCACTGTCCTGAAGGTGCCCTTCCATTTTCTAACTTGGAAAAGGGAACTTTGGGCTGTACCTTTTCCTTCTCTTCCCCCTGTACCTGTATTTGAGATAGTCTGAACATATGGTGCATGATGGGAAGCTGGGGCTGATGGAGTGTGGGATGTGGGGGAAGCATGTACTTGCTTACGTGGCTGCATTTCATTTTTGCCACGAGATTTTCTTTTTTCTTTTTTTTCATGAGATAAGACTTGATACTGCATGAGATCTTGGTTGGGGCTTTGGATAACCTGGTCTAGTGGGAGGTTTCTCTGTCGAAGGCAGGGCAGTTGGAACTAGATGACCTTTAAGGTCTCTTCTAAACCAAAACTATGCTATCATATTTAGATTTCAAAGTAACAGTACTCCTACATTTTGAGGCACAAGTTAAATACATGAATATTAGGTCCCTTAAGAATAATGTTTTTCTGGAACACATTTTTTAGCTTAAATGGTCCTCAGAGATACATGTGTGTTAGTGTGTGTAATACATGTGTATAGATACATTTACAGGCAAAAATATACTAATATAAAAATAACTGGGATCTGAATCAGATAAATTTTATCTTTCCTTCTCTTTTTGAAATCTTATGCAAACTAATTAATCAAATAATTTCTTCCCATCTGTGAAATAGTGTTCATCCTCATCTTTAAGCAATTTTAATCTCTGCTTGAGCATCAATATCTGGAAGCAGTGTTATTAATTAGACCAGTGGAAGTTCTTCCTGGGCATAATGACAGCTACATAGGCATAAATGGCTTATCAAGTATTTTTGGCTAGATGGAAAATAGAAAACCTTACTACTTTGAGTTTTGGCAGTTACTTCAGTCTCAGTAATAGTGCAGAAAGCTCAGGCTTTTCAAGCAGTAATCCAAAGGGGAATGCAAACAAAGCAATGACCACCAAACACTTTCTCCTTCATCCTTAAATTTAATGCATGAAGGAAATGATTGCATCCTGGGACTCATGCTATTGGGTAGGGGAGGAGAGAATTGTGAGTTTTAGCAATAGGCATTTGTAAAAATACTGTAGAGGACAAAGAGGAATATATAGAGAAACATATTTAGAATAATGAGTGGTAAAGCTGTTGTCAATATTGTGATAATTAAATAACAATACATATCTTTCTGAAAGGAATCAGACTGAATGAGCATTGAGTCACCTATAGAAGAGCTCTAGTATTAATATTAATGTATTTTGGGATCCTTAAGTTGTTGCTACTTGTTTGCTGATAATGCAGGTTTTTGGCTTTAAAATCTGAAATCTCTTGTAGGCTCAAAATTTGATTTTTTTTTTTAATCAAAGAAAATAGCTTCTTTTGTCTAATATTAGTTCCTTCTTCTTTGTTCTTTGTGACATCTTTGGGTTCTTGAAGACCAAGATGCTGGGGTTTTTATGCATTATGGTACCTTATGTAAGATCTGTGAATCTCCGAAGCTTTTATTCTCATTATGCTATAGAGAAAAGGCCTGAGAAATAATAAAACCCTTAGTGAGGCAGACTGGAAGATTTTCATCTCATCTTAAGATGTGCCAGAGTACCTTGTAATGGGCAAACAGCTGCACTGTCATATCCTTTAGGTGCAATTTGGCCGCGAGCACTGAAGGGGAGCCAGTGAGTAGTGAGGGAATGTTCTGGGGTCTGAGGGACTGGCTACATCAAGCAGCAGGGGCAATGTTGTATTCAAAAGGCAAAAACATTTTCTGACCTTCTGATATGCTTGCAATATTGATTTGTTTGGGTTTTTTGAACATTAATTTTAAATGAATTTTTTTGAGTCAGACATTGTAGTGATCTGGTACATGAAAAGAATTATTATTTTTTATTCATCAGATGTTTGCTAACAAATGTGTCATCAATGCTATTTGTTATTTTGGGATGAAGTACCATATAATGGGCATAGCACATAATCAACTATAGATTGGCAAATAAGAGCAAATTAGTGTTTCAAATGGAAAGTATTCTTGAAAAACAGCACACTAATTAGCAGAGTGAAATATCTGAGCCCTGTAAGTGTGGGGGTTTCCAGAGCTCCTAGGGCATGATGTTTTTCTGAGATGTTCTCAGCTTCTAAGTGCTTAACATTGCTAAAAAGTAGATTTTTATTTTTTCTTGTAATATAAACTTGGTTCTTCAAGTTGAAACTTAGATTGTTTTAAAGGAATTTTACTAAGCATGCTTTGCCTATGAAAATTGGAAAATCTGGAAGCATCTTCCAATTTAAATCCCAAACTTAAACAAACCAACCCTCTTATCCCTTAATCAAGTGTTGAAATTATTGTATTAAGCCATAAGATTCTGAAGTACAGGCTGGGGAAAGGTTTCTATAAGAGAGAGAGGTGTAAGAAAGAAAACCAGCATGACTTTGCAGGGAAAATTACATTAAATAACTTGTGATTTCTTCTGGACTGAGGTAGATGCAGTGGCTCTTCCAAGAGCTCACACAGTAAGGGGAGAGTTGGCCCATATGTGAATGAGTTTGCCCCCATCCAATCCACCTGCATGAGCAGCTCGAGGGCATGCTGTAGTCCTGTAAGATGGATGGGGGCTTCTGGGAATGGACAGCATTATGAAAGTGCCAGTAGGAGGAAAACCTGAAAGCAGAATTAGGTCCAATGCCAGTAATTACAGAGAAAAACAGTGATTGCAACTAGGACAGATTTTTCTGAAGCTCTTCAAAGGCTTGCTAATAATACATCATAGATAAAAAAAATCTCAGGTGGCTCAGGGGACAATTGCATCAACAGAACTGGAAAAATTTAGGCCCAGCTATTTCCTCATCCTCCCATTGTAAACCCCAAGCTGATTTTTTCTTATTAAAATTTCACTTCTGCATTTATCCATACTTTGAAGCACCTCAATCCTTGCACAAAATCAGCAGCTGTAAAATAACTGCACATACAGCATTAATTATGGTTTGACTGTACCCCATAATGCATTCCACAGCAGATGATACCTCTGGATTGTCTGAATGCTGCCCCCTACACCCACTCCAGTTTAAGATGACCTTCAGCAGCAGGCTCACAGGACGTAGCTCTTGTTATTCTTTGGGAGTTAGCAGAGTCCTGGCTGACAAGAGCAAGGCATGGAGCTGAGAAAGGCAATCAACTCTCTCTTTGTTTGAGGATGGCAAGAAAGCTTTGTCCACGATTGCAGCGTCACCAGGGCTCCAAATTGCCTCTCAGCCAGAGCTCTTTGACAAGGCCAGGCACTGCTGGGGTGGAGTGTGACAGCACCTCCTGCAGGTGTGTATTTACACAAACAGACCAAGTCTCATGTCCTCCTACAGAATAAGGTCCTGATCAGCTTGTTTTTCTAATTAGCCAGAAAAATGCCCAGTAACTTTCCAAGTGATTTGAGTAAAGAAGGCATTAGTATGTTATTTGGATTTATTGGTTTTTGTGAAGCGTCCTTCAGGAGGAATTGTATTATGCACGTATAATATCAGCTACATATAAGACTGCTTGATTCAACAATGAAAAAATAAAAAGGGCAATTTTAATTTATTTCCCTTCCCCCCCTTCATTTTTGCTTTGTTGTCTGAAATAAAATTAATAATACTATTTCTAGCACATCTGAATGTCTATTGAAATAATAAATCAAGCTTCCAAGGCCCAAGTGTGACTTTAAAAATACATAGGCATTAATAAGCTTCATCGTTCTCAGCTTTGTCTTTTTGTTTCTCACTTTGATAGCATATCAAACCATGCTTAATAAACCAGATATCCAAGTTAAATTGTATACTGCATGTAGAACAGTTTATACCATGCAGACATGTAAATGGGTTTGGCAACCACTTTGAAATATAAAGAGATTCATAAGCAAAATATTCAACCCAAAAATCTACAGTTCAAAACATATCCAATTAGAATTCAGAAAGCAGAGGAGTTTTTAAATGCAATCTTAAGCTTGGAAGGAGAATCTATCAGGAGATAATTGATTCCACCAAACAGAAACAATCATTGAAAATGTTCTGCCACCGGAGGATCCTGGGGACTATAGAAATGGTAATAACTCTATACTTTTCCTTATGATATTTCTGACAGATTTCTACAAGCCTTTGTCCCAGCTCACTGAGCAGGCACCCCTTCTTCGTCACGCTACATTGCTCTGCTTTTGTCCTATTTCTTTCCTGGATGATGAAGGCAGCCCTGTTTTCACCTCCCTTTCTCCTCCAGCAGAGCCTGAGGAGAGCCACGTATCCAGGGACCCATGAGGGCCATCCCTCTGCCACAGCAAAGGTGTCCTTTGCACAGTCCAGGACAGCATCACCTTGGGCTTCTAGCACTGCTGACTTTGACAGAAAGAGCTGGGGGTGAGGGAAGGAGAGAAAGGGCTGTCAATCTCCTTATGCCATTGTAGCTTCAGTGATGGAAGGAGCAAATATCCTGACACTTAGAGGGCTTTCTCCTCTCTTGCAGTCACTTTCTGCTCTTCCCCCCTACGTCTCCCTTTCTTTTAGGGGAAGAGTCCTATCCCAAGCCTGGGCTGTGTCCTCTGGGCATACACACGTTAAAAATCACTTTTGCCTGCATGTATGAGAAGCCCTGGGGAACAGACCATTGGTGTCTCTATTCCAAACAGATCATTTGTATGTAAGTCATTCAAAAAATGTTAATATGTTCAGACTTCGTGCCTTTTCCCTCCTCTAAGGCACAAACTGAGCAGATCTCTAACTGCTTTAAGTTTATAATTCCTAACCTTCATTATTTCCAAAAATGAAATGAAAGGCAAAGATTTTTTTTTTTCTGATATGTTCAACTTTTGCTAGGCTCATCCAGTGAACAAGCTTAATCAAAAATCTCTCCTGCACCCAAAGAGGGTTAGTGATATGTGCTTTGAGCATTTCATTTTTCTTTCTCTCTACCTGTACAAAGAATGTGTTTAGACAAGCCTAAAAGGAGTCTGCAAAATAATTGTTCTGGCCCATATGCAAATAAATCATATTTTATCTCTTGCTGATGCTCAGCAATTTTACTGCTTTTTAGTTTTGTTCTGTCTTCTTTTTCATCAATGATTTAAGTCATTTAGAGCACTTTTAATAAAAAATGTTTTCTCCATGGAAGAGGATGATTTGATGTTGGGGGCTTAGTGTGTGTATATATAAAACTTCTCTTTCCTTTTTAGTGAGATTGTTTTGTTAATCTAGAGTTGTGCTGATGATTTTGTACAGTCATACAATTTTGTTTAGAACTGCACTAGTTGTGCAACTGCATAGTTCTTTAAAATTATGAAAAGGTACAGAGCCTGTGTTTGTTTATTCTTGGCATTTCATACCAAGACGAGGAAAATGAGCTATGGTTTGAATTTATTTAAAATATGTTTTTTCCAATTAGGCAGCAACACAAAAAACTTATTCCTATCCAGAAGTGATAGGAAGTATTGCTATGATATGAGAGCACGTGATGCGGAAACCTCTCAGAATGGGACTGTAGGCCCAGTGGGAGTGGGTCCTACAAGATGTTATTCTGTAAATGGAGGAACTAAAGAATCATAACTTTTTGTGAATCCGTATCTTATGTGCTCTCTGTGACAACAGTAAACTCAGCCCCTGCCTGCATCTCCTATCCTGTTGTCTCTAACCCTTGACACTGCATCCCTGAATCTACAGAGCACCTTGTGCTAACTCCTGAGTTTTCTAAGCACAGACAGGACCAGCAGCACCAGCCTTGCAGGTGGCACTGAATTGCTCACCAGCTCAGGGGCAGCTGGTGGACCAGAGAGAGCAGCTGAGTGTTGAGCGGTGCTGCAGCCTTGAGCTGGGATTGACACGTCTCATCAACAGACCAGTGGGGAATCTTCACTTTTCTGCTGATTTACTGACATTTATTTATTTATAAAAGAACTTATTAATGGGCAGAGAGAGGACTAGAGCATGCTTGTTTTATTGCCTTAGGTTATGAGAGCAGAGAGAAGTAGCAACACTGTGGAAGCTACTGTTCCTAGAACATAGATTTATTTTCCTTTTTAATTATCAAATATTCACATTCAGTTCTGATTCTCTTTCACTGTACTGTTCATAATGCATAAAACACCAAGTTTCTTTGTGTGGTCTCCACAGTCCTACCAGTATTCCTACGAGAATGAGTCCTTGGAGCCATCCTGGTCAGCTTTAGTTAACTGGTTTTAGTTAGACTCAGCCTAAGCACAGGCACACACAGGCAGGTTGTTAGAATCCTTTGACTCCTTGTTTAGCAAGGAAAAAAATATTGCTATGACTTGGGTATATGGACTAGGTCTCAGTCTCACAGATAGGAAAGATTGTGATGTTTTAGGGTTAAGGAACCAAAATCCACCTGGTAGCAGAATGGGTGGGTAGGGATAGAGAATTTCCAAAAGCAGGAGCAAGAGGAGTTGCTGCTGACTTAAGCATCAGAGACAGTCCTGCTTTGAGGTGCAGAAGAGATGAAATGCATTTTCCTCCTCTTATAGACATTTGAAATAGGACATTGCTATTAACTTCCTGGATGTTGTCTCTCTCTTCTGTTTGCTCTGTTGTCCTTTTGCTTCTATCAGTTCTCCTGAGCACCACTGTTGGGCTAATTTAAGTACTGATAATTAGACTGTTTCTGCAATAGCCTTCCCTCAAACAATACCAAAATATTTCTTCCAACTCATCTGGCTCAGCTAAGAGATTCTAGATGATGTATAACATCTTCTTTAAGAGTTAAAAAGCTAAAGTAATAGTTATAAATAGATGAGTAAAATCACACCAGTGAATTTTGGAAGCACTGCACTCAAGGAGAGCAATGCAATTGACAAGCAATTTAAGCTGGAGTGTGAAAGGATGCAGAAATAACAAGATTTGCATGAAAAATATTGAGATCATGAGAACATCAAATTTAAACTAAAAACTTGTGTGCCTCATGATTAAATCATGAGAGCTGACATTACTGTTATAGCATTCAATATCCTTGGCTTTTGAAAATAGTTTTATAATGAGGGTGGAGTGTATCTGTCTGTACAGAAAATGAGCATTGTTTGTATCTCACTAGCTCGTTATTATGAGAATCAGGAATATGAGACTCTCAAACCTTAATACAGGTCAGAAGATCTCAAATGCTTCCAGCTATGGCTGAGCCCCCATTGTCAGGAAGATAACCCAAAGCAAAGACAGAAACTGACCCTGCTTTCAAATCAACCAGTCAGTCAATCAATCAGTGATTAAATAGTACCACCAAAAAAAAAGAAAAAGTAGAGAGAATTTCAATCAGGTAGTTGATTGTCTATTTATTTCATCTTATCAGTGGCAATCATTTATCTTGGGACAGAATACAGTTGTGTCAGTAATGGTAGCAGTAGGTCTAAAGAAGGGTCATGGCAAAGAGACTCGCTCACATCCATCAGGCTTTACTCTTGCATGACTTAAATCTGCCATGACAGATTTCTTTCATTTGCTTTTGCTGCTGTTGGGTTTTCTGACACACTGCATGGTCAAGAAAAAGCTGATATACTCATTACCTAAGTGTAAGTATGGCCTTTCTAAATTGGTTTATGCTTTCATAATATAGTGTATTGCTACAAGTGTGGGTGGTACTTCCATGGATTCATTGTTTAATCCTATGAATGAGAGAATTGTCACAAATGAAGGTGCTTCAGGTGCATTCACATTTTCTAAATTCTTTCGCAAAACTAAAGTTAAAAAAAAAATCCCTCAAAGCCAGTTAGTTTTGGAATTTAGTATTCCTCTTTTAATTTTAACGGTGCTTGATGAGATTTTTTTAATACCTCACATTCTGAATATTTTGAATAAATGTGTAAGATGCTCCTATGGGTGTTTCTTTATTTGTTTTTAAAATAACTATCATCCTCATGATAATGAGGAGCAGCATTTATATAGACAACCTTTTTTTTTCAAACTGAATAGAGAGTAATTTCTGCTATCTGTAAGTTGCTGGGCTCAGCTGCTTCATAGCACTGTACTGAATATGAAATATACTCCTGGAAAGATTCAGACTGCTCCCCTAAAGAAGCAACTGACATTTTTTCTTTCTTTTTCTTTTTTTTTTTTTTTTCATTTTAACTTTATAGATTATGAATTCATGGACAATTCATACCACCTCATTTCTAATTAAAAGCAGTTAAGTCAAATAGGATACCCTGTGCTGTGTTGCACACAGTCATGTCTCTTTTGCCATGTCACATTTCTTCATATAATATCTCATAATTGACATTTTGTAATAGGAATGTTTTTGCATTTAAAAAATGAAAAATACAATTAAATATTCCAAAGGCTGCAGAATTTGGATCCACTTATTTTAGGTGTTGTAAAGCAAAGAACTTCATCCCTCCTATTGGTACAGCAAAGGGTAGATACGGGTCACTCCTGAAAAATATCTGCTTATTTTATCAGGTGATAGTTTTGCCTTTTAGTTTGCATCTTGGAACTAAATTAGTGACTGGATTGGTTTTGGCACCAACAGGCCTTCAGTGTGTTTGTTTAACATAGGCTTAAAATGTTGTGACAATGATGTGTCCAGTATTACAAGAATTGTGCTAATAAAACTGCAGCACAGTAGCAGTAAAATAAACCATGAGGGAGGAAAACTGGATATTGATGGGCAATTTCACGCTGTTCACCATGACTCCTGCAATTAGCAGTAAAAATGAGATTATTTTACCTGGAAAAGGAACATCTTTGCAAACAGTGAGTTTTATTAGTCTGATCCGCATTGCTTTGTTCCAAGTTTCACATTGGAAGTACTTCAGAAAGAGCAGATAGTATGAAACCTACTCCTTTCTTCTTGCTAGAAATCATTTATTCCTGTTGGCGGTGAGGAAGAAGAGAGAGAGAGAAGCCAATGAATCTGGCTTTCTCTTCTCCTGCCTCTGCCTTCTGCTAAAATGCACATCCAATTGAACCGCTGTCCCTTTGGGATGGCATCCTGCTCCCTCTGCAGGGAGCAGCAGCACTGATTGCGGGAGCGAGGGAAAGCTGGTCTCCAACAGAGCCTCCCTTGCAAGAAATCACATCTGTCCCAAGATCCCTGCCTGCTGATTTTGTCAGCTCAGTCTTACGTGAGGCAATAGTGTTTTATTTTCTAGGAAGTCTGCCTAGTCCAGAAGAGACTACTAGTCTGGAAAGCTTAAGCTCTGAAAGAGCAAAAAGTTGGGCAGTTGTTTTGGGGGTTTTGTAAGTGTCTCAGAAGGAGCCAATCTCTGATGTAACTTGCTTAATCAGGAGGCTGAACTGGTCCACGCTGGGAGCAGCCCAGTGGGCTGAGCCGGGGAGGATTCAAGGTGGGCATCAAGGAAAGTCAGGCACCTGCCGTGTTCAGTGGAGAGTTATCCACTGACGCAGAACTAGAGAGGAAAACAACACACCAAAGCTGTTATTCCCAAAATATTCTGCAGAGGTACCACAGATTAAGGATGTTTCATGCTCCAGCTGAAAAAACTTGAAGTTTGGTGTTTATCTTTGTTCCCCATAGGAAATTTGAATGTTTGCTGAAGAATAGGTAGATGGAAACCAAATTTCAGTAAAAAATTCAAATGTAGGTCAAAAATGAACTTTACTGAAAGGCTTCAACTTTAATTATTTTAATTCACAGGGAAATAACTCTACTCCTGTAAGACAAATTCCAGCAAAAGAGCCTGAAACCCTGCTGGATAGCTTGCCAAATTTTGGTGCATTTAGAACCTTAGCAATCACTTTCTGCTTTCAGGCTTGTGTGTTACTTGGAACAACACTGTTCTTTAACACTGTTCTTTCATATTTTTTTCTTTGTAATTAATATTGTGTATATTTTAAAAATTGGCACCTGTAATTGGCTAGGAGCAAGAGACAAGTGTAAAAATAGTTCCTAGCAAAAACTGACTTGCCATTGGACTTCTGTCCATCTTACAGAGTGTATTTAACTATAATTTGGGGAAAAATCCTCTTGTGGAGAAGCAAAATCTTACTCCTGCTTTACTTCTCCAGTTATGGAGAAAGAAAAATGCAAGACACAAAGTCTGGTAGCAACTTTAAAACATTTCAGTTCTGAAGTTCATTCAAGGCCAAATAATTTCAGAAGTGGAGTGGGGAGGTTGTTTTGATTTTAGTTTTTTACTTTTGCCTTTACACAGTAACTTTCATGTTAGAATGCCCTCTAAAGAAAAATGTAACATTTTCATATCTATTTAATCATTTGTACTTTGCTAACTGCCAGTCAAAATGCATTTTTTTTCTTTATTGTTCTAGAAAATCACTAATTTTACAAAACTTCCCTGCAAGCAGTTTCTTTTCTTTTCTTCTCTCTTTTCCCTTGGATCTTCGTTTCAGAGGACAAGCTGGAAATATCTGTCTGGCCCCTTTTATATCACCTCTACTGCTCTACTTTTCCATTACTGGACTTCACACATGAGGTAATGTGACTAAATGTCTGTCAGATGCTGTTTGCTATCTCTTTGTCTCCTCATAGGAAGAAGTATGGGCAATGAAGTGTTATGTTTTGATGGGAATTTAGGGTTTTTTAATTAGGTATGTTTTTCTGAATTCATGTTACCGTGTGCAAGGTCATAAAAATGTTCTTGTGCCTCCAGGGTAAAGTAGTCCTTTTTTTTGTCCAGGAGTTCTTGCCTCAGGGCCTAAGAAAACTGTTTTCAGTACAGATCAGGTTGGCTTATGCAGCAGAGCCTGGCTGTCAACCATTGGTTTGCATTCTGGAACTGGAGGTAATTTTTCTCACATTAGGCCATTAAATCTTCAGTGCTATTATATTTCTTCTCATCTCAATTATTTCTCATGTGGAAAGTGGAAAAGAGATTTTTAGTATGTGCATTCATTAGCTTATGGTACTGGAAAGATGACCTGCAATGTTCAGCAGCATGTAGAGTTTCCCCACATGTGGCTTTTTTAAATAATAAAAGTTAACAAACCCACCCAGACATTGTTGTAATATAACCATAAATATATGATGAAACAAAAGGGAGGTCAAATACCCTTTTTCTTTTGTCAAACTGGAATCAAGACCACTACACAGAAGGAAACAGTAGATAATGAAGATATTGTTATTCAGAGAACTTATTTACAGTGAGAAATCAGAATTTGTTTGTGAAGTATAGGATAAACTGAGTAAATATGGCATAGTGTCCGTCATGTGAGCACACTGCAAGCTTCTTGCATCTTGCTGCAAGCTTCTCAGAGCTCTACCCTCTGTCTGCCAAAACCTCATGTTTCTCTTCTGAGACTCACTTTCAAACTTTGCCAGCTACTGAGCACTATGGGCTCACTCTTCCAGCCTCCCTGTGGAAGGTAAAGGATCATGGTGGGATTGGAGGCTCTTTAAGGTCCTCTCTAACCCTAAACAGCCTGTGATTCCATTTATCCAGGAGAATATACCTAGACTTCAGATGTGAGCCATTGTGTGGCTGATGACTGTTTCACCTAGTGCTTGTCTGCAGATGTTGAAAACTAATGTCAAATTAGCAATAACCATTAGTTTATTAGTGATAGCAAGAAATTTTGGGGTTTTTGTAGTAGAGATTAATATTTTGTCATTAAGCACACTTTGCCTGCATTCTGCTAGGAAGGACTCAAATTGCAGCCAGATATTAATCTCAATATTTTACTTTTTTTTGTTTGGTTGTTTTTTTTTTCACTACAACAATATTGTATCAGAGAAACTTGAGTGTCCAGGCATAAGAAGTCCAGAAAGGTGTTTGACTGTCTTGCCAAACTGTGACTGATACAACTACTGAGTTGAAAAGGCTGTACTTCCAAGCCTCATTGAAATTACTTTCTTTTAAGTTGCCTGAAATATATCAGTTAATTCTGTTAGCTAGTTGCCTTGATTGCCTATTTGGATGCTAGAGAGAAGCAGACTGTGATTAGTCTGACTTATTTTAGATGCCTACCCTAAGTCAAGGTCAATCACATCCCTCGTTCTTGCAATTTCCTTTAAAGAAATTCGAGATGAAGAGCTCAGATACAGATACCAAAAGGCTGGGGGAAAGTGAACCTTTTATTCATCTGTAGAAAAAGCTTTTATGTATCTTTCTTGTGGCATAGGCTATCATTACATTTGTATTAGTTGTAATAGAACATATTGTCACTTGATTTAGATTTCTACCATTCAGAAAACTTCTGTCACTGTGTAACTGTAACAAAAATCCCAGTCTGGGAGGTTACCATTGATTTTTAGGAAAATGGCAAAGCATCTCGCTGAATTTCTATCTATGTTCTTAAAGAGAAAAATACTTTTTCTTGCAACAGTTCTAATTTCTTTTAAAAGCCTTATATCAATTTGAGGTGCATTGAGAACAGGCCTATACCTTGGGAACTCATTCTTGTTTGAGCACTTTTCTCACTACATTGATAGACATTTTGATGCTTTTCACTTGTCCTCTTGCCTAATCTTAGTTCACACGTAAAAATGCACCATTTCTTTTAGGTTTAGGTCAGGGAAGTATGTCTCCACTGCTCCATGAAATAAGAGTATTATGGTTTTACTGATGAATGCACAATTATATACCTACAATAGAAACAATCAGAAAGGCAGAATTTTCAGAGTCAGAAAAACTGACCTCTCATATGGGCATTATAAAGAGCAGATGTTTTTATGGCCACAATTAAATGCATTTTTCCTTTCAAAATGAGAAAAGTAATACGCAAGAACAACTCTTACTTTCTACAAGCATAATTGATAAGCATTTCTGTTGGGAATCCTGCCTCTACTTGCATGGTTTAAAATTATGGCTTGACCTGAATAGGCAGTGAAGTTTGGTATTACATACATTTAGTGATGTGTATATCACTGTACGTATATCTTCGTGATGTCATGCTGTCAGGAAATATTTAGTGGACATTTTGTCTTGCAATGGGTTATCAGTGTCACAACGTGTTATCATTCCTGTTAATGACAAGTAGGGGAAGATCAGATTTATCTTGAAGATGACCTTGAAGCTTTCTTAACTCAGCCCAGCAGAGACAAAGAAATGTCACAAACCTCTTAGCAGCTGTAATGGTGTCAGGTTTTTGTCACAATGAGTTTTGTTATGAGGAAAGAAGTCAGAGAAACGAGAATGAAAAGGACAAGTAGCAAGCAAACCAAAGACCTCTCCTAAAAGAATTTTCTTGGATAATTTAGTGGAAACTTAAAAACCCCCACTGTTTCACGTGAGAGGGTGAATGTATCAGGAGAGTTCAAGCCCTTACACGTGCCTGTGAGTAGGAGGAGGGCAGCTGTGACAGCTGTTTGAGAAGACCTTATGTTACACCCTTGTTAAAGCTGATGGTACAGATCTCAGCAGAGCTGGCATTTTGCTCCCTCTCCGGTGTCCCCTACTGGTTACACTCCACAGGCAAGCGGCAGCTGGGAAGGGTCTTAGTCCAAAGCCAGAAAAGAAGTTACTTTAAAAACACTTCCAGCAAATGCTTCATGTTAAAGCAACAAACGAAAAACCTTCTGTGATTTTTTTTTTTCCAACAGTTCAGGAATTTAATATTAAATGAGACAGCATAGCAACCAAAAAAAAAAAAAATCATAATTCAAAGTCTGTCTTTTCAAATAGTTGTTCTTTCTGGAAATGGAAGTATGCAGTTGGTACCAAAGGAATTCTGTTTAGGCAGAAGGAAATGTTATCTTCAGCTTTGCCTGCAGTGACTAAAGTATAACAAACCAGTCATGCTTTCCTAAGCTTGCTTAAAAGGAATAAAGGAAAGAAAGGGATGGAGAATATGCTTGCAAAAGTCATTCAGACAAAAATACAAAGTTTACCGTTTAAAAGTCTTAGATCTTTTTTACACTAGCGAAGCATCTTGGACTCGCCGACTTCCCTTTGTTAAGCAAGCTTTGTTACAGTGTGTCAAGTTATACTGTATGCACTTAAAATGTTTAAGATACCCTGAATTATCTGTTGCAAAAGACATCAGACACACACACTCATGCCTTCACTCCTGTCCCACTTATCGTATTGACAAGTTGAAAAGACATTAAATGAAGTATAAATGGTACAGAGCATTGTGAAGCAAGCAAACTTGACTTGATGTTCTGCTTAGCTGACAGAGAACCAAATACTTGACAGCATTTACAACAGTAAATGTTGATGTTAAAGTTTTAAAGGATTACCTAGTAGAAGCAGAAATACACTTTCAAATCTACTCTGAGATACACTTAAAACTTATGTGAAATACACACCAAAATCTGACAAAGTAGCCTTTAATATGCCTGAAACTAAATGTTGTCTTTCAATTTGATTGGTTTTCAATTTATTCCAATAGTTTGGACAAAAGCAAATAGCTGGGAAGTGTAGGGTGAGAAAACCAAAACTACTTTGTCAGGGAAAGGAATTCTATTGCATTCCATTATGAGATCATGGAAATATTAGTTGTCAAGATACTTTTCCAAAACAATTGCATGTCAAAACTATGAAAATGTGAAATAAGTATGCAGGTTTATTAGATGAATATCAGTTTAAATGGTATTTGCCAAAAAAAAAAGAAAAAGAAAAACAAAAGTACTCTTTAGAATATAAATCCCTTTGAAGCTGTCAATGAAGTCATTCTGCTGTTACAGTATCAATATTAAAAAAAAAAGTAAGAAATGTGAAGTATATGTTCTATGAGACCTGTTGATATAAATACAGGATATAAATACAGGAGATGTTCCAAGTCTCAGACTCAAATACGGTTTGGAAATAATTTCTTTGTGGCTCTTGGAAAGAGATCCTATGGAGCTGAACCTGCTTCTCAGTGATCCTTTTCTGATTTGTGTTCTTTTCTTCCTTACAAAAGCATCTTGGAGCTCAGTAGTAATATATCAAATGGATTAGCTTGTGTGATAGGTTATCACTCATCAAGGTAATCTGAAGTGATTACTGAAGATCAATTAGGAAGAAAAAAATTGCAGTAGGGTAGATAAGATAACAAAGTACAAAGATTTTCTGCATGTTTAGAGAGAGGCAAAAAATACCTTAAAAATTAAAATTCATATCTAAATTATGAAGTACAAACTTTCTGCCTTGGAGAATACTATGTAGTTCTTTTCTGTGTTCTCTCTCAAGCTTTATCTTATTTTTTCTTGACTCCCTAGTACTGTCCTGAATAGTTTTGAGTAGTTGTGTAGGGAAACTCCACTGCTGAGATTGTTTGCCTTTTCAAGGCTCTTCAGGGAAGGTGCTTTGTTGTTTGCTTGCTCCTGGTGCTTGAATCCACCACAGAGATATTTCCAAATATGTTTCCAAAATGTCTTTGGCTCTGCAGTGAGGTGGAAGAGGGATGGATTGGAAATGCTGATGACTCAGGACAAATGGAAAAGGGGAGGAACGAAAGCTGCTCTTTGATCCGTACTTTTGCTGTGCATTCTTACTGGGGAAAGACATTTGAAGGTTGGTGTGAGAGGGGAGGAATGTGCATGATCTGTGTGCAGCAACAGCTGCAGCCTAGAGACAGTGAAGGGCACTGGCAAGGAAATGAACCATCAGAGAAAAAATGGTTGTTGAACAGAGAGTCTAAGCAAAAAACTAGGGGACTGAGCCATTGCATTAGTATGGTGCTGGTATTTGTGACCCCATCCAGCTGCCATGTGAGCCTGAACATCCAGGCTGTGCACCACTGAAGTGTGCTCACAGTCCAGGCTGCACCTCTGCAGGTCTACTGGCCCTGCCTGCGGCCCCTGTGTGGCTGCAACTGCTCTTTGGTCATTCCTATCAGTGCCTTTTGCTATAGTCAAATATGAGCTTTTTGTTCTGTTCCTTTATTCACAAAACATACCTTTAACCGGACTTTCAGTGCTTGTATAGCACTTTGATATCAGTGTTTTAAGTGAAAATGGCTGCATGTTTACCAAGTACTTATTTGTTCCCATGAATTGGTCCTGGAGCACCTGAGTGCAACCAGGGAGATGTATTGGAGCAAGGAAAAGCAGAATCTGGTCTGAGGGCACTACCTGCTATTTCAATAACACCCAGGATCTGCAAAGAACTTCAGTTAGGCTCATACTCTACTCAGTTCACAATAACTGGTTTTGGTGACACACTGTTATTAAGTTTTTAGGGGATTCAGTTGTTCTGGTTCTAAAAATTTGACAATAGAGTATTTAGTAGTAGCAGGTGTTTGCAAACTATCATTACTAAGCTCCCTCAGAAACAATTTATGATCTATTTTATGGATCCTACTGGACTCATGAATCTAAGCTTCATTCTTGATGCAATTGATCAAACTAAGCCTTGTAAAGGCAATAACAAGGCAGAGGGAGGGGATGTTTTTTACATTATTTAAGCAAGAGAGAAAATGAGAAGAAAGACAGGATGACACCGTGCTGGTTAGTAAACTCAGCTGATCAATAACCTTATTATTAGAAAAGGGCAAAATGTCCCACTCTGGGAGCTTTTTATACAAACACCATTTTAAGTGTTACAAGTATAAAAACTAGAGCTTGCGGGTGTGCATAAAGGAAACGGACACAGTGTTTGGGATTTTGGGCCATCCATTATTTACAAAATGCTTGTGTCTGGCAATTTTAATTACTTCACTTCTGAAGAAAGGGGAGGGCTTGTTCTGGTTTTAGTTCAGATGCAGCCCTTAACTATGTAGCATTATTTATGTGTTTGCAAGGATGCGAACTTGTCAGTTGATCTCCTTATTTTATTTAAAAGCTGAAATCATTACAAGTTGATGAAGTTAGGGTTGAGATGGATAGCAGCTGTTGGGGAGCTGCAGATAAGAAGGGTTCCAAACCTGTCCTTCCTTGCCACTGGAAGGAGCTGAGGGATCCTGCTGATCCCACAGGGTGTCACACCATGGGACAGCCAGCTGGGATCAGCCGTGATCTCTCCCGAGCCTGCACAGGGGAAGGGGAGGGGTGCGGAGAAAGAACGTGTTGCAGTTGTTTGACAGCCGTGGGTAAATTACGCCTCTTACCTGTAAAGTCTCTAAATCCCCTTTCAGCACCTCACAAAGAACAATAATTGTTTATTGATCTAAACGTTAACAATGTATCGCTTGTTCTTCAATAAGGTCTAGAAATGTAACTCAAGGGCAATAACTGCTTTGGATAAACAACAGACTTGATGGATGTGTGGCTTTTTTTTTTCTTTTTCTAAACTATGAGCATGCAGTTGAAGCACTTTGTTGTTATCTCGATGTAATCCTTGTACCTGCACGGGCTTCTGTTTGTCTTCCAAAGACGCATTTTTTCTCAACAGTGTTTAATACTTCCCTATAAATGGATGTTTTAAAGCACAGAAAAGTGCAGAATTGGGTTTAAATTAGTTCTTTTTACCTTCCTGCAGCACTGGTGCTTTGTTAGCCGCTCAGATGTTATATGCAAAAATAAAAAGCAAAGTGATGCAAGATAAAGCACTTGGCAGCATAAGCACCAGTGGAGAAATCTTCCATACATGAGCAGCATTGTGTGTGTGTGTACTAGGTGGGCACAAATAAAACAGAATGTGTTTCTTGAGTAGCAATCAGTCACACTTCAAGAGGAAGGTAATAACACAGAGGCTCAGATTTGTTTATATTTAGTGGGTTTTTAAGTGAGTCTATTCTGTTTCTCTTCAAGACAGACGTGGTGAGTTTAAAATGAAGGCGATTGTTGCCTGGCAGAGCAGCGGGCAGGGATGGACTCATCCTGGCCCCAGTAATGACACTGACTGCAGTCGGCTGTAACCAACACTATAAAACTCTGCACTCTTTCTGCATGAAACAACAAAGTTTCCAAGTGTAGGGCTTTTTCCAGCTTGGTAGTTCTGGACAGCTGATAAATCCTCAGATATCTTGGTGACAATTAGTTACTTATCTTTCAATCCTGAAAACGGAGGTTGAAAGTTAAGTAGCCACATAAAGCTAAACGCATCTGGGACAGATCTCAGGCCCAAGCTAGGCAGAAATGACAGAAAATCATTGAGAACAGAAGACATTAAAAGGTCAGAAATAAATTGTGACCAAGCCCTGTTTGACCAGTTTATCAGTTGGTATTTTGCTCTCCATTTAAGAATAAAACGGCATTTTCCCTTCTCTGAAGTTGTTGGTGTTGGCATTAAGGATTTACCTACCATCTAAATATCTCATCTATTTAGATGTGTTTCATACTCAAGAAGGGTCATGTTATTAGAGGAAACTTTGACTCAGGAAAACTTTTAGTGGAAATACCACTGATAATGTACAAAATGAGAGGCAGAGGAAGATGTGGCTGCCTGACTTAGTTGCTCTACAGTGCATCCTGGAAATTCCTCCTTACAAGCCCTGTAAGTAACATTCTGGCCAAAAATAAAACAAAGGTAAAGCTCTTCTTGATTTCGTTGGAATCTGAGGTCTTAATCCTTTATCAGTTCTATCGAACTAAGTAGATACAATAGTTTTAATGCAGCAACAACTGTAAATTAAAATATAACTAATTTTTATGCATGTATCTTTTAAACCATTCATATGTGCACCTTTTAGACTTTAGTCTTTCTGGGGAATTTCAATTATTGAAATATGTCTTCTGCCCTCATCTACCCTATGTATATTTATTATTTCTGAGGTCAGTTCTGGGAATGGAGGACTTTCTTAGAAATTTTAGACCATTCCTATGAATTTGGAAATATTAATTCCCTGCTCTGCTATAGTGCATGAGATTCCTGCAGTAGTTTCTACTAAGTCATTAGGGCTTTGGAGTGAGCAAACATATTTGTTTTGTTATCCATATCATTGTCTGTGATCCATGGATCCCCTTAGATCCTGTTTCTGGGTGCCAACAAGGAGTTGATCCCTGGCCTTTTTCTGCTTATCTTGTCATGCTGGTGCTCAGGATGATGCACTTTGAGGGCCTTGACAACCAGTCTATTATTGGAAGAGATCCTTGTTTATGTTTGTGCCCAACACTCTCCCAGTAGAGAAGCCAAAACTCAAATTTTTAGCAGAATCAGATATTTCTCTGTTGCTTTAACTGTGTGAAGATAAGTTGTTGTCTCATTCTCCCTTGTCAGGCAAAACTTTTTTCCAGATGCTTCAGTTGCACTAGGTATCAAGATGCATTTATACAGGGACAGCAGCTGTATACAAACCACAGTGAAAAGGAATTTTTTAATTGTTATTTCTTGTATTCTAACTAATTCTTACATTTCACTGTTTAATGTGCTCCTTTTTTAACCCCTGAGGCTGGAAACTGCTTTTGGCTGCATGTGTAGTCTCAATTCAGAGGCTGTTTTGTTCTTTGCAACTGTAGTACTTTGAAAAGTATTCTAGCAAGAAACTTCAATGTCCATTCATTAAATTTCAACATTATGTGGCCCTGGAAATTTTTGGACTGAAAGTGAATTTAAAAGAAAGTAAAACATAAAGAATGCCTTCATTGAATGTAGTGGAAGAATTCATGGAAAATGTATGTGTGTTCCATAAGATACCACCCTTCCTTCTAAGTGAACAATTTACTAATCTGTGCAGGCAAGAATGATTCATTGTGTTTGATTGGTAAAGCAATTCATAAGAAAGCTAAGACTGAAGATGGAAACAACAGCAAAACAAATTACAAAAATCAATTGGCTCATTCTTTGGTTCTGAATGATTAAAATTACTATATACCTTTTTCTTTAAAAATCTTAACAATGATATTTAAAAATATGGCTTCTTCCCTGCTGAACTATATTTTATACCTGATGAATCTGGAGTTTGGTTTGGGTGATAGGTAATTATTTAGATTAAGACATATATCATAATTTCTCCAGATGCTCTGAACCACCAACAGCCTAAATATTTAATACACATAGCATTACATAGCTTTGTGGGAATGCAGGCAGGCTACTGCTTGCAGCTCTCTAAATCAATTCTTTGGTTTTGTGCCTCCTGAAATACATGCTGCATCTCTTTTAAATCATCTCCAGGAAATATACTGAGACATATGGGCTGTGTTGCTGTGTGTCACATGGAGCTCAGTGTGATTTAGAGGGCCAGTTCTACTTTTTAGGTAGAAGCTTGTAATTTGAACTCTTCTACAGATAGGAGATAATGGGAACTCCAGTGTTCTCATGCATAGTTTCTACTTGCTTTTCTTTCAGCCATGTGCATTAGAAGTTTAGTGTGATTCCTGTGGAATATTTTTAATTAATATTTTTGTTAAGTCAGCTGGTACTAAAAGTGCAAACTCATAAGCATCTAACTAACTATAATTCTATCTCATCTAATTTATTGCCTTCTAACCGCAAAGGAAATTAGTGGACTTGTTCTCCAGGGAAAAAATACTGCATTTCCTGTGGTTCCTTGTCTCCTTAGAGCTCTCAGTGAGATTGACTGCTGTATTGGAATCCATTGCTAGCTTTGGTTACTAACAAATCCATTGCTAGCTTAGAACCCAGCGTGGCCAAAATCTTTAAGTTCTTAGGACTGAAACTCGGTGATATTTGGCATCTTTATATTGACTGTCTGGGTAACTGTCTTACAACCCAGCTACAACCAATTGTTGATGATTCTCCTTTTGTACCTGAAGTCCATATGGGATTCTATATTTTCCTGTAATGGATCTTACTCTGTAGTGCTTGGTGTCAACTGAAATTCCTTCTGATTTCTCCCAGAATACACTTAAATGTTCAAAGGTGTTAAAATGACTATAGTAAATGTGCAAAAATACTTCTTTAATGACTGCAGATACCTTTTATTTGGTTACTTCTGATATAAAGACAGGAAGCTTTTTAAGTTTGCACGATTATTTTAAGGGGTGACGCCTAGAAGAGAATGTATTGCTTTGCTATACACTAGAAAATGGTCTCATTCTCTCTTCTGTGTTGCCTTTGTCCCTGCTCTCACTTCTGAGTCTGGAGCAAAGGAATCATCGTATCTAAGAGGATTAATTTCAGGGAACATCTTTGAGTGGTATCTAATGCTGGAGGTTATTCAGATTCTTACAAGTTCATCCTGTATGTGTGTGAACTGAAGTTCCTGAGGCTTTTAACTAAGAGTGGGAGCATATTCTGTTGCAGAACAATTTCAATACTCTTGTATCAAGATTATCCCTTTGTCAAAATTAGTTTGTGTCTTGGAAGGAGCAGAAATATATTAAATTACATAGGAAAGAGAAATAAAAAGTAAAGAAAAAAGTTCAGCTTTGGGGTCTAAAACAGGGTGTAGCTACAGTCAGATGAAGAGAGTCCTGTCACAGGACTTGACTAATAGTCCCTACTAATAGCTGTTGTTGCCAGCTCTGCTCATAAAACATGTAATATTTGAATGCACACTTAGCTGATAAAGTGAACATTTTACAAGTCTATTTTTGAAACCTGAACATACATCTAGGGTGAAATTTGCAAAGGAAAAGGACTATTTCAGGCCTGTGTCCTGCAATTCCTTTGGCACATGCATAGTTTTATGATAGAAGTCTACAAGCTAAATGCAGAATATTCTATCACTATTTTTGAGTACTGTTAACAACTTCTTATTCCTGCTGTCATTCTGAAAAGCTATTGCAAATTTTTTCTTCTTTTTTTTTTTTTTTTCCTCTCCCCTCTAACTGCATTTGCTGTGATACTGTTTCTTAGGCTCAGCTCCTCACTTGTGCACAGATCTTTGTGTTGCAAATTAATTTAATACTTTATTGCAGGTGAAGCAAGTTGGAGAAAAAATGTCAAACAAAAGGAAATAAAAAGTCCCACACCTGAAGAAGAGTAACCTCAAACACTGACATAGGTGAGGGCTGGCTGGCTGAAAAGGTCAGAAGAGGACATGGGGTTTCTGCTGGACACCAAGCTGACCATGTTCTGACAACGTGCTCTTGCACCAAAGGCCAACAGCTGCATGAGGCAGAGCATTGCCAGCAGGTCAAGAGAGGTGATGCCCTCCCTGTGAGGAATAAACCCCCAAGCCATGGGGTAGGTGCAGACATCCAGGTCTTCAGCAAAATTGCTGACAGATGTTTTTGCAGCTCAGCTCACTGCAGCTGGATGGATCAGCTGCATGGATGCTATTCAGCACCTTCATAGGGGTTTGTTTAACTGAAGTCTGTTCTCAATCAGACAGTATGGCCAAGTTTTCATCAAGCACAACAAACTCACTCCCAGATAGTTTTGTCAAAGATTGAAGATTGGAGTCCCACAATCTTTTATGAACAGAAGGCTTTTATGTGTTCTTTTCCATCCTGTTGTTGTGGCAACCTGCTAGTCCCTGCTATAGAGAGTAGAGGTATTTAGTTCTCTGTAACAATTAGGACCCCTAACAGCCCTTCTTACAGCAGAGGGGATCTTGTCAGCTCAACTCTTTTTAGCTGGGTGTGATAAACAGCTGTCAGCACTAAATGCATTGATCTTAAGTTATTCAAATACTAAGTGCAGCTTCCAGAAGTGAGAAAGATGGTCCCTACCTGTCTGAGATTCAAGAAATGGAAATGCAAGTTATTGAGCTGTATTGGTCAGCTGCTGTAAGCCTATGGAAAGCAGAAAATGCTAAAGCTCTGGGACTGGGGCTGTCTGCACACCTTCTGACATGCACCCTAGGGCTTTGAAGTCCCAGAATTTAAATGCATCCTCCCTTTTTAAATAATTTTGTGCCTGTGGCCAGACAACAATGCATAGCACGCATGACTCTGTCCAAAAGTGAAAACAGGAATAACTTATTTAACTGTATTCATACACAGAGAGACAAGGGTTTTTAAAAATAGTAGCTTATTCTAATGAATTATGTAGAGGTTTTTCAATTTGCATAAAAATTACCTATTTATTTTATCCTTGCTGATGATGCTGTTGAAGAAAACAGGAGAGGGGAAAGATCAAACCATGCTGCCAGTTGTGCAGCATTGCTCTTATTTAATTCTGTGCTTTGCTGTAAGGTAGCTGTGGAGAATCTGGCTCACAGACTAAAGTATGCTTTTTCTTGTGTCATCTTTTCATAAGAATTCAGTCCCTGAATGCTTTACTTATACATGTAATATACTTAGAGAGATAATTGCAATGACAAAAAATGGGTTAGGAGCATGAAGAACAAGCTGAGATTTCATCTGAGATGTAATGGTAAAATGAACAAGAAAGCAATGGATTATTCAAGAGCAGAGAAAGCAAAATAGCTGGTCTTATTTCTACTGTTATTTAGAAGATAAGTAGAAAAACCCTGCCTATTTTTGTATAAGAACTGTAAAATATGATACTGGTTTACTGTAGTAAAGGTGGCAAAAGATTTTTATATAGTCTTTTTTCCCCCCATGCCTGATATATCTTTGCCTTAAGAATGAAGAAAGAAGTCTTGTAAATGATAGATGGAATATGACGAATTTGAGTTACAAAATCACAGGGCCAAATTCAAGAAAATATTAATCCACATCTGGTATAATTTATTCCATATCTTCCACTAAATTTGCAATTCTGACCTTACTAGGTCTCTGATCTGCTCTCTACAAGAGTTTTGAAAATATATTTTTAATTTGTGTTTTTATACGAACTATATTGAAATGTATGTTAAATTGCAATTTATTGTTCAGCCACTGGCTAGCCCTGTATATTTGGTAGCTTTTCACGCAGTGGTTCATACTAAGCAAAGGAGACTAAATTGGACTGCAAAGCATGGAGTCTTGAGTCTTGGTGGTTTTTTCCTGAGGAAGTTTCTTTTGTTTAAAATGGACCATATTCAGAGAAATGTAACTGTGCTTACTGTTAACATTTGATTTTCTCCAGTATTTAACAAAGAACCATCATAAATGACCAGCCTTTACCGCTGTGTGTGTACGTAGCCATATGGAGAGGCAGAGATACAGAAATGATGCTAATTACAAAGTTATACAGAATATAAACCGAATTTAATTAATTTGTCATGTAACTTTCTGCATGCAACCTATATGGAATCCCGTGGGTTTCCTTGGAAATCTCTTGGGGTATACAAGTTCAGCTGTGCAGATCAAATTGCTTGGCTGAGGTTATTTAATGAGGTGACACAGTTTCCTAGATAAAGTCATCTTTAGATAGCTTTAGATAAAAAAAAAAAATAATTTTTTTTAAAAAAAATCCAACTCCTTAGTTTTACTTTATGTGTATGATGTCCTCAGACTTTCACTTTGCATTTGAAATCTCATTAATATTTTTTTTTTTTTTTTTTTGTCACATATGCTGCTTCTTTCTTGCCCTTTCTGGCAGTGACCACATCTGTGAGCTAACAGCATAAGCAGCACTCATTACTTGCTTATTCAAGTATTGCGGGATATTCAATTTCAGATTTGTGCATTAAAGAGAAGGAACATGCCTCCTAGTTCTCCAGGTGATGCTTAAAAGAGCTCAGAATTTTATCGTTCACTAGTTAAGATATTTTTCTGAGGTTAAGCTAATGACTTTTTTTATACCTTATTAGCTATCTGATGGTGCACTAACAAAAATATATTAAATTTTATTTAAAAAAGAAGATAACTAATGCAATCACATGAAACATCAGTTAATGCTGAAAGCCCCAAGCAGTATTGCAGAGCTGCACTCTAAGTTTGAATGTTATATATTATGAAAAAATAGAATGTTTATGATCCATTGTTCCTATCATCTTATTTCTTAGTGTCTTTTTTTTTCTCCTTTTATTTATTTTTTTTCCAACTGTTGTATTGTGAATGAGTTAAAAAGCAGGCTATGTCTTCCCAGTCATGATTCTTTGTCCTCAGCAGGGAAATCAAATATACAGAGGAGAGAAGAAAAAAAACCAACCACCCAAACAAAAAAACCCAAAACCAACCAAAAAAAAGTCAAAAAATTACATCTGTTAAAAACCAAGAGCTATTCTGTGTCCACTGGAACACCAAGGAGCAACAGAATAATTGATAAGATATTTTGTCCTGCAGGATCCACCTGTGCTCATCTATGTTTGTCTGACAGCCTTGTTTTCCTAGCATGAGTTTTGTGTGACATAAATGTGCCTCTTCTCTCAGTTAGAGATGACTGTTTATCCTGTAGTAACATCCAAGGATTCAAGCTTTGCAAATGTATCGTGTTCTGTACAATTGCCATACAAAATCATCGAATGAAAAGGAATTCTGTTCTGCAGAGCTTCCAATCTAGATACTCTGAGAGATAATTGATATGTCAAAGTAAAGAAGGAAGAGTAAGGAGAGAGTGAAATAATTCTGAAAAAAATATTTTGAGCTGGGGTGATAGCACATAAACTGCTTTATATCTGTGAGGTGCACACAGGTCTGAGGAGGCAAAAAGGTGAAACGAGAACTACCTCACTGGCAGCTGCATCTTGATTTTGGGCAAAGCAGAAGCAGCAACAGTGGATATGGTTGTGCACATTAAGAAATGGTGCTGCTGTTCTCCTTCTTATTATTTAAAAAGTTTTACCATCCAACCTTGAGCACTGATACTGCTGAAAAGAGTAGCTGTAAAAAGGCTAAGCCATAAAATGTCTTATAGTCAGGAAGGAGTTTGCAAAGACAAATGAGAGCGATGGTGCCAGAAAAGTGTGAGCCAAAACAGTTACTTTGGCAGAGAAATCTGAACAGATAGAAGCGAAGACATATGGCATTTAGGCCAGAGGGGTGGAAACTGCAGCAGCTGAGACACACAAGAATGAAGACTTGGATGAAAACCTGTTTCTCCTCTCATTCTGGACAGCTGAAGTTATTAAATATCTTGTGTCTGAAGAAGCTTCAAGATCTAGATTATGTTGCATGAGATTGTATGGATGGACAAATAAAAAAAGATTATAAAGTGGGACACCTGAAAAAAAAATTATAAGTTGTATAATTGGGTTGAAGAAAGTTAGGGCTGTCCTGAATCTGAGACTAGACTAACAGAAAGATATTAGGAAAAGAAAAAAGATGGGGTGCTGTTTTAATTGTGCTGAGGTTGGAGGATGAATGGGCAATAGCATGAAAACATTAGAAAATAAGGCCAAGTATAGAGAAAAGAAGGGGTTCACAGTCACCTGGGCTTTTCTTTAGGAAATATTACATTAATAAAATATAAAATGTGTGTCTACTCTACAGTTTCAGGATTTTCCCCAATGTCCCTGGTTGCCATGGAGATGAGAGCCCAAGGACTGAAAAATAGTTTGTTGAAATTTAAAATTCTACTCTGTAAAACTAAACGTGGGTTTTGCCTTAAGTATGGAGACTCTTTGGGTCAGAGCAAGAGCAGTTTTTGCTTTCAGAGACAGTTTGACCGTGTCAGCAAAAGTTTTTTCACTGGTAGTTACAAACAGCTAAATTCAGTGTGTATCTTCTCTCTTCCCTACAGGAGAAATCAAGTGCAATGGGAGTTGAGTTGGTGAGGTTCACCTTCTTTTCTCAAAGTGAAATGCACAGCCCAATGTCAAGTAAGCAAGACAAAACACACTGCAGCCTCATGGCTAAAGCAAAATGCTCCCTCATGCACCCATAGCGAGGCGACAGGGATCTGTTCCCCCTGTGTGCAAATTATATAATCCCACTCATCTGACATATGAGGGATGGAATAAAGAGTATTGCTGAGCAAGTATAAAATGCAGGCATCACATTTGTATGTCTAACACAAAGTGGCAAAACCTGTTTCTGAAGCAACGAGCATGAATCCACTGTTATATTCTAAAATATGCTCAGAAAGCTTATTGCTTTGAAAGCAAAGTGCAGTACAGGAAATTTCAAAAGGGAAAAAAAAATGCTGTTGCATTTGCTATTACTCTTCTTTTTCTTTCATTCTTTCAATATATTGCTGAAATTGGAGACAAGCTTATGATATGTACATCAAAAGAAAACTTTCCCTGTGATGGATGATAGCAGGACAAGGTCAACAGCAGAAGTGATTTAAGCATTTGCTAGGATCTGTTGCATTATTCCACTGTGAAGTCTGCAAGGCAAGAACACACTCAATCTAATAAATGCTGACTCACATTATTCCACTTATGTCTCTTTGTTCATAAAAGGAAATGTTTCTTGAAATTCCAAACCTAAGATTCCAGCTATGCTTTCAGTTGGTTATCATTTCATGTTTGTTTGAAAGATGCTTAAGAAGTGCTTTTACAGGTATTTAAGAGTAACCAAACCATTCTGACTACTAGTTTTGAAACAGAATAAAATGTAACATTGTAGCTCAGAAAAAATTAAAATAGTTGTTGCTGATTGCTAAATCATATTACCTTTATACTTGTAGAAGAGAAATAATATATATTTTTTCATTATTAAAAAAAAATAATCCTGAGTTGAATAAAAAAAGTTTACATTAAATGATTGGCTGAAAATATTGATAACAGTAGTAGCAAACAGTAGGAAAACATGCTCCCTTTGGGAGAGGAGTAATGTCATGAAGAGATATTAGAACCTTCTAGGAAGGAAGGGAAGGTGGAAGAAACAAAGAGAAAGATGTAAAATAAAGGCACATTTATATATTTGATAACTAATGTTCTCAAATGAAGCAATGAGGGAAAGGTGGTACAGACAGTATTTCCTTGATGAAATATTACTGCCAGGAAGAGAGGCTTCATGTAGCACAAGCTCCCTATAGTGTACATTTTTTATCCTACACTCTGGTGACCATGGCACAGTGTTAGTAATAATTGCACTAATGGATTTTTGTTTCCTGGCATGACCAAATATGTCTTGGCAGGAATCAAGTGTGTCCAGGCAGCATTGTCTGTTACCCTGTCCATGTTCCCATGGCACAGCCCTCCACTGGTCAGGAACAACCAGCATGGGGCATAAATTGCTTGGGTTTGTAGGTCTGGGAGGACCTCCCTATGGACTGGTAATTTCCTACTAATCTAATCTGCCAGTGCAGGAGCTCTCTGTCCTATTGTTTCAGCAATTCAAAAATTATTGTGCCACTGTGAAATTCCTTTAATAAAGATTTCATAAATATTTTATGCATATTAGGCCTTAAATAGAAAATATTTATAAGGAATAAATGATGTTAAATTAAGAAGCATAATTTCCAGTAACTTCTCTTTTTTATTAATATTTAGAGAATTTCTTCTCTTTTTAGAAGACCCTTTTTAGGAGACCATTCTGCTTGGGGCTGCTGTTTCAATACTGCTTCATTCTTGGCCTTGCCATTTAAGTTCCTCATTTAATTTATATATAAAAAATTCAATAGGTTTAATGTTCAAGCTTCTCATTATTTTAAATTAAAATGGAAAATGTGTCTCTTTGTAAACCTCTGAATATTTGAACCATTTAAGGAAGCTTTAAAGGAATCTTTTTATAAACCTTTTTTTTAATTATTTTTTCTGTGTTCTTCCATAAGATAAAGTGGACAAGACAGGTAGGATGGTAAACTTTCTTGTACTGCATATTGAATCTATTAGAAATGTAATGGTCAATAATAAATAAACTTTGCATTACCAAGGCATTTCTAGGTTTTGCTTTCCCCTAAATTATCTCTGCTCACTGATTTCAGTGGATTTTTTATCAGTTCTCCACTTGCACAGTTTATGGCACAGATTGCTCTGGTGACAGGTTGCAGGGTTTAAAAGATCTCTGCTTTTCACAGTTGTGGCTAATGCTGTTGGGTTATATGAAACCCTTCATTTCTGGTAGTGGGAGCATTGTATCTTAGCAGTGCCTGCTGCCTCCAAGTGGGAAGCCTTGGTTTAAGTCCAGCAAAACCAAAGGAAAGAGTGGTGTTAACTTTCTGGAGACTTGGGTCAGAACCTGTGAGACCAGCAGATCTTTTTTTTTGCCTGCAGAGTGCTCAGAAAGCCCTGTCACAGAGGCTGGTTGCAGTTTTTAATTTATTTCCATTCAGAGCTTTAACAAATCATGTCTGAAAGGCAGAAACTACTTCCCGCTCAAGGAAGTACTAAAATGATGAACTTCAGTCACATAATCTAGCACTAGATCAGAATCCCTCAGGGAAATATTTACATTTTGCCAGTTTACTCAGAGGAACGGCTCTGGGGATCTGGAGATACCCTCTGCATATATATTTTAATTTATTTTTTTTTAACTGCAGGAAACACTGATGCCAGAGCTGAAGCTAGTGATTTAATCATAGGATTGCTAGAGGCTGCAGTACCCTATCTGCTCAGAAATCAATATCTGTACTCTCAGTTATATTAGAGAAATGTTTACTTCTTTACCTGACCAAGATATTAATTTCTATATGCTGTGCTGTCTGATTTCTATTTTTTTTTTTTTTTTAAAGCTAATGATTTGTGGTGAGAGTAGCCTAATTTATTTTGAAATCCTTTAATACTGCACAATTTTCCCGTTATTGACCGGTTATTTTGTCTGTGTACATAGCACCATTCACATGCATCAAGATGCTCTGCAAAGAATTTGAATTGCTCTGTATGGAGGAAGCGCTGCTCTTTGCTAAAACGCAGCCATCAGCAGGGCAGCGTGTAGTAGCAACCTTTGTGTCGCTGGGGCTACTGATTTCAGCTCAGGAGGTGAATAGGAGAATTCAGCTGGTGCATCAGGGGAATTTAAGTAGGTGAAATGCAATTACCAGCACTGGAATATGATCAGGATACCGGTGCTAAACCCCGCTCTGGTGAAAAGCGCTGTGGGATTTTTAATGACCATGAGTCAGATAACGCTTTGTTTCTCATCCCGGGGACAAAACCTCTATTAGCAGAGTGTCTCCTGCCACTCACTGCAATGTTAGTTTAATACGGACCTGTGGGGAAGAGTGTCACCTCCTGTGGCAAGTCGCTGTTGCCACATGTGCTCCCTGCTCAGGGGAGGGTGACACGGAGGTGCAGAGATTTGCCGGCTGTCACGGCAAGTCTGTGACAGGACAAGGGCTGAGCGGGATGGCAGGGGCTGCTGCGATGAGATTTCTGAATGGGAGAACATGTTTCCTGCTGGGAGCGTGCTGCAGCATCCAGCTGTCCCCGGAGGATTCCCGTCCACACAGTGACCTGCCTCCACTTCGTTTGCTTAATGAGAACTGATGAGATCACAGCTCAAGGTGGTTGGTTACAAAAAGCATATTAAACATGTCAGGGCAGGTGATTCTCCCACTATACAAATTGACGGTGTAGGATTAGCTGGTATTGCGTTGGAAATCTATTAACATTTGAAGCAGTTTGAATTAGGAGTCTTGATAGAATTACAATTACTTTCCTTCTCCTCTGTGAGCTTTGTTGCTATCTTTGTGTAACTTATAATGAGAAGACTTATAAACCCAGGAAGTAGTTTTCCAAAGTCTTATGTGGAGCCATATTTCTCTGTCAGATTTGCAAGCCTGTATGGATAGAGCAGAAGAAAAGGGACAGAGGAAAGAGAAGCCGGTGGGTTTCTGCTTATCAAGTTTGACAGCACACTCCGAAGCCCAGAAGTGGGTAAGTGGGGAGGCATAAAGGTCATGGCCTTGGGAACAGCTGTGCATTGGCAATGTTCAGAACTGCACAGGACACAGGTAACAGTGTCTTGCTTCATATACACTCTGCAGGGGGATGAGTGAGGTATAGGGGGATGAGGGATGCAGGGAGAATAACAAGGGAAGGCATCGCCCCAGTCAGAGAGCTGGGTGCAAGTAACTTTTTCTGTGTGGGATTCTCTTTCTTTTTGGTTTCAAGCTGACAGCCAGGAATTAACAATGTATGCTAGTGACAGAGGTTGAGGATATGCAACTATTTCTTCATAACTGCATCTCAAATGTTTAGGAACCTGCAATCTGCTTTGCTGCTTTGGTAAGTGACTCCCAGACAGCCTTATAACAGCAGAGTAAAGAATTGCTACTGCTAATTTTAATTTAGTGTGAGCAGAGTGATGCCAGAATTAGTGCAACATAAGCAGAGGTGAAAGCAAAAAACCGGGAGGTGGACAAGTGAAGGCACCTGAGTGGTGAGTTTAGGTCAGGAACCTGGGAGAGAGTTTTGAAGTGCACACTGGCCTACTGAGCAGCCACAGAATGGCAAAATGGAAGGGAGAAGATAATGACTAACATAATCTGGCAGAAAAAGTGGAGGGTCTATCAAGAATGTAACCCCTGGGCCTTTCAGCCCAGTGAGATGGGTGGTGTAAAGGAAATGTGGTGATCTGCAGATAAAGTGTGAGCCGGGAGAAAAGCAGAAGGCCCTGAGAAGTGGTCTCAGGATTTTGACCTAGAAATAGTGAAATAAAATGCAGATTACGGAAAAACATTGCCTTCTACATGGAAACAGATGTCACTGTATATTTTTCCCCCGGTCAGAGTTTGCTTTAAATTAATGGGGTCAAAAGAGAGGTGACCATCACATATGAGCTGCAAGAAAGAGGGGAAGTATTAAGTGATTATGAATTATTTATAAAAATGGTCTTTTTTTTTTTTTCTCATACTGTATTTCAGGTCTCCTATAGAAAATCAGATACATCATACTTTCATCTTCATCAATCCTACTGGTTATTTTTTTTTAAATTTCAGAATACTTGAGCTCAAATTATAATGCTATTCTTTTCAGAACTTGCTCTCTGGGTCTCAAATAAGTCACATTCAGTCTTAGGTTACATCTTGATCCTTCCACCTGTACACTACCTATATACTCAAGTGAGTCCCCTTTTTGAATAGTCTCTTTATATCTTCTGCTGGTGGCACATTCAAAAATATTCCAAATTGGTTTTGTCTTGTATGTGTTGATCTTCACCTGTGGACATGAAGATATCACTTAACATTATATACTCACCTTAATGTATTTTAGTCCTTCACCTGGCACAGCCATCCCCGGGTCATGCCAGCAAAGTAATCACTTATTTTTCTCAATATAAAAACTCATCAGCAGACACATTTCCATTAGGACTCTTCGTGGCCTCTGGTCAGCTTGTGGACCTTATCTCTGGCAGACAGCATGACATTTCACATGATTTTCAGTCCCTTCTCCAGCAATGTCCAGGTTGCCTGTATTTCCTACTCCTTTAGCTCCTTCAGGTAACATTTATCGCAGAAAAGGTTCTATTGGTGCTTGTTTGGAGGTGCCCCCTATATATATCACATCTGAGTCCAGTTACTTTGGTTCACATATGCAAAAAAATGTATTAATCCCTTTATCTAAGTAACAGTTCATCTGCTGATAATGTCTTGTGGTACATTGATGAGGGGTTATATTTGCTTTGGTTAGTTAAGAAGAAAAGCAGCTATGAGATCAAAATATGGGATTAGTATTTAATAAATATAGCACAAGTGTGACAAAGGAGAATTTTTAGATTTTGGAAGCTCCAATGTATCTTCATTACGTAGGGAAGTAATCTAATTATTACCCTTGTCAATAACCTGTCCAAAGTGCTCAGGGAACTAATATTTACTAATTACTAACAATTTGGGGTTCCAAATGTCATAGGTTTTGTTGGTTTTTTTTTATCCATCAATAACTTGACTTTGATATTATTAAAAATCCAGCCCTGAAAACACTTCATTTAATTAAAAACAATAATTACATTACATTGCATGAAATTATAAAATTTACGTTGATCTTTTAATATAGTTTTAAATCTGTATAGGGAATAAAAAGACTTTATGCTAATTTATACTATATACCATTAGAAATAAAACAAAAAATAACTCTATAGTCCAGAAAGGTCATATTGTCAAATATTCTGTAATGTATTTCATGGTTCCTTCTAAATAAAAAATAATTGAAAAAAGTTCATGAAATAGGAGCAATTCAGAGAGAGAGATTTCCTAAAATCTCTCATGCTAAGTCTACTATTAACTATAATACAAAACTTTGGAGGAAAAATGGGAAAGAATTAGGTTTAGTTTTATAATAAAATCCAGAGCAAAAGGAAATGTCATTCACACATCACATTTTAAGTAACAAGTGAACAAGTCAATATTTGCACTACATAATCAAAATGGAGTTAACTGCCTTCTATGCACAGGTCTGGGGAAATAAATGTCTCAAAATTTGGATCAAAGGAAACATTCCTCCTTCATTTTTATCACGAATGAGCTTGAAAACTATCTGTACTTATTTAAACAGATGTTCCTTTCAATATATCTTTTATAGTATAGAAATGATTTCTGGGCTCTTGAAAAAAGAAAAAAAATTAGTTCAGTTGTTTTGATACTGTAAGTAAAAATACATTTTTTTTTTAACATTGGATAAACCAAAACAAGTAGAATAGTGAGGCACCTCTATTTCCATTATTGCGTGTAAATAGTTGGAATGTTTCCCAGCATGGATGAATGGCACAAATGATTTATCAACTGGATCAATATCACTTGCTGTATCTAAAACCAGAAGCATGTGAAAGAAGAGTAATATTTTCAGGCAATATTTTTTTTCTCCTAAGCTAATCTGTAGTGCACACTGCATTGTTATAATGTTGCTGTATACCAAAAAGATTGCCTACTTATTTGCCTGAACATCTGGCAAGCAATTTGCAAGCCATTTTCAATGCATAAATTATTTTCATGCCTGCAAAAGTGATCCCCCAGAATATGACATGGCATAGAGATTCTGCCTTGTTCAACTATACCCACATAGACTGGAAGATCCACCCTGGTGAACTCATTTGCAATAATTGGATAATTCTGATAAAAAATAGGCTGTGGAAAATTAATTCACAGGTGGTCAGTGCTCTGATACCTTTTATTCTCTCTCTTGAACTGTCTTAGGACAGAATAACTGAGTTAGTCCACAGCATTTTACTGTGCTCTCACTTTCACCTAGTGCCTAAGTCACTTTCCCATCTTTTGGTAGCCCTCTGACTTCTGCATTCTTTCACCAGTCAAAATGATGCCATGGCCTTCATGTATGATGGATTGTCAGAAGGCAAGAGGCCCCTATCTGAATTAGTGAGGCTGACAAAGACCAAGCAACACAGAGGCAGCAGAAAAGGAATTTATTACAGTATGAAAGCACGTGTCTGTTGTTTTAGGATATTCAGACCTTCTCATTGTAGCTCTTTGGTCAAATGTCAGCTTATACTTGAGGAATGCATGGCTCAAATTTTATCTTTCATTGCCACCTCTGATTCTGGCCACAGGGAAATTTCAGTTGCTTGTTCCCTCCTGGACTGCATGAAGACATTTTGACTTTCTTGCCCTGAGAATGCAATCCTTTTCACTACATATCATGGTGAGTGAGTCCATCTCCCCCAACAAGACAAGCTAAGGAGACCTTGTGTTATAAACATTTAAGCTGACTTCTTCCCATAAGAGATTTGAGCTGAAGAAACAGAAATTATTTCCCCCTCCCCCTGATATTTTGAAGGAGGAGACAGAATTACAGATTGCTCAGGAACTACCTTGTATCTAAAGGTCAGGAAGGAGTGAGAAAATAATGACCAGAATTAACAGAACCTTAATATATAAGAAAATGCTTTGTTTTTCATGTAGACTGTAACTGTACACATACAGCATGTATAACCTAAGTGTATATATATAGCTACATGCTACCTATAAAGTAATTTACATATATATAGATAAGCTGTATGATATGTTTTATATATATATAGTTATGGGTAGATTATGAAATAAAGTCTATATGCTTTAGAATTAATATTTTATTTCTTGTGGCACCCAAAATGTGTTACACATATCTAAATACAAAGGCTCAATTCCTTTTCTGGCAATTACATATTCTAGACAGAGACATAACTTCTAATTTTTTCCCAGAGCTAGGGGAGTTCTCTTATATGTTCATGTCAGTGGCAAAACTCCCATTTCAGTGGGATCAGAGTTTGATCCTGCTGCCCAAAGTAGAAAACATAAAAATAAACAAACTGTCTGAATAGTAAAGAACATGTAGACCTTTGTGGATTTCTACACATATGGCTTAAAATAGGCATAAGCTTCTCCATTGCAGTGAACATTAGGTCTTTAGACTGGAGATCTGGACAAATGGGTGATATGGTCCTTTTTGCCTATCATCCTCTTCAAGTATTATCCAAGTGTTTTGGTTTTTTGCTATCAACATTTCTATAATCTTATTTCCTACTTCTGTGTGTTCAGCTTGAACTTTGCTATCCTGTTGGAATTTTCTGTCCTGGCTAGAGCTGAATGAGCCTTAAACAGTGACACCAAAATGTGTAACATGGCACATTCTACCTGCCTGGTGAGACTAAGGCAGGGGCTGCAGCACTTCATTCACTCCTGTCATGCAATACAGATATAACCTGTTAGCTTGTCACCTTAAGGCTGAGGCTTTTGGAAGTAAGGGAACATGAAGATTTCAGCCCTTTTGGAGCATGAGGTTGGCAGAAATGTTATGTTCTCGTCCCTCACTTTAAAACTTGTGGAAGTGAATAAACTCCATGCTTTGAAACATGAGATCCATCTTTGCTGGAATGAGAATTTGATGGCTTATATCTGATGTGCAGTCTTTGTTGACTCCATGGAAATTCAGGTGGACTTTGAAATGGCTGGAAAACCATCAGCAAAATGGTTGTAATGAACAAAATTCAGCAAAATTAATGAGAATTTGCATCTCTGCTTCTAGACTTTGAAGCCATAGTTGGGTGGAGAGTTGAGGTGAAAAGAGGTACCCTGTTTTGATATTTTTTCTCACAGTTCTAGTTCTGGGTTATTGACAGATGTACATGTAGAGTGGGACATCAAAGCAAGGAAGAAAAATGTCCTTCCTGGGCACTAAATCTCTCCCTTAACTTTGTACAGTCCTGACAGCTCCAAGGAGAGATGCTAGCTTACCTGAATTCTGTGAGGGTAAGAGTTGAACGATAGAGGACCAAAATTTTGGAAAGTTGTCCAGAGAGAATGGCAAAACTTGTGAGTGTGAAACTACAAGTTTCCAGGCAGGAAGACTGATGCTACCAGAAGGTAAAAGAGGTGATGGGGAGAGCAACAACAAGTGAGGAGACAGAGAAATGGGAAACTGATTTTGACTTTAGGTGGTAAATAGATTTGGCAAGTTAGGATACCTGGGTTTAGGTGAACAAAATAACTGCTCAAGAGCCCCTTGACATTTTGTTTTGCCTCTTTCCTTTTCCTTGTTGCACAAATAATTGTGTTCTTGTCTGCCTCCCAACACTCACCCTCCCTATTTCAGAGATTAAAATGTGGAATTTTTTGTTCTGGAAATAAGCTAGTTCTTGAAGGGAAGGATATCTATAGAGAGGATTATGTATACCAGTGTTGTTTGTGTGGATAATTTGGAAGATGTATTGTGACAAGGTTTGTATTTGCAGGACTTACATTCTGCAGGAATTGAAAGGTGCCAGGGAGAATGCACTTCTCTCTCTCCCTTTCTCACAGAGTCCTTGTGTGATGTTAATCAGAGCAGATTTATAGAGTGCATAGTAAATAAAGCCTGAACAAAGGGATGTATCCTGAGGAGAAGTAAAGGAAGTTGACTAGTTGTTATGAAGAGTAGAATGTCTATTGTGTACTCTGAATGACACCGGTATTGTAGGGAAAAGGAAAATCATAGGATTAAAGCCAGCCTGTAAGCACAGTCATAGCATGTCGATTTAAAGTTTCCATTTAAAGTTCCCAAGGCAATTGAAAATGGTGTTTTCCTGTTTTTTGGGGCCTGGGCGATTTTTAAACCTTGATTTTTGAAACATTAATACACTTTTTAAAAGGGATTTATGTTTTCACTCAGTGTAATTGTATCTATGGTGACTTATAAGTATACATTTCTGACCATAACAGCTCACCTTATAGATCTTTGAAGAAAACTTGGCAAAGAGACCTAAGGTCAATGCCTGGTACAAAGCTGTTATTCCTGGCCTCACAGTGCACACAAAATTACTGACCTGCCTGAATAAGAAAATTGCTATTTTACCACTGCTTGATTTGCTGTCTGCCTAGATCTCTTTAGCTTAAGAACTTTCTGTTTAAGTAATCTTAGAGCAATTTATTTTGTTTCTAGCTAAGCCTGAAGAGTAAATGTATAGGATAAAATATTTGTGCAGAGAAACTAAACATTTGAAAGTCATAGTGGATCAAAGATGACTATATTTTCTAAATTCCAAGAGGCCAGAGGTTACCTTGTAATGCTGCAAACAGTAAATGAGAGATACCAACAAAAACTACTAATTATATATGTTGAAATACTATGTCAATGAAAATTGCATGATGAACATGTTTACTAGAGCAATTCAGTTTCATTCCCAGCTGATGTGTAAATACAATAAAAATATTTATATGCTATTAGGTTAAATATATCACCAAAGAACGTAATTGTTTTTTCTTCAATTCATTAGAAGATAAAGAAGGAAAAATGACCTGGGATAGGCAATGTAATGATAAAGGATATGGAAAGGCTCTGTGCCTTATTTGGCTCAGTCTTTACTGTGGCAAGGTTGGTTTTCATGCTCCTGACATATCCCATGTCCAGTGTCAGTCTCTGGGAATGGAGATTACTAATGGCAGGGAAAGGCCAGGCAAGGGATAGCTTAAGCAAATAGGAGAAACATAAGCCTGTGGGAATGGATGTCTTTGAGAATACTGAGGGAACAGTCTGAGGTTATTGCAAGGCTGCTTGCTGTCATCTTTGAGAGGTTGTGGCCATTTGAAGATGTCCCAAGCTGCTAGGAAATGACAATGCAATCTACATTCATTGAAAGCAAGAGGGAGGATTCAGAGAACTATAGGCCAGTCAGTCCACTTTTGGCGATGAGTAAAGTTATGGAGCAAATTCTAGTGATTTGCTGGGACACAAAAACCCTAACATGGTGACTGTAACAGCTACTTTGCACTCACTAAGGGAAAACTGTGTCTGATTGCCTCTGAGGATGAGATGACTGGCTTGCTGGATGAGGGGAGAGAAGATATTGTTAATTCTGATGGCAACAGAGCCTTGGCCATGGTCTCCCATAGTAGTATTTCTGCAGCCAAAGTGGTAAAAATAGGCTGGACAGATGGAAAACTTGCCTCACTGCCAAGATATTATGATCAGTGGTGTGGAGTCCAACTGGCACGTGATTATTAGTGGCATTCCTCAGCAGATGACACAGGGGCAAATACTGATTAATGTCTCTATTAATGAGTGGAGTGCTGGGAATGATGATAAATCCTCATCAAGCTTGCAGGTGACACCAATACAGGGACCAAAGAATAAGCTGGAGGGAAGGACTGTCATTCAGAGATACTTCAATAACCTCAAGAAATGGGCTGACAGAAATGTCATGGAGCTCAATAGTGGCAGACTGAAGAACATAAGGCTAGGGGAAGATCTAAATGTCACTTTCAACTTCTTAAAAAGGATTTATAGGGAAGATGGAGCTAGACTTCTGTCAGAATTTCACAGCAAAAGGGCAAGAGGCAATGAACAGAGGCTGCAGGAAGGGAAATTGTAATTAGATCTAAGATAAAAAAATCTTCACTGTGAGAATAGTTAAACACTGGACCTTGTTGCCCAGAGAGTTTTGGATTCTCCATTTCCAAAGGCAGTTAAATTTAAATTATCCTTGCATTGAGATGGGAGTTGGATACAGATGATTTCCAAGTCTTTTCAATATGACATATTTAATAATGCTGTGAAGAGGAGACTGGTGATCATAGAATTCTAGGGCTCAAGTTTAAAATTTTAAAAAAGGCCTGTTAGATGGTCAAGTCTATAGTTTACCGAGCACTCCCCCCAACCCAAAAAAAAAAAAAAAAAAACAAACCAAACCAAACCAAAAAGTTTTATACAGACATAGAGGAGGTCTTAGTTGGACTTTCCAGTTTTTCTGAATGCAGGCCAGAGACCAGCACAGTTACTGTTCTCCACAAAACATTGTAGAGCACCTTTTAATATTTGAAAGAGAAATTGTAGCAAGGCAGCACACCACACACATGGCTTAGCTTTGTTTGCAGCATAGCTGAGGATGGAACTCACCCTAACTTATGTCCTGCTAATAAAATAAATAAAATAGAATCTTGACCTTTGGAAAGACTTGAGTAGAAAGTATTAGAAAACTGCACAACTTTATGAGTGACTCCTGTCCTTGAAACTTCTCAAATCTTCTGTCCTGGAATATTAACAAATGTTTTCAAATACTATCTTTTAAGGATTGTGGTTATCTCTAAAGATACATCGGAGCAATTCTTGTTCTATGTAGAAGTTAACTGATATGTAGTCATGTTGACTTAGACCAGATATAGGCAGTTTCTTACATTTGACTATTTCATGCAGAGTTATCTTCTGAACAGTTTAATGCTAATCTCCTATATGCTATTCATATCATTAATGCAGGTTTTCTTGTCATAGATGGGTATAAGAAAGAGTTATAAAATCTGTTTCAGGTATTACTAAAACTACGGTCATCCTAAGGAAAGAGGAAAGACTTCAATCATTTCAAAGAATTTAGGATGTATCTTTAATCATGCTGAGATTTTTGTTTCGTGCTGTGACATACTCGTTGTGATTTTGGTGTGCTTTTCTGTACTTTACTGTATGTGAGAGTTCCTATGGCTGTTGCAGTCACCAAATTTCTCCCTTTTTTAACTCTTGTGATACCAGTTCTCAAACCATGTATATGTATGGAGACTATTCTGGCAGAGCCAAAATACACTAGTATGGACTCACCTCATCCAGTGCTGAGGAGTGATTTTCTGGGTTTGTATCTTGATATCTTTGCTATTGCCCTTGATTTCTCTATTTCATATGGACATGCAGACCAGACATTAGGTCCTACTCTTACTCTGGTGACCCAGCTCCTTGACTCCCTGAAGGATGAAGCTCTCCTGTTGACTAATGGCAGTGTGCACTTGGCAGTCTGGTTTTATATAAGTCTGTACATTAACAGTGTCCACTTGAGGTTAACACGTAGCTTTTTTAAAGGCTCTGAAGCAAAACCAGGCAGGGAGCTAATAGATGATAATTTTGCAGGAATTATTATTTATGGTGATTTGTCCCTTAGCATCACTCCTTAGGGTATGCCATGAGACATGAATACTAAGGTGCACTTGCAAAGCAAGTCAATTTAAAAGACATTATGTTAATAAAAATGCCTTATTGATGCTGATACCATAGTATTATAGGTCAATACTGCATAAAATCATTGGTTGTACATACACTTACTTGCACTATAAAATGAAGTTAGATTTAAATATGTTCTTTCTAATTTCTTTCCTTCAAGAAATAACAATCTATTTCTTTGAATAATTTTTGAGATAATTCAACACATGATGCAAACATCTGTATCTACTTTTTTCCTGACACTATGGACTTAAGCCTAAGGAATTCATAAATTACTTTTTTTTTCTTAAAATTTGTTTCAGCCAAACAGCCTTGATTCTACTCACTTTGCAGAGATGAAAATCAATGCTCAAAACCTTTGGGGGTTTGTTTATTCTGGTTTTAAAATTACGTTTTAAATGTGATAATCACCAAAATAACTAAAGACAGAGGATTTATGTTGAAAGATTCTCTTTAAAAGTCAAGCGCGACTGCTGGAAACTTAATTGATCCTTCAATCTGTGCACATCGCATGGACATTGAAAAGAGAATCTTAATTTTCTAATATTTTGTTAGGAATACTGAGATCCATTCTTTCCAAGATGGATGCAGGACACTCCATGGCTCAGGAAATTGGTAATGTAACACCAGGTCTATTATTATACAATTCACAGCCTCAGACTCGACATGGTGGTGACTGAAAGTCATTACCAGCTGACAACTGCTCCATAAATTTATGTCAAAGGGAATGATGATTCCAGTCTGGTTTGTTAAGGGCATCTGTCTGCTTAATAAAATCATCTCTGTTATTGGTTTAGATTTCAAAGACTAAACAGGCACAGAAAGCAACCATTCAAGGGAAGACTCAAGAGTGCAGTGGGGTTGTACAAATAAATACAGCCCTCACACCTCCCGGGAGCTTTCTGGACTCCTTAATTGATTCATAGACCTCAGCCGCTCTTGAACAATAAACAAACCAAAGGTAGTTGGCTTGGCTGTTTTCCTTGAGAGAGCTCGTGATATTTCCTCACAAATATAAAGATGTTGCATTCAATCACTGGTGCCACATGTGAGGTTGGAATGGGGATCTGTCTCTCCCAAAAGCAATAATTTTCTGATATAGAACTTAAACATTTTTCTGAATCTCATGAAAAAGTTTCTCAATCCCACATTCCCACTGTTGCAATTTAATGCTTATAGGATTACGTCTTCACTGTGAGACAGCCATTAGTTCCCTGTTTCGGTGGAAAACAAGACATCTGCCAAGCTGGCAAAGCCATATATTTTAGCACATGTCCTCTGTCTTTTGCTCTCTAAATAAGCAACATAAATGTGATGAATGTATAGATGTGGGCATATAAATAACTAGTTCAAGCTTCTTTCATGCAACTATGTTGAAAAGAGGTATGAAATTCAGGAATTTAGGTCAACTTAATTCTATACTGGAAAATTATCTTGTGTTATTTAATTTTCCACTAATATAAATAAATCAACAAAAGAAGCTTTTGGGATTTTTATCAGTCATGGTGTATGCAAATTTATTAGTATTTCATAAACCTTTTTTTGCAAGTGACATGCAATTCTTTTATTGCAAACTCAGGCTGGATTCTTTTTCCCTTTGCCTTGCATTTCCAGGTGAGATTAAACCTCTTATAACATAAATTGACCGTATTCTGAAGTGATTTCATGTAGCAGCTACAGACCAATGACTATTCAGCATTTCTCTGCACAGGCCTGACAGGTGTGCAGGTGGTGGTTGCCCTCCTAAGTTGCATCTTCTAGAGTTAGTTTCTCTGCTGGTGTAAACTGATGCCCCTCTGTGAAATTCAAAGGATATATCTGAATTTACCTAGGGATGCATTATATCAGAACAGCACATTCCAAGTGGCATATTCAGGCCATGTAACCAAAAGCTGAGGCAAGACTTAAATAAGAAAGCTGCAGTCCAGCATCTTCTTAAGTGAGGAAGGAAATGGTAAGTGTAGAATTCAAAACTATACGTTGTGGGTTTGGCATACCTAAATGTGAATGCAGTAAAACTGAAATGTTATAATTTGATTTTCCTTGCCCTTCTCCTCTTATGTTCCCATTTTCCCATTGCCATGTGGACAAACAGCCTCAGTTGTTTTAGGATGCCTGTTTATAGGGCCATTCTTTCAAACTGATCGAGGAATTGATTGGCCTAATAAAAAAGGCAGTCAGGGAAGTTTTTTTTCATTTTTTGAGAGAATCCTAATCAGAGCTGTATCAGAGACTAGCAAATGATTGTGCAAGCACAGCAGAAAGCAAAGTGCACCATAAGACAGGGGAAGAAATAGTTTAGGCTGCTATTGCCCTTGAAAGCTTTATTTTTGAAGCAAGAGCTTTAGAGGAGATCCAATAAACATGCAAGTACTGCTGTGTGCTTTTTTAAAACAAGATTCTAACAGCTGCCCACCAAAGATTGCAACAAGTGTAAAAGGAAAAGACAAGTGGGTTTACTTATCAGAGATTCAAATTAAGTGGGAAAACTGGGTTGATAGCATCCCTATGCCTTTACTTACAGTCACACAATATTTAAGAGATGCTGTTTCTAAGCTTCAGTGTGTGAGTCAAGAAATTTGACTCATAACCTGACATGAAATAAAAAGCAAAGGATATGAGAAAGTGGCAGACCAGAGGGAGCAGATTTGCTGGCTGTTACCTTGATACCTATTTCGGCAGGTGATATAGGTTAAAGGATAAAGGATTTTAAGCAGCCAAGAGGGTGCACGAGTGAACCAGGGTCAATATCACAGGAGGAAATAAAAGACATGTTCTGCCCCAGAGTCGAACACATAGAATTGAATAAGCTGTCAGCTTAATGTAACTATTTACCCTAGGGTGGAAATTAGTAGTTACCTTAGCAACACTAGTATCACCTGAGACATAGCCATGCTGACTCTGATTTACAGAGACGCATTTACTTTGACAATGTATTAAGTAATCTTCCTGAATGTTTTACTGTGTTTTTATGACAAATGAGACACAGTGCAACCCAGAAAAATGTTTTCTTCACATTCCAAAACACTAACTGCTAGTCAGGCCCTTACCTGGCATAAGTCTAAAACAACGAAGTAATGTTGATTTATTGCAATGGAAGAACCAGCTCATCATTTTGAGTAGTGCCATGGTTTATTACCAGTCATTCTTTTTACTTGTCAGCTATGAGAGGGTTTGATTTTGTAATATCATGGTCATGGAAATGAGATTTGTTAACAACCTTCGGTGCTGCCAGATATACTGGGGTAATTGAAATGTGCCTATGCCACTAAATTCAGGGTTGCCTTAGATTCCTTTTTGTGTCACAGAATGCTTCAAATATTAAGGACACAACAAAGAAGTCATACAAGAAAGCACAGCTTTTTTATCAGGAAAGTTCTGAATTTGATCCTATGATATTGCACTGTTCATATTGCATGCTAGTTGAATTATTTAATCCAATAAAGTTGTCAGCAGTCTGAGTTTCCTTATACACATACCACACGGCAATTTTCAAAAGATACATTAAAGTATATTAAATTTAATTTTAAATACCCCAAGCAAGAGTTTAGTCTGCTGTCTTCCAGGCTAAATTGTTATTAGCTCTCAATGCCTGGAAACTGCTCCTTATTAGGATGCTGAATTTACTAAATTTTTAGCTATTTCAGCTTATGTATTGTGGGTAAATTCTGATACTGCAGATATTCAGGTTACTTGAAAGTATAGGTACTCTGCAAGCTCTGGAAAGGTTTATCCTTATTCTTCTCCATAGTAAACAAACCAGAGTGAATTTATGGCATGCCTTTCTCAGTTATGTAGAGGATCTTCTTACAACTCTGCTAAAATCTTTCCTTGGAGCACAGGCACCAAATGGTGGGCCATGTTTGCCTCCTACCACCTACAGACATCTTGTCCCCAGAGGCATAAACACGTTCCTAAGGTTGTTTCACTTTTTTATGCCTCCCAGGTCTACAGCTTATTGGGTGTGAGGAAGCTAGGTATTGATTTTCATTTTGTTTCTCCAGTTATATACTACTTTTCCACCTGGAAGTCTTGTCCTGTCAGTTTTGAGAACTTGTTCTTTTGGCCAGGATTTCCAGGCATGTGTCAGCCAAACCCTAAATGGAGGGTTCCAGCCATAATAGAAGCAAGTCATGAGGTCCGTGCAGAAAGTCATAGCCCATGAATAAAATTCTGAGGCATACACGGGGGTGCATGCATTGTGGAAAAACACAAATGTGAAATCTCTATATGGGCTTCAGAGATACAAGTCACACTTATAAACAGTGGTACACTGTGAGGTTTCCAAAACGTGCTGGGTTCAATGTGCCTTGAATTCCCAAACAATACACACATGCTGCACTTTTCCAAGAAATTCCAGATTAGCATAATATGTGTATAACCATTATATATAACCAAGGAATAACTAATCCATTTAACTGCATCTTTGACACCAGAGGTCATGTCAAAGTTGTTCCCTGCAAAGGCTCGCTAGACTTTCTTTGGTAGATGTTTTCTAGAGCAAACTTTGGTGCCCTGGAGGGATGTACTCTGGAAAGGTTTATCCTTAGTCATAATAATCAAACCAGACTGGATTTGTGGCATGCCTTTCACAGTTATTTTGGGGATCTTCTTAGAACTCTACTAAAATGCCATTTCATTCTTTATTACCAAGCATACTTCCTTCTGTTTTACCTTACTAATACACACAATTGCTTTGACAATATCCTAAGAAGTCAATGCCTGACTATATAATTTGCCTATAAGACAAATTTGGGGTTTGTTTTTTTATATTGTTACTTACTGTACTGTAACCTTCACGTTATCTGCAGGCATCACTAGACATCACCTAAACTGCTGATAAAATGAATCAATAACTTTGGATGATAGATTTATCCTTACTAGACTTTGCTAATAATACATATACATTTAGAGATCTGCCAGTGCTTCAGCTCTTATTCTATCTATTGTGCTTTGTGTTTTTGTTTCTTGTGTTTTTCTAAATCTTACCAAGATGAAATTAGAAAGAGGTTGAATGCTTTTAAGACATGTTATATTCTACTGATGGCATTGCCATATAAACTGGGCATGTGATCATGCCCAGAAAGAGATAACAGAAGTGTATCTATTAATAAGAATCACTTCTCATGACTAGCACTAAATTTTCTGGGTTTGATGACAGAATGTTGAGGGCACTTGCTTTTATTTGTGTGTAAGGTTTGAATCAAGACAGTGTTTGTTTAGTATCCCCTGCAATCTTTTTATCAAAAATCTTTTGTAATATCAAAATTTGATCTTGACTTTTTAAATGTTTTAAAGCTTTCTCACATTGATTCAGATCTTTGACTCAAGCCAAGGTCACTTGTTTGCAAGGATGAACTCTTCAAAACTCTTTGGAAATTCTCCAATTTCCTTGAAAACATTCACTCTACTCGGGTTAAAACATGATATTTTAAAAGGCTACAGATTCCACTACTGTATCATATTCTTTCTCTTTTTTTTTAAGATTTCTTTTCCATCCCTTGGAAAAACTTGCTCTTCTTGCCATAATATTTATGGAATTGTGCCATAACAGACCTCTGCTTGCTTTGTAAAAATTAGAATTGCAATTGAAGGTGTATATTTATTTATTTGCCACTACTTCTGATTTTTCTGTCTGTGGTTAATAAGGGCCTACTTTCTCATTGAATGTTTTTTTTTCTCTTCCTGGTGTACAAAAGATATATCTTTTTCTTTCTTTTGTGCTGGTTACAGGTTTTGTTTCTGATTGGGTTTGTTTGTTTGGTTTTTATGTAGGGCTGTAAATTTGGTTATTGTCTTCTAAAATTAAGGGTTTAAAATTAACTTGATGTTAATATAGCAAAAAAATATGAAATATATTTTAAAATTAATGTATTAATCTCTGGCAAATATAATTTTATCAAATACAGTGATTGATGAACTATTTAATATCTGTATTTTCAGTGGGAATTAGAGGGTTTAACTAATTAAAATTTTAACAGAATTAACCTGGCCAGTCTGGGGTGGAGGAGAGTATTAGTAATTTCCAGGGCTTAGGTATTTGGTTATACCTGTCTATTATTTTTATTGATACACTTTTTAGTTTATTTTATGTATGCTGCAATTTTTTTGAGATGAAATTAGTGGGTTTTTAGCTTTTACTTATCCTTTATATTTCTATTCATTGAGAATAGCTAAAGTGATCCTGCACAGAACTTCTGAGATTTGTGGGGTTTTTAATAGATGCTCAGACCACGACTCATGATACAGCATAACCCTGGAGAAATGGTGGGAACAGGTGAATATCCATTCCCTTGTTTCCCTAAACATATGGAAGACAAGATTATTTAAATGTGCCTGCTTGGGAGCTGGCTCCTGGCACTGGGGATCTGACTTGTATTCCTTACATCATGAGCTATTTGAAGTGCTTGTGAAATGCATGGAGCAGATTAATTCCTGGGTTTGTTACTGTACCACTGAAACACTTGTGAGCAAGATGTCTGCTACTGGTGTTTGTGGGTCTACTTTACCTCTTAACTTCTTCTCTTCTGCATAAGCAGAATCATGTTCTTTGCCACTTCAAATTCATCCTGGACTCCTGTTTACCAAATATTATTCTTGTATTCTTCACACATTCTACAAGCACTAATAAGCACTCAGGGGCTTATTCCACAGAGGAGCTTTGGCACCCCCTCACAAGAGCAGTGAAGAGTTGGGTATGTCATTGCTTGAACTAGGTCTTACTGATTTATTTGTTCTATAAAACATTTATTTTCATTTCAGTAAATTTAGCGTGCAGAAGTCTAAACAGACTGGCATAGAGTAGAAACTCTCTTTAGCTGAGGTGTTTCAGCTGTAGAAAGTCTTCAAGATGCACAGCTGAACAGGGTGCTCTTGAGCCACAGTTCACCCTTCTGCAGCACCAGGTCTGCTTGCAGAACAGGTGGCTGCAAGACTGGACACTGACTCCTACGTTTCTACTGCTGGAGTTACTAAAAATTCTCTTTCCTATCAAGTTATACTGCAAATCAGCTACCATGTATTAAAGGTATCATGAGTTAAGGAGTTACTTCCAAAAACCACAATGAGCTTCCAAGCAAATGTTGTGTGGAGAAGAGTTCCGTTTAAGTGACATATGAAACATGTTTTTAATTGTTTTGAGAGCTGCAGAAGTGTCCAGAGAGTAGATGATCCTGTAAATTCCAGTGCACGTTGCTCTGCAATGTTGCAAGGGCACAATAAAAGTGCATGAAATAAGGAAGATCATGGGTAAAACAGAGATGGATAACAGCTCTAGAAAACAAAAAAGAAATCAGAAATATGTTTTCATACTTGTAAACACATGGATAACAGCAACAGTTCCACATCTGAAAACGAAGGTTAAAATCCACTCCTTAGGTACAAAGTAAGAAAAGCAAACATTTTTTTGCATATATTTTTGGATCCAGTGAATTCCTTCCATTACAGTTCCCTTGGAATTGCTTCTTTCCTGATAGGAGGAACTAATCTTTGTGTACAGGAGCAGTGCCTGAAGAAATCATTAGGGCAATGAATATTTCAGAGTGAGCGTGGGGGAGCACTTCAGGGAGAAAGGCATATCAGCAGGAAACCTGTTCTATGGAAGTTTCATGGCATTTTAAATCATTTCCTGCCCTCTTTTTTGCATGCTAGAAGATCATTATATTGGCAACATGCATGCAACACAATTTTAAAAGCTGGATTTTTTGCTCCCTGCTGCAAGGGGAGAGGGTTAACAATAGCTGCATGAGAAATGTATTATATTTCTTAATTTATTTGCTGCAATAGTGCTTGGATTCTGCTTTTATACTTTGTTAGTACTTTTTTTGATGGGAGTTATGAATGACCAATGAGTCAGCATAAAAAGCCAGTCCTTGTCAATCCATGGACATATGGGATGAGAATATGATACGGGACACAACGAGAGGTGAAAGTTTGTATCTTGCTGCTGATCCCATGCTTGTCCCTTTTGCAGTGATGTGCTTCTGACAGGAATATTGTCTCCTGCTCTGCCTGAGTTCCCATAGAAGTGAAACGAGCTGCTGTGGCCAGAAGAAACCTGTGCATTTTCTCTATGCAAGGTAGGGGCTCCGAGTTACAGTTCCTTATTTCTTTTGTCCTCAGGATCAAGAGGACTACACAATTTTTTTTTCTACCTCCTGGTCTTTCTCTAGTTGGTGAGGAAAACAAAAGGAAGGAAGAAAAGGAGGTAGTCTCAGTTTTCTTGCTGGGGCTGCCTACTCCGTGCCACTATGAACTGCAGGCTGTTTCAGCTCAGTCATCCCCGAGTGCTGTGCCTGTTGTGGGGGACAAGGACTTGCTGAGAGACCTCCAAGTCTCACTGCCCAACAGTGACAATGAAGAGAGTGCCTATTTGATGTCTTGTGTTGAATTTACAAAACTACCATGCCTCATTGCAATGGAGTTAATTTTCTCCATAGCAGCCTCTGTTTTTTGATCTTTCCCCAATCTCACTGGACGTGGGGAAATGAGTGACTGACTGGTTAGGGGTTTAGCTGCTGGCCAGAGTCAACCCACCACAAAGTCAGGATGTTGCCAAGCAGGTGCCCTCAGGAAGGCAGCAGGTCCCAGCTTCTGCTGAGTTAGAAACCTCTGCTTCATGTGTAGGTAATATACTTGTCACAGTCCAAGGCAGCTTGTGCCACAGATCAGGAGCTCCACAGCACAAGGAACCTCTCATTACAGGGGAGGGGAGAGAAATTGTCTTGAGATGAAACCTCACTAAAAAGGTTTTAAAACAAATTTAAAAAATGAATAGGAATAAATTGCCAGGGCCAGGTTGTCATTCACCCATGAACATGAAACTGGTGAACTGCTAACTGTGGTTTCCAATATATTCTTTTTGTCATCCTCAGTTCCTAAGGAAAGAAAGTGGTAAGTATGGCAAAAACTTCTAAAAGAAGCTCCAGAGCAATCCTAGTTATATAAACAGTAAATCAGATTTCCATGAGAATAAAATTGGTAGGAGCTATAAAATAGAGAGAATTAATTAGCAGGCCCATGAATAAATATGATGCAGAAAATGAAAGCCAATATTTTTTTTCTGTAAGAGGAAGCCATTTATCCCTTTATGTGACAGACACAGGTGATACAGTCAGTGTCATTTACCTAGTTATGTAAAATAGCCCTGAAACACAGGGCTTCCTGAAAAACAGGAAATTATCATTAGGAGATGTCTTTGTTGGCTGATAAATCATTAAGAGATTAAGCTTTATAACGGAAATTCATTATCGATGAGGCCCCAGGTCATCTGTTTGGGACATACAGTGCTTTATATGCAAGCATATTTTCAACTTGGAGAAAAGGGATGAATTGGAAAGTTACACATGGTGATACCAGCAGGCTGTGAAGTTTCTGCTATGCTAAACAGTTAGATAACAGTGTCAAGAAACAATGTCAATACATGCTAAGTAGTAGATATTCCCAGTTCCATGTATGTTTCTTTCCATGTATGCATATGTGTATATCTTTGCAGCCCTGATGAACACTGAGGTGGAGACATGGCCTAAAAAGTAATTAATTAATGGGGGGGGGAAGCGTTCAGGTAGTAATACCTAGTTGATATACAGGAAGTTGAAATTATTGGAAAATAAGATTAAAGCAAATGAAAATGGTTTTTTTGCTAAGCATAAATTGTGATGAACTTTGTGACACATTTCTGTGGGTGTCTATTTAGCTCAGTTGGTTAGAACCTGGTGCTAATAATGCCAAGGTTGTGGGTTCCATCAAGCCTTCTGTGGACCATTCCATTATGAGTTGGACTCAATGATCCATGTGGGTCCCTTCCAATACAGAATATTCTGTGATTCTGTGAGTTAAAAAAGGACAGGGACACTGACAAGTGTTAAACTTAGGGGATCTGCATTCATCTGTTGTCTTAAAAAAATCTGTATGTTGTCATCTGCCAGATCTAAGTGACTCAGCATAAGGATCATAAGGATCAATTTAAAGTTATCTTACCTAAACATTTCTGATGTAACTGCAAACACACACTGGAACTTCTCCTACATTCATGCCAAACTTAGTAGAGAGTCAGGGATGGGGGGGAACAAAATACCAGATTAACTAAAACATCATTTTCTGACGAAACCGTAATTCACCAGGAAAACAGGGTGGGGGGGAAATGAGTAGTACAAAGAGCTGTGCTCTTGGTGTTTACTGAACGTTAGATCAGCAGGTTTTTGTTAGTCAGGACCAAGAATAGATGGTCATAGAGACTAAATTTGTTGTGCCTACCTGTATCTCCGGAGGGGCTGTTGGGAACACTGGGATATGGGAAAGCATATTTTGCAATTTCCTTTAGCTGTAGCAATCTCTGTGAGAAAAGAAAGGTTTGTTTTGACACATTCTGTTGTAGTGTGCATACATTCCTAATGGTACCCAATATTAATATTATATAGGTGCTATAAAATATTTAACTATAGCATATATGTACTTTTTCTTTTCTTTACTTAATGGTACATATTCATCTTGGAAGGAAAAGTGGGAAGAGAAAGAGTAAATATTTCCAAGCTAATATAGAAAAGGAGAAGATTCCTCACCTGCAGGAAGGTAAAAAGGCCAAGACTTATTAAATAAGTAATTTACAGAGGAGCTCCCTAGGCTGTAATTAGGCATCTGTCTGCTTTACTGTAGTGCAAGTCACCTACAACAAATCATGTTGAGAGGCTGGTTGTTTATCACAATTCAAGGCAAACAAGTGCCTAAATATGGCCTTCGGTACCCTGGCTTGATGAAGTTATATTTAAGATTCTTGTCTGAAATGCAACACCCCTTGTAGGAATTTTTTAGCAACATTTGTTTCTGGCGGTATATGTCACGATTTTGACTGGGAACAAAAAAGTTGTGTTTTGAAAGATCTGAAAATTAAAAGTTTACTGAAAAAAATCTCATTTTTAAAATTGTCATGTTATCTTTCTCTCTTCTCCCTCTTTCTGCCTTAGAAACACATCTCAACCTTTAAAGGACTTGTGAAAGTATACTTTAAGCCTTGCTTCTGAAAGTTTAGATCAAGCGATGCTGCCAAGATGTATCCTTCTGTGGCAAATAATTCACAGATTCCAACTCAGTGGAGAATCCAAAAGCTTTGTCTTATGCCAGTGTAACTTCAGCAGTATTTTCCTGGACTGTGGATTAAGTTTGCTGAAGCAAAGAAATGATGATCTGTCTGATCTATTCCAACAGTATTGCCAGACATAAAGGTGATTCATCAGTGTCCCCTCTCTAACAGTGACTATCTCAAGTGGGCAGTAAAGAATGACCAAACTGACTATCAGATGGGAAAGAGCAGAAGTTGGAGCAGTATTTCCCTTGCTCGCTTTGTACTTGATTGTGTATCCATGCATTCTCATCTAGAGTTGCAGGGGTTGCTCGAGCATTTAATTACTTGAATCCCAATGAGCTGAAACTGCTTGGTTCAGGAGATAGCATAATAAAAGGATTCTCCTGAGGTGACTATATCATTTTTTTAAGCTTTACTGACAACCTAGAAATAGTCACAGATTTTAAATGTTGCCAATGATTATATTCAAAAAGCACGGAAAACATGAACCTACATTTTCTGCTACGCCCATGTTCCTTCAGGAACAGCAAAAGGAGTGTGGGCTTCCCAGGCAGCTGCCTAGTTATCTGGCTCACTACACTTCAGCTTTGGCCCTGTCATAGCCACTGCCATAAATTGCACCACTTGATAGTGTCCCAAAAAGGGACAGTGTGGTGCTGAGCCTTCCCACTCCTGTGTCACTGTGGAACTGGGTCAAAAAATGGGAAGACTGACTTCACGTTAGCTCAAGTTTTTCAACTCCTGAAGTACACAGAGTATAGGTGTGCTGCCAATATCAAGGTGCCAAGAAGAATCACACTAGCCAAGAGACTCAGGGAAGAGGAGAATGTAAAAATAGTACAAACTTGGACTGTGCATTTCACACATATTTGAGGGAAAGTGGATGTCTTCCAGCTTTGTGTAGGAATGGTGTCACTGGGGTATCTGATATCCAACTAAGCATGCAGCTACCATGTGTCAGTAATTATAAATGAGACAATTCTTTCTCAAATTTGCTACTTCACAGTGTTTGTGTGGCTTTTTTCATTCCTTTTGTCATTGTTTATTTTTTAAACTAATTTTTGCCATAGAGTTTGCATGAGAGGGTAAAGGTTTCCCATGTAGTAGAAATAATAAAAGTGTATGGACTTTGGATACAAATCCAGCTGGAGAAAAACATCACCAAAGGAATCCAGATAGTCAGTGATTCATGTAAAACACAACTTGACATTTGAGCATGCAAGATGATTCATGGGATGTGGCTTAAACAACTCTCCATTTTCTATGTCTCTTTATAGAGAAGGCTGTCAAATCTGGAATAGAACATATGATTTATTTTTATTTCAGGGTAAAAATTGTCTTTTTGATTTTCAGTCTGCAAAAGATGAGCACTTGCCAGTGCACATTTATACTCAGCCAAAAAGGAGAGCATAGTGGGGCCAAGGAGGAGCAGAACTAGAGTTACAGATCCTGATTTTACTTACAGCACAACTTACATTGGTATCTTAATTGTGTTAAATGGCCTGATTTTGTGTTTTTCATTAGTTTAAGTAAGGAGAGGTCATACTGTTGGAATCCTTATGTTCTGACTTAGGTAAGTAGAATAGGAAAAAGAATTCTTCTCTTGTAAGTGAATAATTCTCTTCAGACTTTCACTTGATTATGCACTATAGACTAAATAAATATGACCCTTTTGCCAGCTGGGAGATAATCTGGGCTCCAGAGTAACAAGCCTTATTTATAGCATGGGATTCTTTCACTTTAAATGTTCAGTTTTCTGGAATGATCTTCTGCTTAAGACAAAGGCTGTTGTAGCTGGGTTTGCACCCGAAAAGGTGCATTATAATCAATGCTAGATTTGAAGAACGGTAAAAAACAACAACATAAGATCTGAACTTCCTCATATTGCTTTCATTTCTCCTGGGGACATAGGGTGGGTAGGAGAAATCATAATAGGCCCTTGAAACTGAAGAAATAGAGAAAGAATTGTGATAATCTTCATATTCTTGCTATAATTGTCTCTTAGAGTCACTTCTCTACTGCCGAGGTTTGTGTGCCGCTTCTTCCCCTGAGCTCTGCTTAAATTCCTAGTTTAACCATACGTGCCTTTCTTTTGGTTAACAGTGATTTGATTGTGCTCGTAGCATTATTTTACTATCATACAAATCTACATGGAGGTGATAATATTACGCAGTACAACTTTGCTTTGCTTAGTACTTACCTGTCTCCTTAATACATTCACTTTCACTTATAATGCTACTTTGGAAAGACAAATGTCATAATCCATGGATAATTAAGAGGCTAGACTAATTCTGTCATGTCAGTGCTTTCTTAATCTGCCCCTAATCAGATTAAACACCTCAATTTAGAGGTTATTGACATTGCAGATTGCAGAACTCCAAGGGAGCTGTTCCAGTGTATCATGTAGTAGGAATTGTGATTTTAGTGGCCATTTGTAACTAAAAATATTTTGCAGAGTATAAAGAATGAGTTAAGGAATCCAAAGGCATATTTTAGCACAAGTTAAAATGGAAGCACCCATCTGTCAAGATATTAGCTGCATTGGCTCACTTATTTTTTCAAGAGAGGAGTCACTATAAGAAAGCACTTTCTTAAAGTTTTCTGGTAAAGCTTTGATCACTGTAATGCCTGTCTCTGTGTGTATATATACGTATATACACACACAAATTCCATATACTCTGCTATTTATGCTTAAAGATGAGAAAACTATTTTCTTAAGAACTTTCTGCACCTAAGAGTCTCACAATGAGTCACACTGTAAATATTAGTGAATCAACACAAAAATAAGTCCATTAATTCGAGAACCCACAAGCTGTTTTTCTTTATTTCAAAATCAACTGTAGTTACAAATGTTTTGGTATAGTTATTGGTAATAGCCAGCATGCAGAAGGACTAGTTTTGACTTGGAGTTTCTGTTTTGGAGCCAACTCTGACCCACAAAACATGGTTTGCACCTACTAAGAACCTACTTTGATTGTATTGCTAATGGGATTTTATGAAATAAACTCACAAATGATACCTCAGGACATATCAGGAAAAGTCTTCTTGTGAAGATGAAGAAACTCCAGTTACAAAATTGCATCGGCAATTCTGGCCAAGTTTTATTTTTATCTCTATATCAAAATATATTTGAATAATTATCAGTAGCTTTAAAAGACATTCCCATTTCATGATTTTGCTAATTCTCTTTTAACAATTTGGTTTTTTTCTCTTGATCAGAACAATATATTTTTAAAGCACTTGATTTCAGAGTGTGCTTTTCATGATGCCAATCAGTTCTGAACACAAATTAAATCATGACCTTGACTATGGAAGGTTGTGACTGCTTTGTATTTAGTCTTTGCTTACAGCATCAACAGTTGGCACATAACAGGTAGTGCCTATTCCCTCTTGAGCCTGCTTCGGCAAAAGAGGTCATCACAAAGCATCTGTATTCTCACTTGGTACACTCTGTCAAGAGCTGTATTTAATTTTTAAGTTAAAGTAACTCTTGCTCTCATCTTAAAGCATAAGACCAAATTTATCCTGAGTGAAATGCTTACTAAATTTGTTTTGCTGTGGATAAGTTTATTTCCCTGTGTCAGGTTTCAGCCTAAAGCAATTGTTTCAGAAAGTTTATTTTGTGATGTCTTATATGTGTTTGCAGAAATGTTTCTCTCCTTAAATAATGCCAAACAGCTGTTGTACAACACATAAAGTACAATGCCATTAAAATGTAGACTCTGTGATTTTGAAATATCAACGTACTACTGATGCTAGAACAATGGAAGAGATTAATTTAGCTTAAAGAATATAAAGCTGTTCTTCGTGTCTGTCAGACCCACACAAAGTACTGAATCAGATTTTTCCCATTATTAGCACTATAAATTTTATACTGATATCTGCACAAAATGTACTTACATAATATACATCAATCACAGATGCTGTAATCTGCTGTAATCCTTCTTTGGAGAAAACAGCTACTATTTGGTGAGTTGTGTTATTTAATACTATTTAAGAACTTGGGAAGTTTTTACCCTTTAGGTTTTGTTCTTAAGCTCAAACAAGATGGGGAAGAAATGAAGATGACAGGAGGAAGAAAACAGAAATTATTGTACTCATATCAAATGCTAGGCTAAGAAAATCTCTCAGCTAATTGTTTGCAAGATGGACTAGCTACAGGGTTGTAAACTAATTAGGATATAAATCACACCATGAGATAGGATAGTTGCTACAAAAAATTGTATCTAACTTTTATTACCAAATGCATTGTGCACTACAGATCAAACTTAACATTTAAATTCAGCCTGCTGGCTCCCCTGCCAAAATCCCAATTCTGTTTTCAAAACTTTGCACATTTTTATTAAAATGAGAGTTTTTAACGCTATAATTTTTTTTTCTCTTTTGCTTTCTTTCACTTGCATAGTTCTCGTAACTGTTTCTCTTTCATTTAGATGCCAATTAAAGTTCTCCTGCTGGTTTAGATGGGGCTCAGATAGAGACAGAACCCTAGTATCAGTCATCCACTGATTCTTCCTGAGTGGCTTGAATGGCTTTTAACATTCATGTTATCCTTTTCTTTGTTTTCTTTCCCCTCCCCTCCAGGTTGTGCATTCCTCTTATGGTAATGCAAATTGTCCATGGACCCAAGTCCCTCTGCAGTTAAGTTTGTATGCAGACATGACACTGAGGTGGTCCCTGTCCTGACAAACTTACCCTTATTTACAAGCAGGTGGTGTATATGCTTGTAGCCTGGTGCTGTTATAGCAGGTGACATCCTCAGCATAGCTGTGATACAGAAAGAAGGTGAGTCAGGAAACCCTGATGGAAGACATGGAGCAGTAAATGAAGGTTATGGGGGTAGGAACAGCTTGTAGGGAGCCAGCTTGCCAGGAGTGACATAGCTGAAAATGTGAACCAGGAAAATGACATCTAGGCTGAGGCATGGAAGTGACTCAATCCAAGATATTTTCCCGGCTGTAACTCTAGTGACAAGGGGGGTGGTAAGAGTGTTAAGGGTGTATATTGACTCGTATAAGGATCCCAGGTTGCCCAGAGAAGCTGTGGATGCCCAAACCCTGGAAGTCTTCAAGGCCAGGTTGGATGGACCTCTGAGCAACCTGGTCTAGTGAAAGGCGTCCCTGCCCATGGCAGGGAGGTTGGAACTAGGTCATGTTTAAGGTTCCTTCCAATCCAGAAACTTCTAGGATTCTGTGATATTGAGGATGAGATGGGCCCACCTTCAAAAGGGCCAGAATGGCCTCAGTCTCACTCATGCCACATGAGGCAACTGTGTGTGTACCTTGAAATCTCTCACAGAATCAGATTGTTCCAAGGACTGCCTTGAGGGGCTTTTTTTGTAACATGATGGTGTGGCTAAACTTCACTGGTTTTTGAACACTGCTACTTTTTACAGCCAGTGGTCCCCCTTAAATTTGATTCTTCAACCCAAAGAATCAGAATTTGGATTTGTAGACATACACCCTGGCAAGATGGCTGGCTTAATTGCATAAAAAATTAATAGACTTTGTTTTCACTTCTTGTTTTAACTTTTTTTTTTTTTTGAGAAAGAACAAAGTAGTGAAGAGACTTTTAAACTAAATGAGTATTTAAAAAGTCTGCTTAACCCAAGGACTATATAAGGTACATGATGGTTGTCACTGTAATGTTTGGTTTGCTATTGATTACTTGGGTAAATAAGCTCCAAAATTCAGTTGACAGGTTTAGACTACAGAATAAGCATTTTATTCTGCAATTCTTATTACTTACATTCATTTATACTGTTTGGTAATTAAAAAGCCATCACCCGTTACTTTGTTATATTAGAGGTGTTAGTTTTTAATCTCTACTCTTGTTCACATGGTGAGGAGAGGCCAAAGTTCAGAAGTAAAAGTGTAATCCACGCTGGAGTGATCACTTTTTATCCTGTTGAAAATAGAAATGAATGCAATGCTTTTAATATATCTGTCTTTACCTTGTGCTCCTTCAAAACTATGCACCACATGTCACTTGGTATTCTGGGCTTGGCCTTTGGATCATCCTGATGATGATGAAGGCTTTTTCCTTACTATTCTACCTGTGAGTTCAGTAAGCTTTCCTATTATTTTCCTTTTAGGCTGAAGCTGTTGTGGAAGTTGCCATCTAACTGTGTTCACGTTGCACGTCTGATGTGTTCAGTTTGTCTGCACTTCTTAGACTTCTAGAAGACATTCTTTCCAATTTATTTTAATTCCTGATAAGAGCAAAGCATTCTAGAAAATTTCTTCGTTGTTGTGGTGTTCCAGAAATATCTCTAGAGGAGAGGAGGTATTGGAAATTGGTTTTATTGTGACAGTGTTGATCACGCTTCTGTAGCCAAAAGTATTTCAAGTTTTTGAAGAGCATTTGCTCTTAAAGCCCATCTTATGCCTGATTTCACTATTACAGCACCTATCATTTTCTAGGTAAGTAAAAAGGCCTGATGTTTGAAACAATTTTCCTGGAATATTAGCAGGCGTGCATTTCTTCTGCCTTTTTTAACAAAGCCAAACATTTCTGTTACTGATTAATGTCATTAGCAAAGTGAAGGTCATTCAAATGGCTTATGCCCTTTTATGATTATCTTTCTCTTGATTCTAACAATAAATAATGCAGAAATGGTAGGGTGTAACAAAGCCTTGCTTTACTCTTTACCTTCCTCTACTAATTCTTGAATGCTGACCATCACCTCTGTATAATCAGTATGATCATAAAGAACTTGGAGCATTTTGATTATGTTTTCATTGCACGTCCTAGTACTTTTTTTCATTTCAGAAAGTTATTTCTTAAAAGGAGTTTTGGATAGAAATATCTTCTGACATAAGAATTATTTATCATCCTGCAGTTTATAGAGAGATTTAATATTTTTCTTTTAGGGGGGTTATTTTTCAAACCTGCACAACTCAAATTTTGTTTTGTTTAACTATACAAAAGTGTATAAAGAAATAATTCATATTTATGTATCGTATGGTTGAAAAGAAAATTATGCAAATGTATAATTACTAGATATTTGTAAGAGAGAGAGAAGAGAGACCTCTACAGTAAGTTGAATTATCACCTTATTAATACAAGAGAAAATTGCTGAAAATTTTCCTACAAACGAAATGCGTGTACACATCTCTAATTTCTGTTCTGCATTCTGCTATCAGTGAAATTGTCAGAGCCACAAAATGCACACAATATCTCCAGCAATGTCAAACCTCTGGCCTACATGTGCTGCAGTGTTTGACTTTGTTCTCTTCAGGGTACCTGTCATCTCCAGAGCAGACAGCCTGCAGCTTCCACAATCTGGCCATTTTGGGATCTTGGCACAACACCGAGAGAGCAACTAATTCACAGGACGTACTTGTCATCATCACCAATTCTTCAGTTTTGTGTTTTCAGAGCATTGCAGGTAATGACAGAACAGACTATTTGATAATTTGAAATAGACATCAAGATACGTATTTTTGGAGATGTTTCACACAGCTCCTTCCATTTCTGTAAATATCTCGGAGAAAAGGATTCAGCTGACTTATAGCTCTACTTGCCTGTTCACCTTTCTAGAGTTCTGCTCTTTAAGCCTTAGCATCAATTTTTGCAGCTAGCAGAAAAGATACTTTCAAACCTTAAGCAAGTCAAGTCAGGCTGAAAAATGCAGGACAATACTGCAAAGAACAGGATTTACTCTAAGTCCCTTAGAAGCCAACACTGGCATCATTTGAACAAAATATTGAAAACTTACAGATACTTTTGGAAAATATTTTGTCATTTCAGAATTAATTCCTACTGTAAGCATGATATAGTACTGTAAAATATATATATATTTAATGTGTATATTGTAATAAGGCCATTGTCAATGCTTAAAATATAATAATTATTTGATAAGAACGGATTGGCAAACCCAGTTTAACAAGTTACAAATATATATGTAAAATCAAATAGCTGCATTTTTTTCCCCAGAGTGAAAGTCTTCATGATATTTTAATGTTACAAAACTAGAGACCAGAATTTGGTTCACTGATCTGTAATGAAAAGGAGAAGTATATATATTTTTTTATATATAGATAAGGCATATTTTATATGTATGATACAAAGGGAAATTATTTTTGCATTCCAGCTTTCTATGTGTTTATTATAAAACCAGATGTTGACTATTGGTTCAGTAATATAAATAGAAAATCTGGTCAGTGGAATGAATATGCCCAATACCAGTATATAGTTATTTCCCTGAGAATGGAAAAATGAGCTTCACTAGTACAAGCTTCTTTGTAACAATTTCACAGCAACAAGATAGTTGAGAATCAATTTTAAAAGTACAGGAGATTTGAAAGGCACAGCTTTGCCAAGCATGCTTATGAAAGAAACCTTTGTACAGAAACTGCATTGAGGCTTTTCCTATACATGAAACCAATCATATGTAGACGTTTGTAGAAAGAATTATTCAAATTCCCAAAGGAATTTAAGCATCTAATGATTTTGAGGAACCCCGACGGAGATTTTCAAAGATCTTTAACAAGTTAGGTACTTAGCTCCCATTGGTTTAATCTATTTAGTCAATTTTGAAAAAAAAAAAAATAGCTCTTTAAAAGACCTCACACACGCACACACACAAAAAAATCTATAAAATTGCTGTTAATGACTACACTACTGCAGTATTATTCTAGAAAACTCTGTTTTCCAAAGTAGAAGTAATCTAAACTACAACTCATAGAAGGTTGACTTATTTGGTTTGTCAATATTGCACTTAATCATAAGGACCATATTGCACTTAATCATAAATGAATTAGACAATTTCACTAACGAAAACTCAAAATTAAAAGCCCTATAAAAAAGGTCATAAAAGGTGAGGTTTATTCTGAAACTCAGATTAAATTTTTCTACACTACTGAATAAAACAAACCTGAATACAATACTTTTAAACAGAGACTTTAAAAGCAAAAATGGTTTATTTGACACAGCAATTTAACTCAGTTCAAAGACCCACATGTTTATGCTTCCTGCAGAGCTCTGTTGCAACCAGGTACTGGCAGATGAAACAAGTCTTTTCATTTTAATTCTATTACCTGCAATAGTAGTCAGCTATGTCTGATCATATAAAAATATATCATAATTTTCATTAACGTCCATAATGTAATGTGAAGATGTTAACCTTTCCCCATATTATTATTTTCTTCCTACAGTTTTCTTAGCACGCGGCTCTTCCAGCTAAACCCCTCATATTTTAACTGCAGTTTCCCAGAATAAAACTGACATTTCTCATAAAGATTGCATTCATTTTACCTTTTTGAAAAGCTTCTTGAACTTTAGAACTGCCCTCAGCTTTCTTCAATAGATGATTTGTTTCACTTATTTTTCTACTTTCCATTTCTAAGTTTCAAGGCTACAATTAAAAGTCACTTTGCCTTGGCATTTTAGCAGTCAGAATCAAGCAGGTAACTCATAAAAGACATGGAGTCAGCCTAATACATGCAGAAACTGTGCAAAAAGCCTGGTATTTTCATTCTATAGAGGAAATCCAAGACTTTGGTGGACTGGCAGAAAGAATTACCAATGTTGTTAAATTTCACTAGAGAGAGAGGTAAAAAATATTAAACAGCAGGTTAAATGAAAGGTAGAGATTTGAGATAAAGATTTGATATAATCTTTTCAGCAGGTTTTGGTTAAATTTGTCAAAAATAAGTTCTATAAAAGGTATTTTTGCAATTTGGCTTGCATTTGTAACAGTGGGAATCCAGTCGCTATTTTCACATGAAGACAATAAAAGTGGAAAATGAAGGCAGAATTGCACATTATACTAAGATCAAATTTGTAAACATCAAACTATCCATATGGGTTCCTTATTTGTCAGTCCTTTTATGTGTAATTGACTCCTCATTCATACTTTTGGACTATTCTATATTTCACACTTTCAATTAGTAGAGCTTTTCAATTTAGCAACTTAAACTTTCAATTTAACAACTTACTACAATAACTTTTGTTAGATGTAAGAAAGCCATTTACGTGACCAAAAGACTCCAGCTGTTAAGAAAATGAGAACCTGACAATATTTTAGGATACTGGCTACAATTCAAGCTACTTATATAGAAAATAGTTGAGCCTGTTACATGATATTTTTGGTATTTTTCTTATACATATAATCATGAATGCTATAAGCCTCACTGGTAGTGATAATCTACTCTAAATAAGGCAAGATGATTTTCTTAAAACCCACAAAGAATTGTATTTAATATTTTTATCTCCCCAAGGCTATGCTGAGAACAGAAGTTAGTGCATGATCTCAGACAAATTGCATTAAACCAAATGGGATCTTGAATAAAAATAATATTATTTAAGTTATAAAATGTTCTACTTGAAAATGTTTAATCCAAATGACATATTTTTAGCACTGCCAAGAGCAATATGCAGTACATTTCCAACTGCACTACTGAATTTCTGTTTAAAGCTGAATAAAAGGCTGTTGCACTGCTGCTTTTATAGGGATTATATTTACGTACCTATGTATGCATATATGTATTCTTATGGTATTTTCATTCTGATGCACAGGAGTCTATATGTATAAGAAGCAAGGGCAAGTATCTTCTATTGACTTCTATCAATATTTGAGAAGATGAGAATAAAATATGCCAGCTGTTTTCAGCAGAAGGTATAGACTGACATGGGAGATGTGACTGACAGCTGATCCCTAGGCACGTGGCACTATGGGTACCCTCAGAACTCTGTGGCATTCACCACACCATGCTTACAATAATACAGGAATGCCTTAAAACTAAACCCAGAAAAGTATATAATCGTGAAGACACTGTCATATAGCAAAACTTTAAATGGCTCCCTTGTATAAGTTGAAATATATTCATGAGTAGTAAAATTTTCATAGAATCATGGGGATTTGGAAGGGACCCAGCAGGATCATCGAGTCCAGCTCCTGGCCCTGCACAGGACAGCCCCAAGAGTCACACCCTGTGCCTGAGGGCATTTTCCAAATGCTTCTTGAACTTTGTCAGGTTTGGTGCTATGACGACTGCTTTGGGGAGCCTGTTCGGTGCCCGACCATCCTCTGGGTGAAAAATGTTTTCCTGACATCCAACCTAAACCTCACCCAGCTCAGCTCCAGCTGTTCCTTCAATTCCTGTCCCTGGTCCCCACAGAGCAGAGATCAGTGCCTGCTCCTCCTCTGCCCCTCACGAGGAAGTTGTACCTGCAGTGAGGTCTCTTCTCAGTCTCCTCTTCTCCAGCTGAACACACCAGGTGACCTCAGCTGCTCCTCACACGCTTCCCCTGCAGATGCTTCACCACGCTCATTGCCCTCCTTTGTACACTCTCTGAAAGCTTAATGCATTTTCTATGTTGTGGAGCCCAAAACTGCACACAGGACTCAAGGTGAGGCTGCACTAGAGCAGAGCAGAGCAGGAAAATCACCTCCTTTATCTCTTTTACAATTGAGAAGTCTGGTAAGAAAATTCCAGGATATACAAACCAAATATATAGAGAGAATGACTGTTCTTTCTTAGTGTGTGTAGGAGATTCATCAGAAACTGGCAGCTCTTACCTTAATTTCCATTATCTGAGCACCTTCTGCAGTCTGTGTCAAGGTGAAAGAACCTCAGCAATGGCCTAGGAGAAAATTCCTCATTTTTTTGTACAATAAGCTTCCCACTTAGTAAAGCACATAATTATGGGGTTTGTTTAACTGGGATTCCTCCTCTCCCACATCTGACATCCTAGGAGAGACTGGGATGTTAGCTAATTTGTGCTAGTGTGGCTACTCTCTTTTCCCAGGCTAGAAGAGCCAAGGTTCTCAAGAACCTTGTCTCATGTCTAAGAGCTAGACATGACATGAAAACCCATATGAAAATGCTTCAATATAAGCACTACAGATGATTCTATATGACCTCAGTGCATGTGAAGTACAGAAATGTTTTGAAGTCAGTTTAAGCCCTTTTTTCAGGGGTTAAAATAAACTACAAATAACATCAATCAATAATAACTATATATTTTTCCTTTAACAAACACAGAGAGCTTTTTCCCCACACTACCCATGGGGTTTGGTTTTTTTCAAGATTATATATATATTTACTCCCTCCCCCCCCTCAAAATGTCTATTTTAGCCACTTAAAAGTTTCCCAGTACATAGTAATAAGAAAGCATAAGAAAGCACATAGTAATAAGAAGCATAAGAAATAGCACAGGTACAGAGAATTTAGCAGCCTTTTTTATTTGGGTTTTTCTGGTGGTTTGTTCGCTTTTTAGTTTGGTTGGGTTTTCTTTTAGGGGTTTTTAGGTGGTAAGACACGTAAAGGTAAAGAACTGAGCTCTGCTTCTGGCTTGTTGACATGGATAAATTTTCACTAATACGAAAGGAGATACAGATAATCCAAAGCTGAGCATACAATGAACAGGAGCAGGGCCAGTTCAAGGTTGAGATGGGATTATCTCACAAGTTTGATCCAAACCCATTTCAAATCAGTGACACCATTTTTATGGAGTTGTATGCTTCACGAATTAAATATAATTTCAAAAGCGGTCATTATTGAAGAACGGTATAAAAGGAAAGAAAAACCTACAAGAAACTCATAATAGTTATGTTTTGTGTATTGCATATATATATATATTCTGTCCTGTGTTTCTCCTGTATTATCTACTGAATGCAAACCAGTGCAGAATGTGGTTCTCTGGTCATGTTTTCTGGGAATTGGAGCCCCATTTATGCCAGTTTCTGTGCAGGCTTCTCATCTGCCAAGACCCTAGCTGACACTTATTAAATTAATATCCAGATATCTTTTCCTGAACTGCTTCACAGAAGAATTTCAGCATTATTCCTAACTCTGTATATTACCCAAAATAGTTCTGGAAATACATGTTGATAACTTGAGAAAAGTGCTTTCTAACTGCTAACAATACTACGGCAATTTCAACAGCTGAATTGCATCAAATGGTACCATACGTTCACTTTTATATAATTCATTTTCATTTCTTATCACCAGCCATCTCAGTCATTTTCCAGGAAAAAAAATATTTCTCAGATTAGATGTTTAAAGCTTTGTAAGGAATCACAGCAAACATCTACAATATAAATAACTTAATGGTCGTAAGTGTTATAACTAGATCAACTTTTCATCTTTCACTGTTTTCTTGTTCAGACATGCTGAACCATCTTTAGGATATTAAGTTTCATGGATTGATTCATTTTGTTTTACTTTAGTGTTCATTTTATCAGCCATTTTGAGAAAAGATTAAAAAAAGGGTGAGGGGAAAGTGGTTATACAATACATTAGTTGTTTGTTTTCAATTTGTCTCTACCTCTTGAAATAATTATGAGACTGAATATACAAAATTTTCATACTGTTTTCCAGCTCAGAAATTCTACTCAGCAATTAAATTGTCTTTATTTTTTTCTACAGGTTATTGCTTATTGTTCTGGTAGTGTTTTAATTGTCTTAATGCACACAATGTCCAGGGAGTCAAGATTTTTGACTTTAAACAAGTTAGATGTCATAGCAGGATAGGAAAGGATGGGGGACCTTTAGATGCCAACCAATTACTTGGGCAGCACAGATGGCTTGTCTGCTTATTAGTCATTCTCTGACAAGTCAGAGGTCAAAATGGGAACAAATTTAAGTGAGGATTTGGATTATTTATTCAAGAGTAATTCAACACAACTTCCATATTTTACTTAAAACGCTGCAAACACCTTTTTCTGAAAAACAGAATTCTGAAAAATGTGGCAAGGATAATTGAAAGATTGATAGGGGAAGTAATTATTGTGACTGGCTAGCATCATGTAAACTCATAAGAACAACAGCCATGGACAATTACATGTTTTTACCTTTCTTTTGCTTTATTAAGTAGCCAATATTTGATACCTTTGTATTTCCATTAGGATAATGCACTATGGATCAGTTATCTGCTGATATAAATGAGTGTCATTTATAATGATGCAGAGGAAGCTGAACATAGTAGGAAAAAAACTCAGGCTATTCCATTGAATTGTTGGTTTCTTAACTTTGCTGAAGTGATTCTACCTGCTTGTTTGTTCTATCTTATTTCTGGTTGCTTCATACAGTAGTCAATGCTCTTCCAGCTATTAGCATGCTGACTTTTGTATTTGTAGACTATTTTAAACTAATTCCTTGGTCCTCACTCCTAACAAACTTGAAGCCTCATAGAGTAGCCTTCTGTTCCTACATTTATTGTTGGAAGAATTGCAATTACCTAGGCTTAACTGAGCTTGGATGAAAGGGTATAGCAGTCTTACTGAATTTAAGTAGATTTGTGATGGAACAAATACATACATGGAAGGAAAATTAAGGACAAAAATCCCAATGGTACGAAAACATTCTTGGAATGGAATTGTAATTTAGTTTTGCTTCAAAATTACTATGTCAGGAGTTTGTTTTCTGTTTTTCAAAATAGATGGCATAATAGTTAAGTGACAAAATTCATCAGTTTTGAGATAATGATGAAATTTAAACTGAATCATGAAACAGCTTGCTTTATTGAGTAATTTGGAACTTAAAGTGACAATTTATAAATTATGCCAAATGACATGTTGTCAGAACTCCCATTTTTTCCACAGTTCCAGCAATATCTTTCTTGAGTACATTTTCTTAGTCTTGTTTTATTACCTCTTTCTCTTGGCAATGAAACTTTCAACTAATTAATGACTTAGAATCACTTAATTGCCAGTGAGGGATCTTGTCAAATACATTTTGAAAAAACTGAAGAGAGAGAAGGCTAATTAAATAACCTTTATAATGATTCTAAGAATTCCTGCCTTTTTTTCATGAGTTCCCTTACCTGAGCCTACAGATGTCGGTGTTTGGATTAATGCTGTTTCTATGTATTTTTCACATTCAGAATTTATGTAGGTCTTTTGTTAACAGCTGTGGTGGGGGAGAACCGGCTCCTCTACGGTCCCACGGCCTCCCGGGGTCTGGAGGGGATTGCGAGAGCCCCACGTGGTCGGGAGTAAAGAGATGTAGCAGTCCGAGATTGAGTGGCCATAGAAAAGGCTTTAATTACCCGAGTCCAGGGTATTTAAGCCTTTCGGGTGGGGTTTGGGAGGTAGGATGTGATTGGGTAAGGGTTCAGGGGGAGTGGTGTGGCTTGGGGGCACAGGGGCCAATAAGGGAGCAGGAGCACCAGAACCCAGTGGGAACCCAGGGCTAGGGATTGACAGGTGATACATCCAATGAGGTCGGGAGGGGGGCAGGGCTGGATACCCGGGAGAAAGGAACACCCTTTTCACATGTGTGCAGGGGGTTTCTAGGGTTTACAATTTAAACAGGGGAAAACCCGTACATAAAGGACGCAGGTAATGTTGAATTTTAAAGTCTCTGGTCCTTTGGAAGCTGTCACAGAGCTGGTCCTGTCTCCAGGGGCTTCCTTTTCCACGATGTGCAGTCTGGATAATCCTCTGTCTCTGCTCTGTCTTCTGCTGTGGCAGAAGTCTTTCCCAATATTTTGTGACTGTGCTCGGGATCAGTTTTAAAAGTTTGCTGTCTGTTGTGGTGGATTGACCTTGGCTAAGGTACAGATACCCACCCAGCCGCTCTCTCACTTCCCTCCTCTCAACAGGACAGGGGGACAAGATGATAAAGATAAGGGGGTCAAGATAAGGACAGGGACTTCATTCATCCATCAGTCAGGCAAAACACATTCAATGTGGGGTAATCTTACTTTTTTTCCAATTAAATTAGATTTGGGTGGTGAGAAATAACAAAAATACCTTCTCCACCCCTTCTTCCCAGGCACAACTCCATTCTCTGCTCCTCTGCTTTCTCCCAGTGAGCCACAGAAGGGGGATGGGGAATGGGTGTTGTGGTTGATCCATAAGAGCTCCTCTCTGATGCTCCCCCCTCCTGCTTTCCCCAGATCCAGCATGGGTCCATCTCACAGGCTACAGTTCTGCAGAAGAAACCTTCTCCAGTTCCTTCAGGACACATTTCCTTCAGGTCACATCACCTGCTGGACCACAGGAACCTCCATGGTCACAGTGCAGCAATCTGCTCCACAGGCTGCTTCAGCACCTGGAGCACCTCCTCCTCTTCTCATCTTGGGGCTTACAGGGCTGTTCCTCACACTGTTTCTGCTTCCTTTTCTCTCCATCCAGCATTTTCTCCCCTTCCTTAACTACAGTTTCCCAGCCAGGCTGATGGGCTCAGCTGTGTCCCATGGCAGGTCCATTTTGGATCTGGCCGTGCCCAGGATCTGGCTGTGTCCATAGACTTTTCTCACAGAGATCACACCTGCAGTCCCCCTGCTGCCAACACTTCATAATAATCTCTCTTTTCTTGTAGCACTTCTAAGGTTTTGCAGATAGTGCTGGCTTCCCCACTTCAAATCTCAAATTTACTTGCAATCCATCAATACCTAATTTAACATTGAATCTTGGTGATTAAGCTGAAAATATGCTCTTTGAAGCTTGTACTCATGAAAGGTGGGGGATTTGCTTCACATGTGACAAGCTGTATGAGCTGCATATTATCATTTACTATCTTTCTTCACTGGTAGAGATAACTCCTTTTTCTTCTTAGTCTGGTAAAAAACCACCAGGAATTTATTTGTTATGTCCATCACCCATCACCATTATTTTAAGAGTAATGATGCTTGCTTTTTTTTGGTTTTTATTTTAATTATTGAACGCAACAACAACTGACTCAGACTCTGATACCTGAATTCTTAGGCTGGACAGGCAGGACTACAAATTACATTGTTGTTTAGGATGCTGCATGTGATGCCCTGCCTACTGCTTTTCTTCAGCTACTATTTAATAAATAGCTCGTGATAATAGGTGTTATTTAGTTCTCCATCAGATATTTATCAAATGGACTGTGTGCCGTGAGACTTAACTCAGGAATCTGATCTCATTATTTATTTGAGTAATACTGTAGTGACAGAGAGTTGTGCTTGCCTGTTCCTCAGTGAATTTTGGGACTGGGCAGAGAGGGAGGCACATTAAAAATAGTATTCAACTACTGTGCAGCCTGTGAATAAAGATTAATGAGAGTTACAGCAGAGTAATGTCACCTCTTATAGAGCCTCTTGAGGAAGAACTTTGCCTCGGCTTGGGTGAGGGTAGGAGGATACACGAGGTGCACCCTGTCTCTTAAATGTGAAGGGAGTGGTTCCTCAGCTTTATGCAACATATCTATTTTGTTTGAAAATTCATAATGAAAGCTGAAACAAGCACTGGGATTTTTGAAAACTTAAGCCCAAATCATTTTGTGTGATCTATCTTTAAAAAACCCCCCACAAATCAAACCAAGAACTAAAACCTCATTGATATTGCAAAGAAGGATGAATGTTACAGACCCATCCACTACTGGACTTCACTTCTGTGATTACTAAAATCTACACAGGTTTAGACAGTCATTCAAATGTATATTTTTATATGTATTTGTGCTTAAGTAGGATAAAGCTCAGTAGTGCTTGTTCCCTGAAGTTTGACCTAGACTTGTGTCTAATTTATGAATCCTAATATTTAACCAATTTAAAGGCTAATATTGTTTATAGATGTTGGATGCTAATAATTCTGGTTTATTGTATAAATATGTGTTTACACTGTAAAAACCTTATGAAGCTGAATTAAAGGCAAATGTAAATATCGGGGTTAATTTTTGCACATTTTCGAGCACATACCAGGAGGGAAGAGTAAAATTGGTCATTATGAGTACATAGTGATGAAAAATGGCTAGACACAATAAAGGATAATTTCTTTGGTTTCCAGAGCATAATGGAGTATGAATCATATTTAAAATTAATGACTGAGAAGACAGATCATGATTTGAATGTCATCAGTAGCTATTTTACTCCTCCCTAGAGCTGCAACAAGCCTTTTATGAGAGATAGGTTTCTGCAAACAAGCCCTTCTAAGCTGTCTGAAAGCTCCTAATTTATAACAGAGCTTTAGAAAATGTTTTAGGTTTACTTTTTTCTGTACTTGGAGTAGAGGTAGCAGACTGGGAACACCAATTCACTGTCCAGCAATATGAAGTTATTTGTATGCAAGTAATTTTTCAAATCTCCCTTTTTGGGGGGGATGAGGGTGATGTTGGCAGTGCATGTCCTTGTTTTCAGATGGTGCGTAATCCTCCTTTATCCTTTTCTACTTCTGAAATAAATTTGAAATTACTTCATTGACTTCTTCTGGTATTCAAAATGAGCATATTTGGCTAGGGTGGTTCTGCTCATTAGTAGGAAAGGAAAAAGAGAGGAAAAAGGCAATACATGTTATCCTGCCTGTGGAAAGAAATGGTGCTTGCCCTCAATATTTTATTCATAAAACAAAGGGACCTCTGACTATGTGCCAGTATTCAGTTTAGTCATTGGAGACACAGCACAGTGGAGTGGGACATGATATTGTTTCTCTTTAAGTGAATCTTTAAATTCTCTTACTGTGTACGTGTGGTAGACATTAAGTAAAGATGACTAGTCATCCATAGGTCTTTTTCAAGAAGGCATCCTGATGTTTTTAATAGTCAAAACCATTGAGCAGCAATGAAAGAGTAAAATTGGGGGGTTTCTTAGTTTCTATGCATATGTGAAGTAATTCATGCTTTTTTTATTTTCAGCATCAGCAATGGTTGAAGTCTGCTGTTGGAGATCAAACTTTTAATAAAAGATGAAGCACACCTTTTGTTTTAAAGGACTGAAGTTCAGACCTTTCCTGACATTCAAACTTTGTGTTTACTAAAGCTGTTATGCACTTTCAGTTCATGGGCTGTCCTGAAGCAGTTCGAGTTATTATAGTGTTGTATTGCCTTTCATTCTACCCACCAAATCTCTCATGGCTCATTTGCTGTGCACAATGATATTCTGTGAGATTGTTTTCATTTTTCAGTAACTTATATCACAGAGTATCCCAGATTTATCCATAACTGTATTTCACTGACAGGCTTTTCTTTCCTCTTCCTTTTGGAGCTTGCTCTTGAAGGGAGCACTCATAAAGTATGCCCAGTTAGGATCTCAGTTTAAAGGACCTGCCAAATTATACCTCTTCAAATAGGCACAAAGGCAGGATCACAGGTTGAAAGCAGGCATTGGAATGGTTCATTTTTACAAACGGAGATAGACCAGGAGGGATAGTTTCATGTATAATACCTAAAATAATAGTCTGATTTCTGGTTTAGGGCATCATTCTTCATGCTGCACTGTCCTATTTATGGTCTTGTAATGTCAGAAACACATTCTATTGTATTTAGGCTCTCCTATTCTATGGCAATATCTAGAAAGATACAGAAGCTATTCTTCTAAAGGTAGCTGAAATTTTGTTGAAAAATGTTCCCCTTCACATCATTACAGTATATTGTTTTGCAGGAACTGAAATGGGTACAGTGAAAGTTAAGGACTCTAGTGATCTGTAGCCTGGCAACTACAGCAGTGGCCTGAGATTTGAAAGTTCTTACTCTGGTAAAAACATTTCTGGGGAGATATATAGATATAGATAAACACACGTGCACTCATAGATAAATATATGAATTTCATATATATCTATGTGTGTGTGTATATAAAATAACAATCATCTCTCTGCATCCTATTTTTGTACATCCTAGGACATAGTATCCTGACCAGTACAGATCTGCTGTCTCAATGAACACTTCCTAAAACAAACAAACAAAAAAAGTATTTGAATACACATACACACATATATTATTTAGTATTGTTTTCTTGATTGGTTTATTTCTTACTTCAGTGTCATGGAAAGCTAAGTGTCAAAACACAGAGTAGCTCTGCCTGATGACTCCTTAGTTATTAAAGCACAAGGACTAAAGGGAAGTACTCATCTTTTCACATATGGAGTCTTGGAAGGGATGGTAATGGTGGGAAGTTCATGGGGGGAGTACAAAAATAAATGGAAGGCATCCTCTGGTGGAGGAAGACAACCCATGCAACTTCTGAAAGTCATTGTCTCTAGGCATTTCTCCGTTGCACTTTTTATTTAGTGTAAGACATACCTGGTACAGCATTTGTGCCGTGTAGGAGTGAGTTGATGGTTTAGAAAGGCAACCCAAATTATATATGAACAGCTTGTTCCAATGCTCATAGAAACACATTAGAAAAACATTACGCAGAAGCAATAATTTGAGATCCCAAACACGTTTTTCCCCCATTAACGATATTTTAAAATGCAGAAAGCACTTCTGTGAAGCATGAAGGATGGTCAGGGGTAGCTAATGAGGCTGATAGGTACAATTGCTGCATGCTTGATCTGTCTTGGATCCTAATGCTTATTTGGACATGTCTGATTATTGTGTGGGTGTTAAGTCTGTCCAAGCTCATAATCAATAGATATATGGTCACTCACAGTGTTTATGTCTCTGTCTGGGAAAGCTGGAACAAAGTGATTAGGATGTAGTTTGTTCAGTTCAAACAGAAAATTTCTCATGGAAAATCTGAGCAGACTAATTGCTGGACATTAACATGGGAGTCATATGAGCTGTGATAATGATACGGATAATGAATCCCCCGCCTCTGGCCATCGCTTTTTTACCTACAGGGTCAGAAAAGAATGAGTTACATTTTATAATTGGCTATTTGTATCTGGGAAGACTTTGGTACTGTGCAGTACCTTCAGATATCATTCATTGGCTCTAAAAGGGACAAAGTGCATCAGAAGAAAAAATGGTGGAGACCCACTGTCAAAGTGTGTTGGAAAACATAGAGTCAAAACCCCCATACTTTTGAGTCATGGATCTTTAAGCTTTAGAGAAAACAACCTGAACCAACAGTTTAGCAATAGCTTAGCAGATTTATGAAAAGTGTGTATAAAGAAATGATACCTTGATGTTTCATGAACATACTGAACAGAGTGGGGCAGTGCCTTGCTAAATCTAGTTTTATTTTGGTGATATGATTCCTCAATCTCACAAAAGGGTGGAAATTTCCCACTTTTAATTCTCCACTGCGTATCATGGAACACTACAATGATGAAAGTCCCCCTAATAACAGGATGCCAGGTGTAGAGGACTCTTAACAGCCTGAAGGTTAACAGTAGAATATACTTGCTAAAACTTGAATTCAACATGAGATGTGGCTACAAGTCATTCAGCCTGTGTTTAGATGCCTAGTTGAGAACAGAATTTGGGAGTCAGATTTTCTGAATTGTAGCATATGCAGCAAGAGAACTGTTAGGAAGTGGCCCATATCTTACATTTCTCCAGAAGGCAACTCAGCCTGCATTTCTTTCTAAGCTGTATAAAGAGCCCAGGGAGAGCATGACTTTAATCTAAGCAGGTTTTGAAAAGTCTATTTGACTTGGATTTAGGCATTCTGGATTTATTATCCCAGGCGTGTGGGCACAGGTGCCTGTCAGTGTCAGCAAGTCAAAATGGTGCCCACAGGAAAGAATTTTGCAAATATCTCCAGTGTGAACTGTAGATTGCTGCTCAGTAAGACCCAAGCCTCTTTACCAAGGTGAGCTCTTGTGTTGTTGACTGGAGACTCTGAGCTGACATGGGGTGCTCTTACCTGCCATTTCACACCCACTGCAGTGCTAGTTCTCCATTCCCAAAATCACGTTCCTACAGCCAGTCACTTGTAAAAGGTGGAAAAAAAGATACTAATAACCAAGACAAGGAAGAGTGTCTTAAATTATCCCTTATCTTGCACTACTTGTTCAAGCAGGGAGCTGCTTAGGACTGTTTTTTGGCTGGCTCCAACACAAAGAACTGGATTTCCACTAAGACATGTCAGTAATTCTGGTTAGATGGTTTAGCTTCAGGAAAATTACTTAAAATAGATGTAAATTTGAACATCTAGGTCTAAAATGTGATCCCAATTCTCCTGCTCACTGGTTGCCCCTAGTGACATGACTTTTTACATGTGTATTCTTCTGGTATCAGTTCTGGTCATGGGTTTACTCCTGTTTGAAATGGCCATGTCAGTCACTTCATTTAAAATCTGATCAAGATCCAGGTAATGCCTGCTAAGGTAAAAACCTCTGGTTGCTCAGCATGCACTCACAAGATTGGATAGCTTTGGCTACCCTCTTTAGGATGCTGTTTTTCCTGGACACGAGAAGGAGGTTTTTATCTTTCAAGAAAGCTTCATAATGAAAATACAGATCAGCTTAGGTAAAGAAGAATTGAATGAGGTTTAAGCCATTCCAAGTGTTTTTTCTTAATTTAAAAAAAAAAAAAAGACCAAAACAAAACAAAACACAACTGTTAAAACTACCAAAAAACCTCCCCCAGTCCCCCAAACTCTCAACAATAGTAAAGAAGCATAAAAGAAATCATAAACAAAAAGTTATCTTCATTTCAATTTTACCTTTCAAATTATTTATGGCTCCAAAATTATTCCACAAGTAAAATTCAGTGAAGTAGATTTAAGTTTTTTTTTGTTCAAGTAGTGGTAAACAGTAGTATTTGTCTTTTCCCAAGCTTCTTAGATTTAAGTTTTTTTGTTCAAGTAGTGGTAAACAGTAGTATTTGTCTTTTCCCCAGCTTCTTAAACCAGAGATCTCCAATACTTTTTTTAACCTAATAATTGGAGAAGCATGCACTCCATTTTTAATTTAGCTAATAATATATTTCTGATCTGAAGGGGTTCACTCAAACTACACCTTGATTTTATCATGAAAATCTCAAGACCACTGTAAGTTTTCAAATCAGTCTAAGAATTTGGTTTTATAAGAATATGATTTTACAAAATCAAAGTGAAATAATTCTATTTTTTAAAAAACATTTAGTATTGTTTCAAAATATGATATTTGGTAATAAAGCTTCAAGCAAAAATTGCAGTTCCATCGTAGGGTAGCAGAGAGATATCTCAGTCAGCCCTGCTTATTACGCCAGCAGGAAGGTGAATTTCATCCAAAGATCTCTATTATAAAACCTAGTCATAGGGTGGATCTGGGCCATAACATTGGTAGGACCTTGTCAAACTGTACATGCTGTGCTTTTTACATTCCTCCAAGACATTCCATACATACTGTTTGGTTTTGGGATTTTTTTCTAGTTTCCCCAGGAGAAGCTGCACCATTCCATTGTGGTTCTCAACAAGATAAACAGCATCCAGCACCTGTCTGGCTTGGCAGAGAGCTCCAGCCTGCTTGCTGCCTCCTCCTGGGCAGATTTTAGGACAAGGACACAGCATTGCTATATGTGTTGAAGGATTAGTTGTAAGATGGAACCAATACTCCCAGGGTCTGGAACATAAATGTAAACTCAGTGACCAGGTGATGTGGCAAAAAAGGAAAAAAGGGTTCCCTTTGGGTCTGTCCTACTGTCTGCATGCTGTCAGACCTCATGGGAATTTTAGATTAAATTTGTTGCTTGAATTTTTGCTAGTAACAGGAGGGTACAGTATCAGGTAGTTTTACAAGTGTGGCTGCTGCACTGAAATATTTAAAAGTTGTGGATTTTTTTTTCCTTGTACTTTTGACCTGTGAGACAGGAAACTCCCTGTTCTGAGAATTAAGGCAGCAATGCCGTTTAGGTTTCAGTTGTGAGAAATCGAGAATTCTTCACATGACAACTGCTGGGTTAAGCATTTGTTTAAAACCAAAACTAGCTCATGAGTGACATAGGCAGCTAAACTGCACCATCTGGAGCAAGAGGCAGATGTAAGCATCTTTATTTAAGAATCAATTTCTTATTATTTATAAAAGATGTGTGGAATTAATTCAGCCCTTTTTTTTTTTTTTGCAGGTAGCATCATTCATGGGAAATAGCTTTGTGCAAACATCTGGAATAGAAATTTTGTACCCATTTTATATATTGCACCCAGAATAACTGTTAATTATTAATAGGCAAGATTGCTTAAGGACTTCAGGTTACCTGACAGCCTGGACAAAGCACAGGTAAATGCTCTAGACAGGCCATAAGGAAGACTGGTAATTATAAGCAAAGCAGGGAAGTGATCTTTTATTGTGGCAGGAACTGCAAGCATCACCAACACAACACAGTGCACAAATGAGACTGATCCATTCACTACATCTAGGCAATCTTCTTTTCCATCTGGTACTCTGGGCCTTCCAGCTCTAAGTTGAATTCAGAAACTGAGGCACAAAAAAAATAACAGTCATCTTCTAAATCTTATAGAGAAAGTGGCATTTCCATAAGAATGCAGTCGTTTTGTTTTCACAATACTAATACTAAATGATTAATGAAATGGTAATTGGTTTTGCTACCAAAAAATTACAGGGCTTGAATCACAAAATTATTTTATTCATACAGTGTTTACAATTGGAAGGAAAAGAGCATATGAAAATAATTTATACATGATCCTCAGAAACTTCTTCAGCTTCATCTAGGTTTGTTCAAAGTGAATATCTAAAGATAAAATAAGGCAGTAATCTATGTACATTCAGGCAGAAACAGACCATGATTTAGAGCCTCTTAGGATAAAAAATAATGAGTGAAAAAGACTGCTTAATTAAAACTTAACATTAAGTTGTGCTCTTTTATAAAGGTCCATCTAATTCAGTGATTTTTTTTTTTCAGATGGAAGGCATGCATAAGATAAATTATACTCAAAGAAAGAAAAAACTTTAGTGAGACCAAGGCAACCATTAATAAAGCAACCATTAGCACATTTATAGAGCTTTGATAGGGGAAGATTTGTGGAAAGAAAGTACTTTAAAGAAGCTGTCCACCAAAGAAACATAGAAAAGTTTAGATTTTGAATATATGGCTATTTTCTAATGTTGAGAACTCTGATTTAGTTCCAAACATATTTTATGGACTCTATAATTAAAATGTGTGCATTGTACTGCCTACACCAAGAAATCTACCAGCTGAATTCTTGTAATATACCACGAAAGGCCAAAATTATCTGTTCTTCAGTGGGTCTTTGTCTCCAGTAAACAGGTATCCCCATCAGAAAACTGAATTTATCAGATGTTCTAAAAATTAGGCCCTGGTAATTCTGCTGGGTGAAATTTAATTTAGATTTAATTAGAGATGGACTGGAATCAAGATATGTGGCTTCAAGAAGCTGTTGTTAATACTGGAGGGGTAAAAATTACCTTTGTTTTATTGGACCTTCCAGCTGATAGTGACCCATGAAGATCTGACTTTTGGGTTAGGTGTCTGTAGCCACCATGGAATCTCAAAACAGTGCCTGGTACAGAATTGGTGTCCCTAACAGCAAGGTGACAGACACCTGAGCATGTGTGACAAATAGGAACTGGTGATCTCCCTGTGCCAACACTGCTCATAAAAACCCTGGCTGGGCTTATTTCTCATAGGTGGGGAATGCAACTACAGGAAAACATGATCCCTTTTACAGCCCTTTCACAGCTTCTCTCTTCCCTGGAGCAGGTGCTCCCAGCCTTCCCAGCCTTATCACTGTGTTTCTAACCATGACCAGCTCTTTCATTTTTGTTTTTATAATAACTTGGTTAAATCTAATTTTTAATTACTAATATACTATTCCTTTATAATTCTTTTAAAAATATATGCATACTTACCTGTTGTAAGAAAAAAAAGCTAAAATTCCTATTGTGACTCAAAATAAAAGAAGTAAAGTCCAAGAAAAGCCAGAAACAGGTTCAAGATGGTGGCTTAATATTCTCAAAATGTCTTCCGAACATTTTATCTTCAATACAGCTTTTTCAAAACAGGAGATAGCCAGTACAGCATAACTTTCTTTTCAGCTGAAAGAAGCAAACTGTGCTGTGCCCTACACATTGACACAGCATTGTCTGGTGATCTGAGAATCCTGTAATGGCACCAAGCAGCTCAGGAATGACTGAGGAGCACCTCCACACCCAGTACTATTTTCCTGCCAGGCAATGATGGAAGTTTTAAAAGGATTGATCTTGCAATATTGTTTCTTTCAGTGGTGCCGTGGAATTGGGGTATCTGCAGGTTCCTGATCGACAGTTGCTTTCTCAATTGTGATTATAACTTTTTCATTACATTTAAGAGCTTTACTGCAGATGAGGAGCATATGGTATTGGCTAAGGAGATGAGACTTTAATGAGACATAGAACACACCAACAAAATGCTTGTTAAATTGCAATGACACGCTTGTGCTGGTAGCATGGGGTGTTGTGGAATTAAATTCCTGACAAGACAATACAAAGAAATGCACTTCAGCAGGCGTGTAGTCACCTAACTTGTTCTCACATTGGTCCAGGAGACAGGGCAAGTGGGACACTGCTGGGAGAGAGAAGGGATTGGGTTCTCTCCCTGTTCTGTGGTGCAATTTCATAAAAGCAACTCACCTTTTTTCTCGGATTTTGCACAAGGACATAATGAGGCATGGTATTACTTACTAGAAGAGCCAAAGTAGTAAGTTTGACTGCTGATGCTGAAGGGTCTTCCAAAATTTGTTGCATCAACAAAAACAATCAACAAAAATAGACCATGAGTGATATGTGACTTGCTGTAACCTGGAGCCATGCTCTCTATTTAATTAGCACCACTGAAAATTTTCAGTCTGGGAATACAAGAACCAGTCTTCTCTTCAACTCAAGGAGTGGGTATTGAGCCTGCACAAGGAAACAGATAGCAGTACCCCTGAGTGCCTCTGACACTTTGACTTTCATGCCTGGGCTCCCAAATCACCCATTTTTTGTAAGGAAGAGTAAAAGTAATAACACTAATAATATTGTTGTGAGTAGTTCACAAGGTTTGGAAGGGTTTGGTAACATCATTACTCTGTCTTGGGAGAGATTAAAGAAATTAAATGTTAGATTCCTGGCCAAGGAATACAGATCCAACAGATATAACCTAGGCTGGCACCATTTGATGGGTAAAATGAAGCTATAAGTGTTCCATTAAGACTGCTCCTCCTGGGTCCTTCTAACACTCTCTAAGCTTCCTCTTGCCCTTCCCAAAATGCAGAGAAATACATGTCAGAAAAGTGAAGCATGTAAACATCTTGTTTTCCTACCATGCTTTCACAAAAGCAGCCAGTTAATTAAAAATAACAGCGTTCATCCACTCAGCCTTCCCACGGCAACAGCAGTCTTGTGGCGCAAATGTATTTTTAAGGAAAAAAAAGTGTATTTTATCTCTTTATGAAGAGTTTATTCATGTTTGTTTCATGTTAACAAGGTTTGGAAAGCAAAATGTAAAGAATGCTTGCAGTGTGAGTTACTGAGAAATTGATTTGAACTAGAAATAATCTCTAAACCATTCAATCATATGTGAACTTCAAGGAAATCCAGATCTCTTTTTGAACTTCATGGGTTGTCTGTTGTAGAATTTAAACTAAAATCTAATCCTGGATGCAAATTGACCTGTTTAGAACCGGTCTGAACCAGAGCAGATCATTACAATCCCAGTTCTAGTACACCTGAGGGGAAAAAAATAAAAATCTGAAGAATAGCCATGGCATCATCCATAACATACCTGTAAGATACGTGAACTGCAGGTGAGTGCAGATGTTCCTAAGACAGCTTTAAAGCAGGTTGCTGTGGGAATTCAGCTTCAGGAGCTGAACATTAGCTATCTCTGCTTATCAAACTAAATGCCAAAGCGAGTTTTGCACCACGCTGATCTTCACGAAGCCTTCAGCAGTCAGACAGCTGTAGCAACATGAGGTAATTTAAAGTGATCTTCAATATGTCGCATGGTGGCCATGTACACATATTTGTGGACTATGCTGTGGCTTTTACTCCTGATGTGCTCTGTTAGCTGCTTTTCAATAGATAGAAATCTCTGTCTTAATGCTACTCGCAGAAAGCATTTTCTTGTACTTTGCAGAGCAAAAGGATAATGATAACGTCTTATTTCAGCAGTCATGGAGCACAAGGGGAAAATCAGTTTATATTGCAGCAAGGATTTTCAGGGTATGCTTTGGTTTACTTGATTCTGTTGAGGACAGCAAGCTGGATTAACACATGATGGACGTCCCTGGACTCTGAGCTGTGTGCTCTTACTGAGCAATCTGAGTGCACTTTCCGCACCACGGCTCCACTGGGGTTGTGCTGCCGTGGGAAGGCCAGGCAAGAAGCAGGGTAGACAATCTGAGTCCCAGGGGCTGTTGGATTGAGATTGCCCCAACCCAGCTCATGTTATCTCCCAGTGGGGAGGTGAGGCTGAGAGAACAGCCTTGCTATTCCCTATATAAAAATTGTTTTAAGAACTCCTTTGGAGTTACAGTGCCAATGGTATATGCATTTGCTTTTGGTAGGGAGCTGTTAGGATCAATAAAGATTTGTGGACACTTGCTGTTTCTATGCCAGTTAGTTTCTACAAAATAATATTTTCTCATTTTAAGGGGGGAAAAAAAAAAGGAAATAAAGTGTCTCCAAAATCATTCAGAGACCAAGGATCTGAGCTGAGGCCTGTTTGGATATGACAGTGTGGGAAGATGATTGGAGAGGGAGCTGAAATATCCAGCTCGACAGTTTTATTTGCACTTGCTCCCTTGTACTCCCTATTCACCTTTCTCCCTGCTGGCACACCCTTTTTTATCTCTTACCTTGAGCAAGAAGTATTGTACTATTCTGAGAGATGTTTTCCAAAGGAGCTGCAGCGTCTCCTTGGGATGATGGATCCTGCTAAAAAGATTCTTTGGTTCACTTGGTTACGCACAAAGCAGCGTCTGTTTTTCCTAATAGGTTTTTCTTCTAGGTAAATGTCTTTTAACAATCAGAATTAGAAACACATTATATTCAGCTATTCAGACTTTGCAAAGACAGCCTTATGCCTTTGTCTTTTCCCCTTTTTGAAAAGCAGGCTAAAGGAAAAGTGCTGCACTGTGCCCACTGCTCTCAAGTATATGAATGGTAGTTTTGTGTGTATATATATAAAATATCTACTGTAATCTGCATATATATATATATGTACATCATGTTTTCAGGTGTTCCAGTGATATCAAGAAAGTAAAGTGTTATAGGCTTTTTCAGTCCATTTAGCCATTGCATGAAGGGAAAAGTTATATTTTTTGGTGATTTTTTTCAACAATGAACATCCCTTCAACTATCTCCTCACTGTCTTTATCAGGGCCATTATCATCAGTAGATATCCTCACATGTTTTTGTAGGATGGGAGATTGTGCATCCATACTATGGAAACATGATTATTCATGAGTGTGTTACCTGGACAGCTATGTGCTTGGAAATTAATTTTGCTTTTTATTGCAGAGAGAGACAAAGAAGAAAAAAACTTTGGGGAAGACAGTTTCCCTTATTAAATATTTACCATTTCAGCTCAAGATTCAAGAAAGGTAAGCTCTGAGTCATTACTTTTTATTTTTAGAATCCAATCTACTTGGAAAGGAATGGAATGCAATAACCTCCAAATCCCTTTAAAAGTTGTGAGTTACATGAAGTCATTTATTTGAAAAGCACCAGATAATGGACGGTGCATTGGGTTTGCATGGCAAGTTTCTGGTGGCAGGGGTGGCTTCTGGGAGAAGCTGCTGAAAGCTTCCCCCATGTCTGGCAGAGCCAATTCCAGGCAGCTCCGAGACAGACCCACCAGACTGGCCAAGGCTGAGCCCACCAGTGACAATGCTCAGACAGCTCGTGGTGCAGACTGTGGTGGAGCAGCTGTGCCCTGGCAGCCCTTGGAGGTCCACAGGGATGCAGACCTGCAGCCCGTGGGGGGCCCCACACTGGAGCAGGAGGATGCCTGGAGGAGGCTGTGACTCCATGGGAAGCCCATGTTGGAGCAGGCTCCTAGCAGGGACCTGTGGTCCTGTGGAGAGAGGAGCCCACACTGGAGAGGTTTGCTGGCAGGACTTGGGACCCCACAGGGGACCCACACTGGAGCAGCCTCTTCCTGAAGGACTGCATCCCATGGAAAGGACCCACACTGGAATAGTCCATGAAGAACTGCAGCCCATGGGAAGGATTCACATTGGAGAAGCTTGTGGAGGATTGTCTCCTATGGGAAGGACCCCGTACTGGAGCAGGGGGAGAGTGTTGAGGAGTCCTTCCTCTGAGGAGGAAGGAGTGGCAGAGACAACCTGTGATGAACTGCCTTCAACCCCCATTCCCCAGCCCCCTGCACCACTGGAGAGGAGGAGGTAGAGGAAACTGGGAGTGAAGCGGAGCCTGTCGAGAAGGGAAGGGTGGGGGCAATATCTTTTAAGATTAGGTTTTATATCTCATTGTCCTATTCTGATTTGATTGGCAATAAATCAAACCAATTTCCCCAAGGTGAGTTTGTTTTACCCCTGATAGTAATTGGTGAGTGATCTCTGCCCTTATCCCAACCTTTAGTTATATTTTCTCATCCCTTTCCAGCTGAGGAGTGGAGTGATAAAGCAGCTTTTGTGGGCACCTGGTATCCAGCCACGGTCAACCCACAACAGAGGTATTGCTTTGGAAATATAAGCACCTTCATTTTGCAGATATGCATTTTTCTGACTCCACTGTTTCCATATTTAAAATTGGAACTCTGGAAACAAGAATATAAATTGATTTTGTGAAATTGTTTTGTGTTATGTTAATTTAAAATGATCAGCTAGCACAGCAGTAATGATCACAGAGGATTGTTCTTTTGAAACAAAGATAACATATCATTGATCTGATGCTTCAATATTCATCAGAGATTTTTAAGGCCACAAGGGAGTGTTTTGATCAGCTAACCTGACTCAGACATGAGAAGCGAAGAGAATTTCACCCACAGTTCCTGCACAAATTATGTTTCTGGACAAACACAATACTTTTGTTTGTAAGGACTTCTGAAAGTGAAAATAAGGCTTTCTGCCCCATACTTTATGTTCACTATGTAATTTTATCTTCTTTTGAAAGCACTGCTGAATATTTTATTTCATTACATACTCTGACTTGACATATTTATTAAAATCATGAGTGGGTTCTGGAAGCAAATGAAAGAGACAAGTTACCTGTGCACATTTCAGTAAGAAAACTGAGCCAAAAAACATGATAAAATGCTGAAGTATCATCGACCTACTAGAGATTTAAGAAGCTACGTTGTAGAAATAAATGCAAAGAAAGGAAAAATGGCTAAAGACTTAATCCAGTGAAACACTACGGCATGCCTGTGACTCTAATAATTTGAGAAGTTTCACCAAAGGCAATGAGACTGTTAAAAGTTTCAGAAGACAGGCACAGGCATGCCTCTAAGTGCTTTAGTAGATTGAAATTGAAGTGCCTGGTCAAAATCATTAATTTCCTTTAGCAAGGAGGTAGTACAGAGTTTATGAGAAGCTCAGTGAAATAAATTACAAAACAGAAGGGACTATAAGAAAACTTCTTTTCAACAGTGGTGTTAGCTGAGGATCAACCTCAAATGAGGTGCCCACTGTGCAGTGTAATGCACCTCAGGAAGCACTGGATGCTACTGGCTCTGCAGAACATGCAAGCTAAAGACAATGTGTCATTTTCATGTATTTCAATATTTGTCTGCTGTAATACTTCCTCTTGTTTTATTCTTGATTATATTTTCAGTTACATTAGGTTTTTTCCCCAATGCAGAAGTTTCTGGGTTGCATTTCGCAGCACCCAGAACCACCACTGAAGACAATAGGGCAGCAGCCCTGTAGGTGAGATGTACCACAATTTCTTTTCAAAGACTGAAGTGCTTTTATTTTTGAAGAAGCCTGAGTACATAGCTGAACAGAGCTGCCATGATTAAAATGCAATTAAGGTTGTGAAGCCCTTAAGCACCTTAAATTATGGCATGATACAATATTTATCAGGCTTCAGAACACATAATTACATCTTTGGTCATTCAGCCATGTTTTGTTTTTTCCCTACGTGAGATTAACCCTCCATCACAGTTTAATGCAGCTAAACTTTTTCCTTCTCTATATGACACCTTAATAATTCTGAGGTGGAAGAGTAAGGACTAGAGTTGCACAAAAGACAAGCCAATGAAGTGACAAGAAAACACACATGCTTAGGCATTCATTTAGAAAGATGCTTTATTTTTTTGCCGTTAGTGAATAATGGAGTTAATACAAAATTCTGACAGGCATAAACCTATTGAATAATTCTAATACAGTAATCTACAGGTGACTCACAAGCAATAAATTGAATGATGTTAGTTTTATGCAAGAAATAATCTTTTAAAAGACAGAAAAAGGCAGATGTATAATTCATATGGTTAATATTTGAGGTATTTTGAAGGTAAGTTCACATATTTTCTCTGAGTGTCTACAGGCACATGGTTTTGTGGGCTTTTGTTTGTTTTTTTTTGGTGGTGTTTTTTTTTTTAAAGGGCATAAATGACCTTCAGTTAAAAACTTGGCAACTAGTTCAAATTCTACTTCTAAATTTAACTTTGTCATGTATGCTTATTAAGAATATAATTCATTGGCTGGGAATCTGGTCTGAAATACCAGTATCTATCATAAATGCTCGACAGTTTTTCAATGTATCTGCTTTCACACATTGGCACAATATCAGCTTCAATGACTAGGTCAAATTCAGTTGTTGGCAAATGACACTGTGGACTTCAGTGGCAGATTTGTGGATCTGCTGATGAACCATAGTGCTGTTCCTCAAAAGATTTACAATTATTTTGATTTTCTGTCACATTTAGAAGTTGACTCAAAGAGATCTTGTGACCTGCACCTAAATCAGAACAAAACCTTGCCACCCTTACACAGAGATGGCCTTAATTAGATGTTAAAAGTGCTGTCCTAAGTTCTGTTTATTTTTCCAGTTAGGGAGACTTGTTCTGGAGAGGAAACAAATGTAGCCACCATACATTCTTCCTTAGAAATAATTGCCTGTAGGCAGAGCAGATTTTTACCATTAGAAACTCAGTATTGTACAGATTTTTACATACTGTGATGTTACTTGCTACACATTCATGCGTGCAGTAAGGTCTGTTACTTCTCAGTTAGCTGTTGAACACAGTCTGTCTAAACCAGACAACAGAGATCAAATCCAAAACTCCTTCCAAATTTAAAAACAGGAGCTTTAAAATAGAGCAATGCACTCCTTAGCTCAGCAGACTGAAGACTAGAGATGCTACTTCATTTTAGAGCTGAAGACCCAACCTCCAGTACTACCATTGCACTTATCACAGTTTCCAAACATTAGCTATAGCAGCAATAGGAAAGAGAATTGTACCTCTTGTACACAACTTTAAATTGAAAAATTTGCTTGGTTGGAGAGGCAAAAAATTTCTCTTAAAATGAGATCTTAAGAGATCATCCTAATTTCTACCAAATCCTGCCCCTGCTACTTCCCTGTATCATTGTCCATGTTCACATTGCCTTTGGAGAGCAACAGGACCCCCTGTCCCTTCCCTCGTCCTCTGCCTCCACAAGCTCAGGCCCCAGTGTGGGAGTTTCACAGGTTCTCCAGGCAGTACTTTCCAACCATTGTGTTAAAGGCAGGAGGCAGACAGAAAAGCTTCCTACATTGGAGACACACTTGAAAACCATTCTGAGCCATGAGCCAGGAGCAGCTTCACAGGTGGACAAAGCATATGGAGGATGTGAGGAGGGGAAATGCTGTCTAGACTGCACAGCAAGAAATGACTGTTTCTGAGGAGGGCAGGGGTGGCCTGGATAATATAGATCACTTTTTTCTGTGTCTGCAATGCAGAAGTTTCTCTGTGCTAATCTTGGCACTGACATTGAAATTGATGTGTGGCCTTTAGGTAAGTCACTTAATCAATGTGTTTGTAAAATGAGGATAATAACATTTATTTGCCTGCCTGAAATGGATGTAGTAAGGACAGACTGGTTAATGCTCTAAAATGCTATTTACTAGTAATTGCAAGTATTATTGTACTGCAGACTTAAACCCCTCCTTGACTGGTAATTGAAAGAGCTGAAGTCTGAAATGTAAAGGTGACAGAGGTTTCAGCTGAAGTGGAGGTGGCTAATCCCCTTCCTTTTCATGGAACTAATTATGCTTTAACTGAGGATATAAATATAAAAAAAATGTCTTGACCATATACCTGCTCTTACTCAGAAACAGAATGAGAAGAAATACTGCGGGATTCACTTTGGATGCACTGAGTAATGTGCCATTGATAATGGGTCAAAGGAGGAGCTGGGTGTACGCAGGAAAATACGTGTGGAAGTCTCTGGTCTGGGATGCAGGTGCACTCAGGTGCCCTGAGAGCAGGATGAGCAGCGCAGATAAGACAGAATTAGATGCATCATTACCATTTTCAACCCAATTAACATTCTTGCTCTTCAGGATTAAATAAGGTCTGTAACTTGCCTTTCGCTACAGCAGGTTGAAAAAAACTGAAGTCCTGAGGGTGAGAAGAATGAATAATGCTGTAGAGCGGCATGAAGTAGATTAGGAAATGAGCTACAGTAAACTGACTTATCTGTGAGCTGTGCCTTGAGAACTCTTCTGAGGCTTCAAACTGCTACCACTCTTCCTAAGATGGTTCTTTGAGAAGGGTTAAACATAAGATGGCTGCCTAGGGTGGCTGAACGATCAGGTCTGCCAAAAAAAAATCCCTTTTTGCCATCTGTAATGCTACCAAGAATCATTCCAATAAAAACAATCATGTTTGGTTAGTGCAGTAGTTAAAATAAACAGCCTTAGGTTTCTCTAACAACGGGTAAAGGGATCCTTCCTTATTCTGAGTGAAAGCTCACCAGCAGGGTAAGTGCCTCTGACTTCACTAGAATTTGAGGGAATAACTGTTTCATGAATGTTATATATATCTCACTTCAACTGCTTAATTGCTTTCATGGTGAATTTGCTTGAAATGTATCAAAGAATCAAGGAAACCAGCAATCAGACTGTGATTGGCAATATTTCCAAGACTTTAGCAAGAGTTATGGAAAGAGAAATGGCGGTGTTGTTAGCTGAGGAATGAGTTACTTTGCCTTTCTCTAGTTTACAGGCCTGCTTTTCAGTTTTAAGTTTTACAATCTAAACTGAGGGCAAACCCAGCCTGGGAAAGAGATTGGTGTCTGCCTCCCCAGAGCAGCGGTGAAAAACACAATGGTTTCCAAGTGGGGGGCCTGTGGCTCTTGGCAATACTGCCTGGCATGCTGTTGGCAAGATGACTTACTTCATGTACTGCAGTGGGAAAACTTTACACCAAGCTACAGATGGAGAAACATTTTGCTTTCTTCTGTAAAACAGTGCAAGTCATTGCATGCTGGAGTGAAGTGCCATGCAGAGGCAAGTCATCCCATGGCTTACTGTGTTAATGAGGTTAGAAACAAGGAGATACCTCTTTGGGCTCCAGCAAAAACTGGTAGGGGTAGAACACTCAAACTAGGAAGAATTAAATGTACTGGAATCCAAACACTCAAGGGAAGCACTTTTAAGAAGATTTATATTCAGAAATAAAGAATATGGGATGCTGTAGGCTCATCAGGTTCAAAGGAGAGTGTCTCAGGGGAGTCCTGCTACAGTAATGCTTGGGCAGAGCCCTGTCACTCAGAAAGAATGTGCGCTGAAGAGATTAGGCAGAGACGAGGTCCAGCAACTGTTCTGATCCCATGGGAGACAGTGCTACTGGATATAAAGGCACTGCTGTCTGCCAGTCAGTGAATGCTTAAAAACCTTTCTGGGAATATTTTGTCAAGTTGGTAAAAGAACATGCTCAGTAATTTCACATTCCTTTTGGGCTTTGTTGATCACAGCCTTACAGAAACAAACAAAAAAATAAAAATAAATTAAATGACCATCAGAGAAAAATAACCCAAATGGCATCTAGTCTTGCTAAAACTAGTCTAGTGGTGGTGGTGTGCTGAATATTCACAGGAATATCATGCACGTTCAGTTAAAACAAAAGCACTCACTTTTCCAGATATGAATTCTAGTCTCAGATTATTAAAGTCCCTTCCAAGCCAGGCCATTCTATGATTAGCTGTGGATTACCTACAGACCAAAAAATAATGCACAGACCAGATTTCAAATTCACAGAAAAAATCTTAAGCAACTGGGGGAAAAGTATCTAAAAGTATGAATGCCTTGTATTTCCCTTCAATACCGGAGTGGACACAGTTAAGTATTTAAATAATTATGTAATATTTGTTAGATTTCTGCTAAAAAATTGGCCAAGCTCTAGTAAGATACAGCAAATTTTATTTTGCAGTTTTTCCTCTAGTGCCACATGCTTTGAAGGTGTACTGAAATCTTTCTTCTACACTTTGTCACTTTATGATGATGATATATGTGATGGAGATGCCCGTTCTGTTGGAAACTGTCCAGATGGGTTGCCCTTCTTAATAAGAACAGTGGATTCTTAACTGAATTTTAGACTAGCACTGTCACTACCCGGTGCTCTGCAGCTTCTTGTTTGCCTTGCAACTCTGACAATTACCCCACAAGTGCCACATTTGGCAGTTCACAAGCTCTAGACATTCATCGACATACACTTCGAGAAAGTCAGTATCTTATCTCAGCAGCTGAAAGGGAAGTCAAACAAGGTTGCATACATTGCTAATTCCTTAGGGATATATTTGGAGGTGCCAAGAGGATGGAGCCAGGCTCTTTTTGCTGATGCCAAGTAAGAGAACAAGAGGCAATGGGCAGAAGCTGATACACAGGAAGTTCCACCTGAATATGAGGAAGAACTTCTTTACTGTGCAGGTGACCACACACTGGAATAGATTGCTCAGAGAGGTTATGGTCTCACTCACTGGAGATATTCAGGAACCATCTGGATGCAATCGTCTGCAATGTGCTGTAGGATGACCCTGCTTGAGTGGGGAGGTTGGACTAGATGATCCACTGTGGTTCCTTCCAACCTGCCCCATTCTGTGATATTTTTATTCACTACGCACTGCACTCAGAGGTGAGTCAAAAAATTATTGTCGATTTTTTCAGAAGGCGGCCTTGTAGCACACATCTCAAATTGTGCTTACACAGTGGTTCTCCCTGTGCTGGGGCAGAAAATATGCAAAGACATGAGGGCACTCCTGTGGAAACAGCGAGACACATCTGGTGATGTATATACACCTGGTAATGTATATATTCTCTAACCCTTCTTCTTTACCAAGAGTTTTCTGTGTGTATTGTAGGAAGAAATGAGTGTTTTGCTTTCGGGCCACTGATGTCCCTGGCACCACTCACCTCAAGTTCTAAGGCTCAAGCACATTGGTAAGTTTTCCTATCAACATATTTTCTGCCATGAGTGACATTGCAGAAGAATATGAGGCCCAGAACAACAGTGGAGTGTATCCTTTGAGCTTACTGGCTCAAAAGTCCTGTGTTCAATTCAAATTCTCTCTAAAAACAAACAGGTGCTGATTTGCTTAGAACAGAAATGTCTGTTTTAAAAAAAAATCTTACTCCATTTCCCATGTTTTCACTTCATTGGACCTGGTTATTCCAGGCAAGTGACAGTTTAAATCAACAAGAACCTCAGTTTTCATAGATACAGAAGCAAGGTATGTCTCTCTGCCAGCAAAGACAAATTCAGTGTGTTATGGTAATTAATATGTACATTAGAAAAGGAGACTTTCCATCCACCATTAATGAGCTATTCTTAGCACCAGAAGCATTTCCTAACCCGTGATAGGGGAAGGAGATTCAACCTTACCCTTTCAAACTTAAAAGATAGATCAAAAGTGTTACATGAGGGGGAATTCCAAGTCATCTCAATTATACGGCACCACATGAAACAATTATATTTGGTTACCCTTTACAACGATATGTTCTTGAGGGATAACTTTTATGTACTGCTCCTCCAAACACGACTACAGTCTGACTGTGCTGCTTTTGATTTTTAAATAGCTCACACAGCTCTAACCCCTGCATGTTACCTCTAACGATGAATGACAGTATTATATTTACAGGCAGATACCATATTCTTGGAAGATTTTTTTTCCCCTTAACTATTCCCATTTACAATGCAAGACAAAATAATTTAAAGGCTTTGTTGAATCTTCTCTAACACAATGGAAAGTTATAAGAGAAGATTTTATACTTTTTACTATCAGAGCTACTATACAATGAAAAAGACTTTCTTGAAAAGAATGAAAATAATACAACTAATCAAACCTCATTCAGTTAATGTGCAAACTTGACTCAAAGCAGTTTGTAAAATACATTAACCTGAAAGGCATAATGCACTTGATTCGAATTTAGAAAAAGATTTGTTTTCATGTTTCTGAGTATTGAATAGGTAATAAAATGAATTTAATTTACTACAGAAGCACAATAGAAACTACCTCAGTTCCCTCCTGTGCCAGTGTTGCAAGAGGTCTTGATGTTTAGAAAAAAATGATTGCTAACATGCAAATGAAATCATTTGAACAAGCAGGACAGACGCTAAAAGCTGAAATATTTCAGTTTTTCATAAAGATGAGAAACCAGGCAAGGCACTTGACTAATGTTTAAAGTTAAATTTTGCAAAACATTTCTAGATTTAAGAAAAACAGAGACAAGAGGTGAGAGTTTGTATGGTATTTTTTTTTTTTTTATTTTTGGGGTATTTTATCGTTAATAGGAATAGCTATACTTCATGCTATAGAAAGGAAACTAGAAAAACAGGAAAGATATGGTAGTGTTTTTTGTTTTTACTGTTATGAATGCCCATGCTTCATTTTGCAGAGAAGGAATGGCTTCTTGTGCAACTCCTTGCAATACCAGAGAAATATTTTCATGTACTTGTGTATCATATTTCACAGTCTTGTCCCTTCACCAACATGCAGTGAGATCATGAAGAAACCATAAAGCCTTTCTCATCCATCGACATGTGGCTCCATTTTCTTCCTTGTAACTTTGAATTGCTTAAGAATATCAATGACACGACTCACTGTAAAAA
>JAWWMO010000001.1:7749749-7761360 GCA_035047845.1 Dendrocincla fuliginosa
AAAAAACACCAATGTTAAACAAAAAACAACTTGGAAAAGTGATAGGTAAAAGATAAATATGCGATCACATAAATCAGAAAAAGAAGCTAAAAAAAGGTACTAATTTAGGATTTTACAAATGTCATAAAGGCAATATTTATAAAAATAGAGCTAGCATGAAAATTCCTCAAGCATTAAAAGAGTTATACCGGAGAAATCAGCGGAAGAGTTTTACTTCAAGCAGTGCAATACAATTCCTATAGAGAGCTCTTAAAAAGTCTTCCTGCAAATCTTATTCAGACCTGCAAGTAACCCAGCAATTTGGACATAAACCTGAAAAAATCATAGTGTTAAACACTTGTAGCAGTGTTAGAGTGGTTGCAACCTACCAGAGCATACATTTTTGGCAGGCACAGAGACAAGACTGAAAGTGTATTCATTTAAAAATCCAAAGAACATGTAAGGTATTTTATAGTGCTAAGAAAATAATAGGACATAAAGAGTTGCTCTTGCTTTTTGCTCCTTTTCAGGATGTCCAATGTATTTTGTCATTGTCAGCACGTTAAAAGTTAGATATATTGGATGACTTGAGCCAGATTGATATTCACAGTTAGCATCTTTTAATGGAGTTAAAACAATTTGATTGTACAGGACGTTATGTTCCTTGAGACTCAAGGGTTCCTGATGACAGCAGAGTTGTCATAGTTCACAGAAATAACATGTATGTACAAAAAACAACCCAGTGAAGATGTGAGTTAATTTTGAAATTATAAAATCACAAAGGAAATAGAACATAGAAGTGAGAATGATAAATAAGTTTTTGGCATTACGTATCACAAATGATACAGATAGAAAATTTTGGTGGGTACAGCTAAATTATGTTCTTTTCAAGTGGACACACAAGTAATTTAAAGTAAGAGAAGCTAAAACATCATATGTAAAATCACTTGGATAATACTTGCCCTTAAGTCTTGCAGAGGAAGACTTTGTGTTCAGGTGATGATGGTCTCGATTTAGAGAATGACTCAGCTCCCTTTGTAAGGTTTTCTTGTGCATGTGTTGAATCACATGACAACGCAGCAGTTACTGAGGAGACAGCTGAAGGAGTGCATAGGTCAAGAAGCAAAAGATAAATAATGGATTTTAAGAGTAATTCAGTATTTTAACTGTGTGTAGCTGAAACAGCAAAAGGAAATAGCACAAATAATTCTAGCAATGTGGACAATTAGCTTACAAATGAAGAAGTATCTTTATTTGCATAAATTAATGTCTTAACTGTAAATGGTAAAGGAACCAGATAATGGCCAACAGAAAAATGTCAGGAGAGGACCTGAACTTAGGAGGCTGAACTTCAATGGTGGTAAGACATGAAAGACTTTTGAAAAGATTTCCACCTTATATTGTACAATTACAGCTATTATTTGACTACTATCAGCCTGACTGACCAGAGACAGTGAACTGTAGCACTGGTTAAAAAAATGTTAAATTTATAGAAGGTTGATGCTAAGGCAAAAAATATATATCTATATCAATATATATATTTAACAGTATATACAACAACCTATCATATAATAATAAAATAATATTTAGAATATAAAACAGTATATTATAATTATCATGTATCCTACCACAATTATTCATATTGCAAATTCTTTGACGAAAAAGAACTGGAATAAAAGAAGACATAAAAATATTTGTAATTTTTCAGGAGGACAGAACATTTAGAATAATTTATCAACAGTTGGCTAATCTAAAAGAGTAGTGCACAATCAGCTTATTTGCTGATGGCCTCAGCAGTCATGGATTAGGGCTTTTTGCAATATCTGTTGGGATTTTAACATAAATTTGGCAAATTCTACAAGACCAGAACAAATTGGAAAAGATACTAGGCTTAAGTTCTTTATATTCTATATTGACTAACTCTTAAATTGCAGACAGGCTGTAAAACAGATTTTTATTCTGCAACATTACAAATATTCCTGATGTCTTCCATTTATAGATGCTTTACTCAAGTAGCTAAATGACAAACTTGAACTTAACAATGCAATGACCTCCAGTTTTGCACAGCTTTGCTGACTATGCACTTCAGCAAAACTACTGTGAATTTGAAAAATCAACCTGTCTCTAACCTGTCTCTTGGATTCTCCTCTAAGGAATTACTTTTATATTGCTGAAACTATCTATTTTAGTAGAGTAAATGTTTGTATAATAGTGGAGTAAAATTGCAGAGGATGGCAGATATCTGCTGAGAGCCCTGGAGTAAAGATATTGTGTAATATTCGAACTAGCTGGGAATCAATGAGATGGAAGCAGACAGTGCAAGGAAAAAGTTTAAAAATAAACCCAAACGTACCCCAGACTGAGGAATTAGAATCCCCTGACATGAACATCATTGTTCTCCTCATGAAGACCTCAGAGGCTGAAGACTTGTCCTAAAGCAAGTCCCCTCTCTCATCTGCACCAGGAAGACTTAAACTGCCAAGCTCAGGACCTACAGACACCCTGTGGAAAGCTGACCATACCATCAGAAAAGTGAGGCTTTTCTGAATTAATCAGATAATTTAGACTGTTAGAATATTTACTGGACTAACAGTAAAATCTTAGCACTGTGTGTATGGTGTAGTACACAAGATTTTGAGGGTAACAAATCAGTGGAAAACATAGGCAAACCTGTTTGTGAACACTGAGTACACTGGTGAGCAACCAAGCCTCTGCCAAAATTTTTGTAGGCAGAAGCCTACAGTCATGATAGAAAACTGGGAATGAATGGAGCAGGGGTGCAGCCCTGTGTTCTGGCAGTTATCTCATTTACTGTAAAGGAGATGAATTTTGGGCAACCCAGGTGCTTCAGGATCACTAATGATCCAAAGAAAGCAGATAAACAGTAGTTATGTCACTCCACAATCTGGCTGCAACTCGCTCCAGCCAAACTTTGCCTGGGTAAGTGGCAGTCTCTGGGATGGACAATGCTAGTTTGCTGAAAACCTGAGAGGAAGAGCTGAAAATAGGACCTGGAAAGGACAAAATCAGGGAATCAAGGAAGGAGAAAATCAAATCCAACCTCTCACTTGACATGTCCACTCTGCTCCTAGAAATATCTGTCCTCCTCTCCTTTTCAGAAGAAATGGCTGAGTTGAGGGAATGGCATATTCAGCAGGGACTAAATCTTAGAGGTACAGATCCTTCCAAATCAGCTGGTTCCTGCAGCTGCAACTGCCCACTGTGAGTGGGTGTGTAACAGCTTTAATAGGAGGACCAGAATGTGGAAGATTGTGTCATCTGATGATTGATCACAAGCCAAAAGAAAGCAGCGATGTATCAGAAGCAGAAAAAGCTGTCAGTCTCTGTTCAAAGTTTTGTGCATAGTAGACAGGCCTTGAAATAGGACCAGGGTGTATTTTAATACCTGTAGTGGATGTTCTGGACACAAAAATGCATTTTAGGGCCTACTGACACTGGCATAGTACAGAAAGTGCTAGCAACCCATATGATGAAAGAAGTGATCTAGGGGACACTGAGTAATGGTAAACAATAAAAACAAATAAAAAAAAATCACAAGAATGCATGGCTCAGAAGCTGTAAAAACGGCTTCTTTTTTTTTCCTTTTTTTTTTTTTTTTTTTTCCAACAAGGCCCCTACCAGACTGGCCAAAGGAAAAAGGCAATTGTTTGTGTATGTCTCACCTTTACAGACATCAAAGAACAGCCTAAACCTTGGGGATGGCCTGCTGTCCTGGAACTATAGGACAAGTGAAAAAGTCTGAGCCTGGATGCTGCCCAAGAAGATAATACGATGCAAAAAGATTGAATACCTGGCAAGGGCTGTGACCTGCACAATTCAGAGGGCTGTTCTGGTCAAGTGGGCAGGAGAATGAAGTGCTCAGAAACAAAGAAGCTGGACATGCAAGCAGATATACAGAGAGAATTTTGAGAGATAAACAGAAGGCTCAAAATGATATCAAAAAAGAAGGGTGTTTGAAAATGAGGAAAACTGATTGAGAGCCACCTGTGCTTAAACTATTCCAATGGAACTGGGATTGCATTAACTTGGAAAACCAAAAGTTACTCATATAACAGATGATTGTAATTAATATCTTAAAAGTGAAGATTGCTATTTGGATTAAAATACAAATATTTAGCTGTTTCTTGCAAAGAAGAGCTGGAATCAAATCGAAACAAAAATAGGTGGAGGAATAATAAAGGTATATAATAATATGAAATAAACTTTCTTAATAATTAGTAATGAAATAGTTGTTTCATTAGTATGCAGTTCAACATAAAGGATTCAGGAAACAGAAATGCAGCTAATAATCTTGGATATTCTCAGAAAATCATGCCAAGGGAAGTGCTTTAGCCTGGCTAACTAAGATAACTATTAATAATATTTGCTCATTTTAGTTTCCACAGCACAGTATAAACAATCCCTTCCAAATGTATTCACACTGTAAACTGCATATCACTTAGTTTTCTTTACTGCATAATTTTGTTAAGCTGTAAACATATGTAAAGCCATACTACTTTCAACTCAAATGCCACAGCTGATTTTAAAAACAAGAGCATGATATAAATACAGGAGACAAAGGATCCAACCTAAAGGATTTATTTCTAAGCAAAAGAAAACCTGTTTCTCAGTGTAAAGACAGATTAGGTTTTATTAATCCACAAATATCAATGTTCCTAAAAAAATGTCTGTGTGTATGTGTTTTGTCTTGGATAAATCTTTCTGTATTGATAAACATATAGAAATTTGAGTGTTTTAAGAAGAAAAGGTGTATCAGTGACATATATTTCCTGTGGAAAACTGTATTGCATACAATACAATCACCTATGGCAAGGGACTGCGTACCTGTAAGTGTAGCTCTCTACCCTTGGGATTGTGCAGATTGCACCTTCAGTTATTGTACTGAGGTTAATGACATGTAGAAAATAGTGAAAATCATGGGTCCCTAGGCTGACAGGGTATCAAAATGTGACTTATGTTTATAATAAATAACCTTGCATGATTATTCAACTAATTCAGGTAACTGTGGAGATTTACAGGTATAGCATTTCTGAGATGAGACACGCATTTATGAAGATGGATTATTGAATGTGACAGATGTTCCTCATAGTCTCTTTAGGCAGATTCCAGAAAAACAACAGCTCCAGACAGGCATTACATATGTAAGGATAATAGTTTTCCATGTTTTGACAATTATTTAGATCAGAATTTGACCAAGATGCAAGTATGAAATAGCTCCAGTCATTGCGCCATTATCTATGTAGGATCCAGTTATGGTCATACACATTCAGAAATTACTGTGCATACCTCAGAGTGTGTAACATTCCCAATGACAGGAACACATGCAATGTAAAGATACAAATTGTACCATTACTTTAAAGCTGAGACTGTGGTCTGTGACATCTACAGAAACTTGAACTTATCCTTACACCCCATAGCTGTAATTTTAGTTGCTCAGTGGTTGCACAATGGTTATACATCACTATACCACCAGACCCTTAAGTGTTATCATCACAAAAGACCACAGAGGAAAAAAGTAAACCAGAACTGACAAGATCTAAAAGATTGTCTGTGGGAAGGATTTTGAACTTCCAAAAGTTCTGCACTTCATGTACAGTTCGTACCAGATTCGTCTGCTTTTCCTGCTGTGAGCTAAGTACACACCTAAATTCACAAATGCAACCTAGGTACTATTCTGCTTTTTGAAATCTAAAATAGTTCTATACATACTAATGAATTTCTATTGACAGAACTGTCAGAGCATTAGAAGTATGCATGTCTTCCTTGTTTCTCACCTCACTTGACCTCCCAAATGATTAGCTGGGTTACTCTCTGAACGATTATCTGGCAACCTCACTTTCTCGTCTGAGTAAAAGGCCAGACAGCCTAAACGTCTGTAGTGTTTCAGGGAGGAATGTGAGACTATGCAACCAGCCTTCAAGAAATGCCCTAGGTAAAATGATTTCTCTGGTATTTTAGGCAAGACCTGACAAGGAACAGCAAGAAAGCAAAACTGGTGCTGAAGCTGTGATGTTTCGTTCTTAATTCTGAGCATATTGGATACAACTCATGCAATACTTGGCCATTGTTAATAAGTTGCTTGTTTAAAAGCAATATATTGTTACAGAAGCCCACTGCAACAATAGCAAGATTGTTCCTCTGGGAAAAATATCCCACAGAGCTCAAGCTACTTATTTTCTAAGTGTTAAACACACATTGGTAAAACATGGGTGACAGTTGCCAAGTATTGGGGGTATGGCATTAAGGAGAGAGTCTGAAAGGTTTTGTTCTTCCCCCAACACAGAAACACATATGTAGTATTGGGAGTTGCAGAAGGCTGTTACTATTGGCAGTAATTACTTCTGAGAAATAGATATAGAAGGCATACAAACAACAGAGTATATACAACATCCAATATTGTGATATTCCTAAAGTTTTCTTGTATTTTGTATCTGTGAAGTGTTTCACAAATTCTTGATTTTTCAGTAAGACTCAGGCTTTTTCACAACAAATATTGTTCTACATCTGCTGATATTTTTAAACTGGTATCACACTCTGAAGTGTCTTGATTAATGTGTAAACAACTTTGAAAGATATTTACATTTTTTATATTCAGTTATATAAAATAAGGACATCAAATCATAATAACATTGTAATATTGTGAAAGCAATCATTAGTTAGGACTTTCAGGTTGTTGGAATTTGTTTTTATTTTCCTCAGAATAGTAAGTGAAAATGGCATTCCCATCAACTGTGCTTACTGGAATTTCAGAACATTGAATCTGGCTTTTTAGTATTTCAGATTGTACATTAGTTTGGAGCTTTGATTATGTATTGTTAGATAAAGTTCCTGATGCTAGGACAGGAAAAAAAAGTAAGATAGTATCAATACCCTATGTCTCTTGTAGAACCCAATCCCAAAATTCTCAAACCTATAAACTAATGAATAGATATACCAATGGATACTTGGAATGTTTGCTGCAATTTTCAAGGATATGTGCTTTGTGCTCCGTATCTAATACAACACTTGAATCTTTGCTCGAGGTGTTAATAATGGAACTGTGATGTGATGTTTGGCAGCAGCTGTGCAACACTGACCATTTCTTTCCTCCTGTGTGTCTCACCTTGGCCAATCTAAAGATAGGGATAACTGTCATAGGATCATTGAATAGTTTGGGTTGGAAGGGACCTTTAAAGGTCACCTACTCCAACCCCTCTGCAATGAGCTAAATCTCCATGCCCAATGTTTGATCTGGGAAGACTACCAAGATAAAGGACTTTTTTTTTCCTTTTTTAAAGGGGGCATTTACACTGAATCTGGATGACAACCGTGCAATTAATTTCTTATGAATCCTTGAACAAATAACAGGGAAAGTATGGCTGGCCAATGTGGCAAAATAAGTTAATTTACTTTCAAATTTTGAACTCCATTTTGTGTTATGTACTGAATGTGCAGAAATCAGTCCAAAAGTGGGAAGCTGCAATGTGTACCATAACAAGCTCAGATGTTTGACACCTGTATAAAGCACACTAGGGATCCTTCAAGAATACATTCTTCTGGCATACTGAAACACAAATCTTTTTGAGCAGTTGTCTCTGTCTACAGGAATATTTCTTCTTGACAGTGCACATAGTGAGATCCAGTATAGGCACAAGTGACAGTTTGTGTTCCTGTTTCTCAGTCCTTGGCCATGGACTACCTCTCAAGACACCAAAAGTTGTAGTGGCAATAAAAAAATGCAGTCACTTCCTCATATGCAAGAAACAAAGTGGGCCAATCATAACTAGTTGTAAAAGGATTTTCAGGAAAAGGAGTTGGGAGGAGTTCTGCCCAGACTGAAATGATGACAGATTTTAGATATAGCCTTTAAGTATTGAATTTCAACATGCAAAGGACATGCCCTGTGACTTGTCAGCTTGAGAGATTAGCATTCTTAAATGTTCTCAACATGAGTTAAAAAATATCCTGCTGTCTTTGGTACCTGCCACCACTTCTCAGACAGATTAAGCTGTAGGAATGTGCAGTCTATAAATTAGCAGTCATCCATAACAACTGCAGAGCAGAAGCCTGTAAAGCAAAGATGACTCTGACAGGCCTGGGAGCAGCTTACAGAGCCAGGCCAGGATCAGGGACCAGGGCTGCTCCAGGCCACTTGGTTTAGAAGAACATGGAGCTCAGGAACTGGATCTGAAAGAGCCAGCCAAGGCCAGAGTCTGCATAGATCCCTTCTTGCTGAGATACAAACATACACTGTTGATGAGGGAGAATCTGAATCAGTGCCTTAATGAAAAAAAAAAAGAAAAGATTTTTTCCTAACTTATTTCTTACAGTCCAGCATCTGTCAGCTTTTGCAAAGTAAGTGCAAAATCAAAATGGGCATACTACGTGACAGGGGTAAACATTTTTCTCTTCAATGCTTTCAAGATCTTCAGTGGCTTTAAATGCAAGCCTTTGACTTCTATTTGAACTTTGCATATTCATCTAAACTGATGTTATAATAATTGTAACTCTACAGTTACTGCTCAGTGTTTCTATGCATAATCTTCAAGTATACATAACTTGATGCGTAAGCATCCTTTGAAAGACTAGTTTAGAGAAATTGATACAGTCCAGCCCCACTGGTAACTGGGTGCCAAACAGATGCCTTAGACACCACTCCCATACAATCCACTGCTGTCCCCACAAAAAAAGCAGTTATTCCCAACAATCCTCCCCTTCCTATTTCTACTGGCAGCAGCAGCAGCTGGCAGCTTTGTATCCATCTTTGACAAATGCACAAAGACATGTTCAGCTGTTGGGACAATATTCATTGTCTGAACTGCTGTTTTTGCCTCCAGGTAGAGGACTAAATGGCAGTGTCCTGAGAGCCAGCCTTGGCCTTTGAATCTCACCAGGATCATGATGTAATAGACGATCACAATAACATATGCTTAGTATCCTTGAGTTACTTGTGATAAAGCAGGCAGATAAAATCATACTGAAGTTGTAAAATGAAACGTGAGTATACACAAACAGTATGGTTATTCATTTCCCAGTTCACATAATGTTAAATATAGCATTCAGGCTTTCTCTGTTATAGGGACAGGGGCTATTTGTGGATTTTAGCTACCTGAAGTACAATGTTGCTTGGAGATGAGGGTGGATACTCTGTCATTTCTACTTAAAAACTTCCAAAAGAAGGTTAATAAGAGGTTGCTGTCTTCAGAGAGGTGCAAGCCACTGCTAGAGTCATACAAAAATTGCTAATTTATAAATCTCTCTCTTGTGTTTATGCCAAACAGCTAATAACACTGCTATGAACCTGCTTGAGCTTCCTGACAATGAATAAAACTAGAGAGACTATGCTGAGTGAAGCTCCTGTTTCCAGCACATTCAAAGGCTGCAGGAATTGCTCTCCTACCTTCACTTTAACAGCAGGTGACTTCTCCAGTACCAAACACCCAGAAGCCCTATAGCAGCAGCACGGGTAACTGCAACTACTGGAAAAATAAAAAACAAACCTCAATTTTCTGGGTTTTGATAATCAGCTGGAATTTTTCTCTTCCTTTTAGTCTGCCAAACTAGTTAATTGTGAGGATGAGGGTGACCCATTTGCAGAAGAATATGATGCACATATTGTGATGCAAGAAGCAATAAATCTAAGAGTTGTTAAATTCTGGTTTAGCACAGGCACTGAAATCACTGCCATGCAGAAAGTTTTGAGAAGCCCAGGTAATTTTAACAACAGTTTTTTCAGTCTCCAGTGAGACTGAAGAAGTGCTGGCCACTGGGGAATAGAGAAATTGATCTACCAGAGCTGGATATGACAGGTAGTTCTGCTTCAGCATAGATACTACTTCATACAATAACCAAACCAAAACTGCTCGGACATCCTGCTGGGGCAAACTGCTCTAGCAAACAGTATGACTATTGTCCTACACATTCCTAGAACAGGGAATACTTGCTGCACTCCATAAGGAAAAAAGGACGAAAGCACTTGGATTTTTGCCTGTGTAGAGAGAAACTGCATCAAGGAATGAAATACAGCATAGTTAAATGTACACATGCTGTTGATGAAATGAATTATTATGGAAACTTTTACTGTAGCCAATTTTGGGTAAAGTGATAAATAAATTGCTGGTGTTTACCACACACTGTCCTGTTAGTTATCTGGCAGACAGGAAGGGGAAGGAGCACTTAAATTCAGAGAAAGCCAAGAGAGGGGGGATGAGTTACAGACTGAGGATAATAACTGTGGTGATGGTTGTGGAAATGAGGTATCTAGGAGCTGAAAAATTGATAAACCACAGTGGAAAAGTGTTCAAAAGAGGCCTCTAAATAAACTTTCTCACTCCATGCCTAAACAAAGCAAAATTGCTGGACCTTAAATAAAAGTGCTCAGTGCTGGCCTAGAGGCACGGTCAGGCTGGTTATTAGTTGCCTTGGATATTTGGTGGCCTATCCAAAAAACCAAGACATGCTGGTAATAGGTCAAAAACTTCCACAGCAATCTACCTGTGCTATCCAGCATTTAGAGCTGCACCAGCATGAGTTCAACTAATCTTATTTTGTTCAGAATTCTGTTATGCATGGAGAAAAGAGGTGTTTTGCTGTACAGACACGGTGCTCATGAGAACTCACCCACATCCCGAGCCCTGTTTTGCTGAGCTGTCTGCTAATCAGACAGCCCAGAAATTTATCCCAGCGCTCACGATGATGCCAAATCAGTTTGGGGAGGAGGGTGATGATTATGATGTTGTCTGCGGGATGGGTTTTCTGTGTGTGTTCGTGGGAACGGAGAGAACAGGAGACATCAAAGCGCCACTAAGAAAACAAGCCGGGGGCAGCGCAGGCGGGCAGAGACACCCCTTCCCCTTCCCCTTCCCCTTCCCCTTCCCCTTCCCCTTCCCTTCCCTTCCCTTCCCCTCCTTTCCTGTCGCAGTTTCTTTTTCAGTTCTTTGCTGTCACCCCGGGGTTGCCAAACCGAACCAGGTTTGGACACACATGTACGCACGCTGCTGATAAAACAAATCATTATGGAAACTTTCACTGTTTTTTGGGTAAAGTGATAAATTTGGGTAAAGTGACTGGTGTTCACCACACGCTGCCCTGTTAGTTTATCTGGCAGACAGGAAGAGGAAGCAGCACTTAAATTCAGAGAAAGCCAAGAGAGGGGGGATGAGATACAAACCGAGGGTAATAATTGTGGTGATGGTTGTGGAAACGAGGTAAAGAAGACGAGGGGAGGCAGGGGCAGGGATAAGGAGAGGGACAGGGAGAGAGAAAGGGATAGGGAGAGGGACAGGGACAAGGATAAGGACAGGGAGAGTGATAGGGACAAGGATAGCGATAGGGAAAGGAGAGTGAGAGGGACAGGGACAGGGGCAGGGTTAGGGCCAGGGAGAGGGAGTGGCGGCCCCGGTCGGTGGGCGGGGAGCGGCAGGAGGGGCAGGGGGCAGAGGGGCAGGGCTGCCCGGCTCGCTGCCCGCGGCGCGGTGTGTGGCGGGCGGAGTGGCGGGCGCAGTGTGCCCGCGGCAGGGACATGGCTGCTGCTGCCGCTGCCGCTGCCGCCGCCTCTGCCTCTGCTGCCAGCAGCGCGCAGTCCCCGCGCCCGCCCCGCCTGCAGCAGCTGCTGGACCGGGACCCTTACCTG
>JAWWMO010000001.1:7761460-7821864 GCA_035047845.1 Dendrocincla fuliginosa
GAAAATAAAAGTACACTTTCATCAAGTCATGTCAACAAGTTTCCACATAAATGGGATGATGTTTATTTTACATACAGTACAATCAATTGTCTTATAATATGGGGAGCTTTTTGTTTGATTGATTGTGGTCTTGGTGGGGTTGGTTTTTTGGGTCTTTTTTTTTTTTCTTTTTTTCAAGAAAGTGAAGTATTTCTAAGTTTCTGCCTATTCAAGTACCTTGTTCACAACATTTGCTAGGACTGGACCCTTCACTGGAAAGGTAAGCACGAGAAGACATGGGAGCATCTGTTCCGTGTACATTGAATGCCCTATGTTAATTAAACATTGATTCTAAGCTTGGAAATCTTGAAGAGGAACACTAGAAAAGAATTCTGCCATACTGGTGTGCTAGAATTGCATTGGACTTCCTCTTAGAGAAGGGAGAATGAAGAAGAAAAAGACCCACACGTAGCACGAGTCGGTAAAGTAACAGTTTTAAAATACGGAAAGGAGTGAAAAAACAAGGCATGACTGGGTGTTAGCTCGGAGGAGCTCAGAGCTGCACAGCGTTCGAGAATCAAGCTTGGAGCATCTGCAGCGCTCTGCTTATATCCCTGATCTGACTTCCAGCTCCAACAGTGATGCCCAGACAGTGGTCTCCACCACAGCACGACCGATGAAATACAGAGCTTCTCTCACTTCTTTAATCCTGTTATTAAAGCAAAACCCAACATGCAATACACACTGAGTCCTTCACACTACTAACAATGCAAATGTCTCTCCTGCAAACCCAACACGTTCCCAGTTAGAGCCTGGAGAAGAGCAGCAAGCCTCACAGTGCCACGGCCGCAGCAGGCACGGCACCCGGCAGGCATCCATCCGAGAAGGGACGGGTTCGGACCCGCACAGGTCCAAAAATCCCATTAGGCCCGTATTTACAAAGCAAACACGCGGTAGCTTCAAATCCAGCTCCCTTTCGCGTCTCCGGGCGCCCTGGGAGGGGCGGAAAGGCAGCGCCTGCCCCGCCGCGCTCCCGGCCGCGGCCCGCACCCACCTGCCCAGCTCCTCGCCCGTCTCGTAGTGCTCCTCCAGGTTCTCCTGCCGGAACACAGTCATGGTCGCCGCCCGCCGCCGCCTTCAGCCTCTGCTCGGCGCCCTCATCCCCAGCGCCCGGAGCCGCCCTGCGGGGGAGCGCGGAGGTGAGCGCCCTGCCCGCCGTGTCCCCTGCCCTGCCCTCTGTGGCCTCCGCTGCCCTCCCGGCCCTACCGCGGCCTCCCCGGCCGCCCACAGGCCTCGGCCGCGGGCCTGGCGGGGCCCGGCCGGCCCTGCCGGGGAGTAGGGAATGGCCGGGAGCAGCTCGGGCTGGAAGGCAGCGTGAGGATCATCCGGTTCCTCCCCTGCCGTGGTAGGGGCGCCTCCCCCTAGAACAGGCTGCTCGGAGCTCCGTCCGGCCCGGCCCGGGACGCCTCCAGGGATGGGGCATCCCCCGGGGCAGCCTGTGCCAGGGCCTCCCTGCCGTCAGTAAAGGATTCTTTTTCCTCTAATCTAAACCTCCGCTCTCTCAGATTGAATCCATCCCCCTCCCTCTCCTGTCGCTACATACTCCTCTAAATGGTGCATCTCTGCTTTTCCTGTAAGTTCCCTTCAGCTGCTGGAAGGCCACAGTCAGGTTTGAAGCTTTCTCTTTCCCAGGCTGAATAATCCCAATTCTCTCGGGTATTCCTCTCAGGAAAGATGCTCCATCACTCATCAACGTGGTGGCCTCCTCTGGACTTGCTGGGATAGGTCAATGCACTTCCTGTGCTGGGGACCCCAGGGCTGGATGCAGTCAGGACACGAGGGTGTTGTGCCCAGCCATTGCCGCTGATAAAGGTGTTTTCCAGTCTAGCTGTGGTAATCCCTAAATAAACTGCTCCTGAATCTCATCTTTCTGGAGAATTTTCCTGCAGGCGTGTGTTTTGAGGTACCCTTGAACTGCCAGCTCAGCTGTTCAGCAGACCTGCCGTGGGTGAAGTCGCAGAGCACGCATTAGGTTGGTGCCAGGGTGGCCGGGTTGAGCATCCCTGTTTTTGTGCCTCTCGATGGGAACTGTGACACCAGCCCTGTGGCCAGGCCTGGGGCGAGAGCCTGCCAGCAGCAGCTCAGGCAGAGGTGGCCTGTGTCCTGCAGGGCCAGGCTGCAGGCCTGCAAAAGCTGCTGAAGCCTCACGGTCTGATTGAACACGCCGACCAGGAGCTTTTATGCTGCACATTTGTGTGCTGTGTTTCACTAGCAGTCCTCTGATAATCAAAATAATTGTAATACTGAGCAATACCCTGTATCCCAGAAGCCTGGAAAAATCTGTGTGTGTGGAAGAGGAAATTTGAGAATTTGATTTTCTGTTTTTTCCTAAAGTCTGGCTTTTTTTTTCTGTTACTGTATTCTACATGGTTTAGCATTGTTACATGTCGTGTGGAGTTCTGGTATTGAATAGTGGTAAGTCTAGATCTTGTAAAATGGGATTAAGGATTGAGTAAACTATTAGGCTGATTTGGGGAGCATTTTCTCAAGCTGTAATCTCTTAATGACAGAACAACTAAGTGTTTTAAACGGTTGTTCCTGAAAAGCTTCTAGTTGTGCATGCAGTGTTGTAAAACACCTAATTCTTTCAGTGGGGTGCCAGGGTGTAGGAATTAATAAGTGGGCAGATCTGGCTCTTAATAAAACCATCCATTAAAATATTTGGACATCCCAAATGTGCCTGCCATATAAATGGTTGTACACAATGGTGTTTTTATTTCTGAGCTGTACTGAGCAGAGTGAGTTTGCAAACCGTTTGTGTACTTCTCAGGTTTGTGCATCTTGAACATAGAACTGGTCCTGTATCTTGTCACTTTCTGGCTTCAAAGCTTCCAGTTGGTCACTTGCTGTGGAATTATTGTGGAAACATGGATACTTATAATTAGTTTAAAAACATTAAGCAAAACTTTTGTGGCAGCCTGTGATAAATTGGATGTCTTCTTCTAAGCCCAAATGAGCAGTGCATCCTGTGTTTCATCCTGTGGATGGTAGAGAATGCCAAGAAGAAGGAGTTGTGAACACAGGAAAATGCTTGTTGGTGTCTCCATGCGATGCTCATTCCAAGTTCTATGAATTATGATTGAATCTGTGTTTAAGAGATTCAGGTGTTTTTTTAACTGGAGGCCTTTCATCAAGAGTGCCCAGGAGAAAGGAGTTTTGCAGCCTGATTGCTGCTCATGTGAGAAAACCAGGTCTTTGGGGCCTTCAGTATGTGGGATTTGCTTACTTATGTCCAGTTCCTGTGCTGGGGGAGGTGGTGAACAGCCCTGCACAGCTCTGTTCACTGTGTCCATGAAATCCTGAGCAGTGAGTTGTTACATGTTCTTTATTCCAGACAGAATGCTCCTGATGTGTTTCACTGGTGGCTATGTGACCCATCACTGTGGTATGGTACTGTTGTTAAGTAACCCAATGGATCTGGTTTCCTACACCGTACATGGTGTAGGAGAAGGCTGTAATGAAGCAACGAGGAATATGTGCTGTCAAGCGATTCTGTGTGTTAAGAGTTCACTGACTGTCAGCTGCTTGCCATGGCCTCATCACATGCAGGACAGGAGGACTATAAATATATATTTATTGTTGGCAATTAATTTACTCTTGTAGAGTAGGAAAACTGAGTAGAATTGATGCTACTCAATTGCAGAACCAGTGACAATCTTCATTATTCTTCTGGTACTGCTGACTTTCCCTTAACTTTGATCCTCATACCCCTGCTCAGTGACATTTCATTTTTTCTTTCCACTTGAATAGTTCAGACAATGTGGTACATGTAGTCTCTCAGTTCCAGAAGGTTGAGTTTTTTCTGATAAAGAGGACAGGAGGCAACTTGGGTGCCTGGCACCCTGTGGCACCAAAAATTTTACTTGCTTTGATTAGGAAGCTTTGGGAAAGAACAGAAGCAAGAGACTTGATCAAATACAATATACATGGATGCATTTCCTGTAGTAGTTGGAGTTTCTTGTTGGAGTTTGCAATGATATAGACCTCACTTAATACGAAACAAAATAATCAAGGACTAATGGTCAAGAGCTTATGATAGCTTATAGCTATCACATTATGTATTGCCTAGAGAAATAAAAATTGGGGATTTTGACAGAGGATTAAGGATGCTTGAGAAACAAAGCTTTTTAAACACTTGTCTGTTAAGATCCTTATATTATGCCTTGTGCAGAAACATGTGAAACAGTCCTTGCTTTTTCTTGCTCAGTAACAGTTCTTGGGTAGAAGTGAGAGGAAAATAAAAGACTCAGGGTTTATTCTTGGCAGTGACATCAGCAAGTTGCTGACTTGCCCTTTAGGCTTGAGTCTGTCTGCTCTTTTATCCATAGCGCTGTATTAGCATGGTCAGATTATTGTTAGCGGAAAATTTTATAGCTGTGCGCACATGACTATTGTAGGATGTACAGTTAACTTGGGGATGATGTTTTACTATCACACAGTTGAAGCTGGACCATTTCTGGTGTTGGGTTGGGTTGCTCAGGACCTTGTTGGGTTATGCCTGTGTCTCTGAGGATATGCTTCCACAGCCTCCTTGGGCATCCCTTCCCTGTGTTTGGCTACTCTTGTTGTGACAAATTATTCCTTTTTTTTCATACTATAACTTCCCCTGATGCAACTTTGTTGCTTCTGGTCTTTTTTCCCTGCATACTTTGGAGTAGAGCCTGGCTCATTCTTTTCTTTGGGCACTCCCCCCACCTGTCCCTTTGGGTGGCTTAAAACTGTGAGTATCAGCAACCCGTGCCTCCTCAAGTTAGCTGTGTCATACCTAGGCCAAGGAAGCCCAGTCTCTCGGGCCCTACCTGTGTGCCACAGGCAGAAGAAGGGAGGCCAGGAACAAGAAGCTGCCTTTATACAGAGGCCACAGTGTGTCCTTGTCTGTCTATGCCTTGAGCAAGGGCAGACCTCTCCTGCTGAGGTTCACGTGTGCCTCTCCTCCCCTGTGCTGTGTTCCTTCACCGTTGGGATGGTGACCATGTCTGCACAGCAATGTGCCTAATATTTTGGTTTGTTTTTCCTTTTTCTCAGAGGGAAGGAGCTGCTGAAGGATGAACAGGCCTTAGCCACATCAGCCTGGATTCTACAGTAATATGGTTATACTCATTCATCTTGAGAATTGCCAGATTCCTGATGAAATGAATCATGATGTTACCTCAAGTTCTGAAATGTTCCTTTTGCTTTCAAGGGCTCTCTCCTTTAACCTCTCTTAAAGTGCAACTTCGTGCTTTATACAGCTGACTGTTTTCTCTCTTTTTCATAAAGCCTTGAGAAATACTGAATGAGTGCTTAGATGGGAACAAAGGGCTCCTCTAAAGAAGTAATGCCTAAGATGTGATGGTAGGACTTAGTTAACAACCTAAGCATGGAGTGCGGACTGAGGTAGTTCAGTGAGTGAATACTAGGAAGAAAGACTTCTGGTCAAATTCTGTTTTCAATACTTGGTCATGCCTGGGCATGTTGTTGAAAATGGTGTTCATGGGGGAAATAGAAATCTGAAATTTTTTCCTTTCTCTGAATATCTGAATTTGACCCTGAGTTGAGGAAGGAGCATTTTCTTTGCCGAAGGGGAAAATCAATGTATATATAGTGACCATTCAGCCTTGACCCAAATACACAGTATCTCTAAACAAGAATCTACTTAAAAAAACAAACAAACAAACAAAATATCACCAAGTCATAGTGTTTGTGTAGGATAGCATTGTACTATATTGTTTGACCATCTGTGGTATGTTTTCCCACAACTATTTTGTTAACTCCCAAGTGTTATTTATACTAAAGACTTTGTATAATTTAGTATGTTTTTTTTAGTCTTTTACCTCTTAGAGCATAATTGGTTCAATTAAAGGCATTAATGCCTGTGGTGTAATTGCATTTTATGGAATTACAAACTGGTGTTAGAAAGTGCTGCCCATTAGAATTTTCTGCTATAACAATGTGCATGGCTTATTATATTTTACCAGTCCCTGGAACTGCCTCTAATCTGCTGACTATGTAGTCCTTGGTGAGAGCTTTTTTTGAATAGTTCAATTTATAGAATAAATAAGAAAAATTGTACCAATGCATAGCTTCAGTGTTTATCTTCAAACAACACTGATTTGTTCAACTAGATAAAATGCTGCCCATAGTGCTTGATCATATGTATGGATAGAGAGAGAAGGTTCCATTGCTTCTGAAGTGTTGGTCAGTTGGTGAAGACAGGAACATCTTTTGCTTTTGTAGCTGTCTCAGTTACCAAGATGTCTGTCAGTTGGTTTATAGATTTCTGATTGTGTTCTTAGATCCTTCCACTCTTAAAAAAGGAAAGTACTTTCCATTCTCCCATTTCTATCTGCTTAATGATTAATGCTGCTTTATGGTTCTGGGTTTTTTTAATCTATTTTACAGATGCAGATTTGTGTGTACTTGACTGAGGTATTGAAAATGAAGAGATGTTGACTTGGGTTTGATAGGGCTGAGAAGCAAGGCAGCTGTTGGATTCTAGCAAGTTTGGGAATGGGAGTTGAAGAGTAACCAAGCTGTAACCCTAGTTTAAGAGAAAGATGAGGAGGGGAGAAGGACGGGAACGTGATCTGTCACAACACAAGTACTATGTATGATCGGGGCAGGGAGCCATGCTGTTAACTGAGAAAAACTGTGTTTTCCTTTTCTGGTTTGTCTCCTACAGACTGTTGAATTGGTTGTGCAGAACTATACATTCATGAAAAACAATGCCATGACACCAAAAATAGTAAAAACATGGCAGAATATAAGTTCAGTAGACTTTTGTTGATTCTACAACCCTGACAATTTAATGGAATATATCCTTCTGCATTGTGGTACTCTCTAGAATGCTCATGTGCAGTCAGATTCCTAACCCTGACAAGCAGAGCTGACTACATTGCTGATGACCTTAATTTTTAAGTCTGTGAGGAAGTAGTTACATAGGCCGATGTACATCCAGTATATGCCTGTCTGGATGTAGTCCTCATCAAAAGATTCAAGTTAAATTGTATTGATAGTTGCCTACTTTATAAAAGCAAGAAAATATTAAGATGTAGGTATTACATTTTGTTAACAAAGCAGTTGCCTCTGCATACATATTAAAACTTAGTACCCTATGCAAAAACGAGTTGAGGCCCCCTCAGTTCTGTTATGTAGTGTTAGCATGTCTGAGCATGTTGGATGGGCTCTGAGAATTTGCCTGGAATTTTAAAACATTGTATTATGTGACCAGGAATCTGATTACTGTCTCATTGAAATAGTGAGGAAAAGCTTTGTCTTACTGAAGACTTTAACTTCAGATATTTACACATGTGTCTTTACTACTTCAGAGCTGTAAAGAAGGCATTCTTATTATGGAGGACTATCTTAAACTGACACCCTGTCTCATGAAGATGCTTTGTTTCCCCCTGTTCAATTTCAATATTTATGTATAGACACTTCCAGTCTGCCTGTTAACTTTTGTTTACTCCCACTATGCCTTCTAATCTTAGGAGCTCCTTCATCTTCTCTCTTGCACAAAAGAAGCTCCTTTTCACTTGTGCAGTGGCAGAGATCTAAAACCTCTCACTCATGCTTCCGTTTGCTATCTACTTCTGAAATTTTGCTTCCTACAGTTATTCATTAGGTTAAAAAGAAAATAATGTCTTGAGGCAAAGTGTCAAGTGAAACAAGATCAGGTTTAAAATGTTTAAAACATGAGTTTTCTTCTGGAAAAAAACAATTATTCAGCAAAAAAAGTTTCTTTGAAGAATATGGCTCCCTCTTCCCCAAGTATCTGTTTGATATTCTTATAGCAATTCATCTTAAGAAGTTGAAAGCCAGTTACTAGGGATGTTTGCTGGCCATATTGTGAAGAATAGGCCTCCAAGATGCTGCTTTTGGAAGCACATTGCCACTGAATGTTATCTGGACGCTATTTGCAATTCAATTTTAGTGTAGGCCCTTGATAAAATAGATATCTAAGTATGTGTCAAAGAACCCAGGTCAATTAGTTTTCTTATGTGAATGTGTTGAAATTGTTCCATTACTCTGAATATTTCTAGTGCAAAACTTGTTACTTATTCTCTTGATATACTTAAAACAGCAACAAAAAAAGCGCTGCTGACAGCTGTTTAGTCATGCAGCTCGGATTCTGTTGACTGATGTTGCCTAAATGTAGAGGTAGCTCTGACACTTTATGCTTGACACCCTCCTTTTTCCTTTGGAGCTTTTGTTCAGGCATAATATACTTTGGTTCTCTTGTGTCCTCGCTGTTCTGGTGTGCTGTGCTGCCTCTCTTAGTGTTGGTATGTCTGCCCTTGTGCTTAGTGATAGAGAAAATAATTTCTGAGTAAAACATGACGTTCCAGTAAGGGTGGACCTACTCCCTCCAGCGCAGGGTTACCACTGCCGAAAAGTTACGCCACATTGAAAGAAGTTGTAGCCTATTTGTGCAGACGGAATTGAGTGATGCTCAGTCACACAAAATGAACTGTGATGTGTATACTTCATGGAATAGAAAATATGAGTTTTGGCCCTTGTTACACGAAATGGTCTTGCATTCATTGAGTGCTTTGTGTGTTCCACAGTCTTTAAAGGGAGATTGGGATCTGAATTGTCCCACTTAGAAGTGTTGCTGGTATAAGACGCCAAAGTAAGGATGATATCCTTTATAGTTAGAATAGAAAAGTGGAGGAACCTGCCAAAGTAATACTTTAGGACTAGAGTGTGGACTTCAAGCTTATTAGTGTTTCTTTTTTAATTCCTCCCACTCAAAATCAAACCCCACCTTTTTTTTTTCCTTTTTTTTTTTTTTTCCCAAGAAAAGGTTTCTAGAAATGTGGATAAGCTAACATACAAAACCAGACAAAATTGATCTTGAAGGGTAGTTGCAAATCTGTGGGACTGAAAGAGAACTAATTCTGGACTTCTGGGTGCTGTTTAGGGTCTGATCTGCATTTGTTCTCATCTTACTCTTCAAGAGGGATCTTCTAGAGAAGACTTCCGAAGACATTGTTTTGGGAAAAGTGAAAAATAAATTGTTGTAGGCAGTTAGTGTGGGGATTTTTTCTTTTTCATTTTTTTGGTTTTGTTTGTTTTTTAAAAACACTGCATTAGATGGTGGCTGAACTGTGTGCCAACTGTGTGTGCGGGTCAGATTTGTTTTGAGGGCACTTTCTTTTTCCTGATGTGTCCCTGATAGACAGGCTATATTTGTGTAAAGGATATGTGCCTCCAGGCATTCCCCATGGTCACATGTGAATGTGTTGTCATCATCACATCCAAGCTTTTGGTTCTATAAGCATTTGATAAGATGATCTGGAGGAAAGGCAGGAGGGCCAGGGGGAATTGTCTGAAAGACTCCTATTAAAATCATGCTGAGTTACTGTGTGCTTTAAATGAAAACACGCTGCACTACCACAACTGTTTGGTAATTGCCCATCTAGAATGTATTCACTGCATGAACATAGGAGTCAGCAGCTCATTTTAGCAGCTTTAGGGGGCATCCTGATTGTACAGTACCTGCTATCCCAGCAAAAAAAGAGTTTAATAAATTCTCTCTTATGTGTCAGGCTTAAGCAGATACCTTGTGTATTTTATGCTGTCTAAAAGGCTCTTGGACATCTCTGCTTGTATGCTAACAAGTCTGATACCTTTTTTGTTTTGGTCATTGTTAGATACCTTTTAACAATTAACATAATTTTTTGGTACATATTGTAGTATATATCCACAGTGTAAATGTTCCTGGTTTGATAGGATTGGTAACCTGTAAGTTAATAGATGCTTTCCATTCTAAGAAAAAAATTTCCATTTCCATCATAAGAAATTATGAATCTTTGATCCTTTCAGAAAGGTTTCATTTGCCCTGAGTAAACTGCTCTTCCTGACAACTCCTGCTTCTTTAGGAAATTGTTGAAGCTTAATAGAAATACGAAGTGTCGCATACGGCTTTGGTTGCCAGCTTTTTGAGAAAATTTGGGCAGCTTGTAAGTACTAGAACAATAGGTCTGTACTGTAACACAAACAGTAGCAGGGACTCCATAGAAGTATTTGTGAAACTGTAGGATGTGGTAGTTTGGGACAGGAGCTGGTGCAGCAGCTCTCCAGATCTTAGAGCTAAAATCTCCCTTTTTGAGAAGTAGAAATTAGAGAACAATCTGTGTACTTTGTACATCAAGGTAATAATTAAGGCAAATAAATACTTTGTGTCAGTTCTGAAATCCTTCTCAGTTTGTATTTTGATGGGATTTGTCATCTTGTGTTACTTCTTGTGTCCCCCCCTTCTGCAGCTGCCCCCGAAAACCCTTAACATCCCTAGGAGAAATGGGGGAAAATACCTCCTTGGTAAGAGAGGAAGGAGCAGAGCTGAAAGAAGACAAGCTTTACAACTTCATGGTCTGCTTAGACTACAGCTTTTTTTGAAAATGTTAAAGCAGTGGAGAACAAGGTAAAGGACTGAGCCAGGTGATTCACATCTACTGTCTGAACAAACAAATCCTCTCTCCCAGCTGACATGAACTCCCACGCTTTAACTTAATCTTTGAAAAGCTTATGGATAATCATATCTTTCAAGTTCAATGGATAGATATTGTTTTTAATAGTATATTTGATGTATAATAATTTAGTACTTTTGGGGACTAAACAGTATGTGTCCAGTTTTGCCAGTAGCATGGATCTGTGAACATGCATGTGAGGTTTTCCAGTGAAACATAGTTTGTTGGAAGAAGTTTTTCATTTCCATTTTTTTTCAATGGGGATCAGATGTGTTCTGTAAATTTTTTATTCTCACTTAAAGAGGAAATTATTTAGAAAAATATAGCTTAAAAATAACCAGTGTAAGAGCATCTTTAAAACTTTCACCTTGCAAGTAGTATGGTGGCTGTACCATCTTCTCCCTTTGGTCCAGTCTTTAGGAGGCTTAAATAGTTGTACAGGTTTGCCCATGCTCTTTTTAGTTAAGGTGCTCTTTTGTCCCTGTGCTACTGTCGTTCTTCAGCTCTTGGCTAGTTGCACTGGTTAGCAATTGTTTTGAACAACAGCTGGTGCTTGTGGGATACTGGACTAATTTCAGCGTGTAACTGGGTGGAGAATCTCTTCACTGGGAAGTGAAGAGATTATTATCTCTCCAAAGTGATGGGAGAGAGGCTGCAGCAAAGCATAGCATTTGGGTTAGACACTTTGGTCAGTGTCCATTGTCTAAGCAACTTTTTCCCTTTCTTGGAGAAAGCAAATCAAAAGAGGCCTTATGGGCTGCTTTGTCAGGATCGAGGGGGAAAGTCTAGAGTGATAAAGGGTTTGAAAAGGTCGGTTAAGGTAGGAGTTTGGTACGGGAAACAGTATCAAGAGGTCTTGTTTTAACTCTTTTCTTCCTTCCCTGCCTGCACATGCAACACCCCGATTCATCTCCTGCTATAAAGTAGTGGGACAGGGAAGGGTATCTCTAAAGCTGTTTGTAGTCTGTGCAAAATTCAAGGTAGTTGGATCTTAACTGTGAAAACTAGCTTTTCCTTTGTCTGCTGTACAGCTTTTCATGTATTTTCCCCAAAGACCATGAAAATATATTTATTAATTGCACTTTATGTACTAATGTTCACACACACAGCTTTTTTGGAGGAGTTTTTAGCTAGCCTGTGTATAAATCCAGCCTCCACTGGAGTTCACTGGCAGGATTAACCATGGTTTATAGAATTCATTGACTTAATCTATAGCCTATTTGATATGCATTTTCTAACAAGAGTTCTTTAATGCTTAATTTTATAAACATCTGGAAAGTTTTTTCAAAATATTGTTGCTTTTTTTTTAATCCTGTTTACAACAATTGGAAGGTATTTAAGGAAAAAAAAAAAAGATCAGGCTCCTAACAATCTTTTCTTTAAATAGCAGCACTACTATTAAAAAATCTGCTTGCTATTGCAGTGTAATTTGAATGCGATTATAGTGATTAGTTCTTTCAGACAGAAAATTATAAATAAGACATGTTAGCATTTAGATTTATTTGCCAAACTTCTTTGCATTTGCTTGGTATTATCAAAACATTCTGGACAGAAAACCTAGTTACTACTTACTTGTGCTAAAATAAATAAATGTATGGGTGAATGCTGATTTACAGCGGAAGCTTGTCTTTTCTCTGATGTGAAGGCATTTTGTTCCAGAGACAGGTCTGAGCATGTTTTAGGACTGAAGATGGCCCATAAGCTACTTTAAAATTTCTTTTGCCCTCACAGACTGGTATGGGGCCCTCCAGCCACTTTCCAGGCAGTGAGTGGCTACTCAGGCTCTAACCTTCAGCCTTCCTAAATGCCAAACACAGCAGGTGTCACCAGCTCCTCTTCTTCAAGGCTCCTGGTACAGGGTGTGTTAACAACAGGTTTCATGCATGTATTGTTTAAACATAAACTGTTTAACTTCCTTGATGCTGATAAAGTTCATAATGTCAATGAAAGTCTCAATTTATCAATCTGGCTGTTCAAAAATACTTATTTTTCTTTTGAGTAAAGCAATCTGCTGCTGTTTCCATGAACTGATAACAGGATGAAAAAGCAGTGTTCATAGTACAGAAATTAACCTAGACCTTTACACCTTTGACTGGTAGAAGGTACCTGCAGGTTCCAAATGAGTAGAATTAAGAGCACACTCTGTTTGTGTATTGAGATGTTTGTATTTTAGCTACAACTTGTGAATTCTGGAAGGACATGTAAAGCTCTAATAAAAAGATTAGTTACCTAAATAGAACTAATAATTATTCTCACTTGAAAATTTATTAAGTTTGGCCCTAAATAGGACTTTGATGTCAACTATTTTAGCACAGCCAGTAAACCAGGAATGTTGTTGCTGCACAATAACAATGACTGGATTAAAGCTTCTCTGCCTTCTGAATAGGATCTCTTCTGGAGCATGAAGTTATGGACTGAGTATTATAAGATAACGAGCGATGTCTTTGAATGTGACACTCAGCCATTCTGTATTTTAGCTAAGCAATTTGGCTTTTTGCTTAGCAGTAAGTAGTCTAAACAATCATATAAACACAATTTCTTTAACAGCAGAAGAAAATACTTCATCTGAGATGCTGGTCTTTGAGTTGCAGGACAAAGAAATAAGGCGTGACCTCTCCTAATATCATAAGTACTGTATTGCCATCAAAATACACATCAGACTGAGCTTTCAGCAAGTCATGGTTCACTTTGAGTGGTTTCCAACTTAAAATGGAGGTAGCTGTAAGTGGCAATTATGTTCATTAAGTGTCATTGTGGATGGCTTTGGCCATAATGACTTCTGACAGGAATGTCTCCCAAGCCCCACAGAGGTAGGAAATGCCAAGACTGTCAAGATATGATTTTTTTCCCCCAGATATCCCTTTGAACAGCTTGTCTGTTCTTACTAGTGTAGAACAGCAGTTTGCTGCAAACTCAGTACCTGTCAGTTATTGTTGTTCAGTTTTAGCAGTGTTTTTTCAAAAATGTTTAGTCAGCCCTGGGGTGCAGGTTGGACAATCATTGCATCCTTTGACAGGGAAACCAAAAATGGGAGATGTTGAAGTAGAAGGTCCACAGAAAGATGTTGCCAGTGTAGCATACAATGTTGACAAAGTGATTGTATAGTTAATAGTTTATAGGTGTGAGAGCATGCTTACAAATACAGTTGGACAAATACAGTAATACAAATTGCTGCTGGTGCCCAGCCCAACCCACACAAAACCTGTAGTGATGAACACCTTTGTGTAATGACTTCTCCACTAAGGACTTTCGCAGCAAAAAAGATACAGTGCACTAGTAGTGTTTGCTAACACATTGACGAGCATTTCTAATGTAAACCTGGTTTTAGAACAATAGTCTTCACATTTGGAAAGGTTAGAGACAGCTTCTAGGTAGGCTTGCCTGAGTCCTATAGATGCTCCTGGGACTGACTGAAGTACAAAGTTTGCCACCACACTTGTGCAACTTGTGGACTTTACCAAGAGGAAACAGATTGAACTTCAGGTGTTTGGCTCCACTGATTACTGTGGGTTATCAGTTTCAAAGACTGCTCTTGGTACTGTTGACTCTTGTCAGCAGGGTATGTATGTAATAGCTTGTTTAAATAACTGTAAAAATGACACTGAAATTTCTCCACGGATAGGTTTTCTTTAAATGCCTTGTGACATTTGTGTAATACAGACTATGTTTAGTCTGTGTGAAGAGAAGCAATGGGACAGTAGTAAACTGTGCTGACTTCTATATTTATTTAACATTTTTCCCAACTAAGGTTTGTCTGTCCAGTCCTTGCTTGTTTAAAAGAACAGGTATGCTAAGAAAGTCAAGATTCTTTGTTATGCTGTTCCTTTATTCTGTTTTCTAAGCTTATTTTGATTCTGTTTCCTAGGCTCTGTGAGCTGTCTGTCAGGAACTGTAAGAAATCCGGGGATTTGTCAGAGGGAAGAAGGCTTTCAGCCTCTGGAGCCTTTTCTGGATTAATTCTGTTAGTATTATTTCATGATAGGTGTCAGATAACCTGGTGCTTCAGTTACATCTGTTGCATCTGTTACAGTGTTAGGTACAGACAGAATGTATAGATATTGTTGAGTTGAATGGGTGTATGTTTTACCCTTTTGGTGTTCCATAAATTGCCATAGTCATGGCAACTGGTTGAAGAAGCAGCAGGAAAATAAAGGGTAGAAATGGCTTGTGCTGTATTCTGGTGTTTATGGGGATTCTTTTTGGTAGCATTACTCCTGGTATTTCCAGTGAGTGCTTTTAATTAGAGCAAGATAATACATATCTGTATCAGAGAAACAATGGCATAAACCCATAAAATTCCTAAATCAACCTTTCTGCCACCTTGTTGAAGTGGTTGGAAGCTGCCATTTCCTTCCTTTTCGCACAGAGAAACATAATATTGGTATGATGGCTCCAAACCCTAGCTTTGTTTCTGATCATGCAAAAGCATAAGTGATGATTAGGTGGACAATAAGGATAAACTTTCTTTTTGAGGACCACAGTTCTTGTGGCAAAGAAACTGTAACAGAAAAGTAGGAATAAACAGCAATTTGTGGCTGGTTTTGTAATGCCTTTCATACTTTGTAATGGTGTAATTCAGTAAAACTTTTCAGATATGTGGGTATTTTTATTTTAAATGATAAAGTTTTGGTTTTTTGTGGAGATATGGGGTGTTGTGTGGTGGTTTTTTTTGTTTTTTTTTTTTTTTTTTTTTTTTTTAATATCTGTCTGTAGTGGATTAGCTTTCTGAATCTGTTTTGGTGAAGTTTTTGATTCTCAAATGTCAATGCGACGAAAGTACTCCATCCCCTGCAGCTTGTAAATTACTTTTCTGGTTTTCTAAAGCTTTGTGCAGAATAAGCTGACCAAGGCTTGATGTTTCATGAACAGCTCTGTAGGAGAAGATAGGAAGGAAGTGAAAAGTGATGGTTAAGAGTTCTGTGGGTCTTGCTGTGCTTCATCAAGGTGATGTTCCTGCTGTGCTTTGCTTTCCCCTTTGGAAGAAAAGAGGCATTGTAGAAACCTTAAAATTCAGTGGGGTACAAGCTTTCACCTTGTAAAAATCTAATGACCTGAAAGATGTAAAGAGGCATCTAGAAAACAGATGGCACCAGTTGTGCATGTGCTTCGGCAATGAATGCATCATTTGTTAGGCTAAAAGCTATCCCTAAGATCTTCTTTTTCCTGCTGTTTCTATTGATACTATTTCATCAACTGATCCACTTGTAAATTATAAAAGAACACATGAGGAAATTGAATTGAAAATTGTGGTCTTGATAGAAGAACTCAGGAAAGGTTCCTTTGATATGGAGTGAAGTGGGGAGTATAACCAGGGGGCTTGTAATTACTTGTGTGCATGTGGTATGAGAAACTAGACCTCGGAGGGGAAATAAAGTCAAGCTTTTAGGGCTGTAATAGTTTTAAATGAGTGTTTGAGCCTCCGTTTCCTGAGCACATTTAAGAACTTGCTAGTTGGTGAGGAAAAAATACTCTGTTCTAGTACTTTTGGATTTGTGTGCTTTGTCCTGCATAAGGAGGATGTTTTCTCATTGGATTTATCATTGCTTCCTCTGTTCTTTACTCCAGGCATTGAAATGTTGAAAATTGAATTTAGAGCCTTTACAATGATAGACCCTGCCTAATACAGATTGCATGTACGGCCTGAATTGAATGACAGAGCTATTTATAAAACATGATTGCAATTGTATGTATCCCTAGCAAACAAGCTGGTCTGTTGCAGTGTAGGATATTGGGTTATAAATTCAGTGTTGAAGGTTAATTATTGACTTGAAAGCCAGGATAGGTGGTGGCCTGATAAAGGTAAAATATTAGGATACTGTTGCACAAATTACCATAAGATTCTAATATACTTTGCTGCTTCTACCTCTTCTAATATAGGCAAAGCAAATTTTGGAATGGATGTATACAGTGGGATTTCCTACACAGAGCCAGTGGCTATTGTAGTATAAATTTGAATTCCTGTCTTGTCAAATAACTTCATTTTGCAACTTTTTTTTTTTTAAAAAAAAGCAAACTTCATTGCCTCAACAAAAAGAAAATGAAAAGGTGTGGATGGTGTAAGAGCCAAGGGAAACATGGTAGCAGAAGGAAAAGGAAATAGGAAATGCAGAGTTGCAGGCCACCTCTAAGGGTTGTGGTGAAACCTCAGGTTACATCCCTTTCAGAAAGTATCAGGCTTTGCTGTGTTCTCTTTTCCAGCTATGAAGGGGAAGTGTGTGGTTTGGGAGTTGTCTGGGTAGGGTTTTTTTAATAGTAATTAGGGTGGCTGTAACTGGAACAAACAGTTGTAATTGCAACCTGTAGTATTACTTTTCATGACGGTTATTGCAGTGACATGTTAATTGCACGTCCCATGACATCTGGAACTTTTGTGGTGGACTCTTGCTTCTGCTGGCTCATTCCTTTGTGCTCTGCTGTGATAGCTGATGAGAGACGTGGTCAAGTGCAGGAAGCTTAAATAATTGCATTATTGTATCATGTCTATGTGAGCAAGATGGCTATCATCCTTCAGGTAGAATAATGGCATATCTCAGTGAGTCTTTACTAATTCTTAGTGTTCTGATATCCTGACTACATGTAGCTAAGAAATTTATATTAGTAGGTGGAAACATGTAACTGCTTTTGGTTAAATTTCTGGAAGTTATGGTAACTGTCAAATCTTAAAAGAAAATTTTCTACATTGTTCATGATGCAATTCATATTGGATATGCTCATGTCAGTACTTCAGTGAATGCTCTATACTGTGGTAAAATGTTTCTTGTTTACTTGGGTTTTAGTAAGGGATAAACAAGTCATGATACATTTCTCACAAAAAACCCCCTTGTGATTATTGCAAAAGTATCTTGAATTTAACTAAATATTATGAAATATATACAGACCTTTTGTGTGTTTTCAGATCTTAGCAGATATTCTGCCTTGCATCTTCTGTTTGGTAGTTACCTCATTCATGCTTTTGCCTGCCACCAGAGCCATATTCTTCTAAGCATTTATTGTGTGGTTTTTACACAGGGAGAAATCTGGAGAATGTATTGTGGGTGTGCAAGCCAGCCCTTCATAGTCTTTGGGAAGTTTGGGGTTCTGGGGCTGATAATAAGTCATTCTTTTGCAAACTACAGAACTTAGGGAACTTACAAGGTAGTGGAGGAAATTCATTCCAGAGCATTAATTACAATAGAAAGAAAAATATTTTAGAAAGGTGGAAATTTAATAATCAAATACTTAAGTTTGTGGTAGTATTAATGAAATGAGATTAATTTGTCTGTTCAACTGTGTTAAAGGTGTGTTATTCATGGATTTGATGGATTTGTATGTGTGTGTTTTGTGACTTCTTTGGGGGAATGGGGTTTTGGTTTGGTTTGGGTTTTTGTTCTCTTGAGTTTCTCTGTGAACTGTCCAAGCAGTGAGGATTTTCTGAACTCTAGCAGTCAGCAAACTTTGAAGTTCACTGAATGGTCTTGAAATAGCTGTCCTGGGTGCAAGTTAAACTTAGTTTTAGGTTTATTTTTGTTTCTGGGAGAACAAACAAAATCAGAAATCAATAACGAAGTAAGCTGGGATAATTTCTTTTATTTTCACCTGCATGCACCTCTGTTTTCACTACGCTCCCCCCAAAGAAAAAAAAACCCACAAAACAAAACAAAAAAACCCAACAAAACTCAACCAAACTAAAAAAAAACAAACCCAAAACCAAAAAACAACCAGAACCCAGGGAAAACAAACAAACAAACAAACAAAACACTGTGAAAAATTAGTTGCTACTTAGAATTTTTTCTTAAAGGAAATAAAAAGGGTGCCTAGCACTGAAATTTGGTCCAGAAAGAGGTAGTTGGCCAGCAATGAGACAAAATTTAATGTTTTAGTTTAGGCTTTGCATTGTTTGTTTCGGTGAGAAGTTGCCATGTCACCTCATTTTGCCAAAATATATACTTTGAAAGTGCTTACCTGTTTTGCCTGATAACTTAATATGTAAGTAATGAACTAAGTAAGGAACGCCTTTTATCTTCATGCAACCTTAAACTTAGCTTTTTTTTTTTTTTCTTTTTTCCCCTCTCCTGTGTGGCTTTCTGTGAGCTGTTTGAAATGTCAGATTCATAAAATTGTATCATGGACACTTGCAGTTGTTTTGAGAACTATATGGAGAAATGTAGCTCTGTTGCCTGGAGAGTTCAAAGCCCAGCTTTGTTCCAAGCTGAGGTGGTGGCTTGGTGGGAAGGTCTTGCGAGAAGGGAAGGTTGTGTGCAAAGAGCAGGTCAGGTCCTGGTTGTCCCTGCTTGTCTCTTGCCCTGGAGTTCGGAAATGCTGGGAGCCTTTGCTGCCGAGGAGCTGAAAGGGAGAGGTGGTGGGGAAGCTCTGGGTCCTGTGTGCTAGTAAATAGAGTGGTGTCATATAATGTGTGGATGTTGAGATGTGTATTATCTAGGTTAGATTATAGATGTGAGCCTCCCCGCTCCAAATTCAGGTGTTATGTAAGTGCAATGCATTCCTAGCAACCCTTAAACACTGCAAGAAAGGGACGAATTACTTGTTTGAACTCTAATGTTGTCCACATTAATTTTTGTTCATATTGTCCATTTGATATGCTTCAAAATCTTGTTCTTATTATGGATTTTACCTCAGTATGCAATCTGAATATTTATGCTGAAATAGGAATAATTGATAAACTTAAAAAGCTTCTCTCAAGAAGTTGTTTGGCAAGTTGAAAATTTGTTTTATTTACCTGTATTTTTTCAAAACCATCAAATGGTTTGGGTCGGAAAGGGCCTTAAAGATCATGTAGTTCCAAACCCCTTATCATGCATAGGGACACCTTCCAGTGCATGTAAAGGAAAAAAGAGCATTTAAACCTGAAACTTGCTTATTGTTCTCCTCCTCACACTTCCATGATACGTACATCTTATGCTGATAGCCTTGAAGGAGCTGCTTCTGCTGTTGTGACTCCATGTGGGACCTGAAATGTAACCCCGTGAGCTGTGTGATACTTTGGATTTTGGAGAAGGGCCTTTCCACTGGAGCCTCTTGTCTGTCCTGGTGTGTTGCTGAAAGCTTTTTGCCATAACCCAGTGCAAGTGTACTGTGTAATGTAACGCACCAGGGCTTTCTGAACAAAGGTATCTGTAAACTCTGTCACAGTCACCCACTGATGCTTTGTGGCTGAACATTTAAAAGAAATCTAAGAGTTCATTTAGTGTGCACACTTTTAAAGGCACTAAATGCCCAGCTCAGAAGAATGTGAAAATAATTATGAATTTTTCTTAGAGTAAATGAACAATAGGCTATAAGAATTCAGTCTTCCTTCAGATCTAAAACTAAGCTCTTTGCTGTCTAAGAGACTGTACAATATGTGGGCCCAAAACTAATTCTAGCCATCAGGCTGCAGTGAATCAAACTGTCTGATTCCCTCTTTGGTGAGGCAGGGGTATGTTGATTTGTCCTTTGCAAAGGAAGACAGACATGTTAAACTACTTCCAAGGTAGCAGCTGGGCTGTTTTGTGTGGGGTTTTGTATGTTTTAGTATTGTGGAATTCCGTATTTGTGTGCACAAATACACACACAAAGAAAATGAATGCAGGCTTAGGGGAGGTGTATGTAATTGTCACTGCTCTAAAATACGTTAGAATGCTTTGACATTTGCAGTGCTCATTGCATTTCTGTTGTTACCTGCATTGCTGGTTATACGTATCTTGCCACATTCTTTGTGGTGTGATTTTTTTTTTTTTGTTTTGTTGGTGTTTTTTGTGTTTTTTTTTTTTCTTTTAAAGCAGAACTGACTATCTTCAGTATAAAGTACTGAATATTCACAGAACAATTCTGGTTGAAGGGGACCTCTCAATGCTATTTGTGTCTTGGCCTCTTGCTCAGGACCAGGTCACTGTTGAATTGGGACTGGATTGTTCAGGATTTTGTTCTTTTGGGTGTCAAACCTACATTGGTTTAACAGAACAGAGATTCTGCACCCTCTCTGGAGCCTTGGTCCTAAGAGAATATTTATTTTTTTCTGTCTAGCTGCCACCCCCTGTCAATTTTTGCCTATGTTTTACTCTCTAATCTTTCATCTTGTACCAATTCAGATGACAATTGAAAAAGGCTTCTAACTAGCAGTGCACAAACTATATGTATTAGGAAGGAAAGAATATGCCTGCAGATGTTAACATATGTAGCCTTGTGGAAGCTGAATGTGACTTCACGCTCTCCAGGAGTAGAAGAAAATGCTTAAGTATGCCTTTTTTGTGGAGTTCATACATTACTGATTTATTTATGGATTAATAAATAGCCAAGCTACTCTGATGCAATGAATACATTGTGATAAGAAAATACACACATTCCTTGTGTGCCTAACAATGTTATTTTTCTTCCTTGGTGCCTCTCAAGTATTTACCAGCTTTATTCTTGATACGTAGTTCGTAAATGAAGGTGTTGATTTCATAAGAAACTGTGAATGCCTAAAACTTTGGTTCCTGGTTTTCCTGCTTTGTTATTCACTTGTGCTGGTGCATATCAAGCTGACCTCAAAAAAGGAGGCTGTGCTGACTGAAGCTTTGGGGCTCACCTGTTGTCCTGCTTGGCCTCAGTTTGTGGGCTTTTCTTTGGCAGCTCTCCAGCTGGGAATTGGAGCTAGTAGTATTTTCTGAAAGAGGTATTACTTTTATGTTCTATTACATGAGATTCAGGTGGAAGAGGGCGTGTAAACACCCAGATTTGCAGATAATCCTATACATATTTATATTTTTCAGTCAAGACTATAGTGCACTGCTTTTTCTATTTTGTACTTTAAAAATAGACAGATTAACTTTAAAATACAATTCAAGCAGGTCAGCCAGTGTAAATTGCCTGAGTTCCTCTACAAAGAGAAAAAAACCCCAAACTAAACTAGTCATGGGAACATTATAGTTTGTGGCAAGTTACTAAAATGGGAAATTCTATCCCATGTATAATCCATTACTATGTTGCTCAACCTTTTTGCTGTTTAAATTTGTCTATCTGAAGTGAGGGCTTAGTAATATACATTTTCTGCACTAAAGGTTCCATGTAAATAAAGCTTATGTCAAAATTTAATATGAAAGACATCTCTAACTTTGGTGGCTGTTTTAGGAGTTGCATATAGTCTTAAGCAGACAAGATAAATCTGAAAATGTAAAAACAGAAGGGTTTTCTCTATCCAACAAGTAGCTTGTTTGCCTTATATTTTTTGATTCCTAATATTAGACAAATGTTTATTCCATATGTCCCAAGTTTTCCCGGTAGTAGTTTATAGTAGTAAGGCTACAGTTACACTTAGGATGACTAACCTGGCAATTCCAGGCTTTCTAAGTTTGTGGAGTTTTGCTTCCTCCTCCTCCTCCCCCACACCCAAAACTGTTGCAAGTGGTTTTTTGTGTCCCAAGTTACTTCATCACTTCAGATATTTAAAATTCTGATGTAAACTTCACTGTCTTGCTTGCTGTGTCTCAAGTTAAGTAGTTTGAGTCTTACACAGCAATGCAGTATTAGTTAACACACTCCCCTCTCTTTTGTTTGCAATTTTCTTATATCAATTCAAAACTTGAATCATAAGCTTTCTAATGTTGTGACGGACAAGTCACTTTTTAGACTTGTCTGCTTGGAGGCTGCAAAGTAATGATGACATCTAAGATTATTGAGCTGTCCCTACAAACATCAGATATCCCATCAGAAGGCAGGTGTCTTGGAGGTTATGTCATGTGTATTTAGGAGCTTAAATTATGTGAAAATGGGTGTGTGGTTGGATGAATCTAACAACTGGTGAGCAGTGTTCTTTCTGCAGTTAAGAGCTTACCAAATTTTTTGGCATGCAGGAATTCATTCAGTTGTCCGATTAGAGATTTTGTCGAAGAGATACAGTAGTTTAATGTTTCAGAAGAATAGCCAGACTATGTAAAATCTGAAGTCTTCTGTTTTCTATAAAGGCTTGAATATTCAGTGTAATAACTTGAAGAATTTGATATTTATACTTTTTTTTTTTTTTTTTTGCATGATGGTACAAATTAGTTAATGGTTGGTATTTCTTATCTTGGTATTCATTCTAACTGAAGTCTGGAAAAAGCAACTTTTAGACTGCACCTTGGAAATGCTTGGCCATGAATGACATAAGCTGTTGTACACAGCTATTCACAGCAGCAGTCAACAACAATACATGCATTTTGCTTGCTTGTCCTCTGTAGGAATAGACAGATTTGTCACTATTTTGTCACTGGGACTAGTGACAGACATTTTTTCAGTACACAAGTTCTGACTATACTTCTAGTACATTGACACTAAATTATAAAAACTTTGCATTGTGGACTGTATAAATGTTTGAGTGCTTGGCTTCCCTTCTTTGTCCTGTCTGCAATAAAAGTGGTTAAGAGTTAAAATTAAACAAGCCAATGTGGTCCTTCTGCTGAGGTGCCTGAAGCTGGTGTGATAATGATGTTCTGCCCCCACCCCAAATCCCTACAGATCTTATTTCCCAAACACTGGAGATAACTTTTTCTTCCTTAAAACTGTCCTCTAAAAAGGCTGCTTTTCATAGGCATTGCAGGGAACCCAGAGAGCAGACCAGAAATGCTTGGGGAGTTGAATGTGTGGTCTGTATGAATAGCCCCACACAGCTATTGAGCCTACAGAGAAAACACTCCTTGATCAAACCAATGATGGCTGATCAAAACTGGCATAGTGGTCAGCAATAAAAGCATAAGTCCTTCCTTCTCATTCGATGATAATGCTTGTTTTTCTAACTATGATTCTGTTTAAAAAAATCTCACACATGCTTTTCTTTGCTGGAGTACTGTGAAGTCTTGTTTGTAAAATAAAATAGAGAGCTAATCAAAAAGTGGATGGCAAATATTTAAAGACCAAGAAGAAATCTGCATTGGGAGTATATTTGTGTGCATGAAAAAGGGAAAACAAACTGCTTGGTTTTGGTGGTGTATGAATATGTTCACAGCCTAAAATTTAGGCTAAACTAATAGGATTTAAAGGGTTATTTAATTAGGTGGAATACTGTAGGTTTATGGCGAGGATAATTGCTAAAGGGAGAAAGTTTGGTGTGGTAGTAAAGAGGGTGGGTGTTGCTATGGGGACCCTTTCTCTAGCCATGGGGGGATTTTTTTTGATGTTTTTGCTTGAATATATAAGCTGTTGATCTGATCCATTAAATCATGACTTTTAATTTGTGGAACATATTCAAAAGGAGGTGAAGTATGACTTGTGGAAACTAGCAATGAAGTTGTACTTGAAGCAGCTGTGCAGCTTTCTGTTAGGAAATTCAAATAATTCTTATTCCATCATGTTCTCACCAAAGTGGGATGGGTGGCAAAGGCAGTGAGGGATATCCAGTGTTCTATTTGAAATACCTGGGAGTTCTGACTTTCGATTTAAAAGCTTTTTCTGTTTGGTTGACAAACAAAACTTTCAAATCTTAACTGCTTGTATATTTCCTTAGAAAGGTAAGTCTTTATTAGCATTGTGTTGAGCTTCATTTATCGCAGTTTATATTATTTGCAGCTTTACTAAGACTGTGGAAGCCGAACTGATGCAGCAGACTTGAAATCTAAGTTTGAAAAGAAACAGATGTCTGCTTTTGTTTGCTGCTCTGGAAAGCTAATAAAAAACCCCAAATCCACAATGTACAAAATAGCTTTAAAACAAAATTCAAGAGTTACTGAAGTCCAGACTATTTTGCCAGTGTGTGCAGGGCTTTTACAACCCATAGGAGGTGTGTGTTTGCTCTCACCACACAAATAATGGTTTTAGAAATGGTACTAACTGGTGCTTCCAGGTTACTGAAGTCCTACAAGAAGTAATAACACTCGTCCATCAAGAGGGAAATTGTAATTTCTTTTTAAGAAATTCTGTGGTTTTCCCCCTGAACCCTCTAGTGTAGCTGCTTTGTGTTTTGATTCCAACTTTATACCAGTGCTGTAGGAATCACGGACTCTTTCCCCTAAACTTGACCTTGATTTCTATTAACACAAAGGTAGTCTGTTGGCAATAGTTGTCAGTGGAATCAAATGGGAATTGATAAGCTGTTGTTTGCAGCTTCATTAAAATTAATTCTGGTAAATAAAACATTTGAGTGCTTTCCAGATTAAGGTGTTTTTAAGCATATGTTAATATGATGAATAGAAACAGTTTTGGAATGTTCCACTAATAAATACATGATGATAAAAGGAACAGTAAACTGCTTTTAGTATAGGAAGAAAATCTAACCTATGGTTACCAGTTAAATGTACTGAATAACAAGAAGAATTTGTGAACTTAAAATAAAAATGCATTAGTAAACCTGATGAATTTTTAACTGTGTTTTGTCCCTATTACAAACAAATTAATAATTATATTGTTCCTGTAGGTTACCTGTGAATGTGATTAATGTTCAGTATTACATATTCTAGTGTGTCTTGGCAATATGGAAACCTGAATGTTTAACAAGAACACAATTTCAAATTGAAGTAATCAATCAGAGTTAGTGGAGTAGGGCCTGCAGTTGTGCCACACTCATCCACAGTCATTGAGAGCGAGCGGTATCTTGTCCCACACACTTTTGGCAGCAAGAGCCTCTTTATCAGCTACTGTCTTTCCAGTCACGCTTGTGTTCACGTCTTTGCTACATGCTCTGCTGATTACCTTGGAAAAGGGCAATGCTGTAACTGTTCAACTGACCTTTCAGTTTATTTTCTCTTGTGTAATATGAAACATGAGCTAACACAGTCTTAGTCTACTGATTTCGAGAAAATCTGTCGCTACGGTTTTGCAGCTTTCTGCTCGGATGTGCTGGAATTTCTCTGTAGTTACATTAATTCTAAAAGAACTCCATCAGCTTGCTTCAGATACCATCACAACCAAGCAGCAAATTTTCATAGCTAAAGTGGGGCTTTAGGCTACAGTTTGTGCATAATAAAGACTACTTGGCAGAGGGGTGGTGAAACAATGGGGTCCCTTTGCAGCAACTAAATGTTTTAGGTATAAGATTTCTTCATTTGTCTCATAAATGTTCAAATGTGTTAAAGTAAATAAGTGAAGTAGGCTACTGCTAAATTTGTTTCCTTATATAGAGAGAAATACGTGGAACTGTCATTATTTTGCAATTGGAGTTTTATTTAGACTATTTCCTCATGACAGGGAAGCTGTCTTGAGTGCTTTGGCAGATACAGAAGGTACATAGCTGTGCCATTCTGTGAGGTTGTAACACAGTGTAGTATCGTAAGGTTTTTGGGGCTGGCTGTGGTGTTGGTGTTTTTTTGTTTGTTTGTTTGGTTGGTTGTTTTTTTTGTTTTGTTTTTTGTTAGGTTGTTTTTGTTCCCCCCCGCACCCCGCCCTGGGTGTCTGTGTCTTATCTATTTTTAAAAAGTAGCTATATACTTTTTATATGGTTAGAAGGTAAAAGAAAATGGATTTCTTGTAGCAAGTGTTCATACTTGCATATACACTTCTCTTCTGCTGGAATTGACGTCTCTAAGTAGTTTGCCGGGCCTCTGATGGAAAGAAATTGCCTCTTACTCCTTTTAAACACTAGTAATTTGTTACACTTATCCTGTGAGGTGCATCCATGTGTTTCTAATAAACTGAAGTGGGAGATAGATGAACAAACACACACAGATGTATGTAAGAGCCTTTCAGTATTGTGGGGAAGATTGTTCTTAGAAGTGGGATTGGTTTAGATAAATCAGTGGAGCGATTAAGTTTGCATTTGATACATCTTGTAATAGCTCCTGCATTTGGTTCCCATTTGAGAGCTGTGTGTGTTTGTTATGAAGCTGATGGCAAAAACATTACAGTTGTCAAATGCTGGTAAAGCTACTAAGTTGCCTTAATGGTTAGAGCAGGGAAGATGCTGCTGGTTTCCTGTACTGTGCAGAAAGTACAGTGCCAGAACTTAAGTCAGCAAGTAATCTTCTTGCTAAAATACTATGGAATGGTATTTATCTGTATTAGGCTCCATAGCTTATAGGTCTTTACCATCTCTTCTAGAAGAGAAGCCTTCTCTGCTAGCAGAATGTCAAGAAAAACTCTGTGGTTTCTCTATTCCTGCCACTTTTTTGTCATGCTCTATGTACTAGACTGTAGGTTTTTGTTATGGCTTGACTTGCACATTGCTGCACTTAAAATTACTTTAGAAAAGGCTTATGCTGAATCAGTCACCTTGTCCTGTATGAATGGCTTTCATCAGAGTGAATGATTCTGCATTATTTATCCCCAAGCAAATATTTCTTAATTTTTATAATGATGCACGTAGTAGGGAAAAATTGGTCACTTTTGAAGATTTTGCCCTTCTTGCTTGCTCTTATAGTTCTCTGCTGGATGGTCTTTTAGTAATAAAGCCCTTTTTTTTTTTTTTTTTGTCAGGAATTGCAACAGAAACATTTTAACTGTGTAAGTTCCATGTTGGAACAACTGTCTCCTCAATTCATTTGAATAACAGTTAATTTTATTACACCTGAAAGGAACTGGCCAACCTGCAGAATCCTTAGTTTTCAGCTGAAAATGTGTGTTAAATTGTCTTTGACTTGGGAGAGAGGAAAATTACTTGTGTAGTGAATAATTTTGTGAATGGAGGAACTAAAACCTCTGGGGAATTCAGAGTTAGCTACAGAGAGACTTCTTAAGATGATGGTTTCAGAATCATGTACCATCTTTACTGCAGAAAAGCAAAATGAAATGGTCATGTTTTAGATCTCTAATCATCAGCCATTGCTATCCTGTACTTCTAATTGCTCCAAAGGTTCCATGTGTTCAGATGTTCCTTAATCTATTTAAATGTGTATTAAAAATATCACTTGAATGGGACAGGACTTCTCTATTCAGAAAGTGCAATTAAATCACCTACAAATATAAAGTTGTATAAGTTAAAAATGCAGTAAATCTGAAGTAGTCATACCTACCTGAGATTTACTGTGTTTTTACATACTGTTTTCCCTAAGTGTGATTACTTTGTGTAGTACACTGAGTAACCAAGTGAAAAGTGTGTAATGGGGTGCAGAAAAGAATAAAGTAAAATCCAAGGCTTCTGTTTTGGTATATTTTCCCTAGTGACAAATGAAGGAGAAGAAGCAGCTGCAAACAGGAATTTGCTTCTCTTGCAATTCTGGTTCAACATGATCTGATGCCTTTGATTTGTTGGACTGCAGAAATTTGCTTTAGGAAGAGCCTTATCTCTCCTACTTCTGTCTTCTTTCAATCCATCCCCTTATAAGCAGCTGAATGACGAGTTTGAGGGAATAAGCAGCTACAGAGAAAGGTCAAGATGAGAACCAGGGACTCCGCACTGCTTTTGGTGTCAGTGAAAGTGTTTGTAACTGCATCCTCCAGGTGATAGCAGCAATATTAGAAAGAAGTAATTTGTGAATAGCCTCATAATGCTTTGGACTGTGGTTTTATTTTTAACACTGACATTACTGTAAATGTTTGTATTTCCTGCAAAATGGAGGATTTGACTACAGAGAGTAACTTACTGGGTATTTTCTTTCACATCCTTTTTCCTTTGGTATCTGCAGAATTGGGCTTTCTGTGTGGTTATCAGATATGATTATCAACACCTCTTCTATTGCTTTCATATTTTGAATAAAATAGCATTAATACTGGGCCAGCAGTGTAGAAATAAACTATGACAAAAAAGCTGGTGTGGACAAAAAAATCTGAGGGATGAATAGCTACTAAATCAGCATCAGAAGAGGGGCTAAAAATCATTAATTTTGGTGTTGGCGCCATAGGTCTTAAAATATGCTGATTGACTGTTCTATAAACTGCAATAACAACAGCTTTATAAAAAAGTATGAGAATGAGCATAAAAATGTCTTGAAGTTTTGCAGCCATCTGAGAGTTCAGCAACAGCCTGTTCAAGTGAGGGTGTCTTGCCAAGGCCTTTCTGGCTATATTAATTTCTGTTTAGATTACTGTGATGCCTAAGAAACAAACTAATCTGGTTAAATCTGAAAGTTGAAAATACTACAATACCTCTTTGTTATTTCACAAGGCAACCAGAAAGGAGTGAGTACCCCTGGCTGCTTGGAAGAATAAAGGCCTGAAAGCTTTATGAGGAGCTCTAATCCAGTGTTTTGACTTACCATCAGACTTCTTCAGTAGTCTGCCAAAAGTCTTATTTCACTAAAACAGTTGACTTTGAGGAAGAAGGGCAAGCTTAGCTTTTGTATTCTTGTGCTTCACATTGAAGCTACTAACCTTTAACACATGTCCAAGACTTTTAATGGGATCGATAGCTGAATTAAGTCAGTGATTATAGAAATTGTGGCACCAGGAGCATTTGGTATACCAGTGTTGCCGAATAAATAGAATGCTATTTTTTTTATGAGGGCTGTATAGTTGTGCATTGAGCTCTGAGAACTGTATACCTCTGCTGTATAAGTTTTAGATCTATAGGTATCCATGAGACAGAATATTTGAGGATGTTTCAGAGATAGAAGTGTGGGAAATGAATGCTCATCTGAAACGCCAGTCCTTGAAGTGGCTACTGATTTAATAGTCTTTACTTGTTCATTATGAAGGTTATTTTATTAGCAAGATACTTGCTTTCTGGATAACCATTATACTAATTCATGTTTGATGTTTTAATCCTGCCTCAGTAGAAAGTCAGCCAATTCCTACACTTCTATTGTAAGGCTTTAAACAAAGCTGCATATAAAGCATGGGATTTAAAGCAATGCTGTGTTTCAAATTATGAATGTAACAATAGGAAAAGACTGTTGTGACCCTGTTTTGAATGATGTTTACTATTACCGTATTTCACAGTGAAATAGTGATAGGGAGGGGAAAAATGCTGGTGTGAGAACATTTGGTAATAGAATAGTACTTTGTTTCAATCTAGGTGTATGTGTGTTTGAAGAAATGGTCTTTCTTGTAAGTCTGAAGAAAACAATTTCAGTATTTCAGTTTTGAAAACATTGATCTGTTAAGAGAGTTAAGATAAACGGATATGGGACTTGAAAAATTTGCTTTTTCATAAGAACTCCAGGAGTAAGGAATACACCAAAAGCAGTACCCTCCTGCTGTCTGCACTTGTCACATGTGTGTGCCTCTGCCTGGCTATAATAGAGGACTTCATGTACAACTGCTTCCAGTTATTACAGACCCTCTGCACCTGAAGTTCTGTGCACCCTGTTTTGCACTGTTTAGGTTTTTTGTCCCAAAGCTAATAGTTGTACTTTAAGTCCTACTTGGGTACAGTTTCTGCCTTGTAATCCTTTTCAGTGTCAACTTCAATGCTGGGAAATCTTAATGGACTTTGCAGTCATGCATCACACTGTGAGAACTTAAAAAAACCTGAAGGTGCAAGTCAGCCTTCTGTTGTGATTTGTGGGTCTGGATACTGTTGTTGACTCTGTTGCAGGTCCATAATTTGAGGTTCTGACCTATGAAATGTGTCCAGAGCCATAATGTCATACAAGTATATTTGCATAACTGAACATGACATAACTTTCAATGTTAAGAGGGTATCACAAAATCCTGTCTTATCAATATAATGCTTATCTCTCCTGTTTTAAGACTTTTATGCAACCACTGAGCAATAGAAGTGTTTGGAATTGGCGGACAAAAAACTTTTTCCTGTCACTTTGTGTGTAATCCTGGGAGTTTGCCTTGGAAGACTAAAAAAAGAAAAAGTTTAATAAGCTTCAGTAATGTAGAAATAAATGCCAAAATTTCTGTGACAGCAAAACCTTAAAGTTCCCTAAATATGGACATGATCATGGACTTAACTCAGTCCTTTCCTTTAAAGCAGCAACAGGCTACAGTTGTTGCTTTACAAGACCCTTCTGCTGTTTCACAAGACCTCCTCTGACAAGTAGCATTGTTCTGTCTATTTTAAAGAAAAACTTAAAATTGCAATGCAATATGATTTTTTTTCCCCAAGGAGAACCCTTCAGTAGCGGAGTGATTTGACTTTACCGAATGACTTATGTTGAGCATTTTGAGGCTATTTGTGACTTGCCCTGTGTTTCTGTATTTAAACTTTATGCAAATATTTGTGGTTGCAGTTGGTTGAAATGTAAATCAGTCAACTGAGTTTGTATATATATATATATAAAATACACTTCTAGTTGGAAATCTGTCAAAATATTCTCCCTCAAGTACTATAAATGAAATTATCAGAACAGTAGTAGTTAGCAATGCACTTCTGAGGATTATACCCAGGAGCAAATGTTAACGGAATGATGCAGATGGATGGGCAAAAAAAGTTATGAATGTATTTACTGTAGTATATCCTGAAGGCATTTTCAAATTTTGCTCTCTTTAAAGATGAGCATTAGTCTTCCCAATAAAAACCTTCTGGGACATTAACCTTGAAAGTAGTCATGGGACTCTAAATTACTATTTGAGGTAAATTGCATTACCTATATTAATTAGACATTTGGATCTTCTACTTTGAACTAATTAAGGGCCAATTCTAAATCTAAACTTTACAACAAATCACGGAGTACTGTCTAAGTCCTGGCACTGCAGGACTCTTTTATATCCCTTAACCAACAAGGTATTATCCTCTACTACTGGTTTCCTTCATTACTAATTCCTCTTTCAAAATACAGGAAGTGTAATGAGGCAGACACGTCGTTTTTACCTGGATTCTTATTAGTTTTTATACATTTCAGAAGACTTCTTACCATTTATGGAAAACAGAAGCACATTTCTAATTCAACACAGGAGGGTCTTACTTAAAGAGAAAAACCTGTACAGGTAACATTAATTAAATGCTCACCTGCAGCTTTTAGCTGTGCTTCTGCACATAATAGCTCATATTTTAGGAGTCAAAGTTGATTCTCATTTTTATATTGTACATCTAATATTATTATCCATACACCAGAAACACGCTTTGAGAAAACAGAGAAAAATATTTCAAAACCCTCTAAGCTGGTACTAGCAAAGTTTTCCGTTAGAGATCTAGGACATTTCAAGCCCTACTGGTTTAAGTAGGGTATGGCCCAAATAATTATGTCTACGAAACTGCCATTTTTTTCTAATTGTTGCAGTGTTGGGGACTGCAAAGTCTCACTGATTGTAAAGAGATTGCTTAATGAGCTGCTTTCTGCAAGGACCACTCTATTTTGTCCATACTTGTATGCTGTACTGCAAACTTTTCAGTGTCCTGAGGTTGTCTGTCTATTAAAACTGGCTGTGAGAGACATGGCAGGCCTATACAGCTCTCCCTGCGAGGCTTGTGTCTGATATTAATAAGACAGGAAAAAGTGCTAGGCTGTTCAGAGTGCGTGGTGTGTCGTAATACCAGGATTTCTTGACTGCCAGGCAGGAGTTGTAGCCTTAGACTGAAAGTGCAAAGTGTTCCCATAAAGTAGAGATAGTACCAACAAATGCGAAGATTGCAGCTTTGGACAATATAACAGCCATGGAAAAATTGTAGGGTTTGTATTTGATATTTTTTTTTTAAATTTCTGTAGTCAACAGTGAACCTGATGTTAGTCTAAGACAGTGTGTCAGGGTGTTCCACTTCCTATTTTGTTCTGGTTTTACACTTGTTAATGTAAGAAAGGCGCTTACTAAACTTTCTAAAACCTGTTCTCTATTTTCCTTGAAAGGTATTCTCTCTTTTATAACCACTTGAAGAACATTGAGCAAAGTGAAGGAGGCCTTGATAAATTTACGAAAAGTTACAAAACCTTTGGAGTTAACCAGCTTCTGGAAGGTGGAATATATTGTAAAGAGTGGGCACCGGGAGCAGAAGCAGTGTTTCTTGCAGGTGACTTCAGTAAGTATTCTTAGGAATATTTCTTCTCCCCTGTGCTGTTTTATATCACTGTCCTTTTCCTGTAAAGACAATTGTAGCAATGATGACATTCTGAGAGTGAAAATGTATGTCATGGCTTAAATGAATGATATTTTCCTCCATGTTGCAGTAGCCTATGAAGTATATGTTTCTGTTGTATGGTCAGTATTATATATTATATATATATATATATATATTTTATCCCTTTTAATACCTGTAAGGCAAAAACTTGTGTCATACTGCATCACACTGCAACTTTAGGCTGTGTCTAAGCTATCTAAGTTTTCTTTTAAACTCTATCGTTAGGCTTTTATAAAGCTGTGTGCAGAAAAGCAAAAATAACAGTGAAATAATTTGCTTTATCTTTTACTAATCAGCATCAATGTTGTCTAAAGGGCCAAGGCCCTTGAGAATTCTTACCCATCATGGGAGTGTAGACAAGTTCTGATGGAAAATGTTAGCCTAAAATCAATCTAAAATACTAAGGAAAGAGTGGGTATTCTGTTTTGAGGGGAGAAGGAAGGATGTTAGCAGAATAGGAAGGTGGCAGGATTACATGGAGGAATTGCATGGATTGCTCTGACAACTAGAAAGACTATTCCCTTTTAATTTGAAACAAAAATATAAATTTGCTTCTTAGCTAGTTAAATTAGCTTCTGAGGCTAGTTACGTCCAAATCTCGTTCTGCAAATTCTTAAATAACACAGACATTCATCATTGCTCTTAAATCCTGCAATGCTAATTTCTATCTCTTTTTTTGCATGGGGTTTTTGAGCTTTCTTTTGTTTTCCCCTTTCACCTCTTTACTCTCTCTCTTCAAGGTTAGACGTGAGTCCATCAGGGTGTTTGATCTTTCATTCTGGTTGTTGCTGAATACGGATTTTGTCTGTGAAATGATTTTGTTCATTTAGCTGTATTTCAGAAGCGTGCAGTGTTATTTATCTGAGTTTGATTCTGCCAAAATACATTTAGCACTCCCTAGATCAGTATGTACTTATATTACTAAATGGTATATAAATTGCCAGTTTGAGGCAGTTAGCTACTTGTGTTTAAATACAAAGTTAAATGTTGAGTATTCCTTCTTCCTTATACCTGTTTGAACAACTTGAAAGGACAAACTCTTTATTTGAGGAAGGAAATCATGAACTTAAAATTGTACTTATTTAGATAACTTTAAAATAAGATTTACTGCATATGCCTTTATTTGTAGTATCTGGTGGTGCTTTCTAAAGTACTGTGGTTAAGCTTTTGTAAAAATGTGAGTAGTAATAAAGACATAAATAAAAAGTGGTTTTGAGTTCCGTTGTTAAGAAGTTTTTCAATGCTTCTTAGCAATCTGCCTTAGTGCTGGTTTTCCACAGTCTCAAGATCAATATATTTATTAATAGAATAATCAAAAGAAAGTATTTAAATCTTAATGTTATGCTTTGTTTTCCAAACAAATCCATAAAATGAGTCTGTTTTAATTGTGAGAGGGTCCACTATTCACAGTGATAATTTGAGTCTAAAGGCAATGATTACTTAAAAAAAAAAAAAATCTGTTTTTTATTCAGAAGATGAACAAGAAGAGTTAGTGCAACACCGTTTACAGCCATGATCCTGTTTGATATAGTTAACCTAGGGAATGGTAGAGTAGCTTTCCTTGAAGTACTCCTGGTCATTTTTTTGGAATAGACATTGATAAAATAGGTTAGTGTAGTACTTGAATTTTAATATTGAAATCAGATATGTCCTCTGGTTCAAAACTGTATGTGTAATGAATCACGTGTATAGTTCACTTCCTGCTAGATAATAGTGATTTCAGTTATTTAGCTGTCCTGCAGTCAGTATTGGTGAGTTGTTTTAATAGCTTAACTTTATATGTATAAAGATACTGAAAATTCTCTTCCTTGTCTCCTCTACTTGCTCAACCCCACCCATTGCTCAGGGTTTTCCTGTGGTGTAATAGGCTTTAAACTACTCAAAGCAGTTGAAGACTAGAATGAAGCAGTTTTAAACATGTATTTTAATAGATGGTAATTTTAAAAAACAACTTATAATGAAATGTTCAATATTTTAAGAAGAGGCAGTAACTTGCAAATTAGCTTATCAGGTTGGGCGGGGTAGGGGGGAAGTGTGTGTGTGTGTGTATATATATATACATACCAGAATGCAGGAGCTAAAAACTGGGAAATCATTTTCTAAACTCTACTTCATTCAAAATATTTAATGTAATGAAGCAGAAATTTAGGACTAATATCTTAGAGTAGTTGTATCTTGACACTAATGAAGTGTATCAGTAAGAAGTAAAAAAAACCTGAAAAGAAACTCGCTTTAATGTGGAAAAACTCCTGTTTTCTCCTATGTATCATATTAGTCAGTGAAGTATAATAATAGTAAATAATAAGAAGAATAATAGAAATCATAGTAAAGTATTCATTCATAGTGTACTTGGAAAGTCTGAAGGAATGGAAGATTGTCATTTAACTCAGATGAGCTTTAATAATATTCTGATGAGAAATTGGGTTGCAAAACCCTAAGACTTAGGTTCAGGTTGCTACATATATGAATAATTAAAACTGAATCCCTTTAACCTTTATTTAAGTTTTCAAGCAGGTTAAAGTCTTAAACTAAATCTATGATTATATTATATTTAAATTGAATACTGGGATTGCTTTTAATAATTTATTTTTTTTTAAAACTAGAACTTTTTCCTCAAGAGAACTGTAGTGGAACCATATGGGGGAAAGTTGAAAATCTTATACAAAGAAATAAATATTGAACTTAGATGACAGGAGCTCTTTGGGATTTAAACTGAAATATGGTTCTATATAACATGAAAACTCCCCATTCATGCTTTGTTTTTGGAGATGGATGACAGTGTTTTCTCAGTGTTTTCCTTAATAGGGTATTGTCTGCAAATGTCTTGGATATTTGATGGAGAGACACAAAAAAAAGACACCATATATTAGTCCCTGCCATTTCATCTTATGCTTTTGAGGATCAAAAACTAGTAAAAATTATAATGGGAAGTATTGTCTATGTACAGAGATCTTGAACTTCTTTCAAAATTTACAATTAACCTGATAGTTGATAATAGCTTTATTATGAATTGTGCTTAAGATAAATGTGAATAATTTATTTCTGTAATTATATACATGTGAAGTCTCAGTCCTGTAAAGCTTTTTGTGAATGAATTTTATGCCTTACAGCAGGCAATAAAGCTTTTCTGTTAAGGTATTTTGACCTAAATAATGGTATTTTTATACTTTCTTATAAACTTGAAATGGACTGTAGAAAAATCCTTAGTATCACTGTGCATTCCAGGAAAAAAAGTTAGAAACTAGCAATAGCACATGAAGCTGTATTTGAATGGGAGAATGAAAAAACATAAATTCAAGAAAATCCGAATACTTTGAGTTGGTTTTGTCTCTTTAAAACTCCATAATTGAAGAGAAAAAAAAAATAGTATATCTGTTAGTATTCTAGTATGATGCTTTACTCTATCTGAGGAGTATTAAATGAACATCCGAAACCATTAAGATTTGTCAATTAGTGCTTTCAGTATCTCAGTAAATCAAGTGTATGAGGCAATTAGTCAGCTGAATTTCCAATACCAGAGGCAGAATCAACATTATAGGCCCCTTAAAAGCTCTCAGGGATAATGCTGAGTATTTCCTCCATGTGCTGTACTGCTGAGGAACTTGGTGACTACTGACAATTTATTGCTACTTTACGATTGACAGTTTCAAAATAAGTCACAGAACTGCATGTTTTAGGGGTAACCCAAGAAATTTATTTGGGAATTGGAACACACAAAATTGTATATGGCCATGCAGAGACTCAGTGGGTTATCTATAAACAATGCCTTAATAATTTAAAAGGGGAAAAAAAAGAGGCGCTACTGGCTTTAAGAGCTTGCAAGAGTAAGCATGCATTTGTTAATTTGGAAGTCAGTATTTGGTATAATACATTGCCATATTTGTGTTTTTTGTTCTTTGGTCCCCTTCTCTTTTTTGTGCCTTCTTTTCCCTCCTTCCCAGCTAACATTAGGTCTGAAACCTTGATCACTGTAGAACATGATTGGTTTGGTTTTTGCTTCCTCTTTCTCGCAGTAGTGGGGAAGGCTTCTGGTGGAGGGAGGAAGGGTGGGCTGGTTGGTTTGGGGTGGATGTTTGTGTATTTATTATTTAAACTCTGACAGGCCTCCTTCAAAATGAAGAAAAAAAGAGATCTTAAGCCACCAGCCTTCATAATTTGGATATCTGACAGCTGACTGGAAACTCTTCATATCAGAATGCTTTGTTTTTTGTTTTTTTTTTTTTCTCCAAACTTTTACTGAGAAAGATTCCAGATATTATTATGATAACATATTGAACTTCTTACTGCTTCCTTCAAGGATTTTTATAGAAAAATACCTAGATTTGATGAGTAAACTCAAATAGTGAAACTTCTGTGGCTACAGATGACTGAAGTATAAACTCATATTAATATCCAGGGAAACAGCCTATCTGAGAAGTAATGACACTCGTTTTTATGTCAGTGTTTGAGTTGTTTAATCACTTTTTAATCAGAAATTTGCTATTGAGCTGTTGGAAATAAGGCAGTGTGAGAGGAGAAGACTAAATTGTCCACTATGTAGAACAGTATAGTGTACTTGGAGAATCTCTCCATTTATGTTCTTATTTCATATTCTAATCAAGTGCAATAAAGGTACCTTGTTGTAATAGTGGGATTTTAATGCTGCTTCCCTTCTCTGAACTGCTACTTGTCTGATACACTTTCCTCAAGGACTACTGGACTCTGTTCTCTTTAGGCATCTTTCAGTTGATGAGAAAGTATATGGAATGTGGAGATATAATTGCTGTAAGAGATGGGTTTATTTCACTTGAGAATTCAACCTCAGTTTATTAAGGTTTTTTCACTTTTGAAAAAATAGCTACAGCATTGCACTGATGTATCAGCTTCTACATTGAAAAAGGCACTGGTTTGGTTAAAATGCAAGAAGTACTCCTTTGCTCTATGAGAAGAAGGATAAGTGTTTGGTTTCTGGTGTGAAACTCCAGGTTAAACCATGAGACTCAGAGGTGTATAGCTATATACTTGTCAGTGTGAAAACGGAATCAGGAGATTGAACCAGAGGTCACTTAAATTATGATTTATCTTTGTATTGCATGTAAGTATTGCATTTAAATTGAGTTTTCATGTCAAATGGTGGAACACAAGCCATTATAGCTTTGAACTGAGTTCTAGATTAAAGTTCTTTGCCATGATAAGGGTGCAGTTCTGAGCAAGAAGTTCCATTGTGCCTCATGTTGGTGATATAGGATATAATGTTTAAATAATTGGCTGATTTTGAAAGATGTAATCAGAGATGAGAGAAATTGAAAGAGGCTATCGAAGGGGTCTGCTGTGTTGGATTAAGGTATATCCAGGGCCTGAACTTGTGTGCAGAAGCTCTTGTCTTTGCGTATGGCTTATGGGTATTCTGTGATGGTGTCCTTTTTTCCTAAGTTCTGTTCCAGTTGATTATTTGAACTTCTGGTAATTTTCTTAGCCTTTTTCTATTTTTAGCTATTGGCAGAGTCTTTGAAGTCTCTGTTCTCAATCAAAGATACTTGTTTTGACTATTTTTTCCGATTTCATGATAGTCTGCTAATGAGTTTTTGATGGGTTGGATTTGTTTTTTTCTGTTGTTCCTTAAGGCATTTTTGACTAAGTTTTGCTGAAAAATCTGTAAACTAAGCAGGAAAACTGAGAAGCCTGAGCCATTTCCTCTTTGAAGGCAGCCTTCAGTTTTCAAGGTGTTTTAAGTTCTTTATGCTTGTTGCCTTAATGCAAAGCGATATTTTCTGTTGTAACCTCCCAAAGTGCTCCTGTCCAGGGATAAGTAGTCAACAGTGGTTTTAAGTAGGACCATCTGGGGCAGATGGGTGTTGCTTTGCATTTATTCCTAAGTCATGAACCACGGACACTGAGTCGTGAAGGACTGTGCCTGGGAACAGGAGGGATTAATAGGAGCATCTGGTATTGCTGGCAGGTAGAGGGGAAAGTTTAAGCAACACAGGCAGAATTATCAAATCTGTCTGTGGAGAGCACAGATACTTAACTAGGTGGAGAGACGCAACTGTTCCCCCTCTGAAGCAGGGAAGAGATGGGGTTTTAATAACAGTCATGAGGATTTTCTTTTAACAATATAAGAATTCAATGGTTTTGGTGTAAATGACGAACTCTGTGCAGTTTCCCCTGGGGCAGTTTTATAGAAACTGGGCTTAAGACTTTTTTTGCTGTAACTTTATTTTGCTCAGTATTAGTGAATTGTCACCTGGCATATTTGGTTCAGGTCATGAATTGTAATCAAGAGATACAGCTCAGTTGGGAAGGCTTTCATGAGAAGCAATGACGATGATCAGATGTTTGGGGTGAGAAGAAGATAGAAAGAATTAGTAGTGAATCCCATAAGTTGGGTCTTGACTATCATAAATCCTAACCAGTTCTTTAAAGCTGTCTTCTTGCAATTTCTTAACATTGTTACATTTTTTGTCTTTCTTCTGTTTTCTCATTTTTTGCTTGAAATGTTTATTTCAGAAAGTCTAGCTGTTTATAGCTTTAAAAAAATTAAACTTCATTAAAGTCACAAAATCCTATGGATGTATTCTACATTCTTTTGCCATGCCCTGAAATAAAGTGAATAACTGTATTATAGAGTATAAATACAGCCTATACTTTGCAGTTTAGACATTCTGTTAAGGAGTATTGCTTAATTGCTAAGGTGTTGTTTGTCTAATATTGGTCTTAGTAGATGTTAGTCGTGTTTGTTTCCTTACTTGTCTTCATTGGAGCTTCAGAGTAAAACCAATGCGGAGGACCCATCTAAACCTTGCCAATATACAAGCTCTTCTGCTGTTAATCAAGAAATAGCTTACTAAATATGTTCTTTCTGCTAATATGTGTAATTTGTCTGCACTATCCAAATACTCTAATCGTGATAAAAACTATCATCTAAATGGAGTATTGAATTAATTGCATTTGTCTTTTTGAGCATGGGAAATGTTTTATAATAGTAATCTCTTTATTGCTTTTGACATTGCTCTCTACTGTAAAATGAATAGGTACTAGAAGATTTATCTTGCATAGTTATTTTTGTCACATTGTCTGCCCTGTTTGATTTGTACCTTTCAGTTTTCTTTAGTTAAAGATTGGCAGTTCTCAGGTTTAAAAAGTTGTGTAAATGCAATGAGCAACTTTGAAGGCAGCCTAGTCTTTTTCTGAAATTCAAGACATCCATATCTTGTTAGAGAGGATTCTTTTTGTTGCACTGCAGACAATATTTTTGATTACTGGTGTTTAATAAAATATGCATCGTTGAATATACCTTATTCTCTACCTCCTGTTCCAGTTCCTGTTCCAGTCACATCTTTTTTTTTTTGGTTGTTGTTGTTTGTTTGTTTTTGATTACTTTTAACCTTGACTACCATGTTTAGTAGCAATGTTGTTTTATTTGAGGTTAGATTAATATTCTTAAATTAAAGACTTTATTTTTCTTTTGCTGAGTTGTGGGTTTTGGTTGGTTTGTTTTTTTATTGCATCAGCTTGTCAAAATAGGGGCATTGAGCAGTGTGTGTGTCTAAACCTGGTTTAAGTAATCTACTTGTAGAAGATGTTTTTGCCTACATTTTGAATGTGTCTGATGGTATCAGATATAAAAGCATTTGTGTCTGCTTTCACTGAAGTTAACTCTGAAAAAGATGGAACACGGTGTTATAACTTTGAATTGTAATTGGACACCTTTTAAGATAAATACTTACTATTATTTCTTATCTTGCAGATGGCTGGAATCCATTTTCTCATCCATATAAGAAGCTGGAATATGGGAAGTGGGAGTTGTACATTCCACCTAGAGAAGATGGTTGTCCTGCTGTGCCCCATGGATCAAAGCTAAAGGTGTGGGTTCTAGACTTGCTCCAATTCTTGTAACCTTTCTTCCTGATTTGTACTTTTTGGGTTTTTTTAAAGTAACTTTATATTTTAATTGTTTTAAGAAGCAGAATCAGCTTAACTATTTGTGCAAAGTGAAATCAAGGAGTTAAACATTAGGCATCACGAAGAGTCAGGCTTTTAGGAACCGGCATATGTGGATGAAATGTGGATTTATAGTGTATTGTATCACATTACAAGATGAAAACTATTTACACATTGGTAACTTGAAAAATAAAAAGTAATGTACAGATAAAATCTCTCTGTATTTGATGCAACAACTTGAGATGAAGTTTGCATTCAAATCTCAATACCTTGGTAATTTTTGTGATCCTTTTAGCCATAGCTTTTCAGGTGATCTTTTTGTGTTGCTTTAATGGTACACACAGATTTGTAAAGCTTGTACCTATCCTTTGGGAATTAAGGAATTAAGAGCAGTAGGCTTAAGTAAGTTAAATTGAACAGAGTTGTATTTTATGTGTATACTTGAGCATAAAATTCCTTCTTCCACAAATTAATGCAGAGTTTCTTTGAGCTGTCAAATTCCACAACTGTTATGCTTAGTGCAGATATACATAATGAAGACTAACTCTCAGTAGAGTTGATTATTTGTAGGTGAATGTTGATTTAAGTTGGAGATGTACTTTGTTGCAGTCCAAGCTTGGGTTCCAGAGATGATGAGTGCTAATGGAGGACAGTAATGAGTAATTAAGGAAAGAAAGGTACTGAAGTTATCTGAAGACGAGGAAAATCAAGAAACTGGGAGCATTTGTGTAATACTACTGTGTTTTCAGTGCTCTCATCAACAAAACTAACATACTGAAAAAATCCTCATTTGTGTGCTGAAAAATCAGCTTAGGGAAACAAGAAATCTGTTAAGACAAAGATATTATAGAAATGCTCGGGAAATGCTTACTTAATGTGTGTGTGCTTATCTCTGTGCTTTTTATTATGGCTTATGAAATCATCCCAGTAATAAATATGGATAAATTGAATTTTAGGAATAATCATTTGAGGAGAAAGCTGTTTTTATTTTATAGAGCAGGAAAGAAAAGAGTTGTCTGCAACTCAGAAATGCAATGATTATGCAGTAATGTATGAGAGTGCAGAATGACTGTTTAAGATTTTCCACAGTTTTGAGATCTAAGGAGGTTTGGATTTCTTTGATTGTTGCTAAATTTAACCTTCTGTATTTTATCTACAAAACTACTGACCTCATCTACTGTAGAGTGTTCTAGCCTCTGTGTAGAGATAACAGGTGTGAGTGAGAATGAGTGTTCATAATTGTTAACATAATAGCAAAAAGCATAAATTCTTAAATGTGTTTGGAGCGCCTTAAGATTACTTTTTATGTCTGTCTTCCTGTATAATCACTGGTCACATCTCCTATTTTTGAAGTACAGGTCTTGATAGTACTTTCTCCCTATTCAGCATTTTGTTTGAAATATAAACTCCATAAAGCAAAGATTGCATTGTACATAATTTGTTTAGTATGCAGAATTTTTGACTGCTGATTGCACTTGGTGCTGATGTACTAGTGAGATGAATTGCTGTGGTTCTGTAGTTGCTCTAAGTCTTCTGGAAGCCATAAGATACCCACTTGCTTTTTTTTTGTTTGTTTGTTCTAAATTGTCTTAGGCTTTTTTTTCACCCTGCTGCTTTAATTGTGCTTTTCCATGGTCAGTTTTAAACAAAGATGTGCGATTGTCACTGACACTCAAAATACATGATTGTCCAACATGTCTGCATGTGAAATAGATTTGCTTTGGAGTATATTCCTGGGGGGAAAAAATATCATCTAACTCAGATTTAGAAGCTTCATTCACAAGTGTACCTAATTGATAACTTCATCTACATCAAACTAGTCCCAGCCTCATCTGTAACTTTGCTAATAATCTCTTATTACTGTTTTTGTTCTGTGTCTGAATCTAACACATCACAGTGTGTACTTGTGATGTAATTAGGTGATATAACTAGCATATAAAAAGACTCCAGTTAACATAGTTCACAAATGGTTTATCTGTCACAAAAGCTGCAATGAGGCTGGAATATTCACATGGTAGGAAGGTACCTTACCCTCAGGCTACAGCTGATCTTCCTATCCTCCCTCATTCTACTCACGGGTTCAGAAAACTGCTTTTTTATAAGTTTTCTTTGAACTCCATGGTTCTAGTAGATTATGATAATTCATAAATGTATATATTTTTTGGCAATATGAGGACTTGTGTTAAAACATAGTTCTGCACTTGTTCATGTAGAAGCTGAGAATATTGGATTGTCTGCAGATGGAAGTTGCTATGCAGATTGCAGAGGTAATGTTTAAATCCACAGGCACTGGAGTCTGTGCTAGATGAGGCAACAGAAACTCTTTAGTAATGAAAGTAATTCCCATTTTTCTTTACTAAAGAAGCATAAGGGAATCACAAGGTTTAAAGCTTTTTACCAATATGATTTTAAATATTTAAGTTAAAATACTCAACTTTAGACATTTGTGTGGTGATTAATCTGTTAGCGTGGGGGAAGTCTCCTCCAGAAGGTCCTTATCTTTAGTTTCCGTCTGCAGTGTTTTAATCCTCAGTTCTACACAGGCAAATGCCAAGTTCTGAAGTGGTAACAAGGTCATTCCTTTTAAATAAGTAATATCTAAGCCAGAATGGGAAATGGATGGAGTGCAGCTGGTGACACTAATTTAGATCAGGTCACAAAATATTTTTGTAGGAAAATAAATGAGGAGCAGAGGTCAAACATTTGCCTGTTTTCAATAGTAGTAGAGTGTAGCTCTTCAGGCAGTCTTCTCATAAGTAAATATAAACATTGAAGAAAATGAGTAATTAAAAAGCCTGCTGTAAATCTTCTGGCACTTTTATGTGTGAAGAGATGGATGCTTATGACAGTTGAGTGACTCCCTTGTGGATTATGTTATCCATCTACAAAATAAGGTTATCTGCTAGAAAAGGCCGTCTCTTTTCTTTCTCCTGTGGATCAATTGGGAGCTTAGAATGAGTTCAGTGAACAAATAGAGTTGCTGTTGTGGTTGTGTGGTGTTTGCTTTTAAATTTCCGACAGAGTTGTAGGCTGAGCACAGATTAAAGCCCCAAAACAAACTTTGTGCTTTAATAAACGAAATCTCTTTACCTCTCTTTATTTGTAAAGGGGTAGTTTGAAAGCTGTTTTCCTTAAAGACTAGTATGTTTGGCATTCTACAGTGCTGGCAGTTGGGGTGCAAATGTGCTTCTCTTCTTTCATGGTTGAAAAGGACTGAATTTTCTCTTCATTGTCAGTATTTTTAATGACCTTATTACATGATACAATAAGCTTTTAGAAAAATTAACATAGATAGACTTCTATAGCAAGTCCTGTCATGTATTGTCATCTGCATGCAGGAGTTTAACCAGTGTTCTGCTTTGTTCTTTTACTGTTTATTTATAAATGATTTTTTCCAAGTGCTTAAAAGTACCTGTAAATTAAGTTTTCACCGTAGTTGGCAAGATCTTAATTTTGAAGTAGTGTTCAGTGGAGTTTAGAGATGGGGATAATAGTGGTAAAAATTGAGATCTCAGTGTCTGCACTGGGGAACTTGTTTAATGCTATATAGGAATACCAAGGAACAACACAGAAAATACAGAACAAGTGGCAAATTGAATCCTAGATGAAAATAATTTCCAAATTCAGGGCTAATGATCAAGTTCTAAAATACTTTCACACAGCTAAATATGAGAAGATGGCAAGATCAGTACTTGAAAAATATTGGCAATTGAGGTACCTACTTCCCTGGAACATTGAATAGGAATAGATCTGTACTAAGTTTTTCTTTTGTGAGCTGGAGAGGATATATTAAAGGAGTAGGAACTATTCACCTTTCTGGGATAGGAATAGATCTGTGATTTCTGACATTGACAGAACAAGAATTTTATATATTGATAAACTTTATCTGACAACATGCTGGGTAGGTGCCCAAAACTATATATGCAACTAAACATCGCTTATATATTAATGAAATTTAGTGATTCTGGCTTATTTCTGATAGGAAGGTAAGAGTCAGGATGGCTGACGTGCCTCCATAATGCAACTTTTACCAAGAGCCAGGGAAGGATTTGGAACTTGTCTGTAAAATATCAGTGATTAAGTTTGTTGGTTTCTTCCTACATTTTTGAAGCTGTATGAGGTAACTGAGAAAGCTACCCTTTTGCAGTTAACATTTATATATATAATTAACAGATAACTTTTGTGTGCCAGGGCAGCCTTCACCGTTTCTCTGTGTTTGCTGACAGAACTAATAAAATACAGCTCAGGAAACAAATAACATGTTGGGGTTTTTTGTTTGGTTGGTTTTTTTTTTTCCTGGAAAGGTCACTCAGAAAATGGTAGAAACTTTATAAAATCTCCGCATTCCATTATTTGCTAAGTCTGTATCCTTTTCTCCTTCCCACACATCTGTATATATATCTATGTATTTAAATGGCAAAGTTTATAGTTTTTTGAGGGAGTATCTTGTACTGTAATGAGATGATTAGACTTGCTATCTTGTGCACTTGTTAACATAACGTTCTTTTGCTATTCCACTCTTGCACGTGAGTGGTTTCAGTGATTGCTGAATAGTAGTTAGAGGTGCCGAGTCCAACGCAAAATCAGGGCAGGCACAAACAAGAGTCAATTTTTTCATCAGTTTGTGCAAAATGCTATAAAAGTTCACTACTATTGGCTTTATTAGTTTTCCAGTCCAAATGTATTACCCTTTTTAATATTCAAGTGTGCAAAGGAGAACTACATTGAGTTAGAACACTAACAGTTTATTAATCATGGTTAAAAATGCCTAAAAATATATTTATATTCATGAGGTGCTGGGTAGAGAGTAGTTAGTCAAAAGGAATCTTTTAAAAACTTAATTCTTACAATGTTTACCACTGTATCCTATGCTTCATAGTAGGTCTGCATGCTCTGTGTCTAGCTTGTAAACCTTGAAAAGGAATCAAATATGGTGAGCAGGTAGGTTAATCAGTGTCAGGGAACCACTGTTAGTGAAATCCATCAAGTGTAATTGCTGTCACTGATGAAATAGGTGGTGTTGCAGCTGACCCTACTGATCAGGAGGTCCAGCAGTAAAGTATCAGACCCATGTTGAGTTCAGGCCTCATGCACTTCAAGCAGTCTGCAGACAAAAATGTGAAGGTGTTTTTAATGAGAAGGTGAAAACCCAGGTAAGTTTTTTAACTGTAGGGGTAACAGGCTGGTGGTTAGGATGCTAAGTGTAAAAGAGATACTAAACTTGATTTCAATGAGAAGCTTCCTGAAGAAGTGTTTGCTGTTTCCTTACATGTACAAATATAAACACTTTTAATTGCTCTGGTTTTCACTTTAAGTGGTGGGGAAAGGGAATATCGTATCACTTAAATTTCGTGTCTTAAATGGTGTGTAGGATGTAAAAAAAACCTCCAAAAACCAAACAAAGAAACCCCAAATCAGGTCTGCTAAGTCTTCTGTACCATCATGGTATATAATGTGCAAGAAGAAGAAGGCATGGAATTCCTGGGCTTTTGAACTTCACAAAACAGGTCTAAAGTCATCTGTATATATGTTTCTAGATAATAGCAGTGCTGAATGGAAGTAAAACATTTGTTAAATCTGTTTCAATACCCTTCATGTTTCATCTCTTGATTGTGCGCCATGGCCCTTCAGGAAATTCTGGTAGGTTTCTCTGGGTTACAGATGAGGTATTCTAGCAGGAAGAATTGTTATCTCATTGGGAGGTAAATAGTCTCTTGACGTTGTCTGTTTGGATTTAGTAAACAATGTGTAACTACTCAGACTCGTAGGAGAGGTTGTAGCAGCAATGAACCATTGTAATGCAATGGACTGTTGCTCTTTGGAGCCTTTTTTGCAGAATGAGCTCAGCACTTTTGAATATTCTTGTTCAGTTGTTTTGGCAGGCTTAGTTCTGTGACTTGAAGATTGCACAGTTCTCTAGTAGGAAGTTTTGCTTTTTAAAAATACTTTTCCTTTTAGTTTATTCATACAGAAGAGAAGGGGGAGAGATCTTGAAGAGGCCTTGAAATGGAATTTGAGTCCATGTTAAGTATATATAAACATGGCTGTGATTCTTGTGGGAATTGCTTTTGTTCTGAGGATATGGACACAGATTAGGGAAAGCTCCTGACAGTCACTGCAGTGTGACTTACTGACAGGTACTTCCTGGCTTTCAGCTGCATTTGTGTATAATGTTAAGAGAAGATTATAGGTCAGGGAGAGAGTGGAAGAGAAACTTCAGTATTTTGATGGGCTTACTCCACACCTTGGATGCCCAAGTCTTATGAGATGGAATCTGTACTGGCAGCACAGCCAACACTGGAGCTCTTTGAGGGGAATTCTCTGAGGTGTTACGATAAAATGCTCAAGGTGTGCTACTTCAGAGTATCAGAAAGCACTTGAGTTAATGCAGCCAACAATGTGAGGGGACAGTCAGGTGAGGTCATCCTAAACAGGGGACCTCAGAATGGTGGGAACACATCACCTTCACTGCACTTTATTTTCCAGCAGAGACAGTATGCCCTAAGGTGTTTGGGTCTCCTGAGTTGTTGGAGAGGGAGACAACAGCAACAGGAGGGAGAGGACAGTGGAAGGACTGTTGGGGCTGTAGGCTATCCCAGTTTGTAGGACACTGGGGGGTACGTGGCAGAAAGTGGAGGTGTTGAGCATGACCTGCCTCATCTCCAAAAGGTGTTTCACTGGCAGTTTGAGACAGCTGTGAATGGGAGAAGCAAAAAGTGACCACGCTATGCCAGAAGCACCCAGTTGCAAGGTGCATTATGCAGCAGTTGTCCTTTATAAAAATACTTTATAATTGAGGATCAGTAATACTTAATGCTTGGGTGCCCCTATTACATAATTCATCAGCTTCTTTCCTACTTGACATGGCTTGAAACAACTCTAATAAGTTACACTTATTGTATATAATGTGCTTTATTGTTATGGTTGCTTTCCAAGCCATGCTCTTGTACCACTAACACAATACATATAGGAATGCTTTTATATAATTTAATTTGAGCTACATCACTGTTGTTATAGTAACTTGATTCTGGTTAAGTTATAGTGGGGTAAAAAGTATTTTTTTTGAACTGTGTTTTAGAGATTCCAGTTTTCCTTTGATTTATTGATTTTTACTTTGGAAAAAGGTTCTTAAAATTTTGAATCTAGAATGAAAGAAAAGTTTAAATGCTGTCCCTCAGAACAAATGTGTGTTATTCCCTTGTAAAAATGAACTGGTTGTCCCTCATAACTAATAATGTCACCTTTGTGTAGCTAACAATTATATATCCATGTACTTGGATGATTAAGTGAAGCTTTGTCTCTGCACTTGTGCCTGTTAAAATCAATTGGAATGTTTCCATGTTCCATGTGATGTTGCTTTCATTTTTAACAACTCTCTTATGATTTCCTGGATTTTAAGTTTGGTTTTCCTATGTAATTTTTATCTCTCTGCACAGATGTTTTATAATACTGGGCTACTGGCTCCATCTTTTGAATTACTTTTATATTCAACCAAAAATATAATGTTCTCTGTTTTTTTTGTTAGTATTTACTAATGACTTTTTTTTTTAGTTTTCTAAGAAGCACAGAAAGAGAAAAAAGGACAAAAACTTTCCTTTTTAACTTGATCTAGTAAACTAGTTTAACACATTCATATGTTCTTCAGTGCAACTGAAACACTTAAATCACAAATGGAGCTAGATCTCCCTCTTTTGGAAAATCAAGGCATGACTTCATCACTCGGCTTGGAAGATGTGCTTTTGCCTTTTTCGTATCTTGATTATATTTTATTTTTGATTTGGTTTCTTTCCCTGGGAGAAAAGGGAAGCGGAAAGAAGGGGGAATTGTGAACAAATATTTAATATCCCTAAGAAGTTGAGATTGTAAAAGCTGATGTCATGATATATTTACAAAAAATAATTTGCACAGCAAATAAATCTCTCTCCAGTGATTTCTGAACTGCACAGATTCACCTGCAGAATTTTGTTATACATGTAAACCAGCTGAAAAGAACTATTTTTGTGTCCAAAAATGTATTTTTTCAATATCTGATTAAAATGTTTACCCTCTTAGCTGATTTATTCACCAGAAAATTGCTTGCAAGAAAAAGAACAAACTAGACAGCTTTGTATCAGCTGACTTAGTTTTGACAGTAATCATAAATTGATGAGGGAAATAAAGCTGGAGAAAGGGAGACTCTGAATAACATGCCTGGTGTTCTATTACTTTTTCTTTCCGGTGTAACCATTTGCAATTTAGGGAGGAGAACAGCCTGGAAGACGCAACATGCTGTCCATTCTTTCCAAAACTTCATTTCAAGGTTTGTACTCAATTCACTGTTAGGAAATAACTTCAGTGACTGCAAGCACCTTGACAGATACGCTGGATTTCTTGGTTATTTGGAGCAGTAGGAATAGAGGATGGTAAAGCTTTTCAGTGCAAGTTGAGTTCTGGAAAGATCTCTCATTTACCATGTGTCTTACCCCACCAATTTGGGTGGAGGGTCCGTTTGGGAAGGCGCTCTTGACTACAGGAAGCTGAAGTGTTGAACAGTTCCTGATTCGTTTTCCTCCTTGCTGCCTCTCCTAAGCTTTGTTAGGGAGGGCTGTGCAGTAGCAAGAAGAGTGAGGCACTAGTGAAGTTGTGTTTGCTTCTTCATTCCTTGCCTTCTATTTCAATATTAGGCTATTAGAGAGAGAAATGCTTTATCTAGTCTCTCAAATCTGTCAGGTAGAGTGAGACAATTTCAGAACAATGCTCTTAACAGTGCTGTTTGATCCTGAAATTTTTTCAGGCTTTTTCATTTTTATCTAAACCTTCTTTAAGGGAAAGTCTTAGACAAGAAACTCTAACTTCTGGTCCTGTTCTGCAGTGGGTTGCATTATGTTACCAGATAGTGTTCTGCTGTGGTCCCGTGTATTAAGAGCCAAACACACCAAAATGCTGCCTCTGGACTATGGTGGTTTTCTCACAAATCAGTGCTGACCTGTAAAAAGAGACTGGTAATAGCTGCCCTCCTCTGATTTCCCTCTGTGTGCATGAGAAGGGCAGGGGTGGTGATGTGACTTCGTCCACTGTTGTAAATGGGCTCAATTTACATTGTCAACTGGCAAAAGATGGTCAGAACTGGGTGTTGTATCCTGGGTACTAAACTCAGGACTGGGTGTGCTTTGTGGAAGAAAAGGGGGTGGCTGACGTGTACAGGGAAAGGTACTTCCAGCTCTTCTTCCAGGTGACAAGTGACAGGGTAAGTGGAAACGGCCTCTGGTTGTGCCTGAGGACATGTAGATTGGATATTAGTAAAAATTTCATCACTGAAAGGGTGGTCAGGCATTGGAATGGCCAGCCCAGGAAAATGGGGGGTTTGCCATCCCTGTCACTGTTCAAGAAAACACACGGCTGTGGCAGCTGGGGACATGATTTAGTGGTAAACATGGTGATGCTGGACTCAATGATCTTTGCCAGCCTAAACAATTCTGTGATTCTCTGTTTCTGTAGCAACTTGAGGGGGTTCAGGAAAGGATCAACAATTTCAAGAAAAATAATAAATGATCTTACAGCAGGATTGTATTGAATGCAGGAAACTGAAACAGCAGTCTTTGAACAGCATTATGAAATAAAATCTAAGATCAGGTTTTCTTACAGCAGTAATGTGTCTGAAATATATTGAGTCATATTCTTTTGTATTCTTGTAAATTATTAGTAGTGCTTGCTCTTGGTTTACCCTATTTTTGCAAAAGTCAAAGTGTGGATTTTGTCTATAGTGCACATTTTGCTAAAAACAACCAGTGTATGAGCAGTAGTTTTCCTTCTCTGTGTCCTTTTAAAACAACTGGGGAAGGGAAATACCATGATTTTAAATTTCTGATAAATTTCATGTAGTAGAAGAACTGTTATTGCAGCATCTAACAAACTTCCTAAAAGATCTTTGAGCTTATCCTGTCCACATTTTAGGTTTTGGACTGAACTTGCTTTTAAATCAGATCCATATTAACTGAGATGAGATGGTGTTTCCACCTGTGTTCCTGCAGCTTTTATATTTAGATAGTCTTGTCTCAGAAATGAATAGATCTGAAGCTATTGAAATCCTAGAGATTGTAAAATAGAGAAATGATAGCTTATTGCCCTTATATAAATAACAAGTCACTGATATTTCCATATTTATATTAAGGCTAGTCCACTCTCTCATTATATTAGCTATTGTTAGTTTGATGGCCAATTTAATTTCATCGTTGTATTAAAAGCCACATATACCAACAATCATTCCAGCTGCTTTCAAGCTATTAAAGTAATGAAATAATAATACAGTGTTTCAGAGCAGTTTATTGGCTTGCATATATTCATCGGTTATCTAGTTATCAATTCCTCATTTTCCTTTTCTCAGCTTCATCCAGAATAAATGACAAACCACTATATAAAAAATTTCACAAACAGTGGGAATGTCTAAATTCTTTATTATTAAAAAACAAACAAACAACAAACAAAACCAAAACAAAAAAAAAAGAAAACAACCCCCCCAAACCCAACCAAATCCACCAGATGATAGTTTATTTATGAAAATAAATGCCTGAAAAATAAGAAATCATCAGGACAACATGGTCTGTTTCTACACTTTCATCTGTCATAACAATAGCGCAGCCACTTTAAGCTCTATTTTACACATTTTTATCTAGATTTTTATTTGTGAAAGAACTATGAAAGTGTTGCAAAAGTTTCAGACTTTTTATCATTAAGGATACTGTAAGAAAAAGCGTGAGTTCTGTTTATAAATAGCCAACAAATTTCCCTGAGTCACAGTTGGTTGAAAATTACCTGGATATAAGTGCAGAGTTTTCCTTTAAATGCCCTGAGACACCCAAAAGGGGTTTGTGGATGTACTGCAGGTGGTGTGGAAAACCTGTGCTCTTTTGGAAAGGCAGAATAGTGGGATGCCCAAAAGTCTCAAATGTGTGAAAAATCAAGGCCCCTGAATCTTGCTTTTTCTGCATGGGCAGCACCCATTACATTAAATGAGACTTACTTCAGCTTCTGAATTGCTCCAAATGTGTTATTGCCTTTTTCTTTATGACACTGGACTGCCCTCAGAGTGATGGTTTCCCCTTAACTGGAATAAACTCCTTCTGAGCGTTTTAAAGATCATCAAAACAGACCCATAACCTCTATACTAAGTTTTGTCTTACAGCTAACTCTCCATTTCATGAGTTTCCTGTACTCTAGTGGACAGACATTGTTACTTTGATACGAATGTTTCTGTGGGATTTTTGTCTTCCAGCAGTGCAGCATTTGGAAAATGGGAATGCACTTTTGCACACCAGTTTTCACATACCTGCAAAGCCAGCCTTTGTTGGTTATATGTTTCCTCTTACTATAGCCATACCTTTGTTTTAGTACTGATTTTGATTCAGATCTGAAAGTTTTTACTTCAGAATTAATCACTTTGGTAGCACTGATGCCTTAAACCTCAGGTTACCAGGACATGTTTTTGCTATCTTGGGTGTATTCATCTATGAAATCCACTGCACTAATTACAGTGGTTTAAATGCTAAACTTCAAGTACACTAAACACTTCAGACAGAAATTTTGACAATACACCCAACATCTCTATAATGGAAAATGAACACAAAACACAAATTTTTAACCTTTGCATTAAAAAAAAAGAAAAAAAAAGAAAGATGTACAGCTTAGGTTAAGGTCTTCACTTCTGTTGTTTTACAGTTGTGCTTATATAAATAGTATATCTGTGCCATGTCCATTTTTAGAGCAAATTGACTTTTTAATTTCAGATTTTGAAGGATGTTTTCATTCAGTCTTTCTGACACTTATTTTTTGTGAGAGCATTTATTTATATGTATTTGTATTTCACTTGGAAGCCAAAATCATGTGACTTTCAAAGGTCTTGTCAAGGATTTTGAATTTTGATGTATTATTATGTGAATGTATTTACTACTAGAGGAGGGGGAGAAACCCCAGAACTACTCAGGGTGAGCTATTTGTAGAGTTGATGTAGGCAAATTGAGCATGACTAACTTTGAATATTCTACATTATTTTATTAGAAATTTCCCATGGGTAAGCTGCCTTGGAAACTATGGGCAAGTAGGGGAAAAAAGACTTTATTAAAAAGACTTTATTAATTAAGTTCTAAACAGGCCGGCTGTTGTAAGAGACAGCTCAAAAAAAAAAAAATCATTATGTCCACCTTTTATGCAGTTGGATAGTTAAATACTACTATATCTTATGTTTCAGACAAAGAGATATTTAATGTAGATGGTGGCAAGTTCTTTAAGTCTGCTAGTTTGTCTGTGGTTTTACTGTGTCTAAATTTGGGCAATGTAAATGTAACGCTTTTGAGATAGAGATTTCTTTCTTCTTAACCAGTGTTGGGTATTTCTAACATTTTAAACAAACAGTAGTTTTTATATCAAATGGTATATGCTTCCTCATACACCTTAAGGAGAAGACAAGGACATAGCTCTTGAAAATGAAGTGGGTAAATCCCAAGGCCAGTTTGAAGAAGCCAATTTAATGAACACCTTGATGTTATGTATGTTCTTTAGAGAACATTTTCTTGAGTTAATTAGAAATGTAAAGTCAGCTATAAAGTGTTGATGACTAAGTGGTAGCTAGCTTAGACTGCAACTTTTCTGAAATTATTTGCTTTTACTCAAGGCAAACTAGTTTGGAACAAAAGTACAGTATCTGTTAAATAGACTTATAGGTACTTTGTCAAAAGTGACTATATTCAGTGTTTTTTATGCATATAAAACCCATAGCACACATGCAGAGTATACATGGCAGCTACTTTTTGTCTTTTTATGCCTGAGCACAGCAGGGAATGGAACACAAGTAATAGTTTTGGGGTGAGTGGAACAAGAGGTATTATATGTGGTTTATATTATTACTCCATTTATTGTAACTTTTACTTATATATAATTATTTCAAGGCATGCCAAAGCAAATATGGGGTGGAAAGCTGTTGGACAGTTTGCCAGGCATGATGGTGTGGGGGTTCTGTCTCAAAAAACTTTAGAAAGTATTATATGAATTCCTTCTATTTCTAAATCAACCTTCTACAGTATCAGGAGAGAGGAATAAGTTGATTGAGTGTGGAGCTTGGTAATTAAACATAGGAGTGATTCTGTAAATGAGATTCACATAAAATTAAGAAAAGTGTTAAGCAAACATAGGAATAAAGAACTGAATGTAACCGGGATCATTTGATAGAGGTCTAAGAATACTGTGTTGATTGTCCTGTAAACCAGAGACTGAAAGGAGCCGACTTTAGCAGCTTTAGTGTTGTAATGATGCCTTTTCTGTGTTAGTGATGTTCCTATCAAAACACATGAGCAAAATTGAGGTTTCTGATGTTGTAGTGAGGTTAATCTACAGCCATGGCTGGATATATTTCTACTTACACTGTGAATAAGGCAACAAATAAATTTTCTGATTTCTTGTGTAAAATAAGTGCTTCCCCACTTTTTTAGAGAATTTTTTTTTTCTGATATCTGCATGGTTAAATTTTATGACTTCTATTGTTGAATAAATATATCCTTTTTTTTCAAGAGTGGTGGTATTCTTATATCTTTGCATAATGGAACTAAAAGTAAAGTTTTAAAATGAATCCAAAAATTAGATTGTGAGCCTTAAAATAGAGCAACTCTTAGAGAAAGTGGTAGATTTCCACCACCTGTTTATGGCTCTATATTGTTACTATTATAATATATGGCAAATAAATGTATGCCTTTGTTTCTTGGAAGTTTTAGTCGTAGCTATTAAAATTTTGGCTGTGAAAGTTGATAGAAACTTGTATCAGTCCTGATAAGTCTCAGTTCCTGAAAAGTCTAACCATTAAACTTGACTCAGTAGATGTTTTGAATGAAATCAAAGCTTGTGCTTAAAAAAGTGACTCCTAAAAAATTGGTAAATCGAATGCACTGATGCCTCACAAGTGAGGGGAAAATATGGTCAATTGGAGCTGAACAACAGAAGTTCTTATACCTTGTCAGGAGGATGGGATACAGAGCTATGGCTAATTAACTGTAGAAGTGTGAATTTACAAAATCCATTTAAATGGATTTCTCTGTTTTTCTTAACTGTTTTTCTTTGCTTAATGGTTTAAATTAAGGACAGGGCATGATTGGTTTTAGTTTATCATAATAAATAAACTTCCTCCCCCCCCCCCCCGTATCATCTTTGGATTAAACCAGTACTACATCTAATTAAATAATGTTCTGAATTTAGATTAATTACTTTATATTTCTTAAATGTGCCACTGCTCATATGCCTGTCTAGTATAAATTACCCTAAAATATTATAGAGAAAGGAATGCCAACATGAGTAATTAGGTATGGTTGTTATATACAGTAATCATCTTATTTCTGTGATGGGTAAATCAGGACAAAATAATAAAAGAAGCAGTGGCAACATCAGAAGTATGATATCAGAAAGAGGAGATAAGTTTTATTATTTTAAGAGTAACTTGCAAATTGTCAATGCTATCAGCAAGAAAGATCCTCACAGTGTTGATATAATTCGCAGAAATACTCTTTGGGCCACCTTTGCTAGCACAGTTAACAGAAGAAATTTTCCATACAACTGTACATTGTTTTCAGTAACTTTCTCAGATTTTTCTGATGAGGTGATTAGTCTCAATTACTCCTGCTTATTAAACCTATTTGAATTGGAGTTATAATAGTATGTACTGAGACACAGCAATCCTACTTCCTTGCCTTACTCTGCCAATTTCCATTAACCTTCTGCATATATTTATTTCCCTCCTTGCTGGTTTAGGTGACCTTTAAAAGGTCCCCTCCAAGTGACCTGTTCTATGATACTGTGATTCTACTTTCTTCTGTGGTTAGGTTAAGAATACAGATAATCTATCGAAACAATGAAAGACATTTGCCAGAGGCAAAACCACAATTATTTGATAGCTGTCTTCTTCCAGACTACCTGTTAAGAATTGAGAGCAAAGAAAAGACACTTTTATAACCAAAAAAAAAAAAAGGGGGGGGGAGGGGAGTTCAACACCCCCCCCTTTTCATCTGAGGCTTTTTAAGATATTCATAGTTCTCTTTAAAAAAAAAGATAAAAATAAAGCCTTCGAAAACCAACTACCAAACCAAAAAACAACCCAAAAGCCGAGCCATCAATTTCTCAACAAAAGCAGAATTAATAATTCCAGGACTTCACTTGCTTCTACGTTTCTAGGTTGCAGATTTGCAAACCTTCATTATTGTTGTACTGGCAGCCGAGATAGCAAGGAAAACAAGAGTGATGCTCTTTCTTCTGCACTGAGGAGAGAGGAGGTGGGATGGGGGAGGTGAGAGAGATGGAACAAGATTCTGCATCTCAAGAAGGGAGACATCACAGCAACCATTGGCTTCATAGGCTAACTGTTTCAAGTACAAGGAATAAGAGGAGGAACACTCATTGGGAGCAAGTCACCTTCAAATGCTGGGCACCTCCATTAATGTGCCCTGGTAGCTTTTTCCCATGGCACGCTGGGTGGAACAAATCCTGCCCCTGGGGAGAAGCCTTCCCTTTTGGTCATTCCAGATAGTATATAATTTCCTTATGAGAGAACATTTCTACTTCTAAAGCATATTCTCATAAGAATTTCTTGCTTCCTTTGAGCCAAAGACAAGGCCACACAGGTGGCATAGTTGACAGTACCAAGGGGGAGGTGCTGAGGGTTGTCCTGCACGCAGGGGACATCACGCAGCATGGACCTGTTGTCCCTCGTTCCCAAACATGCAACGCTCTCCCAGTCAGGATCATTTCTTCCACCCTTTGGGTCTCATCCTTTCCCAAGGGTATTTCTTAAGTTACAGGTTACATTAATTGCTCAGTGGAGCAGAGATGGCCTGTTCAAGATCACCACCTCTTCAAAGGTCCTACTACAACATCATCCTCATATTTAGTTCAATTTTGCTCTTTGTTTGTAAAATTAAAGCACTCCAAAAGAGCTCCTAGGTTTGTGTTTGATCACTTTTTCTGGTAAAGTGAAGTTTTATGTGCTTTTGAAGGAAATAATGGTCACTTTTCATCTCCTGTTATGAAATAGAGGAAACAATACTTTGTTTTAGCATTTGATAATAATACTGTTTTTTAGCATTAGAATGATACAGGCTTCCAGAGAAACTGAATAGCAGCAGAAGAAACCCAGCAATTTAAATTTTACTTTTTGTTCTTGACCCAAAAGCTGTCCTGGGCTTTCTTGCATTATCTGTGGTTCTGGTCTATTAGACATTGGTATGGATTCGCAGAGCATAGAAAAGGTGAAATTAAGGTATTAAAATTGGCTTGCTAGTTTGTTTGCCAAGTTAAACAAATCACAGTTCTCATCTTGATGGCATTATACTGCATGTCTATTTAAATTTATAAGAACATGGAAAGGAAATAGCAATGACAGGGGAAATTAGGGGAACCTAACAGTAATCCATTTGGGAAGGTTTTTTCTGCCATTGCTTATATAAAGCTTGTATATATCCTCACCTTTCAGCTCTTGCCTGTGAACATCACTCCAGAGTCTGATGTGTTTGGTTTACTATCCCTTTACAAATCATCCCAGGGAACAGAGTCATTCTTCCTTCTCTTGACTTGCATTGTGTATTTGTGTGTTCTTGAAATTAAATTTCTGTGTACTGTACTATTTCATTCCCCACAATGGTTTGCATAGGAGGTACTGTATGAGTTATATGTGACTGCATGCATATGTTGTGGTTATTTTATAGGTGGTGATTCGTGCTCAGAACGGCGCTCTCCTCTATCGTATTTCACCTTGGGCAAGATATGTAGTCCGTGAAGAAGACAAAGTGAATTATGATTGGGTATACTGGAATCCACCACGGTCATATATAGTAAGGCTTAAATATTATTATATAGAGGTGTATAAACCCATGTAGTATGTCATCTTTGTATGCCTGTTTGGAGTTATTTCACAAAAAGGGAATTGCAAACTAGTTGAAGTAGCTATCTGAGAACTGAAAGAGTTTTATTCATGGCTTTGACAGAAACAAGTGACTTTAATGATGGATGTGTACTTTTCCAGTCCTCTGTAGAACATAAAAAAAAAATAGTTACTGGATAAAGTGGTATTTTAAACTTGGTTTCTCACTTGTTAGGCAAGATTGACAACTGTTCCAGGACTAGGTGTCCCTTCCTGGTATGAAGGAGAACAGGGAATTATCAGTACAGGATTTAAGAGTTAGTTATCTGCAAATGCTACATTCAGTACTCAATTATAAGTCAGTGTTATATGAAGTCAGAAAAAAACTTTCAAAAGTAAGGTGTACATGCTCCAGTCAAATCCTACTTTATTTGTACCAGGAAAATCCATTTATTGAGACTAAAGCCCTCATGTACTGCTATACGGGAGAGAACTCTTTATGTGATATATGAAAAATACCTTCAGAGAACATTTGGAAACTTCAGACTGCCCAAGTGGTGCTGTTCCATATTACACTTCTTGATGTTTTTACTGGAAAATGGTATGCAGTGTTCTGTGTAAGAGATGCTGCACTCTCTATTTTAAGTTAAATTTTAGCATCCCCCTCGAATTATAAAGCAACTGCTTGACTAAGAAAGGGTTACTCATATGGAAAAACTTTTCTTATAAAAGTACATAATATAATATACCCTTATTTAAGTGTGTAGTTTTTATCAGTGTAGTGACCTATCCTGTCTATGGTGCTTTGAGACACCTCCATCCTCTGTAAGAAAAGGAATAAGGAGGTAATTGGCAATGCTATGATTGATATGACATGGAGTGAAAAGAACATTTGGGTGCAGACAAGGTTTTACTGAAAAAAATAAGAACCCCTTTATGAATAGGAGAGGTGCCCAGTGGAAGTAAAACATGCAACAAGCCTCAACCAAAAGTTTTCTCCTTGTCCTTGTAATTTCTGTTCTATATGTATGTTTTTAATAAGCTTTTTTTCTACTTTTTCAAAATTTCGCTTGAATAATAAACTACCAAAAAGAATATAAAATTTTGTATTTTTTTAAGTGCAATGGCTACTGTCAGTTTGTACACTTAAGTGTAATTTAAAAGGGTATAAGAAAAGTGTTGAATCATAAATGTCCAGTTTCTTGTTCATAAAGAATGCTAATTTGAAATAGACATTTGCTTTAACAGTTTAAAATGCTTAATTACTTTCAAAATGTTTCTACTGTCAGAGAAAAAAACAGAACAAATCTTAAATTGTTTTTCATCTTGTGCGAATCATGTGATTGTGACAACACACCTAAGCTGTTCCTAATGACAACTATTTGGTTTTTTTATCTTGTAGCATAAGCATCCTTCCCCCAAGAGATTAAAAAGCCTGAGAATCTATGAATCTCATGTGGGGATTGCTTCCCCAGAAGGGAAAGTAGCTTCTTATAAAAACTTCACGTACAATATCCTACCTAGAATAAAGGATCTTGGTAAGTAATAAGAGATGCTTGCAAAGATTTTTTTTTTTTTAATGTGCCTGTGCTCTTTTTAGAAAAGATAACTGTCAAGTATTTACAGTTTTTTTGCACTTTCTGATTACACATACTATAAAAATAGATTCTTAGGTGAGCAAAAATTAGAAACAAGTGAAATCTGCGGAGAAGAAACAAAGACTGAAATAGGATATGTGAATCAAAACCTATTTCAGAGATTTTGAAGTAAAATGTGACTGCTAAAGCCTAGATAAATCTTGCAGGGCAATTTGCTTTTAGCATGGTTTTCAACTTGGAAAAGGATCTGGTTTTGTGAAAGAGTCTTCAGAAAATACTGCATTCTTAATTTTCTCTACTAATGTTAAGCTTGATTCTAAGGAAAGACAAAGGAATTCGTGGATTTTTTTTTTCTTTTGCCAGAATAAACAATGTAGTTTTTCTTTTTAAAATCCCTGAACAGTAACTATGAAGTATCAGAACATGAAAACTTTAAATGTGAAAAATCTTTGTCTGGAAAAGAACTTCTAATATATTGGAGAGGATGTATGAAACAGCTGGTACTATTATCTCAGGAAGCACAGCAAAACTGTTCACCTCAATTTCTCTTGGATTTTTTTTTTCCATCTTCTCTGTGCACTGTTTCTGTAGTGGACAATATTAGAACTTCCTGGCTTTTACTGCCTTGTGATGAAATACGTTTTGTTACACTCAGCTCTAAGATAATCGTGACATCCATAGTCAAAATCTCTGTCTGTGGTGGCTGTGTTTCTACTTGATTTTTTTTAATTTTTTTTTTCTATTTTATTTCATTTTATGTATCAGAGTCCCTGAAGAAGCCATGCATTTTCATGTAGGTTTACATATTAAATCAGTGTTTCACAGAATGTGGCTTTTGCCCTTTGATGAGGTTAAGCCTGCAGGTATGATGGGGGAGTTTGCATGTCTGGAGTCTCTCAATGAAAAGTAAATTTGAATTCTACATTATGTATTTGTGACTCCTTACTGCCAAGGGATTTCAGTTGTTCCAGGAGGTTAATATGGTTTACAGAATTAGGAAAGCATTCTGGTTTACCTACAAATTTCTTTCTGTGGAGAAATGTCATGAAAGTGCTGATATACCGCAAAATAAAAGCAGTATCAAAGGTAGGTAGGGTATGCAGAATGCTAGCTGATGTTCCTTCTTATTTACATTAAGTCAACACTGTGGGAATTAAGTGTTTTTAAAACGTATTTTTAAGGTCTGTTATATTCAGTTTTGGAATGTCTTACTTGTTAGGAAAAGTTTAAACACATCTCTATATAAGAATTGTAATATATTAATATTTGGTAGAAATATGTGCATGACAAATAGTGAAATAAATAGCAAGCAAATTGAATGAGATTAATTTGATGCTGTATTGCTATTTATTTGTAAAAATGCTGTAAATAAGAATAAGTATAATGAGCCTGGATTGCAATGAATCTGACAAATGGTTGAGCTCATGCCAACTGTCCTTTAATAATAGCTCTGTTTTTAAATGTCATAGCTATAAAAAACTCGAGGACAATAAAAAACAACTCACAGCATCTTGTCTAAACTAAAGAATGAAGATTTTGTTCAGACTAAGAACTGGTGATAGTGTGAGTCTCAATAGCCTGTAAATAAAACCTGAAAGTTATATGTTGTTGGTAGTGCTCACTTGGTAACCCTCTGTGACAGTCACTTAAGGCCGGCAGCTTCGGGGGCCCAGGAAGACACATGCAGACGATTCATTATGAATTACAACATGACTCCGTTTATT
>JAWWMO010000001.1:7821964-7864704 GCA_035047845.1 Dendrocincla fuliginosa
AATGAGCACACAGGGCTTTAGCCAAGGCTAACTCCCTTCTTGCTCTCTCATGAGAAACCTACAAGATAGCAGGCCTCACAAGGCCAAATCTTCCAACAGTCACTGATATTCGAGATGGCTTTAGCTAAGATTGTGGCAAGTACTGTGGCCGTGGAGAAGATCAGACGATCAGGCTGGATCACCTGTCCTATAAAGACAGGCTGAGAGAGTTGAGGTTGTTCAGTCTGGAGAAGTGAAGGTTTTGGGGGGACCTTATAGGAACCTCCCAATACCTGAAGAGGCCCTTCAAGAGAGCTGGACAGTGACTTTTTGGAAGGTCGTGTAGTGACAGGGCAAGGGGGAATGGCTTTAAACTGAAGGAGGGTATATTTAGATTGGATTATAGGAAGAAATTCTTTTCTGTGGGAGTGGTGAGGCACTGGAACAGGTTACCCTATTGTGGGTGCCCCATCCCTGGAAGGGGTGTTAAACAACCTGGTCTAGTGGAAGGTGTCCCTGCCCGTGGCAGAGGAGTTGGAGCTAGATGGTCTTTATGGTCCCTTCCAACACAAACCATTCTGTGTTTCTATCATAGTATGTGTAGCCAGTGAATAAGCCCATACCCCCTGACTGCGAGTGTCAAAAGTGAAACAGAAGTTCAGGACATGCAGATTGGTATAGCTAATCATTCTGAAGTTAAATAAAGATTATCTTTGCATATCACTTCTTTCTACATCTGGGAGTTTCAATATACCTAATTAAGTGTGCATCACTTGGCAAATTGACTGTTTAATTTATAATGGAAGATCACAAAAGTATATACTGTTAGGTAGAATTGCTTTTTGAAAGTTACTGAATCTTTAGTTGTTAATCATTGGAGTCAAAGGCAACTAAGATGAGAGAAGACTAGAATCAGTCTGTTACAGATGTTGAATCCTCTTTGAACTATTCTTAAGTCATAACTTTTTGTTATTTCTTTTTATTGTAGGATATAACTGTGTCCAGCTGATGGCTATTATGGAACATGCATACTATGCCAGTTTTGGTTATCAAGTCACAAGTTTCTTCGCAGCATCAAGGTAGGTTTAACTACTTCAGCATCTGTTCTTTTACCTTCCTTCCCATCCACTGAAATCAGAATCTCTGTATTATGTGTGTTTGCAAGTGTTTAATGAGAAGTAATTCTTCCTCTTAAATTCGAAATCAATTTGGCATAGTGATCAGCTGCTCTGTGAAACTTTTTGTGCAGGATACAAACAAAAATATTATAAGTAAATTCAGCTGTGATAGCATATTCTGGGTAATCCACCTTCAGCAGTCTTTATGCATGGCTTTTGTGTTGTGGAGTTCTTGGCAGCAGCAGACAGGATGTGTAGGGTGCTCTTTTCTGTCAAACACAACTATACACTGCTTGCTCATAATACACTTGATTAAAATCATGGCTCTGTGTGTTCTCTGGGAACCCTTTCACAGGCTTGTAACAGACTGTACTTAGGTTTGAGGCCTAGGGTGAAAACTGATGAATAATGAATTCAGGTAATTTTAAAGAAAATTATGATAAATATGAATGGTCTGATTTTTTTTTTTCCATCTTTGTGAAGCTCAAGCGGCAACTGGTTAAATTTAGATAAGAAGCTTTTAACTGTCTTAATTAGCTGAAAAAAGGTGTATTGGGCACAAAAATCTTCATTTGAAAGTATATAGGAAAATAGTGTAGTACATAAACCAAGTAGCTGAGCAGGACAGCAGCAGGTGGTGTATTTTGCAGACTTTTGTGAATCTACATTTACTTTTGCTGTCATTGTGTTACTTAATTCCAGCCATATGAATATATTCTTCTTTCTTATGAACTAAAGAAATGTTTAATATTAAACAGAAGCTTAAAGTTGTATCAATCATCTTTTATACTGAATTTGAGGTAATTTTACTAATTAAAATGGAAGAATAAAACTGAATCTATCTCTGCAAAACATTGAGTGTGTGATGCAATTTTTTAAAGAAAAATTGTTTTAAAGTGTTAGTTTGTAAGTAATAACTACTACTTGAGAGGCTGAGCAAACAGCCTGTGTCCAAGTGGAACCTAGGTGATGAAGAACTGCTGACTTTGTAGTTTTCCTGATTAATGTTCAGCATTGTCAGCATAAGTCCCTATTGCACCCCTCACATTCCATTTGGATTCTGGCAGCCGCTACGGGACTCCAGATGACCTGAAGGAGATGATTGACGTTGCTCACTCCATGGGCATCACAGTTCTGCTTGATGTGGTGCACAGCCACGCCTCGAAGAACTCCGAAGATGGTCTCAACCAGTTTGATGGGACGGATTCCTGCTTCTTCCATTCTGGCTATAGAGGAAATCATCAGCTCTGGGACAGCAGGCTCTTTGACTATTCAAAGTAAGTAGGAAATGTCACTTCAGCTGTTAGTGGTTAGTAATTCTTACCAGTTCTATTGAAACTACACTCTTTGCCAAGCTTGTAAACATTTGGGTTGTTCAGCATTAGAATATGCAGAGTTAAATTTCTTTACTTGTCTAAATACTGAAAATCTGACGCTAAATGATGGTATTGAGGTTTCATTATTCTTCTGTCATCTATGGCTACATATATAATGTATAACACATATATAATCTATGTTCTAAACTATATTATATATAAAATACACAATATATAAATATACATTATATACCATGTGCATTGTAGGTATTGCATAATGTAGATATACATTTATTTTTATTTTACATTGTTTATACATAGAGATAGCAATTTAAATATTTAATATATAGGAATATATAATTGTGTATTTTATGTCCTATATAATGGATTTGTATTTTCGTATTATATGCAGTATATTGCATATTTTATATATGCTATATAATGTTTTTCTACAAAAATAAAGGGATAAGAAAAGCTGAAAAGAACTTGCAAGCTCTGGAAATCTATTGTCAAACTGACAGGTTGTTGAAATACAGGAAAAGTTTCCCCCCAGGACACCTAACTCCATTCCAAAGAGCTTCCAGAGGTCAATCAACAGTTAATACAGAGCAGGGGTCATGTTGAGAAGGCAGTTTGAGACCCACTTTGGGCACACTTAATTAAGCAGTATAAATATAGTGTGTGTCAATAAGCGTATTAATGCCAGATGATTATTAGCATTTAATATTGTTTACTTTGTATTCTCGGCGGCATTGGGGCTGAGGAGATTGATCTTGTATGCTGAATATATCAGTGGTTTAAAAGGAGAAACAGACACAGGCAGCCAGCTTGTTTCAGTCTCCTTGCATTTTTACACGTTTGTTCATTCCTGAACCACCCTGATTCCTCCCTTTCCTTTTTTTTTTGATTCTTTCCCCTAAACATACCACAATAAGTTTTGTGTAACTTCACAATCTCCTTAAAACATGTCTTAATAAATTCTATACAGTGTCGCTCACTTATTCCATGATAACTTCTCTTTTTTTTTCCCCCTTGAGATGCATGATAATTTTGTATGACCTTTGTATCCAAGTTCTGGTTTAACCCTTTAAAGGTTACACTGGAGTGATTCCTGCAGTGGCTCATCACTCAGTGACTTTAGGGTTCTGGCCTCCTTTTATTCTGTTAGCTGTTAGGTTTTGTGTGCTGCAAGTTTTTCCCATTTTTCTCCCTCACTTGCATTGAGTTGCTGTGAACTGCATATGCTTACATTGCACTGTTGAAGAAGTCATAGGCCAATTGTTTAATGAAAAAATCTGCAGGGTAACTTGTTTTCAAATAAGACAATTGACCAGTGTGAAAAGTGACTTATGCACTATATTAGTTAATAGGATGAGCTGTTCTCTATTTACTTGTTATTTGGGACAATTGACCAGTGTGAAAAGTGACTTATGCACTATATTAGTTAATAGGATGTGCTGTTCTCTATTTACTTGTTATTTGGGACAATTTAATGGTTGAATTCAAGGGGGACTTTTTGAATTGGGATTTTAATTATTATAAAAACTGCATTTTAGTATGTTTAATGATTTTCTGAGTTGCTTCCTATTAAACTTTAAATTCATATTCAACTAAATTATATTTCAGGTAATCTTAAAGCGTTGTTATAAATACAGTAGTATTGCACACTTATCTCATTTGATGCTTATGTGTAATCGAGTGCCAGACTGAATGCTGCAAAGGGGAAGTGGGAAGAGCTGTGAGGGGGTGAGATGAGATTAGGAAATAGCAAAGACCAGGGAAACTGAGTCTGTGCACTGGATGACTGAGGGTCCCTTGTACCATTTCCCATCCCCTGCCCTCTGGTGAAATGCAACAACAAATTTCATTTCCCTATTTCAAAGTTCTGTGGAAACCCTTCCTTCCCCTTCACAGGAAGCTGTGAACTGTTTCTAGTCCTTAAGGGCTTCTTTCATCCTAATATCTGAAACACTGAATATTTTGTATGTGTTTATAGTAATATTTTAAGGCTTAAAATATATAATCATAATGTTTGTTGCTCAAGACTGGTTAAAAAATAGTTTGATTTTTTTTCCCTGGGTTTTGTGTGTTCAGATCCCGAAGAAAGTTGTGAAAGAATCAGAACTGGCCTTTTACTGAAAATGTTATTTATTCTTTTTCCATTTAGACTGTATTGACATGCTGCTAATTTCCATAGCAGTGAATGAGCAGCTCTAGTCTGGAAGAGGGCAGTGTAAAAATCTGTGAGAGAGATTCGAGTTGCTGGCAGGTGTTGAAAGTTTGCTGAAAATAAATGACACCAGACACAGTCTATTGAATGGTCTGCAGCAAAGCTTACTTGCTGAGAGAAATTTCCTGAGCTGCTACAGCCTTCTGTCCTGTACAGTGCTTGTACTAAATCCCTTGCCTTCTGTAGTGGGAAGAACTGTTATATCCACAGGTACTTAAACATCAAATGCAAAGAATGCTCAATTCACTTTGGAATTGAGAGAAACTAATTCTCTGCCATGGAAGAGATTAAGGAACAATTGCTTTATCAGTTTAGTCTGTCTACGTTTTCTTTGAAAGCCAAGATGTAAGTAAATTTATCTTGCAGCATTTGCAAGATTACTCAGTTGTCTGCAAAGGGGACTGTGAATACTTGCTATAACAGGATGTGGCAAAAGATCTATATCCATGCTGGGAAAAAAAAAAAAAGATTCTATGCTTGGTGTATTTGAAATACTACTTTTTTAGTAAAGTTTATGTAAGTAGAGATTAGCTCCAAGAAAAGCAACAGTAAAACTGTTCAAAGGACAACTTGGATTTTGTATCTTGCACCATAGTGCTACTTAAAAATGTGAAGGCATGTTTTGTGTTTAATTTTTTTAATCTATGTTTATGCAAGTGATGTACAAACAGGGAGCTTTTCCGTAAGTTGTGAACAGCAGCTTAAAATTATGCTGTTCATGGTATCACAGGAGAAGAAAACCTTGATGTCATTGAAATGAAAATTTGCAGACAACTGACATGTAAAAGAATATTTTCATCTTAATACTTTTTTTCCACAAAAGTATTAGAAGTTATGCTTTAAAATCAACCAAAATATTCAGAAATAAAAAATTACTTCCATAATTTCCATAAGTTTTGCACGTTTTTGAGTTTTTCTAAAATCTGGATCCTGGGTGGTGTTTTCATCAAATGCTAGTTTGACAAATCTTACTCTCCTTTGTCACCATCCCTTTCTGACTGTGCCTGTGCTCACCTCCCACCTCTTGCCTCCATCAGCAACCAATCGAAAAATCAGAATCATAAAGTTTGTGTGAGAATTACAGTTGATTTTCAATTATTATTTTTTTAATATACTTCTATGGAATTTGTCTTGGCTCCTATTAAAAATAATGTGAGTTTTCTATGCTTGAATTGATGAAAGGGAAATGCCTCAGTGTAAAAGGGATGCCACAAGCTCTGGACTTGTGTTCTAGTTGGCACTGTCCAGTTAATTTTGTAGTAAATCAATTGTCTCTGTTGTGTTCCTGTTTAAGGTAGCTCACTTGAAATACATGCAACCACCCTCCCATCTTAAGCAAAGATTTTGCTTGTAATTAATTTTGCAAAAGCCAAGTATAACAATTTTTTCCTACTAAAATCATATTCAAAGGTTATTCAGCTGCCAGGTTCATTAAAATTGATGCTGTAGACTCTGGAGACCAGGTGGGATCACAACCAGAGTGGTTGATTGTGTTTTGATTTAAATTCATTTCTCCAAATAGCAAATGTGTCTAAAATACTAATCAGGCAAAACAATTTAAAAATAATTGAGAACAAGATATTATCTAGCACAGATAAGAGGGTTGGTTTTTTTTTTTTTCCCCAAGTGCTACACAAATAGAATGTGTAAGTAATGCTGCCTTTCTAGACTTACTGAGGTCTGAGTATATTGTTTTGATTAAGGCTCTTCCTGCTTTCTCCTTAGACTTTGTTAGACTGTATTCTGTCTCAATCCAACTATAAATGTCAATAGCTATCCTGGTATGTTTCTGTGGCCCCTGAGAAACAGATAAAACAGTGGTAGGAGTAAAACTCACAAATCATGTGATGCCTTAAGTTTTGTTTGTGGTTTGGTAGTGTTTAGTAGTTTGTTTAGGTGAGGTTCTTTTTTAGTATTGTGACTCTTCACCTGAGCACTTAGCCAAAATTTTAAGTTCTTGCACAGTCTGGGAGGTAAATTTGGCACAAGAGTCAGAGGTTGATTTACATTCTGGTTTTAATTTTAATTAGTCTGGCTTCCTTGAGCGCAGCAGTACAGTCTGTAAGAGACAATGTTGGTTACAAAGTTTTGGGGCTCGCAGATGTGCTGGCATCTCTTCTGGGGGCTTTTTGGGGCCTTGTTTTCAAGGCTTTTATTTAGGCTGGATTTTGTGTCCATACTTTGGGGTTTAAAGATCGTAACTAAGCCATATAGTGGGAGAAATCTCTGCTTTTATTTAGCCTTTTCTTCCTCCTTCAGTTTTGTGGTGTTTCGAGTGACATCCATGCCAAATGAGCTTTGAAATGTTGCAGGTAGGGTTTAGAGTATAAACGTTTTGTCCCACGAGCCACAATTCTTACATCAGGGCAACAGATGACTTGCTAGTCCCCTGCTGCCTAACCAGATGTTCTCTCCAGCTTGGTCTTCTGAACTTTTGGTGAAACAGCTGATCATAGCTCGGTACTTTTTTGTTTGTTTGTTTAGTTTTTCTTAAAGTGGGTTATAAAGTGCCATAGCTGAGCAACTGCTTTTAACCCCATTGTGAGAGCTGCAGGAACAGGGGAACTGTGAGGTGCACGTGTGTTATTTCTGATTTAGGTGGCCGGTTCCCCAGCTTGCCCCTCCAGAGTGGAGTGGGTGACCTGAGGCCTTTCTTCCCTGTGCTGTGGCCCAGCCTCTCTGGTGTTCCCTCGCATCTCCAGTGGCACAGGGCACCCGTGCTGGTTGCTGAGACGGTGGGCTTTCCTGCCACCCAGTGTTTAAATCCTTCATTGACCTCGTGCTCTATTTTATGGGGGAGAAAGCTCCACTGGCATCCACAGTAACTTACTTCACTTTGGGACCTGACTCCTTAAAGACATGTTGATCTTCTAACATCTTCAGCAGTCTCTATTGAGGTCAGTATTTAGTTTTTCCTTTAACAGCTGTTCTTCACCTGAATTGTTTTTCTTTCTTCTGATTGCCAGCTTTGCCACTGATGTAATATTAGTAAGTGGACAGAATTGGAAAATGCATCTCTCAGAGTTTGGTGTTCGGTTAGTAGCGCTGGGATCCTAATTCTTTTGTGAGAATAGCTCTCCAGATATCTGTGGAGGTGAAAACTTGTTACCTTATTTGGGAGCATCCCCGTGCATTTTACCTTTGAGTTTTCAGGATGCAGTGGTTGCATTGCTATTCCTTATCACTTGGACTATTAGCATTTTAAATGGATCTAAGTTGGTGCTTTATGGAGTACCAGAGTATTGGTACATAATGGTACATTATGGTGCCTTGCCTAACCTAAGGTTGCACTTAAGGAAAACTGACACATCAGCCTGAGTTACAGCCTGAGAATACAGATAACAGGTCATGTGTGTTCTTGCCATCCACCACAGGGTCACCTTATTCACTCATGTTTTAGAGTGCAAAGATGGTACATTTGACTGCAAACTTAATTAACACACACAAAGGATAGGTAGGATTTAAACACTGCTGGTACACTTGTTGCTTCCAAGATGACAACTGAAGAGACACTGCTGGCCAGGCAGGCATCAGTAAGGTGGGAGAAAGGAGACTGCCACTATTTGTAACAGACCCTTGACGGTACTGGCTTATCCTCTTTACTATTTTGCACTTTTCCATGTTTTTCCTTTTGAATCGTAGAGCTCCTAACAAACCTGTCTGTCTGTGACTTTACCTTTTCTACCTTGTGTAGTTCTAAAGACTTCCTTTCTGTTTTCTCTCAACAAAGCAATTTCCTTAGATGCTTAAGCTATGCAGGTTTTGGGACACAGCTGATCCCCTGGAAAGGGGGAGAGAAGAGGAAAAGGCAGCAGGGGAAGACTACTGAAGAACTGATGAATCATATACAACAGAGCTCAATTCCCAGAGTGTAAGAACTGAAGTGTTCTCTTCTGCAGCTTCTGAGGATTTAGTAGGGTACAGGCGATATTCTTCCAGCTGCATTTATGCAGCAATAATGACATCCAGTGGCATGCCATGTTTGTCATAAATGTGTTTTCATTGTAGATATACTTTGGCCATAATTCCAACTGGATTAAAGGCAATGCAGAGATAGTTGTCAGTGAGCTGGATTCTCAGTCATTTGGTGTCTTTTTGGTTTATTGTTGATTCTATGGTAATTATAGTAGGAACAGGGATGTAGGTTATATTTTATGGTGTAAAACATTAAGCTATGCTGATTTTAATTCATTTCTTGCCAGTCTTCCTCCACAAAATTAGTTTGGGAAAGCTCTGTATTTAAAGATCCCCATAATATGCATTGCAATTTCATTTGGATGGCAAAGATTATTTCTTAAGGACTGATGTAAGGAAGCACTGCTTGTAGTGTAATAGTGAGATTTTTATTCCTCCCTCATGCCTCATAAATGTAATTATTTTGATTACAGATTGACTTTAAGAAAAAACCTGCCTGAATATGTCCTTTGCAGTCTGCTTCTACTGACTGGACTTTGACAGTGACTGTGAGAGCATAAAAGTACTTTGTAAAGTTTAAACCTGAAAGTTTAAGACCTGAAGGTCTTAAGTCTGAAAATTGTTTTTGTTTTTGTTTTCTCCTCTTTTAAGTAATTGTGAGCATTAACAAGTAAACACAACTATGGGGGCATTGCAGTTAATAAATTGCCTTTTTTGGAGGGAATGAATGCTGAAAGCATTGATAGAAGAGATGATGTATAGAAACTGGCTGCAATGTAATTGGAAAAATTAAAATAACAGTGCAAAAAAAAAAGTACCAGCCTTGAGCATATTATGATTTATAGTATATCAAGTCTGGACCTGCTGTAGAATTGCTTTAATTTTTTAATTAAAGATTCATCTAGAAGCTTAATTACTGCACTGTACTTAGATTGATATAACTGACTGGGAGGTTTTAAATTTATAGGTGCTCTAAAAACTTCACATATGAATATGTGTGGCTTTGTTTGAAGTGTCCAGTTTCCCATATTAACTCCCAACGTGGCAATCACAGCTTTATGTGAAGTTTCAAAAATGTAGCTGCACAAAAAATTGGTATAGTCATAAAGCAGTGTATTGATATGTGAAGAAAAACCACACTGAAAAATTGCAGTCAATTGTTCTAAACTTTGCCAGGTATCACATTTTGAAATATAGAGGTGACCATTTATAGCCTAGAAAATTCATAGATGCAGTCACTCTTACCTTGAAGTTGAGTATGGTATTTCAAGATCTATTATGGTATTAAAGATCTAAAATTAGACAAGATCCAACACATTACAGGGAATCATTTTACATCAATCTAAATGCAATAATGATCTTACATTTAGTAATCCACACTCGAATTGACAACTTTCTCTGCATTCTTGGATGATTACTGCAGCGTGTTACATGAGCAGTGTCTGTTGTGAATAGAGGGTTGTGCTGGGGAAAAGGGTGATGGTTGTATAAGTTTGAGGTGAGAAAGAGGCTTTAAAGAATCCACAAATGAAATGATGTTGACTTTCCTCTTTGGATGAAACCCTATCAGAACTTTAAGGTTGGATGAAAATTTGTCATGGCAGGAAAAGAAGATGGGATCATTAAGACAATTGTATTTTTTTTTTCTGGTGGTAGTGTGTACATGTTGTATCATGTACAGATCCATTTGAAATCCAGTTTCTGAAAGGTCACTGGAGAGACACAATTGAAAACAGGCAACAAAACAGCTAACAACTGTGTCTACAAAGTAGAAAACAACAAACTATTAAAATGCTGTAGCGTTTCCAAAAGTTAGTAGTGTGTTTATGGCCAACAGATCAGAAATAATCTGCAAATAATCATGTTGATCATGTTATGTTAGTTACAGTTTTGAAAGAGATGCCATGTTTTCTTGAGGAATGCCATTTCGTGGACTAGCAGAAAGACTAAGTGCCTGTCCCTGAAAGGTGATTGAAACTGAAGATGCCAATCAATGCAGACAACAGGGCTGGCCAGGCTGCTGCTTCAGGTGGTGGCTGTCTCTGTTCTACCAAACTGGTTCCTAGCTGTGGCCACTGACTGAGATCCAGCTTTAGATGGACTATGGAGATACTACAATAAAATTTAGGGAGTATTTATAAGGACTTGCTCAGCTCTATAGGAATGTTCTCCATAGGGGTTATTTAAATACCAGCATGACTTTGGATCTGATGTGTTATTGAGAGAAATTTTATTAGAGTTCATACTTAATAAATTAGTGGTGAAATCGTAAAGAAGATAAAAAAAATTGGTTCTTCTGTTCTCATTCTAATAGTAATGGGTGGAGAGGAAATAAGTTTTGCTGATCTTTCTTCCAGGTTCTTTTCTGGCTGATACTGGGCAAGTCTGAGGAACTGAAATAGCGTGTCATGTCAAATGTGTCTTAATTAATAAGGAAAACAGTGTATTAAAAGCCCTGGGAACAGGGTGAATTGTTCTAAACCAGATACAGAAAAAGAGTACTTTTTTTTTTTTTTTTTTAAAGCACACTATACTAAATTTGCTTGGCTGCTTTTCCCATGTGTTTGCTTCGGGCAGTTCCTTATAAAGAGGTAACTTCATAGAATTCTCTCTTAGTTTGCCATGAGAATTGCAAGCGTTTAAACATCTGTTTGTCCTGGTTCATACCTCTATCTTTGTTGGATCTATATGTATGTATGTATATCATTCCTTGTAGTCTCTTGAAAATTGGTATGAACTTCTCCAGAAAGAAAATAAATTCATTGCCCTAGTTATTAGTTTTTAGTTTAGAGAGCTGACACAAGTTTTTATAAGTTATTCTACTACAATTTTCTTTCTGAAATAAGCTCACTAAAGTTAAGCAAGTGTGCAAGTAATACTTTAAGAGTCCTTACCCCCCTTGATTTCTTTAGTCTTCACTATTGGGCGGTAAGTCCTGTCAAGTGTAGTTTTAAGGATAGATACATTTGAGCAAATAAACAAGAATGAAAAAGCACATCCATATAAGTCACTACTATGTGCTGTAATTTTCTTCTGTAGGGGACGACTCAATTTGTTCAAACGAAATGCTGAGAATGAAGTTCTCTGGAGAATTATTAAGTAAAAGTATGGATTTTTTTGTATCTATAATATATTTAGTCATTGCACTAAGGCTATTTAGCTGAGTTTATCTGTCAAAGGGCTTCATAATCAAGAAAAGAAATGCTCTTTCCTGTCACTTTTTAAAAATTCTTTATTCCTTTTGAGATATGCAAAGAAAGTAATGACTTTTGTCACTTTCCTGATTAAATAAACGCATTTCTTGGCTGGAGGGATTTATGGAAACGCCATAGAATTTATCACTTCATGATGTGGAGTGAAGCCATATTCTTTTCACCCTGTCAACATGAGCACCCAGCTCAGCTACACCCAGGGCTTGTATTTTTAACTCACAAAGCTTTAGAGATTGGCATTATAATTTACTGTTTCCTTCAGTTGTTTAGTGATGAACTTTCCCCCTTTGCTGTTATTTAACAACATTTATGTTAGCACCCTAGCACATCTTTCATCGAGGCATGAGATTTTAGAACACATTTTATCACAGGCTTATCAGTAGTAGTATATCTATGTTTTCTAAGACAGTTCTCTAGTACAGTAAGTAAAAGAGAAGTTGATGTATATTGAAGAAAGAATTCACTCATTATTAAAGCACAGTTGAAAGTAAAATTATCCCTCTGAGTACTATTCAACTGAGATACTTGTTTTGGTCAGTGTTACATTTTCATAACCTGACCTTTTGCAAGCAGGTGGAGGCAGTGCTAAATTCTCCCTTGTCTTCCCTCCTCCCGAAAGGGGAAAAATAAAAGGGAGGGGGAGAAAAAACCCATTTAAGTTATTGTTTCATTTATTATGATACCAAATTAGTTAGAATGGTAAATAATTAGAAAAATAAATAAAAAAAATAATAAATGGAATTGTTCGTGCAAAGGAAGTATTTTATATACTTTATTGCTTCATGTGCCAAGTTTCTCTGAAAGAATGACCTTTTGAGGTTGTGAAAGTAGTCACAGCTATGAGCCAAAACCATTTCTTATTCTGAATTATGTAATTTAAATTCAATGGATTTCTTTAAATTTATTTAATTTGAAATGGAACAAGCGTGGACAATCAGAAACAAATACTTAAAGTTAGTGTTTAAATTAAGGAAATAAGCATAATCTTTGAAATTTCTAAATACAGATTTGGTTTTAGGGACAGCAGGAATAGGGGAAATTCCTTTTTTCTTGTTGAAATTTAACTCTTGGCATTAGATTCCCTAGACAGTGTCTCTGTACAAAGAACTGGTGAATTGGAGTAATCAGTCAGCCAAACACTGGGAAAAAATATCCCAAAAGATTTTCACTACTATTTCTCCCCCTGTTTTCTGATTTGAGCATTTAGTGTTTGCTACTCTGAATTTTTAGACTTTATTCACTACCCTTAAAACGGAAATTCTCTATTTCTCTTCCTGTAAATTAATCGGGGGCTTAAACCCCATAGATTATTCACAAAGTGAATGCTTTTTGGAAAAGAAAAAAGTCAACTACAAAACACTAAAATTTACATTATCAATGTTTATAGGCTTCCTTTGCCACCACCTTCTTAGATAAGGGCATTGGAAAAGATGAAAATCTACTTTGACTATGTTATAAGAAATTCCAAGGTAATTATTTTGTCATTGGGTTAAGTGGAGAGGAAACTAAAAGTCTATCAGGAAATGGGTGAATTGAATGACTTTAAGCTGGATGTTCTTTCTAATCCTTATCCAGCGTTGGCTAACAAAGCTAGTGACTCACAGAAAGTAGTACAAAAATAGCATCCTTATAAACTAATGAATTGTGGACTGAATAGAGTGAGTGTTCTGCAGGTTGCATCTACAGCTGCCCTTAGCACAGAACCATCTTCATCCAGACTTGGAAAAACAAAAGGATTTGATTGGAGTCCAAGACATGAGCTACTCATTTGTCTGCAATGCTGAACTGTCAATATATGCAAAAGCAAACTTGTTTTAAAGTATTTCAGAGACTCTTAGCTTTAACTTTCTTTGTATTTTATCCTGGCCTGGATAACAAAATTTGTTTTCTTCAAGGCTATGAAGTTTCCTCTTCAGACTTACATTTTAATCAAAATTTGCTATCATTCTGCTGCCTCTTAAGCCAGGATCAGTAGTAGTTGCACTGAAATACGATTTGAAATAGCAGATACCTGCAGTAGGAAGTCTTGCTTTCATTTCAGTTTAGAATAATGGAATTTCATGAAAAAGCCTTACTGTTTAAAATAAATACATATTTCCAATGTATTGATTATACTGGTAGATTAATACATACAAATGGAGATAGTAACAAGTGGTGTCCCTCAGGAACACAGAGGGATTGAGTACACCCTCCACAAATTTGTTCATGGTACCAGACTCGGTGGTGTAGTTGATTCTCTTGAGTCAAGGGATGCCATCCAGAAGGACCTTGACAGGTTGGAGGAGTGGGCCCATGTGAACCTCACGAGGTTCACCAAGGCCAAGAGCAAGGTCCTGCACCTGGGTTAGGACACTCTGCCCCCCTACTCTGTCCTTGAGACCCCACCTGTAGTGCCGAGTCCAGCTCTGGCATCTCCAGTGCAGGACAGAGATGGACCTGTTAGACTGAGTCCAGAGGAAGCCACAAAAATGGTCAGGGGCTGGAGCACCTCTCCTGTGAGGACAGGCTGAGGGAGTTGTGGTTGTTCAGCCTGGAGAGGAGCAGGCTCTGGGGAGATCTCATTGGAACCTTTCAATACTTCAAGGAGGTTTAAAAGGAAGGCAGAGAGTGCCTACCAAGGCCTGTGGTGACAGAGCAATGGTTCTGAACTGGAAGAGGGTAGATCCCATGGCAGGTGAGTCCAAACTAGGTTAAGGTCTCGTCCTACCCAAAATAATTCTGTAGCTCTGTGATTAATATACAAGTTCTAGTGCATTAATCAGATATCTTTGAGAAGTATCAGTAGATTTTAAAACTATCAAAGGGTTCTCTTGCCTTGTTTGGAGAGTTTCCATCCTATTGTTGACTTGAAAATGTAAGTAGAGTACTCAGAGATTTATGAGATGTAGAGGAATGTTTTGGTTTTATACAGTTTTCCAAATAAGCTGTAGGCAGTAGAATGTGCTTTTTGTAATTTATATATCTAAGGACACTGATTATTCTCTCAATATTTTCAAGATACTATCTGAGGTTTCCAATGTCACAATTTAATTTCAGTGAATGTAACTGAATAAATTTTGGCACCTTTCCAAAGTATCTTTTCCACCTGTCTTTTGTGGAGCTTACAAATTTGGTGACTATAGAAAGATAGTGGCTATATTAAAATGTGTTCAGATCACAAAAGATTTTAAAATAGATGTGTAATTCTTGGAAAATAGAATAATGGATAAAACAAAGTATAGCTGTGAATCAATAAAAAAAATTACATTGTAGCTATTTTTTGCCTGAGACAACTCAAATAATAATTTTGCTATATCTTTTACTAAAGAAAGCTACTGTAACAATCTATTATAGATGTGTTTATTATCCTCATACTAATCTTCATGAAGTGCAAATTATATAGTTGAAATGACAGTATCTAGTATGAAATTGAGATTAAAACCTGTCTTGCAATATAGACCTGTTTTTCAGTTCTCTTAGACGAAGAAGTATTTCTGAAGCCTACAGGAAGTGCATTTGCAAGTTCACAGCATAATCTGAGCTGATATCTTTCTTTAATTACACTTCTGAAGAATGCCTCTTCAAATCGTGCAGCAAAGAGAAATACTGTGCTGTGCTTACGAATGGATTCCTCTTTAGTATGAACCCTGCACTTGAGATCTTCCATGCAAATGCAACAGCTTGGCATTTTGTGCTTCCTGGGAGATAATGGGGACTGATGCATGCACGGCTCGCTTTTGCCAGATGGCTGCTTAGCCTTGCAGTCATTTCTTGAGTCTTGTGCTGGGCATGATAGAAGACAGTCTTCAGGCTCTTTGAGCTTTCCACTGGAACTATTTTCCCGTGAAGGTAATAATTCATTGTACAAACTTTTCTGCCCTTCATGCCGAAGTGTGTCACACAACTGAGCATCTTGTCCTGTGGTGCTTAAAAGATTTTAGACTGTAACCAGAGCAATTGTTTATGCTGAGGATAAAATCTGGAAGTATAAGAGGATGTAATCTAAGCTTTTGTTTTAGCTAATATTGGTATAAAGAGTGAACTTCCCTTCACCCCTGCTTCCCCAGGGGAGGAAATCAACAGATTACCTTCCAGGACATGGAGGCAGTATCTCAGAAGCCTTCTGTGTTGTTTGTTCTGGATCATGACTGATAATGAACACTTCTATTTATCTTAAAAATTTCTCCTCCTATAGATTTGGCATTGCTACCAACTGTCTAGTTAGGAGGAAGAGAAGGATAGGTTTTGGGTCAATAAAATACAAACAGGCAGGTAAGTCTTCAGGGGTTCATGGTGCTGTTCTCTGAGGGGCTAAAGGAAAAAGATACCATATCTTCAAGTAGAAGTCCTAGCATGGTAAAATGCAAGTCACCCCCTTCTCGGTCATCTTATGTGATAACTATTCGTATGAGGTTAGTTTTGCCACGCTAATATAAAAAGTAGCTGACATGCTTTGCTTGAGGATCAATGTTTTGTTTTGGGATTTTAAAGGTAATAATTTAAAAAAGTAATCTGTAATAGCATATAGATGCTGATATGGTTCTGGTAATGTCTTCATGATATATATGAACTTGAGCCTTACACCACTACAGCAACTCTGTGTTGCTATCATCTGTACATAGAAAAAGCTTCTCAGTCATCTGTGCACTTAACTTTGAGAAAAACAGATATTTGATGATATGTCTGTGCTAATGCTGGAATTTTCCCAAGGATGGAGATCTGGTCTTGCTTCACTTCTTTATAGCTCTTACTTGTGAGTTTTCAAAGTGTTGTCTTTTATGAAGAATTTTCTTTCCTTCTTAAATACCTATTTCTATTCATTAGCATTAGAAATCATTCCACCTGAATTCAAATTAAGCCAGGTTGTATTTTCATCTGGAAGGTACAGACATAATACTAATGCTCTAAATATTTTTGTGTGACTGTACCTTGGGTTTTAGCCTGACATTCTTGCACTTGGTATTTACCACCAGCAAAGAGAAGGGCTAGTGCTTTATCAGCTTTAGCTTTGGTTTCTGCATGTTTGAGGGGGATGGAGTGTGCTCAGAATCCTACCCTGACTTGGGCAGGGGCCACAGCAGTGTTTCTGAGCTGTGTGGTTGCAGATGTCAAGCACAGTTCTGTTTCGGTTCTTCAGACAGAAGGCCAGGAGCCTAGAAGGTCAACTAGGCAACACTGAGGGAAAGGCAGTGAAGCAGACACCACTTCAGTGTCCTTTTGTGTGAGCATAATTTGGGAAATCAGTATTTTAAAAATAATAAATTAAACTAGGTTTATAGAAAGCACTGTTTCAGGCTCCTAGTAAGATGGGTTTGAGAAAGTAAAACTTAAAAATGTTAACAATTTGCCAGGTAGTTAATATGTTTGTCACTGGTCATAGAATTAATTGATTTTGAGTGTAATTTTGTTTTCCTATATAGGAAATATAGAAGGTTGAGGATAGTTGTTTTCTATTCTTGTGCATTCTTATAATACCATACTATTTTGGGGGAGAAAATATACCTCACAACAAAGTAGTTAAATATCTCTTCTCACTTGATTCTTCACCAGCCCCTTCTCAACTTTGGTGCTGTTTTTTGGGTAAAGTTCAGGATAAGAGGCTGCTTGAAATCTGAAGTCACCTCATATGTCATAGTTTGTAGACTATTTCTGCACTGCATTTAGACTTAATTTGAAAGTAAACCCAGTGTTGAACAGCAAACTACTGTGAAATGTTTGAGATCTCAGTTTAATTATGGAAATCATGGATAGCATAAAATTGTATGCAAATTCTGATGATATCTTAAAAGTTGTGATTTTGTTGCATGTTGCGGAACAGCAGATTTTTTTGGTTAACTTGCTGGGTTGATTATATGACTAAACAAATTTAGTATTTTCTGAGAAGCTTATTTTGGGAGAATAAAATCTTAAATGATCTCAAAGATTTTCATTTTATTAGTGTATAATTTACTTGGGTCGAACATAAGTGGTATGAGTGCTAGTTTATCCAAATCGTAGCTGAAATCCATGTAGGCTTTATCAGCACTTAAAAGAGTTTTGTAATTTTATTTTTGATACTTTCTCTATTTTAAAATGTGTGTGCCCTGCAGGCTCTGTTAAAACTGCAGGTAATTGTCTTGGTACTTTTTTTTTCTTCTATTTACATAAGGAAGCCCTCTGAGCAAAAAGCATCAAGAATATTAAATTTCATTACAATAAGTACCAACCAGCTTTGCCTCCAAGGCAGTTCTCATATTCACGTTTTGCAGGACGTAACCTTTACTGAGTAGGATTTGAGTTATTGCTTCCATTTGTAGGGCAAATAACTGAATGCTTTACTGGATATTAGCTTCCTCTTACCAAGTGTAGGTAGGACTAACCTGAAAAATGTAAGCCTAGGACACTGCTGCTCACTTGATATTTTAAACCCTTTTGTAGTCCAGAGTTCATTTTGAGGAGGAAAGTTTTCTTGCTGTGCAAATGGCATTTCAGTGAAGTCATGTGAGTGTGGACTGGGGCTGCTCTCACTGGGGTTTGGGAGGAACCAGCTGCCAAGGGCACACAGCAGTGTGTGCCTGGGATCACTTTTAGTGACTTTGGGAGAACCTGCAAGAAGGAGGAGGAGTCACCCTCTGTCACCTCTTTTTTTTCCTAGCCAAAATGTCAGACTATTTATCACTGTTTACCTAGCACGTGTTCAGTCACCCTAATTTAATTGAGCCTGGTATTGTCTGTGCCATAACTCCTCAAGGAGCTCACTTGCACCAGCAGATGAAAGTAGAATTTTGAGAGGGGAAAAAATTAAAATACTTTCTTGAAGACTTCAGTACTACTCGTTCTATATGAATAAAGGATGTGCTTCTTTCTAAGAAATAATTTCCCTGAAGTAGTTGCTGAATATGAATCTATAAGTCTAATAAATGCCTATTGTTATATTGTTTGCAGCATATTGAATGAAAGTGCTTTCTCCCTGCAAAATATTGGACTTTTGGGGATCAGGATTAGTGGTTCCAGAAGGGCTGTTTTCTGGTATGGCACTCTAGAATTCCAGTTTTAACTAAAATGGAAAATCCTCTACATTTTCAAAGCGTCTGCTCTTGTTTACTCTCAAAAGAAAAAAAAGGAAAGCTATGTAATAACCAGTGTTCTGCTTACTAGAATTTTTAAATAGGAAAGTACAAATATATAAAACACAATATATGGTATGTATAATATTTATTAGCATTATTATGTGTATATATATTTATATATATATTAAAAAGCTGACTTGGACTAATTAGTTTGGAGAAAAGAAGGCTCAGGGTAGACCTTATCACCCCAGTAGAAACCAGTATGATTTAGTTTGTGAAAGAACTTCAGATCTTTCCTGAACAAATGCTTCCAAATTTGAAAATAATCCTTTCACTTTGATTTCTCATGACTTTTTCATAATACCCCTTAAATAATTGAGGACTTCTTTTCCTGAAGGCTGGCCTTGAAATTCTCAGATACTTTTGAGCTTTTCCATTTTAATTCAGGGATGGGACGTTAATGCTGTAGCAAAGATGTCTTCTGCCACAACTACTGATAAAAGTATCCATTATTTTTAACTGTTAGAGGAAACTTTTAGTCTTTCAGTGACTTATTTGAGATAGTCTGTAATTACATAATATCATCAGCTTTCTAATTATACAATAAATCCTCAATTTATATGGCTAAGAATACAATCCTTTTTTTGGATTTAGAAGTGCCTGGGTCATGTATTTGGTACTCATTTCAACTAATATATGCAAGATTCCCAAGTTTCTCTCTAGCACAGGCTTGTAAATAATGGAGGGGCTCAGCCATCTGTTATTTCTTACTGCTCATGGCAGTGAGGCGCTAACCATATATTGGGGATTATTTTTAGTATTTTTACCTCATACACAGTTCAACTTAATGGATTAATGTCCTGCAAAAGTACAGAAAGCAACTTTTTTTCCTAGCAGTCCTTTTCCAAGATCTGTGTCCTTCTGTAAAAACACTCAGAACAGCTAGGGGTGAGTGGCTGTGGTCAAAGGTGTTTCATTCCTATGGCCATCCATTTTCCATATTAATTCTTTCTTTGAGTCAGAGACAGTTAGCTGTGAAAAAGACACACCTGAAAACTTAGCTAATACCATCTTGGAACATGGAAAGATATAATCCTGACTTCCTTAGAAACCTCACTGGCTGACCTATGTCTGGTAATGTTTGTGTCAGTTTTCCAGTCAGAAAGCCAGTTGAGAAACTGGTATCAGTGACCACTACTACCTTTAAGCACCCTTTTCACTGAGAACAAATGCAAAGCAAAAAGCCCTGACCTTTTGTGGTTCTGTGCAAAGGGATCTGTGCTTCCCAGTGGAAATTGGAGGCCAGTCACTGCATGTCTGAAGGTTTCAAAGACATTGATCTGAACGAGTAGTAGGTTTTGCTGTGACCACTCCTCTTCTCACAGCTGGTAGATTTAATGTTGGATTTGATACTTGAATGCCTGACAAGAAACAGACTAAGAGGAACTTTTAACAGTCCCCATCCACTTTGTGTGACGTTTTGTCACCTTGCTGTGACACCTTTGCTTCAAGTCTGTGAGGACTGATTAGGTTTTTTCATTGTTTATTTAGATAGTAAAACATTCTTGAGGCCTACAGGGAAGTTTTACAAGTTTTTTGCAATCTCAGGACTCTACTGAGGCTCCATCCTAATTACTGACTTAGTATCTCTGACTTTTGTAATAGGAACAGCATCCCCTTCTGCCTCAGTAGACTGTACTGCAGTCCAGTTTAGAACACTTGTTGTGTTCTGGTGCAGGCTCTGCTCTTCTGTGAGATTCAGTGGGAGTGTGATTTTCTAGGACAGACAGAAATGGGTTAATGTTTGGCAAGTCAGATAATCTGCTGCCTTCAGAACAATGTTGTCTCTACGTCCTGAGGTTAAGATTTGGTATTTTTTCGAATGTCTGCATTTTAATACTCAGCTTGCCTTGTCTTTTTTTAATATTATTTCAGAAGTGTAGTGTTTGTCTTTATTCATTTACTTCCTTAGAGCTCAGAATTCTTTAATGTGTCCCTAATGTAGGTCTTTGTTCCCTTACTGATGTCAGAGTTCTGTTTGCTCATGCATCAACCTGAGCAAGCAAGTAACTTTAAAGTTGGTTTGTTTTTTTTTATTTATTGCATAGCACTTGCAGTTTGTCTAAACCTTTCATCCACTTGCAATGACATACGTGCTTTCTGCAGTATTAAGTTCTCTTTGTTTCAAGGTTGGGTCCCAAGAGCTTGCTATGTCAAGCAAGATTTCATAAGTGAGGAGCCCTTGTTAGCTGTAAGGAGAGTTGACTGTGAAATTTTTAGCCTGAGGTAACTAATTGGTGGTTGAACCTTATCTAATGTTTTCAGTGGACCTTAAGGAAAGATCAGACTTGGAGTTCAAAATGTCTTTTAAAAGATAAAGCTGCTCTGCAGACCAGAGATCAAAGGTTACAAATCTTTTGTTTGACTCTGTCTACATCTTCGCTGCATCTCAGTATCTAAAATATCAGCTGTTAGTTTATAAATTCTATACAGGTAGCAAAGCAAACAGAATCTAATCAAGCGAAACAGAGGTCATGGTATGGATCTTTCTCTTCAAAACCAAAACCTCAAAATGTGGAAAACAGAGGTAAAGTGACAAATGACTGTAAGCAGTTAAGTAGGGAAGGAGAAGTCAGCAGTGTAGTAATTAAGATACTTGATGAATTTGAGAAAAAAGCTCAGGGATCTAGGTCTAAAGCTAATATTTATTTTAAAATAAATAATAGGCTTCAGGGGGGAAAAGGTGGCTAGCATCGATATGACTGAAAGAGATAATCTTCTTTCATGATCCAGAATCTCTGTTAAGGAAGTCTTGAGCCAGGAGTAGCAGGAGACCTGGAGGACTGGGAACTGTCCCCATTAGCTTGTCCGAGAAAGTGCAGTTATAATCCTTGCAGTAGGGGTAACACGTTTACAAGCTTTGGGTGACTAAAGATCTACTGCTGTTGAAAGTGTTCATTTCAAGCCTCATCCATGTGAAAAATTGTGAAGTCCAGGTAGTAGAGACCTTAGAACTTTTGCAGCTAACCTGGAAGTCCTTGTGGCCTTCCCATCACCTTCACAGCACAACAGCTGGAACTGCTTCACCAAAGGGATTGTGACCACAGTGATTATCTTTTCCATTGGTTGCTTATGGTGGCGATGTTAAAACAACAATTTCATCATATTAGTTTATTTCAATAATCTCCAAAGTGCTGTAGCACTCTGAAGAATAATTCAAGAGTACTGCAAGAATGTTGAAAACATTCTGAAAGCTTTTACCAGCCAAGCTCTCCTGTAATTGGAAGTTGGAGTGGAGTATAGAGAGGAGACTGTCCTCAAGATTTTCCTTATGTCTTGTGTTTATTTTAAAAGAATTTTAAAAATTCAGTGTATGTTTAACTGCTGGCTTTAGTCTCCTGTAACTTTTCACCTATTATATCTGTGCTGCTACTATTAATTGGTATTGTCTTCAGAATAAATTTTTTCCTTAAGTTATTCAGTGTCCTAATACTAACTTCAAAAGGTGAGTTAGCTTAATAATGCTGAAACAGAACAGTCTGGGGTGATTTTTTTTTTTAAAATTATTATTTTCTGGCTGTACAGGTTGCAGTCATGCAATGCACTTCCAGGATTCGTAAGTCCAGAAGAGCTAGCACCCTGTGTCAGTACCTTTGGTTGTTGGTGTGGGGAAAAAATTAATTCATTGCTTCTGGCTGTTCTTGGGACTGATACAGGGGAAGTGACATGTTGTTCCTGACCCCTTCTGCTCACAGGTTATCATATGCCCCAGGAGGAGAGCTCTTTTTTTGTCGTCTGCTCAGTCCACTTTGGAGGCATAATGCCATTTGGATTGCCAAGCAAAAGCTCTTTTGGTCTGTTAACAACTTCATTGTGTTCTGTTGACTGACAGAAATGTGTATGTTCCCATAGAATGCTGTTCAGAATAATTAGGAGTGCAGGTCTGAGGGCAGTCTGGCAGTGTGAGTTAAGACATGGGCACCTCCTGCACTACTTCAGCTTCTCAATCCCTTATGGCTACAGATGGCCTGGGAGCTTGGCAGTGGTTTTATGGAAATGGCAGAGAGGTATTACTTACGGTAAATTAAGGAGGTTGAAATACAAAGGGTTTTATTGTTTCTGTTGTTGTTTTCCAGATAAGGTAAGACTGGTTACCCTTTTGAATAACTGATTAAACAAAGTTAAATAATAGGGAAACTTATCTATGCTGGTGAGCAGTGGTTAAAAAAAAATAAATTAAAAATAACATCTCAGTATCAGAGCTAAATGTTTAGTACATAAAATAACTTGCACCAGAGTCATTGAAAGTTAGCATTATCAGACTGAATGCCAGTTTCTTTATGTTTAGCAATCCTTTGATGGAATTTAAGCCAGTCAGCTGTTGAAATGTTTGGGGATAGTTTGAGAAATAATATTTTAGCAATTCAGTGCTACTATGTGTTAATTAAGTACTAAGAACTGAAACAGGTATATCATCATAAAAGTCTTGATTCTTTTAAGGTCAGCAGTTCTATAATATGTAATAATAAATGCAATTCCTGAAGGTCAACGTTAATATGGTTCAAGAATTACATCAAGCTGTATAAGGTACAGCCAATATTTTTTTTTGTTGTTGTTCATAGTGACAAAATTAACTGGTTTAAATGCACTGCTTGCATTCTAAGTATTTGATGTTCATCATGGATTGGAATTTAGAATGCTTATGGTGAATCGTTATTTTGCTCTTTTTATTAGTATAGAGGGAAAAAAGTAAATAATGAGTGTGTCTTGTAAGCAATTTCACAGGTTTTCTGCTGACCTGGTATAGGAAAGTTGTTAAATTTCTCATCACCTCATGAAACCAGGTCATGTAGGTAGATGTGCTCATTACATTTTTTTCAAAGAAGAAATCTGTTTGTAATAAGTGAACTGTGGGATCCAAGGGTGAGGTAAAGAAACTCTAGGAATACTACTCTGCAAAGACCTTCTTTGTTTTGAATGATGTCTGAGGGAATTCTGAAATACTTACATTTCTTACACTGTAAATCATTCTGTTCCTTAATGATGATACAGCATATATTTTCCTCTCTTTGATCATGCATGCAATGAAGGAACTTTCTCAATTTTAGGGTATGCAAAAATGTGAGACTTTTAGGATATAATTTAAGATATGGCTTTTGCCCAAAATAAATTACATTCTTAATGAATGCTATCCTGTTTCCATATCTGTCTGTAAAATTGCAAGAATGTACTGTTTTAGAAATGTTCCTGAATTATTGCTTCAGTGGTGGATGTATTTCAATTATGCCTCTCCAATTTTTGGCCTCTCCTGGCATTCTGCCAAGTTATTTGTTACATCTGTCAACTTCTATGTCTAATGCTGTTTCTCCCATAAACAAATTGACTTGGATGAAAAAATGAACCCCTCTGTATGGTTTGTGTGATTTGCATGTTTCAAAAAAACTCTTATTCTGGCTCATGTTTTGGAGCTGTGTAGTTCTCTCAAAAAGTCAATATGGTTGCTAATATTTGATATCTTTCCTTAAAAATTGTCCTAAACTTGAATTTTTCCAACGGAAGACTAGGATCAGAGTTAATATGTTTGTTTATTTATTTATTTTTTATCTTCTTTCCCATGTGCAATCAGATGATTGGAAAACATCTGCTGCGCCTACCCAGGTTTTTGATCTCATCAATTTGCTAACTAATATTTTGGTTCAACAAATTCATCTTGTTTGTTCTTATCTGTAGTCACTTTTTCATCTAAAAGTCATTACAATTTATTTTCATACTGGTTCTCCATCTTTTCCCAAAGATCAATCTTCAGTGCCAACAATGGTGAAAAAAATTACATTCATTATCTGTTTTGAGACTTCTGTGCATATTTTACAGATGTAAAAATCCTCTTCACCATCTTAAGGACTCTAAGGTTATAAAGTCAAACAGTATAATGAGAAGAAATAACTTTTAAGTCTGGCTGGTGCTTGTAGTAATTAATGTACTCTTTTAATATGCATTATCTTAATTCTGTGTGAGATGCTATTTTTTATTGTAACACAGCTACTGCTTTGACTTTTTTCAGAGTATTTAGCTTGCAGGAAATAGCTTTCTGCAAACTTCATGCTGGGTCAGAAAAAGATACAGCAAATGTTTGCACAAAGCTGTATTTTTTGTGACTAGCTTGCCAGTTTGTAGAACTTTTGATATCTTTCTATTACTCCTAACATCAGAGCATTCTCTCTTGTTCGTTCATTGCAAATCATCTCACCTGAGAAATAACAAATTTATAAAAGGTTTTTCAGACAAGCTCTTGAGATCTTTCTAGTATAGTGTTAACTTGTGAATGAGATGAATTGGAGCAGGGGAGTGGAGAGATGGAAAAAAAAAAAATTCTTGTCATATAATACATGCCAAGAAAAGGTATTGAGCTGAGGCAATTCACAGTGAGCTGGTTCATATTTCCTAAATTTGGAGGATTTGATTTGGTAATATTTCTGTCATAATATGCATGAGTGTATATCTGTGTGCAGCGCATGCAAAGAAAAGGATAACTTCTCTGATTCTATGGAAATAAATAAGAATTGGCTATTTGGTCAGATCAGGATTTGATTAGCTTTACATCGTGTCCAAAACCTCCCTATGTTTTTATGTAGTGCCACTAACTCGAGACTTAAAGCATCCTGCATATGAGGAAGCTTTTTGGAAGAAAGTGAGGACGCTTGTTTTGTCAAAATGGAGTATATTCTTCGTGTCATAATTTCTTCCTGAATTTACTAATTCTGGTGTCTGTTAAATGAAATGTAAAAAGGGTCCCCTTCACTCCCTTATGCCCACTGTGTGCATAGGTAAATTGGAACAGTAATACTGACTGCTGTGCTCTGTGCTGGGTTACCCCTTCCACCCCACCCATCAGAGAGTGGCTGGTGAGAGAGACCCTGTGTCCTGCTGTGTAGCTTGCACTCATCTCTAAACACAAACTTGGTAGGAAGTGGGCTCGTAGCTGTGCTGTCTTGGAAAACTAATAGGGAGAAATCATAGCACGAGCACGTTTTGAACACAGTGGCAGAAAAAGTTTAACTATGCTATGTGTTGGCTGGTTGAGATGGGTGAGCTCTTGGCAGCTGTGGCTTGCAGGAGATGCACCTGAGGCAGCCTGTGCTGAGGGTGGCACAGAGGGTGTCGTGGAGGGTGGGGAGTAGAAACAAGATGTGGGGATTTTTTGAAGCTACAGAGACCACTGTCCTGGGAGAGGAGGTAAAGAATAGTAGGAAAACTGTTCCTGAAACTATTTTATTCCCTAATATCAAATTCTGTTCACAAGTGTCTCCCTGTGCTTGCTCCCTTTGGAACCTCTTTTATATTTTTGCTTTCATGTCCATACTTGCTTTGTGTGTATGTGTGTGTGTGTGTTATACCCCATTCCTCTTGTTCTGAATTTAAAAAAATATCTTCCATAAGTTGGTTTCCTCTTCAAATGTGTAAATTTGAAGAAGAGCAGGTGATTTGGTAATATACTGGTGATATAAGATTTGTGATTATGAAGGAAGGGGGTGGGGAAAGACAGCTTTTTGACTTTCTTTATGCCTAAAACTTGCTGTAAATCCGTAACATCTTAGGGACAAAATCATACCTATTATAATTTTCTTTCCATTTCTGTAACATCTTTTCCCACAGAGTATAATCAGCTTTAGGGAGGCAAAGGAAAGTACGAGTAGTAAAATACAGTACATGTATTTGGCCACTAGCCTGTTAGTAGTCTATATTGACAGCATTTCCTAACCTCTTATCTGCAGTCTTAAAATTATGTGCAATAAAAGACAAAGACTTAAAGACAACAAGCTTTTTAGGGAAAGGTTAGTGAAAAACAGGGAAAAAACAATCAAAATGGTAAAATGTACAAGTACTCTATATGTAAGTAGGGAACATGGTGTAAGGAACTCTAGTTGATTCCAACGTTTTTAAAGCTTCTAAAGTCTGTTCATGTTATTTCAGCTGGGAAGTTTTGAGATTCCTTCTGTCTAATTTGAGAATGTGGATTAAAGAGTATCGCTTTGATGGATTCCGGTTTGATGGCGTTACATCTATGTTGTATCACCATCATGGCATTGGTAAGCAATTTATTCAGCTCTAATCTCGGCAGTCCTGTTGCAGTTGTTGCTGTGGAAATAGTACTATAAAGGTCACTGTTTCTCAGAGGGGAAAAAGGGCTTTAGATCAGAAGGTAGCAGGGCTTATTGATAGAGCTTTGAGCCATGTGGGAGAGGGGGAAAGGAGTAAAACCAGGCTTGTCAGTGATGAGCAGTAGAATGGCACACCAAAACTTGAGGAACTGAGCAGTAGTGGGATCTCTCAATGTGCTCCATGAGGTGCTGGCTGCATCAAACCCCACTTGAAGTGCTTCCATACCAACACGTGCAGCGTGAAGAACAAACAAGAGGAGCTTGAAGCTATGGCCCAGTCCCAGGGATATGACATCACTGGTATAAGTGAAGCCTGGTGGGATGAGTCCTGTGACTGGACTGCCCTGTTGGACAGGCTCTTTAGGAGGGATAGACAGGGCAGAAGAGGTGGAAGGGTAGTGTTGTATGCAGTGAAGGGGCTGGAATGTACAGAGCTCACAGCTGGCAATGGCACAGTTGAGAGCTTCTGGGTAAGGATTATGAGGCAAATAATGTGGATGTCATAGTCTACTGTAGACCACCTAGCCAGGACAATGATGCCAACGAATTATTATTCAGGAGTTAAGGGACACTTACAAATCAACTGTCCTTGTCCTTATGGGAGATAAAAATTGGAGGGCTGGGCAATCACCAACTGTATGAAGTTTAAGAAAGACAAGTGTTGGATTCTGCATCTGGGGCTGGACAACCTTTGTTACATATATGGACTGGGGAATGGGGTGCTGGAAAGCAGCACTGCAGAGAGGGACCTGGGGGTCCTGGTCAATGGCAAGTTGAATATGAATCAGTGTATTGGCTGGCAGTCTGTGCAGCAGGAGGGCCAGTCGTGTCCTGGAGGCATCAGGCACAGCACCTCCAGCTGGACGAGGGAGGGGATTGTCCTGCTCTGCTCTGCACTGCACTGGGGCAACCTCACCCTGAATATTGGGGCAGTTTTGGGCACCACAATATAAGAAAGATATTAAGCCATTACAGAGTGTCCAAAGGAGAGGCACGAAGATGGGGAAGGGCCTTGAGGGGAAGCGTGTGAGGAGCAGCTGAGGGCACTTGGTGTGTTCAGCTGGAGAAGAGGAGACTGAGGGGAGACCTCATTACAGGTACAACGTCCTTATGAGGGGAAGAGGAGGGGCAAGCATTGATCTCTGCTCTGTGGGGACCAGTGACAGGACCCAAAGGAATGGCCTGAAATTGTGTCAGGGGAGGTTTAGGTTGGATATTAGAAAAAGGTTCTTCCTCCAGAGGGTGGTTGGGCACTGAACAGGCTCCCCAGGGCAGTGGTCACAGCACCGAGGCTGACACAGCTCAGGAAGTTTTTGGACGACACTCAGGCACAGGGTGTGACTCTTGGGTCTGTCCCTTGCAGTGACAGGAGTTAGACCTTGATGATCCTTGTGGGTCCCTTCCAACTCAGCATATTCTATGAATGCTCAAAAAAAAAAAAAAATCCAGATTTGCTAATATCTTATTTTGCTACTGTAAAGATAGATCATTAATAAATTTGGTGCTGGTAAAAGGAAATATTGCAAAATATCTGTGTTTTCTAAACAAAAACAAAAAAAAAAAAGTAACAAAACCCCCAAAAAACTGACTGTGGCTTTTAAAACTTCCTGTCCTATTAGGCACAGGGTTCAGTGGAGATTACCATGAGTATTTTGGCCTACATGTGGATGAAGATGCTTTGTGTTATCTGATGCTGGCTAATCACATGATTAATTCCTTGCATCCAGAATGCATAACCATAGCAGAGGTAAGATCAGAATTTGCCGTCCTCAATGACATTAATATTGATTAGTTTGCTTTGGAATGTGAATTTCTTGTTAATTATCAAGTCACACTTTGGGTACTCAAAAATTGACATGAGCTGAAAAATATTAATTAGTGGACAGACTTTGCCTGATGGGGAAAAACAACTTGAATATGCGCTTTGGGAATTTTCTCTGCATTAATAGGTTATTAATTAATATGGTGATTTTTTTTTCCTTCATCACCTTGAACTTATAATGAGATTTGTTTTTATTAGTTTATTTTTTGTGCATGATAGCCATTTGTCACTGGTGCTTCAGGGTACTAAAGATTAACAACCCTAATGTGCTTTTGCATATTTTGAATTATATTGGCATAACTGACAATTCCCCTTTAAATGAAATGTAATGAACTTATAAATGTCGAATGTATAGACTAATTTAAATTTACTATTAAGTTTCTCCAGGTTTCTGAGGAAATAAATAGACTATATTACTTGATTGATATCAATTAACTTTTTTGATGGAAAAATATTGTTAGCATATGGAACTTCTAATAGTATGAAAGACCAGAGCAATAAAATTCTGTGAATAGGTATGTTTTCACTGATACTTTGTCTTTATCTAAAAGAGAAAAATCATGTAAAGATGAGCATTTTTTTCTGTTACTATGTTTAAATCATTTTATTTAAAAGAAAAAGTTGGATATCTGATATCATCTTTAGGGACTATATGTATTTCTAATAAAACTTGTGATATTGCTTATGAGTTTCCTATTTATCTTCAGAAAACAAAATGTTGCTTAACTTCATTTCTTACTTCTGGTCAAGTTTTCTAACCACTGCTTAAAGTTAAATGGCAAGCTATCAAAAACAGCATCTGGTGAGCAATCACTAGTAAACTTGAGGTGGCTTCTTTGGCTTATTTGAATTGAAATCTGTTAATTTTCTAGTAGTATTAGATTATAAACATTCCTACCAATGAAACTCTGAGTTCAGTCATCTTGTATTACCTGGCCTAAGAGGTTTGGGTTTGTTTTGTGTTTTGGGTTTTTTTGTATTTTTTTTGGGGGTTTTTTTGGTTTGGTTTTTTTTTGTTGCTGTGGTTTTGGGGTTTTTATATGGTGTGTCTTCAGTTTCTCTTGCTTAAGTTGGAAACTGCTTCATTTTCAATACATAATTTTCTGCATCGGGGAGTTGCTACACAAATCATAGAATTGATCAATGTGCTGCATGGTTAAAGGAGAATTTCAGAAGGAGAAACTATTGACATAATTGAAAATTACAAAAGGCAATGAAGAATGTCTGCTTGCCTATGGAATGAGTGCCACATGAGAAAAATGTTTTTCTCTAGCCATATCTAATTATAATATATTCCTTATTTAATCTAATTGATGATTTTTACAGCTTTTTAATATCCGGTATATTCACTGTCTTCATAATTGTGAAGTTTTTAGGTATCACTGACTATATGCTTATTTTTTTTCCATTTTGGTCTTCTAAATAAACCTGTGATTAAAGTTTCTTAAAATGTTGAACAAAATTACATCATGCCTGAAGTATTATGAAAAAAAAATAGGTAAAAAACCCCTGTGGTTTCTGTTGCTGAGGTTTATGTTTTTACATGCAGCTTATTTCAAATTTGGATCTGAACAAATGCTTAGAAATTAGCTGTTTAATCATAACTTCATAGAATGGCTTGGGTTGGAAGGGACCTCAAAGATCATCTTGTTCCGACCCCCCTGTCATGAGCAGGGACCCCTGTCACTAGAACAGGTTCCTCAGAGCCCCATCCAACCTGGCCTTGAACACTTCCAGGGATGGGGTACCCACAGCTGCTCTGGGCAACTTGTGCCAGTGCCTCTCCACCTTCACAATAAAGAATTTCTTCCTAATATCTTATGTAAATATGTTTTCTTTCAGTTTGAAGCCATTCTCCTTTGTTGTATTACTACGTGCTTTTGAAAAAAGTCCCTCCCCCTATTTCTTGCAGGCTTCCTTCAGGTACTAAAAGGTCACAATTAGGTTGCCATAAGGCCTCATTTTTTCGAGGCTGACCAATCCCAATTCTCTCAGCCTTTCCTCACAGCAGAGCTGCTCCATCCCTTTAATCATCTTGGTGGTCTCCTCTGGATTTGCTCTAACAAGTCCATGTCCTCCCTGTTCTGGGACCCCAGAGCTGGAGGCAGCACTGCAGGAGGGGTCTCACCAGAGCTGAGCAGAGGGGCAGAATCCCCTCCCTTCCCTGCTGCCCACACTGCTCTGGATGCAGCCCAGGACACGGGGGGTGTCTGGGCTCCCAGTGCACATGGCCAGGGCATGTCCAGCTTCTCACCCACCAGCACCCCAAGTCCTTCTCCCTGGGCTGTTCCTGATCTGTTCATCCCCGTATGTTTCCTGCTGGAAAACATACGGAAAAAACTTATGCCGACTTTATTTTTTTTTTCCTACTGTTCAGTTAAAATCTGTAGATAGATACAAATAGTATTAAATTTAGAATTTTACTTTCCAAAACTCTGGCTTTCAAAACTATGACTGAGGTGGATGTGAGCTGCTTAAATTTCAGACTTGGACCTTGTCTGGGTAGGCATTGTGGCATCACAGTAAAAGGCTTTTGTTTAATATCATCATGTCCTGTATAACTTTGAAGCCACTGTTTTTATCCTTTCTGACTGATCTGGGAGAACTATTGAACTTCCTTTTATCACATCAAAAAGTTTGGAAAGAATGTCCACTTCATTATTTGGTCTGTACAGCATGTGGCATGTGGATGCAGTTTTCTGTGTGATCTGATGACTGCTGACTAAAGGGGGATAATCCCTTCCTTTGATCTGCTGGCTTTGCTGTTCACAGAGCCCAGGGTGCTGCTGGCCATCCCAGCTGCCAGGGCAGGCTGCTGGCTCATGCTCAGCTTGCTGCTGGCCCAGAGCCCCAGGGCCTTCCCAGCACAGCTGCTCCCCAGCCTGTGTGGACGCAGGAGGTAGCCCATCCCAGGGACAGGATATGACAATTGCCCTTGGTGACATTCCTGGGCTTTCTGGTGATTGATTCCTCCAGCCAGTCAGGGTCCCTCTGCAGAGCAGCTCTGCCGTCCACCCCAGGATGCCACCCATGAGCTTCATGGTGATATGGTTGATCTCCTCACTTATGTCAGTGTATGTGTCTATGCATATTACTGCAAATATCTTTTTCACTAGTCCAGTGCAGCAATTGGATTGAAAACTGGATTGAGTCCAGAAAACCAGAATGAGCTTCCTAATTAGGCCCTGGTTCTAGTCACTATTTAATTCCATAAATTCTCTTGTGTAGATGCAAGAGGTACATGTTAATCCATAACCTTTGTCAGTGAGAAGTCATTCCACCACATAAGTTAATAAAATTGAGTACTGATGGATATTTTGTAATTATTGGAGACTTGCATTTTCTGTCCAGATAAGCTAACGTTAGAAAAAAGAATGCTGTGTGATAAAATTGCCTAAGAATATGGTGAAATAAATATTTTGAGAACTTGGAATTACAACTTTAAGAATGGTCGCCTTTATCAATATGAAACTAAAAAATTATACGAAGAGCATATAGCTTTCCAGGGCTAGCTGGATCAATAATTTTGGGTTTGTGCAGTTGGGAAAAAAGTAGAGATCGTATTTTTCTTCCTTACTGTACTTAATATTTAGCCTTTTTTCATGCCATTCTTTATGCAAAATATCAATAAAGAAAATGAAGGTTTAATTTGTCTTTTGTTGACTACTTTGTACTTTCTATTGATTATGAGGAGCTCAAGAGAGCTAATTATTTCAAACTGTGCCTCTACTGCGGTCTCTTCCCCTTCAAATATCTACTCTATTAAAATATTTTGGGGCAGAGTATTTGATGAGAAGTCATAATGCTTTTCCTTGTAACTTTTGCATTCAAACAGCAAATCTGGGTTCTGATCTATTCTAATCACTGATCTATTATTTTTTTATTCCCTTAACCAGGTCAATCTGTTAAACTGTTTATAGAGTTGTGTTTAGAGAGTGTTGGTATAGTAGAAGATATAACCTAATAATTGAAATGCCATGGAAATGATGTTCTGGGTTTTTTTTTTCCCCTGCTCAAGGATGTTTCTGGAATGCCAGCGCTTTGTCGTCCTGTGGCAGAGGGAGGAGGGGGTTTTGATTATCGACTGGCCATGGCTATCCCAGATAAGTGGATACAGGTGAGAACTTCTTAAAGAATGCACTCTGCTCTTCAGAGTGGGGTGTTTCTCTGTCAGTGCATACACATGGACACTTTGGAATCCTACTGACAAATGTTCTCTCTTCTGTTAATGCCCTATTGGAATCAATTCTGACAGGCTTTAGCACAAGTATTAGTGGCTGAAATGAGAGCTGTCAGATATCATGGAGGTTTAGATGAGGAAGTTCAGGGGCTGATATTTTTTTATTCTAGCAGATACTTGTTTTCTATGTACAACTCCATAAACTCAGGTTGTTTGAAATAACCTGCAACACCCAGAGAATGTGTAATCTGTTTTGAATGTGAACATATATGCATATAAATATAAAAAAAGTCAAGAATCACCCCAAAATCGTGCAACAAACCCTCCTAGAATTGTGTGTATTGGAATAGAACACAGACCTGAAAGTTTTAACCAAAGTAAACCTAAGGGAATTATACAAACACATGCTATTGGTACAGTGGGGTTACAAAAAGAATAATAAAGATCTGTAAATGCTCTTCAAGAACAATAATGTACTAAGAAACACTGACTACAACAAGGATTTATATCACCTTTCCCTTAATACAGAGAATCACAAGAAAAGGAATAAAATACTAAGTGATCTCAAAAAGCCTCTACTGATGTTTTAGAGAATGTTTTTCAGTTAGATAGAAGATAACAATCAAATCCCTTGGGCTATCATGATGATCTGAAAACAATAAATGTTTTATGTGACCATTAATACTTCAATAAGTATAGTGAGTAGCTAAAAATCAAAATCAAATTAACTTCAGCATCTTTCAATTTTGTAACTAGGAGGTGAAGGGCCAGTTGAAAACACAGATTTCAACCCCCTTTTCAGAAGATAAACTTGGCAGATTTTCCAGCAGGGATAGCATCATTAAACTTTGGAATGTGTAATTTACATATTCAGATATTTAGCTCCTGGAATGCAGTGAGGGCTCATATTTTTGTAGCACTAAGAAATATCTTGTGATGTTTTGGGACAAGGGATGTGGTGTGTGTTTGTTTTGGGGAGCTTTATGTTGTTTTTGGTTTGTTTTCTTTTCCTTTACACCTTCAACTTTCTTACCACACTTTAAGACAGCTAAAGATGAGCAATTTCCCAGGAAGGCAAAATGCAATTGGCCAAGTTCATATTACATAGGGAAAAACCACACTGTAGAATTCTACAAGCACAAAAAATTGATTATCTGATTTAGCAATCTCTGATATGGTCTGCTTATTTTAATTTGCAATGCTTGGATAGGAAACATGTTGCAGTAAATTCTATTCTTTAAAGGGAGAAAATCTCACTTCTTCCAGCCTAAACATGTACTTTGACATGGGCCAGCATGGGATGCTGTTGGGATTGCAGACCAGCTGTGGTAGTCTAGCCTGTTTCCCAGCAAAACTCCAGTTGTTTTGGTCTCTGTTCATTGCACAAGAATGTTGTGTGATCCAGGCAGGAAATGCCTAGCTAAGGAAACTGCAAATAAGCAGCCACAATAGAGACACTGAGTTAGAGAAAGAGATGATGTAGTTAGTTTGTTACCACATTTCTTGAAGGGTGGAAAATAAAGCTGAAAAATTTGGAAGGGAAAGGTTTAGAAGCAGTCTATCAGCTGATATCAAACTATCCTAGACTCTTTGCTCTCATTTCTCTACAGTTTTTAAGTACATAAGTTAATAGCAAGTTTTCTAGCGAGCTTTTTAAAATCAGTTTTAAAAATAAAGGATCTCCAAGAGATTCCATTAACTAATTCTGAGGAATCTGTTAAAAGTAAGAAAGATAAATGGTTTGTAAAAGCAGTGGCTGTGCTAGTTCAGATTAAAAATAGAGGTAGTACATAATACGATGCTGCGTAAGGACCTGGATGTGTTCAGAGCTAGAACTAGTGGACTCAGAAATAAAAACAAACCCAAAAACAACAAGGAAAAGAAAAAAAGACTGTTCAGGAGTGTATGGCCAGTTAGAATTAGAAGGTTAAATTTTACAGCATGATATTAACCATCTTGGTGTTATTGCCTTTTTATCACTTTTATTTTTATGTCTATATGTTCATGTATGTGTATTTAAATTGTAGTGATCAATGGAGTCTATAAAGTAGTATTGAAAAATAGGAAGGACTAACACTGAAATTGAACCAGATTTAGAAGGGGGAGGAAATGATGTGATATGAGGCAGAAAATTCATATTAATGGGATTTAATTTAAAATGCTGAAAATCAGGAGGTGGCACCACACAGCCCAGTGGTTAAGCTGTATTTGGAAGCTCCCCTATGGCAGGGCTGCATCTCCTGCTATTGTGAACTAGGTAGGTGTGTGTGCACGTATTTGCTCCTGGGTTTTGGTGCAGTGCTTTCTTGCAGGTGCTGTCAGTCACATTGCCTACAGTATCAGAGGATTTGCATGATAGAGGGCAGATCATGTCCATACTTCCACGTGGAAGTACAGGAGAAACAAAGTATTAGTTATGTGGTAGAATTGAAGAGAAGAAGAATGTCTTTGGATGGTGAGAGAAACGTGGGAACAGAAGAAGTTGAATTAATACAGTTCACAGTCCATGGGAAAAATCTGTGCTAAGATAATGCTGCATGCTTTTTGTTAAAGCAGCAATAACTTTTTGTTGATCTTTCTTTTATTTCTGCAGATAATCAAGGAGCTGAAAGATGAAGACTGGAACATGGGCAACATTGTGCATACATTAACAAACAGACGGTATGAAGAAAAATACATTGCTTATGCAGAGAGTCATGACCAGGTATTTTTATCTGGCTTTTTTGTTTATATATATAAGAAGTAAGAGGTTTAGAGGTTTGGTGGAGTTTGGCTTTTAAAAACGAGGCAAAAGTTGAGAAGGATGACAAGAATTTCAGAGATGGGTAGATATGGACTACTGCTCGTATTTTTACTAGTTTTATTTTTGCTGGGTTTTCTTGTGGTTTTATTTTGGTTTAGTCCTGCATTTTAGTAAAGGAATCCTGCCTGGAGTTGGGTGGGTAATGTTAGTTTTCAGGTTTGTTTTGTTTTTAAGAAATGAGTTGTAATTTCTTGTTTTGCCTGTCATAGAACTTAGGAAGGTCTGCAATTCATGCTTTTGAAAATCTTGTTTCTTTGAAATAAACTAGAGCTGTTTATGATAAACATAAACAATATCCCAATTTAGAAAATCTGTTCATTGGATCAGTATTTGTGACTATTGTATTCCCTTCAAGAAAATCTTTCCTCTCTGGAAGGATTGCAAACATCCTCTTTTGAAACCTAAATGAAAAATTCTCTAGCATTTTGGTTCAAAACACGGAAATAGTAATAGTTCTGGGTATGGAAAAATGAAAAAAATAATGATGAATTTGGATAACACTCATCTGTCACAATCTCTTTAATGATTGTTTCTGATAAGTCCAGAAACGTTACAAGAATTGTAAAATTAGGAACTTAAACCTTTCATTAGAAAATCTATCTATATATGTTTTCTAAGTAACTGCCTTCAACTTTTTTCTTTACATAGAAATTCATATTTTATTTCCTGTACCTTCTATAATAAAAGTCAATAGAAGTGTTCAAAACAAGGTCTATATTTTATTTTAAAAAGAGAAATCAGGGTTTATCATTTATTATATCCATTTTTTGTACCTGTTTGCATTCTAATCTCAGAGACTGTTACAGTGTTTACTTAAGGCATGAGAGAAGAGTCATGATCTTGGTAAAGAACTTCAGAAATTACTAGGAAATCCATATTGTTGTATGATAACTCGCTTTCATCAAAGCTGATTCTTCAACCTAAAGCATGACTTACAATGTTACTGTTGCTGTTCTTTTATTCTGATTTTTATTAAATTGTTTTCCATAGCACTATGTATTTTCACTGTAGAATGTCATACTTGAGAAAAAGATGTCTTTATTTTTAATTAAAATAAAATAATAAAAAAAGACAGGTATACATCAGGTTGGTACATGAAAAGTAAGATAGGGAGTAAATGGGAGTTTGGATAAAATTCAGTCTGAAGATGCTGGAAGTGATGCATGTGAGGGTACAATTCTATTTTCTTATATTTTATAACAAGCTGTGAACTGATTATTGCCAGTCAGAATACAAGTACTTGTGGTTCTGAGTATGTGAAAATAGCAGCTTGAAGCTAATTGCTGTCAAAAAAGTTGATGCAGTCCTGGAATTATTATGAATGGAATGAAGAACAAAGAGCACCATCAGTACATCACTGTAGCCTTTCATGGTTTGTATGCATGTTGAATGCTGGAGGCAGATTTGGTCCTGTGTCTCCCAGGATATCTGGAGAAAGTGCTGTGAGAGAGTTGGTGAGAAGAACAGCAAGTGTGGATTGGTTTTCATCACAGGAAAACTAGAGTAAGAATATTCAGGGTAGCAAAGAGATCACTGAAGGGGGAAATATATCTGTTCATGAAATCATGGCTGTCACAGAAAGTAAGAATAAGTAGGCAACATTTACCTTCTGTTCTAATAGAAAGATTAGGGGATATTAAATGGCACTATCAATGCCACATTCTGCGTCCAGAGAATAGTTGTTCCTTGCATTCTTCAGTCTTGGCATTGTAGTGTAGGAATTTTTTATTTTCTTTTTTTTTAAAAAGACTGTTTTTTACTTAAGGGAATAATTTGTAGATGCTCTTATATTGTGAATTGGAAAATTAAAGGATGATGGTGCTTTTCAGCTAGACCTGCTCACAATTAATCAGTCTCTTTGGAGTTGAGTGAGCTTTTATGCAAGAGTATAAAATGAGAATTGGGCTAATTGAACAAAAATTAGCTATTTACATATAAATGCTCCAAAATGTTTTTTAACTACCTGCATGCTAATATATTAGAATAGCATTTGTGTGGCCGTTCTCAAGTAGCAGTAAACACTAGCAAGTTAGTAATTCAGTCACTGTTTTTAGACAGAATTACTAATTTGTTTTTTCTCTTGTGTGAAATCACAGAAAACAAACCACATTTTTGACTGTGTATAAATGAATGCTTCATACTCACTCTACTTCTCTAAATCAGGTGTTTTGTTAATACCCCTCTATTTTTACACTCCAGAAACTTTTCTTGAGATGTTTGCTGTCTTATTTTATGTGTTTTCTATAAAAATTCTCTAATGGTAGGTTGGTTCTGCTTTATTGAGTTGTTGGGTAAGTCACTTGTGATTTACCGAGTTGATGCTGGCATGTCACATTTGATATCTGTAGGCGAAAAAAGTTCTTAGAAGTAATTCTGCAGTTTGGGCCCATTAGGTGAAATGTAGGACCTCAGCAGGGGTTAAACAGCTGTTTTTTATCATGTAATACTGATAATAGAATTATCCCATCTGGCGGGAGAGCTCCTGTAGCCACGTGGAGGGTTAAAATAGACAGTCAGCTCTGACAACCAGTCGAGGCTCAGTTCAGGGACGTGTCTGCCTCAGTTTAGATGCTGCTTCTTGTTGGCCTCAGATCTACGTCACACTGACATGACTGCACATCACACAATGCACAGGTTCAGTAGTTAGGAGGTGGGGTTGCTGTGACCTGGTGATCATAGGCAGTGGCAGGAAGTTTCCTTCGGGAACAGGGACTAGATCATGGACACTGAGCCATGTCCTTGGCTCTTCGCGGATCTTGCAAGTTCTCCCCTTATGATATAGAGCACCTGCTTTGAAAACAAACAGCAACTTAGAAACACTTGTAGTACATCCAAGGGTTTTCTTCAGTGTTTTTTGAACTGTTACAGGCACTTGTTGGTGATAAGACGTTGGCATTTCGACTGATGGATGCAGAGATGTACACAAACATGAGTGTCCTTATGCCTCTTACGCCAGTTATTGATCGTGGGATACAGCTTCATAAAATGATTCGTCTCATTACTCATGCACTCGGAGGGGAGGGCTATCTGAACTTCATGGGTAAGTAATCTTGGGAACAAGTCTCTCATTTTCTCATCTACAGAGAGTTTGGCAGGGAAATAAAATGATCTGACATCATCTTACATCCACGGGATTTATCACAATGCTGAAGTTTCAAGCGTAAATGCTTTTATAGATTTAGTACAAAAGGTAATATGCATTGGGTTTCTGTCTGTAAGATGTATTATAAAGCAAGAAAATAAAATTGAGATGGTTCCTAACTGTAGCAGAAATGACTTTTTAAAAATGTGGTAAGTTCTGGCTCAGGTTACTCTTACTTACAACTCAGACTGGTATTTTAATTGTTGTTCTGCAAGTTTGTCAGGTGAGCCATGGCTCTCACAGCTGGGTTGTGTTTTGTCTCTAGTCTTTTACTCTCCTAAACTTTTTAGGGTGACAGCGAACTTAGTAAAGGTAGCTTTGTGTTTATGTGTTATTAATTGTCAGGAAGTAGTCTGGGATCAGTTGGTTTGTATTTCATTGTTTCTTAGAGAACAACAGAGACTTAATGAGGTAGGCAAGAACAAATCACAGGAGACAGGAGGCACATTCTGCTATGAAAGAGCAGAAACTGTAAGAGCTAGTAGTAGTTTCTTTTTGTTCATAAAAACACAACTCTTGCCTTTCTTCTTAAGCACAGTTGCTACAAGAAAGTTCAATTGTTAATCTAATTTAATCAGGCAGTTACGGTTCCATGTAGTTAAATGTTGTTCTTGGTTTTATCCAAAGTTCTGAAGCTGTTTATGCTTGCTGCTCTTTACCCTCTTTATTCCTTCCATTTCTTTGAAAACAGTTTGTACTTTATAGCAAAAATTACAATTTCATCATGTGGTGTGACATATTCTGTGTATCAGTTGTGAAAGCCTCACAGGAGAAAAAAAAAGGCTGAAAGCTTGCTGTAAAATCACCATCTCAGTTTTTTGATTATAAACCACTTGAAAATTACAGAAATGTTAGCACAGTATTGTGTCCTACTTTTGTTATTAAATGATTTGTTTGTTTTATACAGACAAAGGGAACTGTTGGATGTATATTAGCCTTCTTCCATGATAGTACATTTAACATTTTCTTCTGATTAAAAGACTAGAGAACATAGGTCAATGGTGACAGTGGATTTAAGCATGTCCGTACTGGTACATGTTCTCTTTCTTAGTATTAGAAGAAAACTCAAAAAATACCATGCTGGTTTTCTTAAAAAGAATTGGAGCAACATCAATACAAAACAAATTAATTCAGTATATGCAACACTAGTAAAATGATTGTTTCCAATAAAATACAGAACTTTTTTCAAGAGTAAAGAAGAGTTAATGAAATAAATGTGTATGGAGTGTGCAATCAGGCACCAAAATGTGCAAGCTGTGAGCTGTATGCCTCCATTCAAATGAGTTAAGGAACAATAGTTAAGGAAGCAGGTGTTTAAAAAATACTCCAGCTCAACTGCAGATTAACTTGTTAAGATTAGAAAAATGATCAGTAATTCAGTGTGGCATGTTAAATCCAGTGTGTGTCAATGCAGGTTGATTGAGCAATTAATATTGGATATCTTTGAGGACTGCAAATGTCTCAGTAACTACATAATAGTTTGCTATATGTAAAAGGGGAAAAGATAGTAATAAATGTTAGCAGAGGAAACATAAATTCAGAATGCTGGTAACCCTGTGCACTTAAAATGCATGTTACATCATGCTATCTAGATAAACAAACAAAGTGACAAATTAGTTCTTTAACTTCCAGCTTGGGGTGAATGCTGAGAGTAAGAAAGGGAAGCCACCTGTAGGGTGGGGGAAGGAGGGGAAATCTTTTGGAGAAGGCATTCCAGGTGCCTCTGTGCTTCCCTAGGTCCACCCATAAGCATCTTATACTTTCTTTTTCTGAAAATAAAGACAGCAAAGCAACTCGCTGCTTTTTCAATGTTTTGTTCACCTTGAAGAAAACAAACTGCATCTAAAAAATGTTGTATCGGGAGTGGGAATTTATGTTCTCAAATGTATCCTGGAATTTTGCTCTGAAAATCTGGAATAATATTTGGTAATTGGAGTAACATTTGTGCTTCATATGTGCAAGCAGATTCCTCCTATTAGAGAAGCTATGTCCTTCTGAATACCAAGCACTGACTGTGGCTTTCTCCCATCTCTCTCACCTTTCACACTGTGTGGTTCTCTGTCCTTACATGTATCTGTCTGAAACTGCTGCAAACATCCTGAAAGTTGTGATTCTTATTCTTCATGTTTGAGTGTTTAATTTTCAAGAAGGCTTTTATATTTTCTTTCCAGTTGCTTATATCCTGGTATTGGCAATCAGTGATGTATGCAAACTTAAATGTGAATAGGAAAGTTGTGTTGTTTCAGTAAATTGGTTCTCTTGTAACAAAAACCTTGGGGAGCATTCTTCGCTCCAGTCTGTGCTTTGGTTTTCTGGGCAGCTTTACAAGTGATCTCTGGGGTTTCATGTGTGCATCTGGCATGGAAGACTTAACCTAGGAAAGGAAAAACTCCATATGCTTGGCTGAAAATGAGAATAACAATGATAAACGTCCCACTGAAATGAATGAACACTCCGGAAGGCCACTAGGTTTCATAGTAAACAATAGTAATAGTAAAAGAAGGAGCAATTGGTTTGGACCTTGTGCTATATTCTCTTTTCAGGGCAAGTGGAGAGCAAGAATCCTGAAGTTTATTCAATCCAACTCCTATTTTAGAGCAGAGATTTTAATCAGTACTGAGTCTGGCCAGTACTGGTCAGAAGATGTCACAGGACCTGTCACAAAAATTACTGGTTTATTCTGTACAATATACATATATATAAATCTCCATATATATCTAGAAAGTGATTTGCAGTAACTACAACAGGTTTTTTTCAACCATTAGCATTGACTGATGGTGTTACTGTTGGGTTGACATTTACCTGTTTCACTAATATCAAATTAGTTAAGCTTCCTCTTTTCCCATTGTGTTAGTCAATTTGCACTGTAGTTTTATCCAACTTCTCTAGTCTAAGGGTTTTTTTGCATGCATCAAAACAGTTTCTTCTCTAACATTTTGGTGTGATGGAACCTTGTTCTTTCTTTACCCTTAAAATAAAATGCTGTGCATCATCTATTCCTCTGAGTATTTTAAGAGAGAAACTTGGATTTTTTTTCATTTATTTAATTTTAAACTAAGGGATTTCATAACAGAGGGCTTTTGAAAATCTATTGACAAACAAGAAAAGGAATGGTGGAAAAATTGTATCAGTAACACCAATGTCAGGGTGGGAAAGGAATGCACTATTTACTTAAAGATTGATTAAAAACCTACAAGAAAAATTTTATTATATAACTGAAAATATAAATGGGAGTGTTCCTTTAGACAAAATCTGAACTACTGTTTTTATTGCTACCTCTTTTAGATAAAAAGGAAATTTTATCAAGAACAAGGAAATTTATATTAAACCCAAGAGAGTTTGGTTCTCCTAGGCATTTTGTAAGCAAATCACTTGCATTTTCACACTTTTTTTTCTGTACCATTTCTCATGCTTTTACTACTTCTGCACCTGGTTACAGTGTGACTTTTTAGACAATGACATAAAACGTGGCCTTACAAGAGCTAATGATCTTCAGACCTGCTCACTGCAGTCAACTCCTCTTGGTAAACAACCTTGAAGTGCTCAGTTGGTACAAACTGCAGCTTTAGGAGAGGCACTTTGAAGTCATCCTTCTTAATACGCTTACCTGGTATAGCTGACAAATGTGCTGCCAGTTCCACAGGGTGCTTTAATTTCATGGCTGTCTGACAGGAAACAATTATGGTCATTATAAGGTAGGAAACAAGAAGGGTGTAATCTGAATCTTACCTACAGTTTGTCAGAGACTTAGTGATAAAGCACCTACAATTTGGGTGTGTATTACCCCATATGCCCCTACTCACACCTTGGGTTGGGCAGTGGCACTAGGAAGAATT